>OX638300.1:33070524-33670524 GCA_951812265.1 Taphrorychus bicolor | reverse complement strand
TGCTTCTTGATTAGGCAGGGCGTATGCTTCAGGCCATTTAGTGAAGTAATCCATGGCGACCAAGATGTATTTATTGCCCGACTCAGTCTGAGGAAACGGTCCCGCGACATCAATTGCTACCCTCTCGAATGGAGCACCTACAGTGTACTGCACCATTCGGCCGCGTGATCTTGTTCGAGGTCCTTTTGTGGCACAACAAACTTCGCACTTGCGACACCAAGATTCGACGTCTTCATGATAATTCACCCAGTAGAACCGCTCTTTAATTTTGGCCAAGGTTTCATTGACCCCAAAATGACCTCCACTGGTTCCGTCGTGCATTTCCTGTAGTACGTCCGATTTTCTGCTACCAGGAACAACCAACTGACTGACTACGGTCTTGCCATCCGGACTCTCCCACGCTCTCTTCAGTAATCCATTTTCTATTTTAAGAGAGTGCCACTGGGCCCATAGCGCCTTCAGGTTTGGACTTTTACCAGCAATTTCTTGCCATTCTGGTCTCTTGTCGTCAGTCTTTGCAGAGAGGATGGGTCCAATATCTGGATCATTCATTTGTTCTTCTCGAAGGGTCTGTGTGGTCCAGCCATCGTTTATTTCTACCGACGTTCTCCTTACCAAAGGAAGTCCCTCACGCTGCTCAGTTCCTTGACAATGCCGACAATCTTCTTTACAAGGCCGTCTAGACAATGCATCGGCATTTCCGTGAGACCTTCCTGGTCGATGTTCAATTTGAAAATCGTACTGCTGCAGGCGCTCTATCCATCTGGCTATTTGACCTTCAGAGTTCTTCATCTGTAATAACCATTTCAAGGCTCCATGGTCAGTCCTAATCATGAACCTTTTTCCATATAAGTAGCGATGGTAATGTTCGACTGCTTTAACGATGGCCAACAGCTCCTTTCTAGTGACGCAATAGTTTCTTTCTGGCTTATTTAAAGTCTTACTGTAGTATTCAATGACCTTCTCTTGCCCGTTTTGTCTTTGAGAGAGTACTGCACCTAGACCACAGTTACTTGCATCCGTGTCCAAAATAAAGAGTCCGTCCTTTATAGGGTAAGCCAAGATCGGACTAGAACAGAGGGCAGCTTTAAGCCTTGCAAACGCCTGACTGCAATCGTGGTTCCACAAGAACGGTGTTTTCTTTTCCGTCAATTTGTGCAGCGGTTTTGCGATGTCGGCAAATCCCTCTACAAATCTCCTGTAGTAAGTACATAGTCCCAAAAAGCTCCTTACTTCGTGTTTGTCTCGGGGAACTGGCCAATCTTTAATGGCAGATATTTTACTATGGCTAGTTTTAATGCCTTGTTCTGAGATAGTATGCCCCAAGTACTCGACTTGCTTCTGGAACAGGCTGCATTTCTTGTAGTTTAACTTCAGGTGAGCATTCCGTAACTTGTTGAAGATTTCTCTTAAATTCTTCAAGTGCTCGTCGAAATCACGTCCCATGACAATTATGTCATCTAAGTATACCAGGCAAGTTTTCCAAGTCAGCCCCCTCAAGACAAGTTCCATTAGTCGCTCGAAAGTTGATGGAGCATTGCACAATCCAAAAGGCATAACAGTGAATTGGTATAGTCCAGAACCAGTAGAAAATGCAGTCTTTTCTTTGTCTTCGGGAGCAATCTTTACTTGCCAGTACCTACTTTTTAAATCTAGAGTGGAAAACCACTTTGATCCCGATAAAGTTGCTAAGGTGTCGTCTATACGTGGCAATGGGTAGCTGTCTTTCTTGGTTACATCATTAAGTTTCCTGTAGTCAACACAGAACCGCGTTGAACCATCTTTCTTCTTAACAAGAACCACAGGCGACGACCATGGACTAGATGATTCTTCTATGACGCCCTCCTTTAACATTTCATTCAGCAAACTGTTAACTTCCTGTTGTTTAGCCAGAGGGACCCTTCGTGGATGTTGTCGTATTGGCTGGGCATCTCCTGTGTTGATCTTATGGACAACTAAATCGGTTTGACTGTCGTTGCTCTTGAAGTTAAACATATCAGATTCATCCATGGAAAATTTTATAGCAGACTGAAGTTGTTCCGTTGACAGGTGACTCCACTGTCGCTTAAAAGCATCAATAACTTCTGGGGAAGCTTGGTTAGAAGATATAATTTTGGATGTCTCTGCTTCGACACAATTGCATACCCATTGTACAGGCTCATAATTGGCAAGAACTGTTCCTTCTTTTAGCTTGATGGTCCTTTCTCCAATATTGGCAACTCGTACTGGCATAGTCTTTTTCGTGTCGGTCAAAGTTCGGGCTACCATGATTTCAGTCGTCAAATCCAGGTTAGGTTCTATAAGTCCTATGGACCACCCAGGATCATTTTCAGAAGTCACTGTGATAATTTGTTCTGAATTTGGAGGAATTTTTACATCTTCCACCACCAGTAGACGGATACTAGTTTCCACATTTACATTGGTTAATGCAAACTCCTCATCTCCAAACGTGAGAATATTCTGTTTATGATCATAGGAGAATCCATGTTTCCTGATGAGATCCATTCCCAAAATAAACTCGTCTTTGATCCTGGCAACCAACACTTTATGCCGAACTTCAAGTCTTTCTCCAATAATGATGGTGACATCGGCTTCTCCGTCTATAGGGCAAGATTCTCCAGTGACTGATTTTAACATAATAGGGTTGGGCAATGGTTGTATGGTATACCCGAAAAGTTTATCTGGCCTTACAATGGTCACATCTGCTCCTGTATCGATGGTAATGTGGATCTTCTGTCCTTTAATGCGTCCGGCCACTGTGAGACTTTTGCCACCCAAATTATTGACTTTAAAGATCCTGGGGGTCTTAGCGGCCCCGGTCAATTGCCCCCTTGCATTAGTTTAGACCGGAATTAGTTTTCCTGGGACCTAGGGCGGTCTTGGTCGCCGCTTGGTCTTCTAAACGACGGCGACGGACTTCTTGCCCTATTACGGCAGTTACTCTTGATGTGACCCAGTCTGCCGCAGTTAAAACATTTTATGCCCCGATTGTCTGTTGATCGAGGAGTTCTTTCTAACAGGGCTTGCATACTGACTGCCATATCTTTCATCGCTTTATGTAAACTGGCCATGGATTCAGCCATAGACGTATTCTCCTCTTCACCGCAAGTTGCCATTCGTACGCGTGGCGATGAATTAGATGACACTCGTGACGCCTCGAATTCCAGGGCCCGAACTAGTGCCTCGCTGATATCCTTGGGCCTTACAAGACGTAAGTGGTATCTCATGTCACTATCGCGAACTCCCTCAATGAACCTTTCGGCGGCAAATTGCATTTGAAAAGATTCAGGGGCCGATGGATATGCCAGGTGAATGAGTCTGTCTATGTCCGCCTCAAATTCTTGTAAGGATTCACCTGACTTTTGCTGTCTCATCCTCAGCTGGGCCTGGAACACGGTTTCTTTGTGCTCATTCCCAAATCGTAGTTGCAGAGTGTGTACCAAAGCCGCATAATTACTTTGATCCGCTGCCGACAGAGATTGGAGTAACTCAGCCGCTTTTCCACGAAGTGCTACCACTAATGATGTAGCTTTCTGGGGCTCGGACCAACCATTAGCTTTTGCAGCTGCCTCAAACTGAGCTTTATAAATTTCCCATGCAGTAGTACCGTCATAATCGGGAGGCTTAATTTTAGCGTTGGCTGTGCTAAAACTTTCTGTAGACACGTTGTCGTCCTCAAGTTGTTCCCGGAACTTCTTTTCTAACTCGAGCACCCTCTGGTTGACAGCTTCGAGTCCTTCGTTAACGCCGGTAACGGATTGCATTATTCTTTCTTCCAATTGTTGCTCCCTAGCTGCGAAATGGTTCACTAATTCTTCTTTAAACCGTTTTTGTTCTTCCTTTTGTTCTAGATGACGGCGCTCCTGTATTTGATCACGTTTTTCCTGCTCTTCCTTCTGTTCTAGATAACGTCTTTCCTGCTCTTCCTTCTGTTCTTGATAACGTCTTTCCTGCTCTTCCTTCTGGTGTTGATAACGTTGCTCCTGTACTTGATCACGCCTTTCTTGTTCCTCTTTTTGTTCCTTATACCGTTTTTCCTGCTCTTCCCTCTGTTGTTGCATAAAGGAGAGAAGGGTGGCAAATTGATCCTCTATCGCTTGATGCTGGCTTCTGGTCACTGGCATAAACACGTAATGTCCGGCAATGAAGCACTCACTTACAGTTCAGCAATATTAGTCCTCAAATTCCCACTGGAATCGCACTTCTGACACCAATTGTTGCGAACTCGGGGTTCAATAATTCCAGTGTAACGATTTAACACGAAAACACTATTTATTTATTTCCACAATTACACACGACTACTAAATAACTCATTACTTAACACTTTATAGCCTTCTATTATCGCTTCGTAACTTTAGCTTACTTATAGCTCGCTTAAAATAAGACTACTCCTTAACCGCCTCTCTATGCGCCTTTTTATACAATCCTAAAATTACAGAAAAACCTAGAAAGTTCTTTATAAGAATTCTTGAATAATCTCACATAAAAAAAACGGTTGTAAACAACTGCCTTCTAGATTAAACCAGCGGAGCAATAAATCACTCGTGTCTGCCATGACGCAGCGCAGATAGGTCGCGAAGCTCCACCAACCAACACGCTCCCATGCGTTGCCCCGCCTCCCATGCAGCGTTGCTGCGAATCGTAACAATATTAACATCTCTGGAAAAAAAATAAATACAAGTAGGTATATTCTTAGACCTGTCAAAAGCGTATGATACTGTAAATCACCACATCTTGTTGGAAAAACTTAATTATCTGGGCAATCAAGGAGTAGCCCAAACTTGGCTCAAATCCTACCTTACAGATAGGCAACAACAGGTATCAATAGGTA
Source organism: Taphrorychus bicolor (assembly GCA_951812265.1). NCBI lineage: Eukaryota > Metazoa > Arthropoda > Insecta > Coleoptera > Curculionidae > Taphrorychus > Taphrorychus bicolor. The sequence continues at coordinate 33,665,693 of OX638300.1, read as the reverse complement.
AGGGAGCGTTTAGGGGTGTCTCGAACAGGGCAGATATTTCAATGGGAATTCCGCAGGGAAGCATACTAGGCCCCTTACTATTCGTGATATATATATAAACGATATTACGGAACTATTGCAGGGAGCTGACGAGAAACTTCACATTACAAACTATGCGGACGACACCAGTTTGCTATTGACTGGCCCTAATATTAATTTAGTGTTATCACTGTCTAATGAAATCATGCAAAAAACACACTATTGGTTTTCGAAGAATGGGTTGAGCTTAAATAATACGAAAACAAAAGTAATGTTCTTTAAAACGCAAAGATCTAGCCTTGATGTGCCGGAGGTGATCACCTTGAACGGCGAGAGAATAAATATAGATCAAACTTCAAAGTTCCTGGGAATGGTCCTAGACGCCACCCTCTCCTGGCAGCCCCATATAAGCCGAGTTGTGAGCAAGCTGCAAAATGTTTGCTATACGATTCGTGTTTTGATAGGTTTTCTGACGATGCAAACAAGAAAAATTATTTATCATGCGAACTTTGAATCCCACATTAGGTATGGTATTGTTTTTTTATGGACAGAACAGTGATGTTAATAGAATATTCGTTTGTCAGAAGAGGGTACTAAGAATTATGTTAGGGATGAAAGCACTTGAGACATGCAGAGGGAAATTCAGGGCCAACAAATTACTAACGGTTTACGCCATTTATATTCAAGAATGCTTATTGTATTTTTTTAAGAATAAGGCTTTGTTTTATCAACATAAGCCACAAAATAATTATGTAACCCGAACCTTGGACTATTCTCTTCCAAGACATAGGCTGTCACTATATGAAAATGGACCATACTATAATGCAATAAGGTGCTTTAACAAGCTCCCAAAATACTATACGCCTTCATCAGAGTATTCTTTTGTATGTATTAAAAGTTTTGCTTTACGAATGTATCATGTCCAGATAATTACTTTTTCGTATCGACTGTTAAATTTTATCACTTTTAGTTTCCGAGGTTGATAGGAGTAGAGTCAATTTAGCCCTTTTATAGCAATAAAACAACGGGAGCTCAATTACAATATGTTGTAAAATAAAAACGCGCGTTTGTATGGAAAATTATTTTTATCCACGACCATACTATAATAATCACATTATTCTTGTACATTCTCAAGACTAACGATAATCATTATTCACTTGTGAATAATGAACATTATTCACAAGTGAATAATGAGTTGTCATGGAAACGAAACATGTCGTAGGCAACTGACAACTCAAAAAGTAAACTGCCCTAAACATGAAATCGGTAGTTACCACTGGTTCATTCAAATAATTATCCTTCTATTAGGATGTATTGAGGCAAATGTAGGTTACAGTGTCTCTATTTCACTAAAATATGTACTTTTCATTAAAAAATACTTAAAATAGGCCATAAAATGAAGTAATTTACCGTCCACCCTCGCAGCATTGAAATGAACATGCGCGGGTGACTAGACCGTCATCTATCGACAAGACGCATCAAACGTCGCGCTATTGAATAGCGAAACCAGTCGTGGTCGTGGTTTTAAAATTGTAAATTATCTTTGTGGCACCTATAACCTGTCATATTTGAGAAAACCCAGAATCTTGGTCGTGGATAAAGTATAGTATTCAACGCGCATTTAATGAGCGTTATTTTCTCGGGCAACTTGTGCCACTCGCTTCGCTCGTGGGCTCAAACGTTACCCTCGAGAATAACGACTATCATTAAATGCTTGTTGTATAATATACTATTATTTCACTAGTGTATAATAAGGAACTGTAGTGAATATAAACAAGTTGGTCAGCAAAACTCTTGAGTCGGTTTGTTTATGGTGTGCTTTTGTCACACACGCGCGTCATTTTTTTTTTTTTTTTTTTTTTTTTTTTTTTTTTTTTTTTTTTTTTTTTTTTTTTTTTTTTTTTTTTTTTTTTTGCGTCGTTTTTGACCATGCGCGCGGGGCGCCCATAGTTTAGGAAATCCGAACGCTGTCGGTAAAGTACTTTTGAAGTTTTGTAGGGTAAGACCATGCTCGCGGCGGGGCGCCCATAGTTTAGGAAATCCGAACGCTGTGGGCAAAGTAGTCCAAATTGCCGTAAAATTATTAACAAAGAACCTGAAGATACCTAAAAGTAACTGAAATGTCGAAACGTCTCAAATACCTTATTTCATATTAAGTAATATGTAAACAGGTAAAAAACGTGCTAAAATTCATAAAAAGATATAAAATGGCACCACGAGTACCCATATCAAAGTTGCCATTTATGACATATTGTTTGTGATTGTGAACAGAATCTACAATTGAAATTTCAGTTTTCTAGCTTTAGATGTTCCTAAAAATGTAATACTTGTCAATTTTTGGGTCACCCTATAGTATCTAAATCAGAAACCAAAGGCACTATTTATAATAAAGGAATAAAACCTACAAAAAAGTATTGTTAAACAAAAAAAACTAAAGTTAAATGTTGCAGCATTATTTGGGACACCGTATACTATTTAAAACAGAAATCAACGCTCTATTTATCATAAAACTACTGGAGCTTACGCAATAAATTCACAGATATCAATTTACATGACAAAATCCTAAAATTCTAGGTTACAACACTTTTTTGGGACACTCTATACTATCCAAAACGTAAATTAATGCCCTATTTATCATACGACTACTAGAACCTACGAATAAAATCGATTACTATTGATTTATATGGGTAAAGTCGATATTTCTATATTAAGTATATGAGACTCTCCCCCAACTGGCTCAAAACCCTAAAGTTTTAGATAAAAATCGTGAATTTCAGCCTTCAATAGCTTATATCGCGTTTTAACGAGGATTTATCCCAAAAGCTATAAGAGGAGCCCAAAAAGTAGAATAATTTTAGTGTTTTTTAACAATTTGTGGATAAAATGGCGAAGAAATTTTCTGCAGTAAATATTACTAATATCTGATAACACCAGACTCTTTGAATAATTAAAATTGCTTTCATTACTAAGTTTTAATAACGCTTTCGTCGCCTATATCTAACATTTTATTCTGGCTGGTCTACGTACTTAATAATCCATCCTTTCTATGTAAAATACACACTGCTTATGGACCTTTTCTGCATTATTAGCATATATTAGCTTCATGCATCATTTTTTGAGACACTCTATACTATCTAAAACAGAAATCAACGTCCTATTCATTAAAAACCGACTCGAAGTAACAAATAAAATCAATTACTATAGATTTAAATGACACATATAGAAAATTCTATGTTAAACATATGGGGCTCTCAAACCGGCCCAAAAAACTAAATTTTGAGATAAAAATCGTGCATTGCTGCCTTTAACAGCTAATATCTTGTTTCGATGAAGATTTATCAAAAAATGTATAAGAACAGCTAAGGAAGTAGAAGAATAGAGCTACACGTAGAGCCTATTTCGAAGCTCTGACTAGAACAGTAACCGAGCACGGGTGGCCCAAAAATAAGGTATAAATTTTGCACTTTTTTTAAATTTTCTCAAAAACCGTGAAAGCTAGCTTCTTTCTGATACATGCATCTGATAGCCCTTGATGACCTCTTCATACATCATATTAACCGGCATATCGAAAAACCTTACCGTTTCCAAGATAAACAGAAAAATGTAAAAATTTCAAAATTTTCAAAGGGAAAATTTTCGACCAAAATCGATTGTCATAGATTTTATCAAAAATAGTCTCAAATGAAAGAGGGGACAAAAATATGTAAAAAAATTGCAATTGTGGAATTTTCAGTAGTTTCCTTCCTTTTCAAAATAGCGCCAAAAGCGTAATTTTTCCACTTTTTTTCGACATTTTAATACTTATATCTATATAATTCGAAAACTAAACATGGTATAACGATGCTATTGACACCCATGAATAGAGCATTCTCGACCACAAAATACCTGCTTAATTTGTCGTTCAAGGTTTTTAATTTAGTTGACGTAATGTTTGATCAAATAAAAACATTAGGTAAGTTTTCCAAAATTTTAACAGTTTTTCACTTCCTATAAGATTATTGTGAAACTAAGCAAAATTCTAATTAACGTTTTGAGCAGTATTTGAGCCGACTCACACTTAATTGAGTCACCGTTGTTCTATTGCCGTAAATGGCTTTGCTATAAAATGGCAAAAGTCACTCTACCCCTATCAATGAGAAATTTAATCAGTCAAATCTCAGAACCCAGAAACGGTAAAATCGAACAGTTAGTACCAGTCGAATGGGCTTCGTTAAAGCTATTTTGTCAGTCATATACGAAAAACTGATTGATTGGGCGTGGCACATTTACAAAGCAATATTCGTAATAAAAGGGAATACCCTGATGATGGCGTATAGTAGGCGTAAAGTCGAAACGTCGGATATATTTGGTTTCGGCGCCCTTTAGCAACAGTCAGTAAGTTGTAGCAAAAAACTGTCATTTTAATAAAAAAGTTTCCAAAATGGAACCTTCGGTACCCGCGGCAAGGTTCTGGACCTCAGAGACCTCTAGCCCGTCCCATAAAATGGCCACATACCAAATTTCAGCTTTCTAGCTCGAACCGTTCCAGAGATATCGCTTTAAAACCAAAACTTTTCCGGCGGCCATCTTGGATTTTTGGAAATGTCATTTTTAGCGAATTTTACATAAGGGTAACCTACCATTCGATTTTCAAGTCGATATCACCATCGGTTCATAAAACAGCTATAACCTAGCTACAGTCAGCTACATATAGCTATGTGAGCTATATTACCATTCATGGTATCTCCATGGGCACCCAGCATCCAAGTTTGAACCATGTATCTTTAGCAGTTCTCTAATTATCAACGTTACTCAGCTACTGTAGCTATGATAGCTGAGTCAGCTATATCACAATTTATGATACCCCCATAGGTACCTACCATCCAAATATGAACCATGTACCATTAATGGTACCCCAAATATGACGTAATCTACATTCCACCCATATAATACGCATTGCCCAACGTTTTTCTTATGGGAAATACACTTGCAAAAGCCTGAAAACTTGTATGCAAAATTTCGTTAACGGTACCCATGGGTCTGGTACCATGACAAAGGTTTCCACCCATGGCAACTTGCAGTCCATTCCCTAATGAACCATGGTACCAAATTTCAGCTCCCTAACTTTATTCGTCTCAGAGATATCCCCATTTTTTTAATTACCCTGTCTACGGCGGCCATTTTTTTTTCGCCTCCATCTTTTTTTTATGACGAAATCGATATTGTCCCATTTAAAAAGCGTTGCGCAATGTATTTCTTATGGGAAATACACGTGCAAAAGCGTGAAAACTTGTATGGGTTTGGTACCATGACGAAGGTTTCCACCCATGGCAGCTTGCAGTCCATTCCCTAATGGACCATGGTACCAAATTTCAGCTCCCTAACTTTATTCGTTTCAGAGATATCCCCATTTTTAAATTACCCTGTCTACGGCGGCCATTTTTTTTTCGCCTCCATCTTTTTTTATGACGAAATCAATTTTGTCCCATTTAAAAAGCATTGCACAATGTATTTCTTATGGGAAAACGGAAAAAATGGCAAAAAAGAAATATAACTACGCCCATGTCTGCCGAAAAATCGAAAAAATACATTTTTGCCCGAATTTGTAACCGCCACTGTCTGGGCGAGAACCCCGTGACGTCATCAGCGAAAAATGAATCCCGACATGAAATTTTCAAATCGACCAGTCTTTGTGAAAACGACCTCGAGGACCGGGCATTTTGCCAATAATCTTCCTAGAAATGTTCAAATTTTCCCCGGCCAGACAGTTTTCCCCGCTTTTCGGCCGATTTTCCTTAGTCTGAGGCTCTAAAGTTAATGTTTACATTTCGGAAATCTCAGCTGTCAGTTGTGGATGGGCGCGGCCGCCGAATGCTTCCGATTACTAGTTAGTGGCTGGCGAATCGGAACCATTCGGGATTTTCGGCCAAAATTTGAAAAATTTTGCATCGTTCGTTTCGAAATTCAATTAAGAGCATTTCGCGACGTCCCAGCTAAAAGTGGTTCCCAAGTCCCAAAAAGAAAACATTCCAACGTATCCCCTGGGATAGAAAACCATTCGATTAGATGCACGGTCTGGGCAGAAATATACCTCAAAGTGGCAATTTGAAATTTAAAGTTTAAAAATTCGTCAAAATTTCAAATTCAAAGCTAGGCCCTTGATTTTCGGCACGATCAAGGGTCCATGTGTCTGCTACCTCCCTGAATTATTTCAGATTTTTTGCTACGAAAATGTCGAATCTACAGGGTGAAATGTGAGAAAAGTACACCAAAATTGGCAAAAAATGCGGCACAGAAAAACTTTCGCAGCTCACCCGGTATAAGCGCTAGACCAAAACTAACGACTGATTTTTTTTTCTCTTCACGTCTTCTAGTCGCCCATATACCACCGAAGCCGGACCGTTCGATAGTTTTCGTAAAAATCGCAAAAAACTACCTTGAAATTTTGGACACTTTTCCTTAATTGTCTTTGGACATTTTTTTGACCACTCTGTATTAAAGTGACACCTGTGGCGGGATAGGATTAAAAGTAGCCAAGGATATGCCCTTTCCCCTGGTACCAACGTTATTGGGCCAGTGGTCTAACTAAAGGGGTCCAGAAGGCCCAGAAGTGGACCATTACAAAAAATTTTTCAAAAAACCGTCCCAACTTTGCGATTTTTTGTAGATTTTCCTATTTAACTTATCGGAATTAGACTTCAAAATTTATCATCTACATGTATGAGAAAGTCTACCGGTGGGGAGCCCCATAGCCCACGTAGCCCCGGAGTTACGGTAAAACCGATAATATTTTGGGTATCTAAAAAAACGCATTTTTGACTTTGGTACGTCACTGGTCAGTCCCCCCCGCACATACCGCAAAATCGTATACATTTTTGAAAAGCCCGTTTATTTCTGTATATACGCGCAACACTTCGAAATCCCGTCAAACGAGCAGTTTCCGAGTTATAAGCGCTAGAATGGAAAAACTACCAAATATATACAACCAAAATGGCTCCGTTGGCTGCTCGTTATATATCCTCACTTGCGTTCGGACAACAAAGAAGAGAAATTTGTTTTTTCAATTCATAATTCATGTACTAGAAAAGAAAGAATTTATATAAAGCTTCTCCATGTCTCTACAAAATTAACCTTCGCCATTTTGTTTCGAAAAATGTCATTCAAGACTTACTATTTTAACTTAAAATTTGAAGTTTTTTTTTCTTTATTACAGGAATGTTTCCTCGAAACGGCAACACCAGAACGGCACGTCAAACGAATCAAAACCGTAAAGACGCCAACTGCAATCCGTACAAGCATAATGAGACTGATGACTTGAAGTTTACTGTCACGTGGTAGGCGATGGTGCACGCGGGTCAATGCTCAAACGAAAACGGTTTCAAGTGCGACACGAGGAACGCGTAAATGTTGGAGCGAGACGTTACCTACGTCGCCTTCGAAACGAGAGAAGTTTCAGGGAGAAGTACTTAACCGGACTACAAAGCAGTTTTAGAGAATTATTTAAATAAAAGTACAAATTTTTAGAGGAGTATTTCGCCGTGCGAGGTCCAATTTTTTGATACTACAAGTGAGGTTAACTGTTTCTCCCGGGACGTATTTTCGATTGTAAATATAAGTTGATTTTAAGCAAAACTATGAATTAATAATGTTTAAGGTGCATGGCGCGCAGGAAACTGGTACTTACTTGAACGTGAAAAAAGTGCAATTTGGGATGCGGTAACTTTCGATAGCGATAAATTATATTATAAAGTACGTGTTCCCGACGCGTCATATGGACTTGTAAAACATTGACTAATTGGATTTCCTAGTCTTTATCACCCTGTGTATATATGTACCTAACGTTTAAGGAACCGCGAATAAAGTAGTAGGATTGTACAGATTTTCTATTATTCTAATTAAGGTTATTTGTTCTCTGTACTTCTAAAGTATAGCAACTAAACGATAATAATTGCTGTGATTGTAAACTTGTAAAGGTTCGAGTACGCGGTTACACTTAGCGTAAAGAGCGAAGCCCTAAGTTGCGCTAGGTCCCTCGTTAAATGTATATGGAGCGAGAGCAAAACAGAACGTGACGCGCTCGATGTAAAAGAAATAATGAGAATTGTCTTATTTTAAGTTCGAAACTTGTTTTTACAAAGAGTTGTCTTTGGGTTTTTGACCTATAGAGAGGTATTTTTAATCCTAAACCACAATACGACTGACGAATAGAGATAGGGTTGTGGAGAACATTTTCTAGTGTAAAAGCTCAGTTAAATGGAAAAACCGTTATTTCATTGTTTTTGTATAAATAAATAAGTTCTGATCATATCGTTTTAAGTCAAAATTTAAAAAAAATAAGAATAAAATTTGATACCTCCGAATACAATACAATAATTACTGTTCAACAGTCCTGTCCAAGGTAATGAGTTACATCTCCTTGTTCGGCTCATGAACACCAATGGAATCGATGTTATTCCCTACAGCGTTACAAAATTATTTTCCCATCAGATTTAAGGGTCTGGCTTGTTCCTGGGGGAGTGCCGTCGGTAATTAAGGGAATTAACGAGTTCTTTTTTCTCGCAAAGAAAGCTCGTCCTAGTAGTATCTACCTAGTTATTATAAAAACTATGAATGAATCACAATATTTGTTTAATTAAATAAATACCATTTTTGTTTAATAGTGAGTTTTATTTTAGTTAGACATTTACCTAATTAGGGCCGAAACTGGTTATTTACTAAACAGCGCAAAGTGAACTTTTTACCGCACGCAAGTGAGGGGTAACAAAAGTGCGGTAAAGTGCTACTTTCAACACGCACTAATTTGAAAGCAGCAGAACGCAAATAAAAAAATTAGTAACAAATAGCGCCGTTTTATTTTGTAGATATACGTAAAATTATTAAATACGAAATTAGTAATTCTTTTTATTTTAGAAAATTGGTTACGGTGTTCAAAGAAGTATCAGGAGCAAGGTTTAGCAGAAGCTTGAAGAGGTGAAATGAGATTTCTGGCTAAAATAAATATTGATCAGGAACGAAATTGAGCCGAAGTTTGAGGGTAGCACAACATTTTTACTATCCGGCAAAATTGTCTTTCACCTCCTTAACAATTCTGTTCTCCTGATACCCTGTTCCCAGATTAATGCACAAATTTAGTGCAAACCAACAAAATTTTTGATTTATCGAAATATACCTAGTAGCAAAGCAGAAGCGTGAAGAGGTATGTACGTATTTAACGATGTTCAAAGAATTATCAGGAGCGAGGTTTAGCAGAAGTTTGAAGAGGTGAACCGAGATTTTTGCCCAAAATAAATATTGATCAGGAGCGAAATTGTGCAGAAGTTTGAAGAGGTAGCACAACAATTTTTACTATCCGGCGAAATTTTCTTTTACCTCCTTAACAATTCTGTTCTCCTGATACCCTGTTCCCAGAATTCATGCACAAATTTAGTGCAAAACCAACATACAATTTTTGATTTATCGAAAATTAGCTATTAGGAAAGCAGAAGCGTGAAGAGGTATGTACGTATTTAACGATGTTCAAAGAATTATCAGGATCCAGGTTTAGCAGAAGTTTAAAGAGGTAAACCGCGATTTTTGCCCAAAATCAATATTGATCAGGAGCGAAAATGAGCAGAAGTTTGAAGAGGTAGCACAACAATTTTTACTATTCGGCGAAATTTTCTTTTACCTCCTCAACAATTCTGTTCTCCTGATACCCTGTTCCCAGAATTCATGCTCAAATTTAGTGTAAAACCAACATAAAATTTTTGATTTATCGAAAATTTGCTATTAGGAAAGCAGAAGCGTGAAGAGGTATGTACGAATTTAACGATGTTCAAAGAATTATCAGGAGCGAGGTTTAGCAGAAGTTTGAAGAGGTGAACCGAGATTTTTGCCCAAAATCAATATTGATCAGGAGCGAAATTGAGCAGAAGTTTGAAAAGGTAGTACAACAATTTTTACTATCCGGCGAAATTTTCTTTTACCTCCTTAACAATTCTGTTCTCCTGATACCCTGTTCCCAGATTAATGCACAAATTTAGTGCAAAACCAACATACAACTTTTGATTTATCGAAAATTAGCTATTAGGAAAGCAGAAGCGTGAAGAGGTATGTACGTATTTAACGATGTTCGAAGAATTATCAGGAGCGAGGTTTAGCAGAAGTTTGAAGAGGTGAACCGAGATTTTTGCCCAAAATAAATATTGATCAGGAGCGAAATTGTGCAGAAGTTTGAAGAGGTAGCACAACAATTTTTACTATCCGGCGAAATTTTCTTTTACCTCCTTAACAATTCTGTTCTCCTGATACCCTGTTCCCAGAATTCATGCACAAATTTAGTGCAAAACCAACATACAATTTTTGATTTATCGAAAATTAGCTATTAGGAAAGCAGAAGCGTGAAGAGGTATGTACGTATTTAACGATGTTCAAAGAATTATCAGGATCCAGGTTTAGCAGAAGTTTAAAGAGGTAAACCGCGATTTTTGCCCAAAATCAATATTGATCAGGAGCGAAAATGAGCAGAAGTTTGAAGAGGTAGCACAACAATTTTTACTATCCGGCGAAATTTTCTTTTACCTCCTTAATAATTCTGTTCTCCTGATACCCTGTTCCCAGAATTCATGCACAAATTTAGTGCAAAACCAACATAAAATTTTGATTTATCGAATATTAGCTATTAGGAAAGCAGAAGCGTGAAGAGGTATGTACGTATTTAACGATGTTCAAAGAATTATCAGGAGCGAGGTTTAGCAGAAGCTTGAAGAGGTGAACCGAGATTTTTGCCCAAAATAAATATTGATCAGGAGCGAAATTGTGCAGAAGTTTGAAGTTTTGAAGAGGTAGCACAACAATTTTTACTATCCGGCGAAATTTTCTTTTACCTCCTTAATAATTCTGTTCTCCTGATACCCTGTTCCCAGAATTCATGCACAAATTTAGTGCAAAACCAACATACATTTTTGATTTATCGAAAATTAGCTGTTAGGAAAGCAGAAGCGTGAAGAGGTATGTACGTTTTTAACGATGTTCAAAGAATTATCAGGAGCGAGGTTTAGCAGAAGTTTGAAGAGGTTAACCGAGATTTTTGCCCAAAATAAATATTGATCAGGAGCGAAATTGAGCAGAAATTTGAAGAGGTAGCACAACATTTTTACTATCCGGCAAAATTTTCTTTTACCTCCTTAATAATTCTGTTCTCCTGATACCCTGTTCCCAGAATTCATGCTCAAATTTAGTGTAAAACCAACATAAAATTTTTGATTTATCGAAAATTTGCTATTAGGAAAGCAGAAGCGTGAAGAGGTATGTACGAATTTAACGATGTTCAAAGAATTATCAGGAGCGAGGTTTAGCAGAAGTTTGAAGAGGTGAACCGAGATTTTTGCCCAAAATAAATATTGATCAGGAGCGAAATTGTGCAGAAGTTTGAAGTTTTGAAGAGGTAGCACAACAATTTTTACTATCCGGCGAAATTTTCTTTTACCTCCTTAATAATTCTGTTCTCCTGATACCCTGTTCCCAGAATCCTTGCACAAATTTAGTGCAAAACCGACATAAAATTTTGATTTATCGAAAATTTGCTATTAGGAAAGCAGAAGCGTGAAGAGGTGTGTGCATATCTAACGATGTTCAAAGAATTATCAACCGAGATTTTTTGCACAAAACAAAATATGTTCAGGAGCGAAGTTGCGCAGCAGCTCGAGTAGGTGAACTGACGTTTTTAACCAAAACCAAATATTAAGAGCTAAGTTGAGAGAGCTAAAGTAACATCACAATTTTTTTGCCAAGAAAATCCTTATAGGTTAGGGGCAAGTTTAGGCAGAGTATGAAAAAGAGTTTTCCTCTGAGTGTTTAAATAAAATGATCTTTCAAGCTACTGAAGAAATTTTATTAATACAAAGTAATTACATAAACAAGTTTAATATATGGCACCTGCAGAGTTAAAAAAAAACTTATAGCTAAAGTAAAACACAAAATAAGCTATTTTAACAAATATATTTGTCTAACTCTAGTTGGTTCGGCAAGTCCCTACAGTTATATTTCCCCCTATTGTTATTTCAGTTGAAGAAAAATCTATGGGGTCATGATTTAGATACAAGTTTCTGATACAGCCAACAAAAGGAGTACGCGAGGTGATACCCCTGACCCTTTTGAGGAGCCTGTGCCCTCCTAAGAAGAGACCGCTGCCTGTGTCGCTTGATGTGGCGACCTTAGACCCTATTTTCGGATCCGTAAAGACGTTATCCACAGAAAGAGTTACCACGTTCTTCGATTTCACCGCTAAAATAAGACAGCATTTAAAGTTTTACACTACAAAATATTGTTTTAGATATTTACCTTGTATTTCGTGCCATTGACCGTCGCACAAAGTGTAACTATTGTTTCCTGGAGGAGTGTACGTAGCCACCACTGGCCCTCTGCCATTCTCGACAGTCAATTTGAGATGCCCCTCTACCATTTCCAGCACGACATAGTCTTTTTTACCATGCACGGCGATTAGTACACCTTTAAAAAAAAATAACCTTGCTACATAAAACCGCAAAGAGACTTTATAATCGCAACTAAGTTATACATGAAAGTATGGTGAACTTACCACTGTTGACTCGAGGCTTAATCTCCATTTTTACGTTAAACATTTGCCCAACATGGTAGCGATCTTTTAGCTTCATAAAAGTTTCCAACCCGCCACCGAAGAACGTTCCCACCTAAAGTTATTTCAACTAGAAAATTAAGTATTTGAAAGCGCTTCTCAGTGTTACCTCGACATTTTCCGAGCAGGGTATAACACCATAAGATTTCGGATTTTCCATTGGTTTATTATTCATGTGGAAGTTCTTAATGCAGCCCCGGAATGGCTCTGTGGTGTTCTAAAATAATTAAATTAAAATTGTGTAGAGTGAACCACTTTACGCTTGCAAATTCGACCAAATATTTAGTTTTTCTCAACGGAGTCAGCTGTTCTATGTTATTTGTCCGAGCAGGCCACGTATCGATAATGAGATTGCAAAATTTATCACTGTGTTGTGAAGAAAAACAATCTAAGGAGGCCTTTTAGCGCCAAACAGCCTTGAGAAAGACCAAATATATGATACGCTCCAAAACCAATCCCAGCAATTTTTAAAACACAAATAAGAGGGTTAAAGTAAAACCTTACCAAATTATGTTGCACTTTATCATTGTGCTTCGGATCCACGCCTCCCAAGTAGAATGGTATGTGCAAAGTCAGGGAGGGCATCTTGTGCGGCAGACTGCCAGAAATATCTCGTTCATCTAAGACCAACTTACCGTTGGCTCCATCTCTGGTAAATTCCACCAAATGCCATTGGTCGTCATTGTAGGTCATCTGCGATCGAATGACCAACGGACCATGTTCGCCTTTAAAAGTGAACACCACCTGCAAGGGTTCAACAAATAAATACCCACAACTTTGACTGCTGTTCAAAGGCCACCACTTACATAGCCCTCTTCGAGAAGCAACGCTGCATAGTGCTTATGAACATTATCGTCTGCGACGTAGAACAAAATTCCGTTAAACTCCTTAGTTTTGAAGTCGAGACTAAATTCGAAATTCTTGCGGAATTTGCCGCGTGGTGTGTTGAACTCCTGCCGACTTTCGGGTTGTGCTCCAAACCGCAATCCACTCTGTCTGAGATCTTCGTCCGCAGGTTGAATCGGCAGGGCACAACCCTCTTGTACGGGCTGCAAATTCCTATTTAATATAGAACTTAAACAACTGAAACGTTTTTACTTTCGGCGTTGATGGATGAAGCCGGGCAATAGATACACGGGGCGATATTGTAACAGGTGCAGGAGGTAGACGTGCCGATTCAAGTGGTGGGAGTTGAGTTGGCTCCAGCTCGGGTCTTGGCAGGAAGTCAACCCCTCCGTCACCTCTGCTCCCGTTAGCTGAAAATTGAATTTATTAATTTTTTTTTAATACAAGCCCTTAGCCATTGCACAGGGATATTTTCTTGACAATGGCGAAGGCGCCTATTTTTGTAATAAGATATACCATTGTTTTTAGATAAGATATAGTTTGTTCAATGAGCTTCGAGGAGAAACCAATAGATGTGGCCACAATCAGTATTGAAACGAATAAATTAAGAAAGGGAAACTGGATGTTTTCTCCACGTCTCCCTAATTTGGTGGGGTTCGATTTGCTGATAGAATGGCGAAGGCCAATATTTCGTAGTATTTGAAAAACTCTGGTCCGAGAGTACTTATTCTAACTAATTCCAGTGTATCATTATTAGTATTCTAAATTCCAATAATTAATGTATTGAATTAATATAATATGAAGTTTAAAGTTTAGTCTTTGGCAGTTAGCAAACAAGAGAGGAGAAACTGGGAAAACGGCAGATACTTACACATACACTGAAGACACTGAGAAACACACTGAATGGAGCCAGTTTCCTACTCATTTTGATTCTCGATAATATATTCTGGGAGCGCTAAATACTTTAAAGTTTGCACTGTTTGCAGCTACTGCAAGCCGGAGCAGACTATCAAAGCCGAGTTCGGTAATTCCATCCGAGCGCTCCGGACACAGACCACCTCCCAAAATCTTAAGAACCTAGAGTGAGATAGACTGATATCCCGAGCGCTCGGGATGTAATTACCGAACTCAACTCAATTCTAAAATGTCAAAGTGACAACACAATATTTTACAAATTTACGGTTAGGAATGGGACGCGTATATGACCAGATGTCGGTTTGTTGTCTTTGTCATCATCATAAGAAAATAAAAGAACCTCCTGATAAGGAAAGTCTATTCACATCACAACAATCTCTTATGTAACTTCGTTTCTTACCACACGTCGTTTCAGTGATTATCTCTCTTTTCACTGGAGTTTATATTATTAATTCATCTTTATCTTCAACATACTCCACTACCCAGTGCCATCCCGCCACTGAAAAAAATAGGGGGAATACGTTGGGCGTGTGAAAGTGAGAATTGTTGGCCAATGGAATTCGCCAACAGAATTTTTTGACCAATCAAGGTTGTCATCTTCTCCAACGTTATGGTCTTCTCCAACGTATATGACCCCGAAATTCATTGGAACTCTCACTTTCACTTTCACTCTTTCCTATAGAATAATGCCCCAGGGACTTTGTACTACTAGACGCAACTATGGCTATACGTCGCCGAAATACACGCTGTTTCCAAGACCTCCAACATTCTTTTTTCTGATCATCTCTTTCTATATTACGGTATCTGCGTTAAGTTTATCTCTCTTGTGGCACCCTTTATTGTCAAAACAACGTTCCAAGCAGCGACGTACGCATGAAGTTTCCTGATTTTCTGACTTTTCCTTATTTTAAGTTGAGTTAGGTAATTACATCCCGCGCGCTCGGGATATCAGTCTATCTCACTCTAGCTTGTTAAGATTTTGGGAGATAGTCAGTGTCCGGAGCGCTCGGATGAAATTACCGAACTCTGCTATAATTAATAGCGTTTTCGGGAGACCGCTCTGAGAGTATTGCTATCCTTACGTTCTTATTAGGAAACTAAAAGATGGGAATAGTCAATTTATAACTTCGTATGTCACCGTTGGTGTCACTAAGGGCGAATTCCAAAACTCACCAGGTCATCTACCAGTTAAGCTGGTCGTGTGATGGACATCTAGCAATTCAATGGATGAAGCAGGTGACTGATCTACCAGGTAAATGACCTGGTGACTTTTGGAATTCGCCCTAATTGTGCCGGTTCCACGACAATGACAAAATATTGGGAGTTTTTACGACGAAAGAGGCAGGCTTATATAAATACGTCGATGCTATGTTTACAACAAGTGGTGTCGCCATATTCGGTCTAGTAGTACAAAATCACTGGCGCTGGGACTCTTACGTCATCGGCAGTGATAGGTCAGCACACATGGGCATGCTCGCCATATAGTAATGGGCATATTTATTAAACAATCATTAATAGACTATGAATATAAAGACAATGGATATTCTGTGAATCAATATTTTTCAATGAGACAGGCTTTAGAATCTACTTTGAGATCATGCACAATGTTGATTTGTAAACATACAGGGAGGAGTCACTAATAATATACAATATTATAATATAATTCTATTGCTTAACGTAAATTAAAGATAGACAAGCTACTGCTTTCCAACCAATTTTCAACGTCTAATTTAGATCAGCACTGTGCTACACTTCGAAACTATGCGAATCTTTGTAATAAGTGTTCATCAAAATACTGTAAAAGTTGGTTGGGCTCTGGTAAAGTTTTTCACCCCTTGATTTTCACGTTCTTTTTTTTTAACGCTAATTTAATTTTGAGCACATTTGGATGAAAAAATTCTTGGTTGAGTCACAATTGTACAAAAAAAATATCAGAAAACTTTTCCATTTAAAGTATATTATCCATTGAAACTCAAGTTTCATATAAATTCATTGGAACTGGCACCACACACCAATACAATATACAGGATTATTCATTAAACTAATGAACATTGGCGCAAACGTGTTCTATCTGAAAATGCAAAGGAGTCACTAGCAACTTTCGGATAAAAAACGTTATCGCCAATGGTAATCATTTTTCGTGCAAGAACCACCGGATTTTTCATTGCTGAAATACGTATGACTAATCTGGATCATATGAAATCAATGAAACGACACCATCAACAGACTGAATCTACTCATGCAAACGATATACAGTACGATGCACTAAATAACGACCATTGGTGCAAACGTGCCTTATCCGAAAATAGTATCAACTTTCCAATGAGGATCGTTTGCGCCAACGATCACTATTTAACGTGCAGAATTGCCGTTTTTCCGGAATTCCCATAGTTAAATGAAGTCGAATATCAAACGAATTCATTGCCACTGGCACTATGAACAGATTGAGTGCATATAAAATACAGGATGATACATTAAAATAGTGACCACTGGTGCAACCGTGCCCTATTCGTAAATACGGATTCATAGGGGTCACTGTCAACTTTCGGATAAGAAACGTTTGCGCCCATGGTCATCATTTTTTACGTGTAGACAAATTTTTCGATTGTTAGGAGTAGATAATCAAAGAAGATTCTAGGACACTTTAAGTGACCTAGAATCATCCATGGGCCCCATAGGGAGTGTCACATGAGATCGCTGGAAGGTCACCTTGAAAATCGCGAGCCGTGTGACCTTAAAAAGTCGATAAAAGCTGTCCTTGAAAATTGGAAGCCGTATGACCTTGAAAAGCGACTTTGGACTCCCGCCGAACCCGCCTTCCCTGACCTCAAAAATCGCAACCTTGAAGCGAGACGAGTTACACGAGGTCGTTTGAGAAGTCACGACGGGTGACCAAGCTGTCCTTGAGTGCCTCCCGTATGAGCTGGCGCCAGACCTTGAGCTCACCTTCCAGCCCATTTATAAGTGGTAGCCGAGCTGTAAATGCATAGTCGCAAAGATGTTTCCATTCATTAGTGATTTGAACAAAGAGCTTTACGTGAAACAGTTTGAAAACGCCAGACGCCACTTATAACAGGACCTTTGGTTGGTTCAGTTGTTGTTCCTTCGTTTAGGTTAATTCAGTCATGTTTTACATTTGTTTAGGTTATTATAAAATCGGTCATTTATGTGAGGCCAAGCGGCTCGTAAAGGCCGCTTACCTCTCTCCTGAGGGGCCTTTATATTCAGGTTGGTCCAGGTTAATTATGTTTTTGCTTTGGTTAGATTAGTTCAGTTGTTTTTTCTTTGCTTGGTTAGTTAAGACTAATTCAATTATGTTTTTTATTTGGTTAGGTTACTTAAAGTAAGTAACCTAACCTTTCATGTGGGAAGCCAGGCTTTACATTAAGATAAATCTACACGTTTGGCAACGTTGCAAATATCATCTGTCTCTGCTGTCATAGATTAGGAGTTTTTGCAAAGCATTCGAAGAGAATTTTCGTGATTTTGATAATAATTTTTTCGTTCAAAAGTTGTTCATCCAAGAATTTTTTTATTTTAAACATTTGTGTAGGTCCTAAGAAACAATTTTAAAATAAAAAAAAGCTTTAAAATTGAGGTGTGAAAAAGTTTACCAGATCCGAAAAGTTGTGCATTGTCATCTATAGTTTCTGAATACTGCCACTCATGGTAACTTTATACAGGGTGGTCTTTTTAACTTAGACAGCGAGATATCTAGAGAACTAGAACTGCAAAAATTTCGTTCCAAAGGTGACCAATATTGTACAGAACAGCTTGTTTTAGGCCAATATTTTTACATATACGTGGTGAACCAAAAAAGTATGGTTTCATATTTCATTCATCACATTTTTGTGGGCCACTCTGTTTGTAAAAAGCTATTTAAAAATATTGTTCTCATATAGGCCCTTGTGTACAATATCGGTCACCGTTGAAAAGATGCTCTTTTACCAAACTAGTTCTGCAGATCTTGCTGTCTCAAGTTAAAAAGACCACCCTGTATTTTAGACAAAATAGCAAGAAGATTAAAAGTAAATTGAGTGTTATTTAAGATTTTTGAGACCAGTCTAAAACGTGTCAATGGATATAGTGTGAAAGAGGAAACTAATCATACATTGTGGTGTAAAGCAAAATGTCTGTGGTACTTACTGTGCTTGTAAGGGTTTTCTGTAGTTATGACTGGAATGGTAATAGGGGCAATGGTGGCCTCTTCGAAGGGTGTCAGAGACGGCACTGCGTTTCATTAAACAATTTATTATTCATAAAATTTGGTGGCAAAATAGGGGACTTACATTGGTGCACTGAAGGATCAATGGGCAAGTAATTCCCGTCTAGTATACACTTGTCCAATATCTCGAACGACTTGTCCTTAGTGTTGGCGAAATTCTGCACGACCCCGTTGACAGTCAGGTCGGCAATGCAACCGTGGAACGGCTGAGAAGATGCAACAGCATCGGCAGCCGGGGTCATCTTGCGAGGAAGGCCTCCCACGTACATGTTGGCAAACAAAATATGAAGCGACGGTGGTTTACTATCTTGTAAACTGCAAACCGAATACTTTAGAAACACAATTCGTCCTAGAAGGACGCAAAAACCTACACTTTCACGTCGTATTCGTCAAAACTGATCCTTAAGATGCTGTCATTGTGGGTGACTGAGACCACGTGCCACTGACTATCGTTGAAAGTGTCCTTCGACTCTAGAGCGGTGTGCTGACTGATCAACTTCAAACGTCCATCGACGAGAGACAGAGACACTCCGTTGGTCTGGTGCGCGTCCGTTACATAAAACAATAAACCTTCTTTTTCTGAGGTTTTGAATTTCAGCGACACTTTCAAATTATTTTCCACGGCGGGTAGGTTCCAGCCCACGTATCCTGGGCGCGATTTGTTGAACGAAACCATGGGTGCAAACTGTGGAGAAACGTTTTAAGGACTCGTCTTCCAAATAGAGAAATATTACCGTGGCGGGACACCCAGGAGTGACATCGTACGATTTAATACTGTTACGCAAGTCCACTAAAATATTAGAGAAGAAGACGTTATCGATGCATCCCTCGAATTTGATATTAGTGACATCCGAAATTCCGTGTTTTTCTTTCGGGTAGCCTAAACAAAGAACAAAATAAGATATATGCTTTAACTTAGATAGCAGACGTTTACCTCCGAAAGCTATTGTGTCGATTTTGCCCAAGTTGCTGCCGGATATCTGCATAGTTCTATCGATGACTTCGGTATCGTCAATTCGCAACTTGCCATATGACAGGTTTCTGCCGGCAGTAATTTTGTGCCAGGTGCCGTCGTTATAACGCTCGGTGGAGGCAAATTTCTTAGTACCACTGCCCAGGTTGTACTAGTCAAAATTATTGCGTTTCAATAATTATTATTATCGCATAGATTAATGCGAAGTATATATTTTTTATATACTTTTTTACACCTCATGCTTCCCATGCATATTCCTAAACTTTGACATCCAATTTCTTATTTTCATACAGTTTGATTGCCGATAGGTGATTATTCTAATGACAAAAACATTTCCGTTTAAAAGATTAGACAGCTTACTTTTTAGAAGTTTAAGAATTAAGCATTATATCAGTCAGCATCGATAATTCGCATAATTGAAGTAAAATAGTATGTTTTCTGAATATAATGGCGAATGCGCCGCACGCAGGATGCAGTGTCGAAAACGTCCTGTAACGCGGTTCTGAACTTTTTCCTTTTCTTTAATTTAACACTCCTTGTAATGACAAAAGCTTTTTCCCGTTGAAAAGATTAGGCAGATTACTTTATAGAGGTTTAAGAATTAAGCATTATATATCAACAGTCAGCGACGATAATTCCTAGAATGAAAGAAAATATATTTTGTTATGAACATACTGGTGAATGCGCTGCACGCCAGATACAGTGGCCAAGAACTCCTCTAAATTAATACATTTTCTAACAAAAAGCTTTCCGTTTAAAAGATTAAGCAGTTTACTTTTTAGAGAATTAAGAATTAAGCATTATTCATCAACATTCAATATCCATAATTCGTATAATTAACTTAAGGGTGAATCGCAGAGAGGCACGCGAGATGCCGTGGTCTCTCGCAACGATGTTCCAAAATCTTTCCTCCTCTATAATTTAAAGCCCTTAAATGAGATTTATTGACACTAGAGCAAAAGGTCTCTCAATTTTTGGAATCCAATGTAGATTTTGAAGCCTTATTAACAAGCCAATAAAATGACATGCTTTACCTGCTTCTCATTGTGTTAAAAAATTATCAGAACGTACAAAAGGATCATTTAAACATAGTTGTTCATTAGTAAAAACCGATCACTTGAAGAAAAAGGCCAAAAATAATCTATTATAACAAAAACTTGCGTGTTTCCATTTGTTTATATATATCGTTTTTACCTTCTACCTCGTATCATTATCATTTCGCTTACCTGATACAAAACCTTTCCGTTGCGAAGCTCCAGTGCCACAAATGTCTTATACGTGGTATTGAATCCCAGAAGTATTAGGCCTTCGCTGGCAAACGTCTTGAAGGACAGATCTATGATAGATTTCTGATCCAGCTGAAGTGATCGAGAGTCGACGATGGAGTAGCCGTTTCCGGAGAACTTAAGCCCGGTGCTGCGCTGCAGTACTACTAACTTGTCGCTGCACAACATTCAACTTTGCGTAATCTCCTTGATACGTTAAATTTAACCTTTACCGTTCTCTAGCTCCGTGGTTGTTCTCGTAACCTTCTTTGAAATTCCAAAGTGATACCGGCGTATTGCCGATCACCAGTTCCTCAATTTCTCCCTCGAAAGAGTTGACATCGATATCTTTCTGCATCTCGTAGTTTACTGGAAAACTACCAACGAATAACTTCGATTTGTCCTTGTCCAGATTGAAGATGGTGTGATGACCTGCCAGATGCTTTTCTTCGCTTATTATCGTGTCTGTATGGTTCGCCATTTCTTCGCGAATGCTAAGTTTGGCACTGTCGCCCACTCTGATAAAATATAAAAATAAATTAGCTCAAAAAGTGCCCTTTTCGGCTAGAAAAATACCTTTCGATAATAAACTGCCTCCACACGTTGTCCGCCACGTATTTCTTGTTGAGTATTACTTGTTCTGGCCCATCTCCAATATCAAGTTTCAATACGGGGTAGCCATTTTGGATCACTAAAGCCATGTAGTCGTCCTAAGAAAGACAAAAAGAAAAATGTAGGATATAAAACCATATTTATGTCCGTTTCTGATTCACGATCACCATTTCCGAAAAGTGCTATTGAGAGCTGTCACTGATGAAGCAGTTGCAAAACTTTCAAAGTTGCAAAAATACTAAAAACAAAACCAAAGGAAATGGTAAAGAAACCCGTAAAAGTCGAAGAAAGCATGCTTTTGGTTCCAGAAGAACAGTCAGCTGGAACATATTCAAGAGCAGCCGGAACAAATCCACGAAAATGTCATTATAGCAAAAGGTGTACTGAAGAAAGTTGTAACAAAAAGAAAGGCGACGAGGAAGAAGAAACCGAAATTGTCACACTAGAAGAAGAGAAGCTCAAAGCACAGTGTTCAACAAGTGTCAGAAGATGAACCTGAATACACAGCTGAAGAACTTTCTGAGCTAGTTCATCAGAAACTTCACACCTCAGTTTAAAAGAGGTAAGTAGAATAAAAAATGAATAAATTAGAAAATTAGAAATAAATTATTTCTAATTTTAGGCCAAAATCGCCTAAAACTTAAAAAGAAGTTCTTTTTCGAATCAAAATTCAATCAAAAATCGATATACATTTTTGACTTGTTAGAAAAGTATTTCGAAAAACCATATAAAACAATTGAAAAATTAGGTATTATCGATTTAAAAAACCGTTTTACGCCAAAATTGCCTCAATGCAAAAAGTTTTCATTAGAAAAAGTCACTTTCAACTTTTGATTCTTACCGTCTTGGTCTTACGCAAATTGGTTCCATTGGGGTTGCCCAAATAGAAAATCAACCCTTTCGGCTTATCGGTCCTAAAATAACCGCTAATTTTCGTCGATGTTGTCAAGTCCTCGATATTATTGGGATTTCTCAGTTCCAAAGTGGTGTTAGAGTAAAATTTGACGCCAACCTTCAGCCTATTCGCCAAGTCTCTGGCCAACTTGATTTGGTTGTTCAATATGTTGATTTGATCTTTGATTCCTGTAAGGATATAATATAATAAAAATAAGCAATTGATCCCCATCAGGAATAAGCTCACCCTCTGAGGTCTCATTTCGCTTTCGCTGCACAACTGGAAGTTGCTCCAATCCTTCAAGCACCGAAGGAAGGGTCTCGTTTACCGTGCCAATTTGATTTTGAGTTTGATCTAAACTCCGGGTGATGTCATCCACGTTTCGTGGCAGTTCCACGGCCTTAGATTTTTCCTTGGGTAACTGCAACAAAAGGCGTTTTTTTTTGTGATTTGTGACTAACCTGAACTAACCTGAACAAACTTAATACTTCATTGAATTGCTATGTTACATGAAAAAAAAACTTACCTCGCTGAACGAGCGATTCACGTGATCCTCTACCTGTTTGGTGAAAGTAATAGCATTGTCAGCCATGTTCGATGCGTTCCTAAATCTTTTATCAAGCGGAGGAAGTTCTATCGTCTGCAAAATCTGCTCGATATCGCGCAGAATACCGTCATTGCTGTCCTGGGTTTCTTTCAAAGGACCGAAGGCCCTCAGAGCCTCTCTCAGAGCTGGTGCCAAGATTAGTGTTATGTTTTCGTTGAGCCTGATTAACAGAATACAATAACAAAAAAAACAGTCAGATAACAAAAGCACTCACGCATGAGCTTTATCCAGAGCCACTTGGGAGTCTGACTCAGCTTCCATCGTTTTCTCCTGAATGGTTCCCAATATGCCAGCTGCGTGATCAGTGTCATTCCTGGCATTTTCCGCAGCCTCCCTCGCGCTCTTAACCGCCTCGGCTATATCCTTGTAGGCCCTAGCAGCCTTGATAGCATCACTGGAATCCAACTGACTTCCCGCCAGGATGTTCTCCAAATGCTGCACCCTATCCGTAAGTTCCTCCGCATGCGCTTGCACCTCGGGCTTCAGTTTCCTTATGTTATCAATTTGCCCGTCGTTGTCATGCAGGCGGGTCTTAAACTCGCCATTACGGTCCTCCAGCTCTGCAGGGATATCTTGCAGCTGCTTCAGCTTACCGATTGACGCTTCTAGTAAATCCGAGCCGTTAGCCAGCAGAACTTCAGCAGTATCCAAGTTGATTTTGGACTGGCCGATTTGACTCTGAATGTTCTCCAATTTGCCTTTGAGTCGGTCTTTCCTGAAAAAAAATCTGGTTCTAAATTCCATAGAAAGTTAAACCAAACTTAAGGTGAGTTTATACACAAAATAAAATAAAATAACGAATAAGATAAAATTAGAAATAAGAGTTGGTTTCATGTATACCCCTATTAGCGTTCATGCTCCAAATAACATAAATCTTATTCGGTGCATGAACGCTAATAGGGGTATACATGAAACCAACTCTTATTTCGAATTTTATTTTATTTGTTATTTTATTTTATTTGATGTATAAACCCACCTTAAAAGTATAAAACCATCTCTAATACACTAATCAAAAACCTGCAGCCTTCAAAGTCATAATAATAAAATGGCATTCTTTACGATTTGCGGTAAGCCGGACTGTCCTCAATTTGCACATGCCACTTACGTGGCTCAATACCTTACCGAACATCTCCCGAATTTTCGCTACCTGAAAATCATAAAGTCCAATAGCGAATGGCCCGAATACGTATCGCAGCTCAACAAGCGCAATCACTGGTTTATGGTTCGCAGTCCCATTATATGGAAGGAGATCAGCAGTTGGGGAGGAAAACCGTATTTGTTGGGAAATTTGGCGCAGTTCTGGGAGTACTGCTTTTGTTACTACGGATTAAATTCGTACATTCCTAAAGCCGATTTGGAGAAACTCGCCAATGACAATGTTCAGTACTTCGAAGAAGCTGAGCGCAGAAATTCGACGGAGCAAAGGAAGTACAACATATGTATTACTGTATTGCTGAGCCCAAACAATGCCGAGTATACGCTTCACTTAATAGAGCATATTATTAAAATCCCGCAATTTCTGACTGGAAATGGGCTACTTGTAAAACTACTGCGAATGGACAAAGAAAACTGTGATGAAAAAAGGGAGCGCAAATCCCTAGAAAACATTGCTGATTACTATAATTCCCTAGCGCTTTGCGGAGACAGATCCATTGTCGAGGTGCAAGAAAATGAAGAACAGGCTCTTACTAAATGCGATCTTCTCCTCTTCGCAGAAGACTTTTCCCGAAAGCAAAACGAAGAGGAAGAAATATGGCTGAGAAGATGCTTGACCAGGATAATCTGCCTATCAGATATGATCCATTTATACGCCAAGAGGCAACTCAGAGTGCTGTTTTGCAATGAAGGTCCCATGTGCTTTATGGCGACCTGTTTGCTTGAATCTTGTACAGCGCTCATTCCCACCAACATCATAGCCCTGACTTCCTACAAGGGTTTACCGGTGATCAACGTAATCTCCCAAAAAACTGGTGTTCCGGTGTCTAGGATTGGGGCTCCTCCTGTGTGGGGTTTCGTAGGGACTAATGAGTATGTAGACGAAAGCAGCATAGTTTTTAAAGCGAACATATTTAAGCCCTACCGAAGAACCTTAACAGCATCAAAAAACTCCACACTCGCTTTAGGAACCGTTCTCCCAGAACTGAGATTAATGTCTTATTTAGTACCTGATCAGCATGAAGCAATCACTAAAGCGGTGTTGGAGAAAAAAACTAATATTGAAGCAAAGTTGCACAGAAAGCCTTTTCAAGCTAAACTCAGGGCTTTTACCAGTTTGCTCGAGCTGTGGTACGCAAACCTACCCTCTAATCAAATTATATCTTTAGCGGTGTGTTCAGACGGTTCGTATGGCATCCCACCTGGATTAATATTCTCTCAATGCTGCATTCAAGATCTAAAAAGAAGGTGGAGACCGTTTTCTAATTGTCCTTTTGTGAACAAGACAGTTCAAGATAAACTGGAAGAATTAGTTGAAGAGGCTTTAGAACAACTTAAAATTGTAGGCTTGTTTGGCAACGTAGACTTTTATCACAGCAACAGCTTCTCAGATCTTGACGATGTCCCATAATTTATGAATTATTGATATTAAAGGCTAAAAATAATCTTTTTTCATTATAAATTTTTCTGCCCTCTCGGATTCCAGATAAGCAGTTACCATCCATTTCCGTAACGTTATAATCACTATCAGTGTGTTTCAAAAATTAAGCTTATATCAGTGACCTTGTTCCTTATTGTTTTAAGATAGTCAATAAATAGTTTATTATACATAGTCAGTATTAAAATAAGCAGTTTTACTAAAATGTAAACAACTCTATTGTAACAGGATTACATATGCAAAGATGGTATTTTATTAGTCACCTAGAATTATTGCATTACATTGTGACCCAATTAGAGAGCAATTTCACGGAAGTCTATGGCCCTGTATTAAATATAGTTTATTATTTCAACACTAAACCTTTTTGTACTAAAATTGCTATACGTTCTTTTTCACAATTCCACTTTTTAAATAAAAAAATAATCAAAATTATAATTTATTTCAATTATCTACTTAGTTTACAGGGCTTCCAAACTACCTCATCACTACTTGGCACCACCTCTCTATTAAAAATCAACATCAAATTTCCACAGTTGACTTTACTGACAGTGACAAGTGAGGTTATATTCCTGACAAATTTTCTTGTTTCTGTTTGGCCTTTCTAAGTTTTTCTCTTGAAAATCCGAAAAACTTTCATTACAAGCATGAAAAGTGGGTTTAAATAATGTTGCCGACCAAGGGCTACTTTCAAGACATAGCATGCCCATTTTACAATACCACCTGCGGCCGGCCGTACTGCCATTTCAGGCACAGAAAGAGGCCAAACGAGAGTATCGACGACGGGGTTGCGGAGACGTCGAAAAATCTGGTACCCACGTACAAGCCAACTCCCAAGAGCGAATTGGCTAATATCCAGAACAGCAGAAGCCATATACCCATAAGTTATGTGCCAGATTTATCCTATAATCGAGAAAGGACTGTTCGACCAATTAAGATTCACAAACCTACTTACAACCCCACACCACTGAGTATTCTCAGCAGCGCCACTCAGCCTAATGCTGCTTCAACTAATGATGATAAATACCATGAAACTATTAAAGGTATACAAGAAAACATTGCCAGTACAGTTTATGACCCTTTGCAATCGGAGATCAATTTTGATGATCTAACTAATGACTTTGACCTGATCGACAATATAATTGTGACTGAGAATGATTCTGACCCAGAGCCGGCATCTTTAAATGTGTTAGAGCATAGCATACAAAAAAATTTGCTTCAGCCAAATATTGATGAGGATGTGGTAACAGTGAACATTACCCCCAAGTTTAGTTCTGATGAGGAAGATGTCCCTAGTACTAAAAATATATTAAAGGCTAAATCATCTGATAAAGTTTCGGTTAAAAATGAATGTGAAGTTGACATCAGGCCAGATTCAACAACTTGTGAAATAAATCAGTCTGCTAAAAAACTAACAGAGGCCAAAAATTCAAAAGACAAACAGAGTGCTAAAAGTAGTAGGAAAGAAAAAGATGGGAGTAGTAACAGGAACAAAGACAAATCTTCCACTCATTCTGGTAAAAGCAAAGAGTCAAAACATAGCAATAAGTCTTCTAAATATGATAAAAGTAGGGAAAAACATAGGAAAGAAGAGAACAAAAATAGTTCTGATAAAAATAGAGAAAAACATAGGAAAGAAGAGAACAAAAATAGTTCTGATAGCAAAAGTAGTAGGGATAAACATAAGGGTGAAAGTCAAGACAGTGGTGCTTCAAGCTCAAAGGATAGTGATCTTGAGAAGCCTGCAAAAGAAGTCAAACATAGTGAAAGTTTGAAAAGTAAAAAACATAAATCAAAAGATAGAAGCAATAGCAGGGATAGAAAGAGGGAGAAAAGATCTAAAAAAAGTAAATCACGCTCGAGGAGTAGAGAGAAGAGTGCATCAAAGCACAAGTCCAAGAAAAGAAGTCATAGCAGGTCACATGATAGGAGTGAAAGCTCTAAAAAAAGAAAGCATGATGAGGAAAAGAGTAAGAGTAAAGAAAAGATTAAGGAAAAAGTCAAAGGCTCACACAAGAAGCCATCTAAAGAGAAATTAGGTGTGTATATTTATGTGAAAGGTTAATTGGTTTAATACTAATTCTTTGCAAAATTTATTTAGAAAGTGATTCTGACACGTCGGAACATGATCAGGCATTTGAACCAATAAACATGGAAGTAGATAGTGAGTTACTCCCGTCAGATATAGATCTGGACTTGGAGGATGAGGATGAGACACTACTGGAATGTTACAAAATTTTTAATGAATACAAACCAGAAACCGTAAGACCCCAGCCAAAGGTGCAAGAGCAACCAATTGACATTCCGGAAGAGGTGAATGTAAGTGTTTATTGTTTTCTTAATATTTTTATTTCAGGTTTTAGGCACAGAAATTAATCTTACTGTTGTATTTGTAGCAATGTTTAGATTTAGGCCTAGGGAAAAAGTTCCTGCTTTATTTGTACAAGATATTATATACAGGGTATTAATGAGTCTCATAATGAATGAAAACATATTACACACTTGTAGGGCATACAGGGATTAAGGGCGACTTTTACAAGTTCAAGTAAAACTTCAGATTGAAGATAAAACTCCAGATATAACCTACATTGCATTATTTATCTGTCAGGTAAACAATGCAATGTACATCAAGTCTGGTGTTTTATTTTCAATCTGAAGTTTTACTTGAACTTGTAAAAGTCGCCCTTAAAATTGATGAAGTTTTTTTAATAAATTCATATGCGCCAATGAGCTGGTATATTACATCTGAAGAGACCCTCCTGTTTTACAGTTTTGGCCCCCCTTTTTAGCAGAGGGTACCTTTAAAAAGCCGGCGATATCTGCTTGAATTGAAGTTTTATGTCAAATTATTTGAAGTTACGATTCGCCAATTGATGTGCTCTGATGATGAAATTACATCATGTGTAGCTAAAAAATCGCGGACTTCCAACAAAAAAACGGGACTATTTTAGGGAAATACCGGCCTTTGTAGGTTCTGTTCATATCTCCTGCAAATGCACCGTTGTTTGAGCTATGGCTAGATTTATCACCCTACAAGCATGTAACACATTCATGAACTCCCAGTATATATATGCATTTGACACAAACAATTTATCGCAGCATCAAGGGAAAAAGAGAAAGGCCCATGCGGGCGCAGAACATGTTACCACTCACTCCAAGTTTGTCCCAACAATCACTCCTCCAAAACCAGTTTTGCTACCGGGTCAGATGTTGGCCAATCGCTATAAAATAGCAAAAATGGCGCAGGCCAACAACGAACAGGAGAGTATAATGAATGAGGTGAAAACCATGACACAAGAACCTGCCAGGAAACCGTCCTTACTGGAGGCGGCCAGGCTCCACAAGCTGAAGAGACTGCAACAGCAGAAGTTAGCCGAAAAGGCAAACAAACCCAGCGCCAATGTAGTGGACGATATCCTCAATGGAATCAACAGGTCTGGGGCGTCGCAAGTGAAAATCGCCCCAAAAAAAATCGCAGCCGTGCCCAATGTCG
Source organism: Taphrorychus bicolor (assembly GCA_951812265.1). NCBI lineage: Eukaryota > Metazoa > Arthropoda > Insecta > Coleoptera > Curculionidae > Taphrorychus > Taphrorychus bicolor. The sequence continues at coordinate 33,636,641 of OX638300.1, read as the reverse complement.
CTCTAATTGAAAAAGCGAAGCAACGCATATCTTTGATAAAAAAGCAGACGGCACAAAACGTAAAGACTGTAGCGCATTCTCAGAAAGGTAATCGGGTGGCCCACGTGCCCGAATACACCATGGAGGACGTTCCCGATGTGCTGCAGGCTGAAAAATCAAAATTGCCAGTTAACGTGAGAACCAGGTTCCTAACTATGATCGTCGAGGAGTGCTGCAAGCTGTACGCGTTGAGAGATGAGGCCTATTCGAGAGCTTTAAATGAGGAATTTGCTTGTTATGAAAAATGCAAAGTGTTGGCGACATACAGAAACTCGGCCATGTTAGCCGTAAATAGGTAAAATTAATTTCCACTGTTTCCTATTTGTGATTTAAATTTTCTGATATTTTCCAGACTGAGAAAGGAGATCCAAGAAAGGGAAAGTAGAGGTCTGGGACCTCTGTTAAGCGGGGAAAGTTCGCTGCAAAAGAAAGAATCACCGTTTGAGGGCAAAACATTTTATGAACATGTCAAGAAATGGGTTTTGACGGATGAAGAACTTGACTTGCACGGGTACCCGAAGGAGAGCGGTCATAGAGGCAAGGCGGTCATCAGCAACCGGGTTCAAATCCAAGATTATTCCATCACAGATGATAATCAGAGAAAGTGCAGCAGATGCGGAAAACTGTATCAAGTAGACGACGACGGATGGCCTCTGTTCGAAGAAGAGTGCATGTACCACCCCCTGAAAAAGCGCACCATAAGGGGGGAGCAGATATTCTTGTGCTGCAAGAGTAATGATGACACAGGCTGTGTGACAAGTGACACTCACGTCTTTGATGGCACTGAAAATCATATGCTTGAAGGTTGGATCATCAGTTGGTATTTAATTTCGGTTATTAAAACTGTTTTACTTAGGTTTCCAAACCACCTTGCCACCGGAAAGCGACTCGGACGTACGCAGCACCCAAGTGTACGCTCTGGATTGCGAAATGTGTTATACTACCAAGGGATTGGAGCTCACGCGGGTGACCGTTGTGGACGTGGACTGTAAAACCGTCTATGAAAGCCTCGTGAAGCCTCTCAACGCCATCATCGACTACAACACTCGCTTCTCGGGCATCACCAAGGAACAGATGGATCGCACCAGCACCAGCATTCTGCAAGTCCAGGCTAATATTTTGCATTTGTGCAACTCCCGCACCATTCTGGTAGGACACAGTTTGGAGAGTGACATGAAGGCTCTCAAGATCGTCCACGGGAACGTTATAGACACGTCAGTGTTGTTTCCGCATAAAATGGGGCTGCCGCATAAGAGAGCTTTGCGCGCGCTGGCCAGTGAATATTTGAAAAAAATCATACAGAACGACGTGGCCGGACACGACAGTGCCGAGGACGCAATCGCCAGTATGGAGCTGGTCAAGTGGAAACTGAAGGAGGACTTGAAGGTGAAAACCAAGTGAGACCTACACAAGAAGACATTAAGTTTGAACTCGCAGTATATGCAGTGATGGTCTTGTACTGAGGAAAGTTGTCGAAATGGGCTTGAGAAAATGAGCTTCGAAGTGATAATGTTAGTTGATAGGTACTTATCTGTGGGTGAAAAACATTTATTATGAGTTTGTGGTTTTGCAAACAAGTTTATTTTGTATTAAAGCCAATTACAAAACTTCTGTTTAAGATATAATAAAAAATATTTATTTATTTTTCTTGCAGTTCGTGGTGTTTTAATCTAAAGACTTATTTTACTGAACTGGCACGATTTCAAGCTATATATTATAAACGTGTTACACATATGCTTTGCGTTGGCTTGTAGCTAAGTGAGACTGGGAATTAACGCACAAACTTCATTTACCGGATAATAAACTATTCTCAATAATATACCAAAGCGAATAACTTAATGATTGCACTTACAGTCGCTGCTATTTAATATCAAAAACTTGTTAGGAAACTTCAATTCAAATACAAACTGCCGCTTATATCCCCGTCCTCCTTTCTTCACAAGTGTTAAATTTTCTTGAAATTATGGGCCGACGCCATTGAATAAGAGACTTACTAAACCGAATATGAATGACCGAATCCCATAAAGGAGTTTTTAACTAACAAATGTTCGATTTTAAAAGTACCAAGTAGTTCTTCTGACTAAGTTTATCTCCATAATTATTAAAATAGTGGAATTGCGGTTTGTAAGAGGCGATACAGGACAATAATAAAGAAAAATTGAAAAAGTTTATTTTGCTATATTTTAATCGGAATGAGACGGTTTAAATTCCTCATGTATTGATGTGTTTTGACGGTGTCATTACGTCATGGGACGCACAAACAGGGCCGACCAACAAACGAAAACGTAGCAATGTTTTTATATATTTAAGAAATAGTATATCAAAGAACTTTCTGGATTGACTCTTAGATCTAGCTACAAATGATTTTCAAACAAAATATTTAAAAACGGCAATAAAAATCTATAGAGATAGACATTTCAGATAGATGCCATTATCCACTTAGCGGATATCGTACTGACAAACTCTGGAGGCTGTGTGGGTCCACTATTTGCACTATTACAAACTAACCTATAACGAGAACTGAACTAACCATAACAGATAACTAATCTAACCAAAACGAAAACTAAATTAAGCTGAACTTACCTGAACTAACCCAAACTAACTTGATCTAACCAGAGATAACCTATGTTGACAATTAAATAAAAGGGGGACCGTAATATTTACAAGGGGGGTAATAGTTATTTACGTTATAAGTCCGGTAAATACGATTTTACAGTAGGAGTAAGATGTTTCTGGACGAGGCGATAGCCGAGTATGGAATTTCGAAACGACTACTGTAACACGTTACCGGACGTATAATGTACAACATTTTACTTCATATTTATTAAAAACAGCAACAAATTAGTTTTATGCACGGCGAATATATTTTTGAGAAATCCGGTATAGATTCATTACGGTATCCTGTACCGGTACCGGTAACGGATTTATTGAATACCTGTACAGGATGTACCGGTACTCAATACTGTAAAATTTCGTTAAGATATCCAGTCCTGTAAAAAGCTATTTACTGGACTAAAATCAAGTACGTAAAAGTGTCCTAAATGAAACAGTATGAAGTAAACGTTCCATAAAAGTCCTTAATTTTTTCATAATATTAAATCTAAAATTTTTAGGTCAAATTAACGAAAGCGCCAGATAATTTTTCCTAATATCATGTTTTAAGGCCCCCTCTACTCATATCAATTGCTAAAACCACACTGTTCCGTGAAGGACCTTTATGGAATTTTTACCATATCTACTTGAAAATGGACCAGACAAACTGAGACTTCAACGTGCCATTGTTCGACACACATATAATAAAGACTTTTACTAAACAAGTATTGATAGATAGGTTCACCCCGCTGGAAAGCGTTTCGGCTGAATGTAACCATTCTGCACATTCTATTAATACAAAGAGAGAAGTCGGTGGGTCGTATGTGCTGATGGTTACACTATTTATGTCAATTTTAAGTACGTACTTACCTGTCAAGCACCCTGCCACTTGTCGAGGAAACTGATATTTACCTCTAATAACATGCGGGATATCAAGTTTGGATTTGCAAATAAGCTTGAGCACAAAATGTATACAAAACAAATTACTAAATATTGCTGAAGTTAAATCGAAGTACCATAATAAACGATGTACCAATTTTGCAGGTCACAATTACATTCTTATTATTAAATACAAATAAGCTCCCCTTTTATAACATACACCAGACAAATAAAAATTGATTTTTCCAGTAGTAGAATCAAAGTTGAAGGAAAATAATAACTGAGGTTTGGTGACACGGTTAAGATATTGTTACGTTGAGCGGGCGCTGGGAGGCGGAGAGACATTGAAGGTTGGACCTTCGCGGCCTATCCGGGCGCCGCGACGTTACTACACAAGGGGACTGTCACGAGTGATTTATTGCTCTGTTTATTTAGAACGCAGACAATTTTTTTAAGTGAGTCTTATCAAGAATATTCTAGGCTCTTCTGTATTTTTAGGATTTTGTATAAAAGGAGGCAAATGAATTTTTGCAAATGATTTTTGGTGGCTGAACTAGCCACCAAAAATCCTTCTTTTTTTATGTCTACCGCAGCGGGAACCGTTTTTACTAGCACCATAGATGAATATATTCTTGGCCAGTTGTTCTAAGATCACATCCTTTCATCTGCTTTCATTTTAGAAATAACTCGATTTATTATCACAATCACACATTTGTCCCTAGGAATTTAGTTTAAATGAATTAGTTAACTTGGCGGCTTCTGGGAGCAAACTGCAATAACCTTCAATATTCTATTTGAAAAAAACAACTTACCCGCTTTTGCTGATAATTTTCTTGGCCTCATTGGCGGTATTCAGGGAATACTGGGTGTGATTGTGCAAGTCATCCAACTTATCGTTTAACTCTTTAATTCCATTTTTGATGTCTTCGACCTCAGCGTTCAGACTGTCTACCGGTACCTTGTATTTGGTTACGTTCTTCAGCAGCTCCTCAACCTTCTCCAACTGCTTTTCTGCGTCTTTCTCGCGCTCGGTCAAGTTGTAGATTTTGATGGCCTCCAAGAGCTCCTGACCCTCTTGCACCGCTCGGTCCACCTCGTTTTCTAACAGTTTGTCATGCAATGCTTTTTTTGAAATGCTAAAAGAAAAGAGATACTTACCGCCCTCACCTTTCAACTGGCCGGTAATGCGTTCGATGTCCTCGATCACCCTGAGATATTCTTCTTCGGCTTTGGACAGGTTATCGAACAATTCTTCGGCACGGTTCTTAAGGTCCATAGCTTCCACACGCCTTTCGTCGCTGTTTTGCAGTGAGTAGTTGGACTTGCGATTCAAGCTTTTTGAGTCCTGCTCCAAACTTTCCAAGCTGTGAACCAAATTAGTATAAAGACGAAATAAACTGGGGAGGTAGCAGTTACTTTTTAATGAGCTCGGTAAGGCTAATTTGCTTCGGGTCTACTTCATCGAACTTAAGTTGTAGCCGCTCCAGCTGTTCTTTCATGTTGTCCAGTTTCCGTCGTGTAAAGTAGCCAGATTGGGTGGACTAAAACCACAAGAAATCTTAGGAATAAATTTTGGTTTGAACCCGTCTTAATCTTACATCAAACTCAATAATAACTGGGTCTATTAGGGCGGCTAAGTCATCAGTAGCATCTAGCAAAGCGTGGTGGCAGTCGTCACATTGGTGACAGCCAAATGCGGGAGCGAACACCCATCTGTGGGGACACTGGTCGCATTTCTCGCCTATAACCCCTTGCATGCACTCACACTGGCCAGTTTCGGCATTGCATCCCACACCGACTGAATACTCTCCTTTGCAACCGCAGGCTGGAGCAAACGATATAAAATACTCATAAACGTTACATAAACTAAAATACTCACAAACACATCCCTCTTCAGTGTAGTTCCAGTATCCGGGGATGCACCTGTTGCACGCTCTTCCAGTGACACCGTCTTTGCACAAACACTGACCGCTGTCGTCGTCGCATTGGCTGCTGTTGGATGCCAAGCCGCAGTCGCACTTTACACAGCCTAATTTTGGAAAAATACAGTGAGAATCTCACACCTTATCAATGTAAGCGTAAAAGGAATGCAATATTAATCGACATCCTTGAAAAAACCAGTTGGTCAGCAAAAAACTTGAGTTTGCTTTTTTATGGTGTGTTCTGACAGCCTTTTTTCTTTTTTTTTTTGTGCAAGACCAATGGCGCGGAACGTTCATAGTTTAAGAAATACCCAAACGCTCCTTCTGTAGACCATGATGATGTCTAAAAGTAGCTGAAATGTCAAAATGTCGCAAAGACTTTGTTTCATGTTCGCAAACCTAATAGCAAGCGAACTAGGGTAAAAAAGTATTAGAACTCAAAAAAATATGTAAAATGGTACGTGGGTACCAATATAAGGGTTCCCACTTATCACATATTGGGTTCTATATCGATATAGGTACCACTGAATTTTGCAATATTTTTTTCTGTTATGAGTAGCAGGGTGTCTACTGAGTGGATCAAAAGAAAAAAAAATTGTGGATGAACCATATTTAGTAACGGGAAATCATTTTTTCTATAAACGTATTAATTCTTATTCTTCTGTTTGGCGTCCCCCTGAAATAGGCAACTTTCAATACTTTCATATTGTTCGTTACGCTCGGTGGTCACGATGAAAGCAATGTTGCCAGTTGGGAAATTTTAAATTGTAACGTGTGAAAGCAATGCAATGCAACATACATGAGCCTCATGTATGTTGCATTGCAGGTTAGTTCAAATTAGTTTAGGTCGGTTTAGGTTAGTTCAGGTTAGTTTAGGTCAGTTTAGGTTAGTGAAGGTTAGTATAGGTGAGTTTAGGTTAGTTCAGGTTAGATCAGGTTTGTTCAGTTCTGTTATTTCTTTATTTTCTCATTTTACGTTACATTTTGCTTGTAATGGCATTTATTCTTTTAAACATTTATTTTTTCGCAACGATCGGCAACGCTGTATATGGCGAATGATGGAGGGAAGAGTTTTAGCATAGTAAAGTGTGATACATTGGCTGTTTTGTGATTCATTTTTTGATGTTAAATATGGTTCATCCATATTTTTTTTTCTTTTGGTCTACTCAGTAGACACCCTGCTACTCATAACAGAAGAAAATATTGCGAAATTCAGTGGTACCTATATCGATATGGACCCCACATATTGTTTGTGCTTATAAAAAAAACCTACAACAATCGAAATTTTTTGTTTTTGGCCCTTCCTAAAAATGTCATATTTGCCACTTTTTGGGACACCCTACAGTATCTAAATCACAAATCTATATCCTATTTATCATAAAACTACTAGAACCAACAAATAAAATCGATTATTATTGATATGGGAAAAATAAAACTTGCAGGTTAAGCGTATGGGGCTCTTAAACAGGCCCGAAAACCTAAATTTGGAGACCAAAATCGTTCAATGCAGTCTTTAACTTACCTTATATCTTGGTTTGAGGAAGAGTTAGCGGAAAATCTATAAGAAGAGCTAAGAAGGTAGGAGAACAGAGCCACACGCGGAGCCAATTTCTCAAATGTCTACTTATAACAATAACTGAGCACGGGTGGCCCAAAAAGAGGTACAAATTTTGCCCCTATTTAAAATTTTCTAGAAAACCATGAAAGGCAGCTTCGTTCTGAGTACTTTGAGCTTGTTATATGAAGAGCAACGACCTCTTCATATAAAATAAGTGCGTATTGAAAAACCTTACAGTTTTGAAGATAAACATACAAATTTGAAAATTTCAAACAATTAACTTTTCTAGCTCGCCCAGTATAAGCGTTAGACCAAAACTAAGAACTGATTTCTTTTTTCTCTCGTTTAGTTAACATATTTTTCTTAAAAATGACAAAAAACTACTATACCAATTTATGAAATTTTAGTAACTCTTTTCAAACACTTTTTACCCCAATATATTAAAAGTTACATCTTCAACTTCATCAAACCGACCCAACTTTGCCGATTTCTCTATTTACCTTACCAAATTAGACCTCAAAATTTATTATATATACATATGAGGTAATCTCCCCAGGGGTAGTCCTAAACCCCACATAAGCCCGGAGTTACGGTAAAGACGCCGTAATTCGGGTAAAAAAAAAACGCACTTTTGACTTTGGTACGCCACTGTTCAGCCCCACCACCAAACCGACTATATTTTTGGAAAGCCCATCATTCCCACGCCCCTTGCATACAAATTCCCATCAAATTTACAGTTTAAAAGTTATAAGCGTTGGAACGTCAATATCTACAACCAAAATCGATTTGGCAGATATGCTTATAAGGGGTGTTTATTTGAAAACGTCATCTTCTAGTTGGCTATGAAATGTCAAAAGAAAAGGATGAAAGAACAAAAGTCCATTGCCTTTCATTATGCCATCCCTTTCGGTCAAAAATTCATAACCTCCATAACCTCTAGATGACCTTTTCTAATGAACACAGGGCGTTTGCAATTAGGCATAATATGTGTTTGGGAATAAAAATACCCTGAATATACAAATTAACTTACCCTGTCCAGACTGGAATCCGTAGTGCTCGTCCAAACACCTGTCACACTTCTCGCCAATGACGTTCGGTTTACAGATACATTCGCCGGTCACGTGATCGCATTTGGCGGTACCCAGCCGATCGCACAGACACGATTGGCAGTCTTTCCGTTCTATGGCGTCGCCGAAGAAACCAGGCGCGCATAGCGAGCACGCCTCGCCGAAAGTGTTGTTCAAACAGCGCAAACACCTGCCCGTGGTGGATTCGCACGAAGCCGGATCTGAAGAGTCGATGTTTCCGGAACATTGACACGGCTTGCAGTAGTCCCCTGCCAGTTCTGGAAGTCCATAGAAGCCTGGAGCACACGACTGACATCTGGCCCCGATGTAACCTTCCTGGCATTCACAACTAATGTGCTCTCCGTCGGAACTAACGTCGCATCCAGTCGCAAAACTATATGCAAGGAATGTATTAAGAAAACACTTTTGTAATTGAAGGTAGTGAAAAGCATACTTGTTGCTGGGTATCGGCAAAGGACAAGCGCAAATTAGACAATCGTTGCGTGTTCCTGCTCTGGCATCTCCATGGTAACCCAGGGCGCAAAGTTCGCAGTGGTCTCCCCTGGTATTATGTTGACAATTCTATGAAGAAACTCGTCATGCTAAATCGACGCTGACAAAAAAAACCCAACAGCAAACACATACCAAACAAACACCAGTATTGACGTCGCAGTCGAATGCGTGCCCGTTGCACTGACATGGTACGCAGGCACCACCGCTGCTCACCCTGTAGAAACCGGGAGAACAGTCCTCACAAGAGAGGCCTTGAAATGCGATGGTGAAGAGTGCTTGCTTCAAAAATATATACACAGTTTTTACCTTGGTAGTTAGGTTCACATATACATTCTTCAACAGATGTTATGGGTTTTGGTGCCAAATCGAATGGATATCTTTTAGCATACTCTTCGCGAGGAACGCCCTCATCCAATGTGGGAGCGATAAGTCTAATCAACAATAATTACATTTGTGTGTGAATATAATGACGAATGTAATACTCAATTCAATGTAAATATTCAATCAACGCACGGCAATCTACAAATTGTGCAGATATTGATCACAAAGGACATCTTGTACAAGCAAAATTTCATTAACTAGATGGAAACTACTAACCTTCTAAACTGTAAGCTAAACTGTAAACTTTTGGTTTAAATCGACATCTTACCGGGTAGTTTCACCGCGAGTCCAATAACTAGCCCTAACGTAAATGCCTCTCAAATCTCTCAACACCTCCATGATATGATCCCGTTTAGCCTGATCTCCTGTGGCCGTATCAAAAAGCGACTCGACCAACGGAAATTGCATGGTGTGTTTCGACAAAGGGGGAGGCTGCTCAATGCTCGAGTAAGTCAAAAATGTGTTCGCTCCTAGTAACGACTCTCATTAGCTGTTTTGACGATATTAATAAAAAGGTTCCGACTACCCAGCAAAATAAAGTCCGGGCCTCCCACTGCCGATCCACCGTCGCCGATGCTATAGAAGATCCTGTATTTGAAATCTCCGCCATAGGACGACAGCTTTTTGCCTAAATACGATTCTGGAGCAGAGAAGTAGGCTACTGTTGTACAAACCGCTCCTATGGCACTCTCTAAACATTTAAGTAAAGCATTTAAACATTAATTGATTTGTTCAAGTAAAAACAAATTAGCGAGAATAAAATTCGGGTTAATTGTAATGTGGTCGGTAAAACACTAATCACAGGAAACTTACCTCCAGCATCTTCAAGGCGTACAGGCAAATCAGCTACGTTCAGAACGTCGTCCACGAATTGAATTCCTACTAGAGTCCAGTTGTGCAAGTCGAAGATCGGGGCGCTAACGTAATTGGCGCTGTAACACTTGGTAGCTTTTCCGGAACAATAGCACGAGGTACATCCATCGGGGTTGTATTCCTGTTTTAGAAATACAGTAATAGGAAATCCCGTTTTGGACCACATACGAAAAGGTAAAATCGTCAATCTGCGCTTTACAAAAATTGTAAAATTGTTCCGAGGAAGATGTATATATCAAAAAGGCATATTATTATATTTCCTATCCTGTCAAAAAACATTAAAAAATGCAATTGTTAAAGCAAAAATCTTACCTGCAAGTTAAACGAACCCTCCTTACAAATCTCGCAGTGAAACCCGACCACATTCGTCTTACACAGGCACTCTGCGGTATGTTTATCGCAAATTTCGCTCTCGGTGCCGTTCTCATTGCAGTCACAGGAGAAGCAATAGGGAAACGTGTGATACCCGTCCTGGCATCCGTCACAAGTTCTTCCGTGTACATTTTCCTTGCACCTACATGACCCTACTAGTTCAAATCGAAGGAACTACCAAAGATATATTGGGCACTTACGGACAGGCGCCATTCAGCAAGTCACACTGCATGGTCGAGTTCACTCCCAAAGGATTGCAACTGCACTCCTGACAACCAATCAACGAGTCGTATCCGAAGGTCAAGGGTTCGCATTGGTCGCACCTCTCGCCGGTCACGTGAGTCGGACAAATACACTGACCTTCATTTGAACAGACGTCAACCTTCTAGTTTGACGAGCAAGAGACGCGATGCTTACCAGTTTGTGGTTCGCAATACGCGGTGCTCGGGCAGTGGCAGGGCTGGCAATCGGGAAAACCGTAGTACCCGGTTTTGCAGGCGGTGCATCTTCGCCCTATAATGTTGTTTTTGCATTTGCACTGCCCTCCGAACTTCTCACACTCGAAACTGTAGGACCCTCCGTAGTCGCAGTCGCAATACAAGGCTCCAGTGTTATGTGCGGCAGTGATCGAGAACACCGAGTCTCTGCAAAAGCCTAGAAAGAGAGAGACGACCTTGAATTCATTGACCATTAATATGCTTCATTCAGTTATTTTTGTCATCTCGTTACCTTTCAAATCGTCATTTTCTTTATACCTATCTTTTTCATCACATGTTGAGAAGATGTTAAATAAATAATGATAAAAATTTCCAACGCCTACTTGATGACAATAATGCGTGAATGGTTTATGGATCTAGTTTTTGCTTAAGATCACTGTTTCTATACCTGGTGACCGTTTTTCGGGTTTGACCACAGAGATCTCGGTTATTTGAAGTGATACGAAGAAGGTTAAATTAGGGCAAAGTTGCGCAATCGCTGTTGGAATATTTAAAAACGGCAATAAGGAAAAAAGAGAAGGTAATCAGCCGAAATTCTTTCCTCAGTAGCGATTGGTCTCGCACTTAAGGATACTCACCATCTAGTAATGAAGATTTGTACTAATCAAACATTGATAGACTTTGGATATAAAGAGTATAAAGACAATGGTGGTACTTTGTTAAACTGTTCAATAACCAGCAATCATCAAGTTGTGTGGAATGTTTGAGAGACGTAGGAGTTCCGGTTCATATCCATCTTTTTTCTCCTTATTGAAGTTTTTAAATGTTTTTCCTTAACCGACTATGGCGACTTCTACGAGTTTCTCTAGAAAGATCATTGAATGAAACTATTCGTTATATATAAACAATTATTGAACCATTGGGTGGTATTTAAAAAAACGATAAAGTTGAATAAATTAGGAAGATACTGAAGAATTTATCACTAAAAACCCCACATATTCAATCCATATCGTGATTTATAGCTAGAAGTGAAACAACACACAGACACTTGCCTTGATGGGTAGTGTCAATGTTGAAATTGTTGTTCCCGCAAGTGGAAATAAATTCCCCGGTGCGATCCAGCTCTTCTTCTTCCAAGTGGCGGTCGGCGTACAAATCGGCGGGAATTACCAAGATGTAGTCCAAGTAAACGTTTTTGTTCTCCGGTTGCTGCAACACAAATTGACTTAAATCTCAAACCATCAACTATCGCCTTTGCAGTACCAACCGTGAAGCTGATGGCGAAATTCTCGATCAGATCGAATTTGTTGTTTCTGTTGTTTTGCGTAACCAGAGCTCTACAACCCGACATGGAGGGGCAGTGTTCTACGGGCACTTTGGCCTCGTAGAACTTGCCATTTTGTATTATGACGTCCAAGTCGAACACTGAAAATATGTCAATTATTAGCGGCACACTGGGAGCATAAAAAAAACCATACGTACCGGGATAATCTGGCTGATAATAGTGCAACACGAAGGTGTAGTAACCTGGCTCAGGCACTTTCCCTTTCAAATCAATGGTGGTGTATACTTTGTTTAGCCAAATAAAACTATTGTTCATGAAAAGAAGGACCGGAGGCCTATTCTTGGCCAGTTCACCTTCCAGATCTTGCTCGAACTGAATTTTTTTTGTCTCAGGGGGACTTCTAAACGACGAGGCGATGCATTCGCCGTCCTTTTTTATACACACAGACTTAGGTTTAATATAGTCCAGAGACCAGTCCTCATACGGCACCAAGTAAATGGAATGAATACCCACGTTACTCATCTCCCCCTAAGAGTTATTCACTGGTTATCCTAAACACCACAGGAAATTACTTTATACACACCTTAAAATCAACAGTCAAAAAATTCCCGTCCACCTGGAAAACGGCCACTCCTCCTGCCTCGTCAATGGCCACCTGCCTGCAGGTGGGATTATAGGGACAGGAATATAATACAACGCTTCCGGGCAGCTCGCCCTTGTTTGTGCGTCCCACCAAGTGCAGCTTATGAGTACGTTGGTCGTTCAACGGGGTCACATAATTTATGAGAAGGACATGAGGTCCGGGTTTGGTTACACTCACGTTGAAAGACAATTGAGGCTGGATGTCGTTGAGAAGGGGAACTTTGTTGTAGATGTCAATAGCGTGCAAGTGCTGCGTTACAAAAAAATTATTTTGCTTGCCAAGACCAGATAAGACTTGTGGCGGCAAAATTTTTGACGATTATTGTCATTTTTGGTCTTGATTCGTCATCAAAATACGAGGTGTCCAGCCGATAATTATCCATTTTAAATGCTTGTAATTTTTAAACCAGGTGTGCCAGTCACCTGAGATTTACGCTACTGGGTATTTGTGATAATTCATTTATTATTATTTCCCTTGCCTAATTAATAATAGATAAGAATATAAAATTTAAAAAAAAACTGTATTCAAGTCGACAAAGTTTGCTATAGACTAAAAAAACTCTAAACCAAAAGAAAAGGGTGACTGGCACTCCTGGTTTAAAAGTTATAAACATTTAAAATGGGTCCCTCTCGGCTTGGACACCCTGTGTAATGACGTACGAGAATCGAGTTAGCGATATCAGTTTGAACGTGCAATTATCAATGAAAAACCCTGTATAACAAAATTATAACCTTATGATTATGTTGAGCAGTTTCCGAACGAGGTAAATACGATGATCAAACTTACCTCAGTATTCGTGAAAAACTCAACCGGGGGATTGATCCGAGAGTCCTTATCTCCATTTGGAACAAAGGCGGCCACTCCAAAGGCTTTGTCAAAAGAGGTAATATTTGGATAACCAAAGGATCTGCACAGACTCGTCTCGTTAACCTTGCACGGAGCTTCCACTTTCTGGTTCAGTATCGTTGCCAAATAAAAGTCTTCTGGCAATAGCACAAAATAGTCCTAAAAAAGTGGAGTAACGCTGAAATTAAGTCAGTATAACTTTGATGTTCTGGCATGCTTTAATGCAACACAGCAAGTAGCAAAAAAAAGAAAATCAAGAAGCATCATGAAAGTTGAAGGAAATTATTTTCTGCAAGTATGTTAGTGAATAAAATTTTTAGCTTTTTCGCAGAAAACTCTAATTAAAAAAATACAGAAAAGAAATATTGACAACTTGAAAACTTATCGCCTTTATTTTTTTATATTCGAACGCACCGCGTCGGGCATTTCCTTCCGACGGTTACAACTTTTAAACCATTAATTTGACGTGATTTTTCTATGCAAGAGGCAGCCCAGATTCGCTTCTATATATGTAACTAGAAGACGTGGAGAGAAAAAAAAGCGGTTGTTAGTTTTGGTCTAGCCCTTGTACCAGACAAGCCACAAAAGTTTTTATGTCACATTTTTTGCCACTTTGGGGGTACTCAGTTTTAGGATACTCACTCTATTTTTCTCAGATTTCATCCTCTAGATTCCACATTTTTGCAGCAAAAAATATGAAATAATTCAAAGAAGCAGCACACATAGGAACCCACAATCTGGCCAAATATCAAGGTCCTAGCGTTGAAACTCAAATTGTGACGAATTTTCATACATTAAATTATAAATTGGCACATTGAGGGCGATTTGTGCCGAGACCGTGCATTCAGTGGAATAGTTTTCTACCCCAGCAGATACTTGTACTGTAATGTTTTCTATTCGGTACCTAGGGATCATTTTTTCGAAGTAAAAGATGCAGATTAAAAAAGCCCCATGGTGAATCGGAAGTGCTGGGGATTTTGGCTCTTCCCACTGAATGTCAACTGCCAGCAAAAATTTTCCGAAAACATTACAGGCTTAGACTAAAGGAAATCGCCGAAAAAGCGTGGTAAGCTGGGTGGCCGTAAAAAATTTGGACATTTCTAGGGAGACTACTGGCAAAATGCCCAGTCCTCGAGAATGTTTTCGCAAAGACTGGCCAATTTGAAAATTTTGCTTTGGGATTTATGTCAAAAGCATGTTCTGAATTTTCGATTTACTTAGATCAAAGATTTCCTGTTTTCCTGACCGACGTAGAGTTGCAACTAGAATATAAAAATGTAGGCAAACAGTACCTTCCATAAACATGACCGTTTTGACAAAAGCGATTACAGTGATATGTTTCAAATGATTAAAGTCAAAAAGCTGAAATTTGCTAAGTAGCTTACCAACAGAATTGACCACAAGCTTCAATAGGACGTTTCAACAGTTCGTCCATTATATGCAATCATCAGGCTTTTAAGTGTTGCGACGCCCTTTCTCAGGTCCGCTGATACTTAATTAATTCGTTGAGTCTCGGGCGCCACCCTTTGATATTTATAAAGCGACAAAGGGACCGCTATTGCCTACAAGGTAGCTTTTAAACAGAGGAGAAATATTCCAGGGATTTTTAGATTAAAACACCAGGAGTAAGGAACAATAATAGGGTGTCTATTAAACTACGGTACAACAACATCCAAGCACCTACTAATACTACGTATGTTAGTGACTCTCTATATCTACATACAACACATCCTAAAACTATGAAATTAATACAGCGAGAGGGAGGGAGCAACAGTTAGTTACTTAGTAGACGAAATTCTGATGAACCAGGGAAAACGGGAGGTTTCGGTAATAAACCAGTACACTCTGTACTGGATCGGTCGGGGTCGGAAACTTCAATATTGCGTACAAGCAGTGACAACAATATGAAACGGTAACGGAGCTTTGGGACCACTGGGAACTGGGGTTTCGGTAATAAACCAGTACACTCTGTACTGGATCGGTCGGGGTCGGAAACTTCAATATTGCGTACAAGCAGTAACAACAATATGAAACGGTAACGGAGCTTTGGGACCACTGGGAACTGGGGTTTCGGTAATAAACCAGTACACTCTGTACTGGATCGGTCGGGGTCGGAAACTTCAATATTGCGTACAAGCAGTAACAACAATATGAAACGGTAACCGAGCTTTGGGACCACTGGGAACTGGGGTTTCGGTAATAAACCAGTACACTCTGTACTGGATCGGTCGGGGTCGGAAACTTCAATATTGCGTACAAGCAGTAACAACAATATGAAACGGTAACGGAGCTTTGGGACCACTGGAAACTGGGGTTTCGGAGGAAGCGTACTTTATAATTCGGAATCGGATATAGTCGGTTTCGGTTTATTCACATCCAGCCTGGCTTTGAAGTTCGGTGCTACGGGAAGCCCAGGATGTAAAACAGGTCGGTGACGGAATCGGTAATAGGTCCCAGTCCTTGACTCGATGCGACCGTCGACGACAAATCCTTCGAATTATTTTACAAGTCATTATAAATTCTGTCGGCTTGTTAAGCGCGACAAACAGGTGGCGCCATCTATGGGCGGACTCGCGGACCTACGGCCGTTTTGGCCATTGCCTTTGCTTTTATATGGGGAATTCCCGTTTTTTTATTTAAATAAAAGGTGTTGTAATGAGTTGGGTGATGAAATATAAAGAAAATGTTAATTGGGACGTCATTACCTGTGAGTTAGGGAAAAACTTCGTTACATTACCCCCTCTTCTTCGTAAAGAAAAATAAGTTTACTTATTTTTCTTCACAACTTAACATTTTCAAAAATACAATATAAAATTACAACCTAGAATTAATTCACAACACTAAAACTAACACTATCATTAAAACAGTCTTTGGCTTCTGTCTGGTTCTGGAGCTGGTTTCTCTCTACTCTCTGCTCTTGCTGATTTCTGAAAGTATCGCTTTTTACTTAGCAGATACGGCTTCTTCTTCCTATGCTGCTCCAGGATACAGGAACAGCGTCGCGACGTCACTCCAACTCTGCCACAACGGGAACAAAATAAGATGGATCGCCCTTGGCAGTGGTATCTGTCATGTCCAGAACTTCCACATCTCCAACAAGTGTCGTTGGTAATGGCGACTTTCGTTGTGGGTTCTTTACAGCTGGTGGCTTTCTCCTCGGTTTGTTCATGAGTGCTAATCTGACATTTGTCTGTGAGTGGAGCATTGTTGGCTTTACGGATTGCTTTACACTGCGTCCACTTCGTGGAACGATCAATGTCTGTAGACACCCCCTCCCAAGGTTGACTGTTTCGGATTGGGTTCATTTTCCCCGCGGGTTTCTGTTGACATGTTTTATACCTTTGACAAGATGGGCATTTACGGACGTAACGGTTTATGTCTCTAAACATTCCTGGCCAATAATACCCTGAGGCTATTTTGGCGATCGTCTTTGCAACTCCCAAATGTCCGGCAGTCGGTTGGTCATGATTTTCGGTTAGTACGGTAGCGCGGGCAGACTTTGGAACACACAGTTTCCATGGATCGGTCATTTCGGGTTCGGTCGGATCTGAATAGTCCCAGAAATGTCGGTATAAATGACCGTTTCGGATACAATAATCGGGGAAAGCAGTCGGATTATTCTCAACGGCTATCTTCTTATTTCGATACCACGAACATGGCACAAAATCAGCTAATAAAAACACTTGTTCCTTTTCTACGGTTTGGTTCGGTGCAGGATTACGGGATAGAGCATCAGCTACTTTATTCAACACTCCTTTGCGATATTTAATGTCGAAGTCGAATTGTTGAAGGTACATGCTCCATCGAGCTAGTCTACCAGACGGGCTTTTAAGGGTATGAAGCCATTTCAAGGACTGATGGTCGGTTACCACAGTGAATCGGTACCCTTCTAAATAAGGACGCATTTTCTCTATTCCCCAAACAATCGCCAGACATTCCTTCTCGGTGACCGAAAACTTTTTCTCATTGACACTCAGGGTGCGGCTTGCATATGCGATCACGTGGTCGCCTTTGGATCCATTCTGGATCAGTGCAGCACCTAAGCCTTGATCGGAAGCATCAGTCTGCAGGATGAAGGGTTTCGTAAAGTCAGGGCAAGCCAGAACAGGGGCCTCGGTTAAACATTGTTTAAGTCGGTTAAATGCATCTTCTTGTTCTTTGGACCAAGTCCATCTGGAAGCTTTCTTGAGTAGGCGGGTAAGAGGGGACGCAATTCTTGAAAAGTCGGGAACAAAGCGACGGTACCAGGATGCTATTCCAAGGAAGCGTCTTAATCCTCGAACGTTAACAGGGGCGGGCATTGACATAATCGCGGAAACTTTGTCTGGATCGGTTTTTATTCCTTCGGGAGTGACAACATGACTTAGGTATCGGAGGGAACGTCGACCAAACTGACATTTTTCAGGGTTTAGCTGGAGGTTAGCAGCTCGGAGGCGACGGAAAACTTCATGCAAATTCCGTATATGCTCATCGAAAGTTTTTCCTAAGACTATGATGTCATCAAGATAGGCGAAGCATACCGGGTCTAAGTCAGGGCCAATTATTTGGTCCATGAGACGCTGAAAAGTTGCAGGGGCGGAATGTAGACCAAAAGGCATTACTCGGAATTGAAAAAGGCCCATCCCTTCTACGGTGAAGGCGGTTATCGGTTTACTTTCTTTGCTCAGCGGAATTTGCCAGTAGCCTTGTTTTAAATCTATGCTGGAAATATAACGGGCATTCCTTAGTTTATCTAAGATGGCATTGATATAAGGAAGTGGGTAGGCATCTTTGCGAGTAACGGTGTTTACTTTCTGAAAGTCAATACAAAATCTGGGCGTACCATCCTTTTTACGGACTATTACCACCGGAGAACTCCATGGACTGGTGGAGGGCTCTATAATTCCATCTTTCAGCATTTTCTCAACTTCGGTGTGTATCACTTGTTGCATTTTCGGGTTGCGAGGGTGGTAGCGTTGCTTGATGGGTTCCAATTTTTCCAAATTTATGGTATGCTCAATTAACGGCGTGGTACCTTGGATGTTCTTAAATTTCGGCAGCTCTTGATCCAAAAACAATTTTAACTTTAGTTCTTCATCTTCAGAGAGTGTAAGGCTGGGTCTTTCTTCACTTCCTACCAAATTGCAATGCTGGTCAGTAGAAGGGGTTTCAATAAATTTCCATGTTACGGTTTTAGTCTGTAGGTCCAGACTATCAGCATATTCTCCCAGAATATCCATACCCAAAATAATATCCGCAGCTAAGTGTGGAAAGTAATTGAAAAAGGCGGTAACTCTTTCTTTCCCAATTTGCAACGGTACTTGATAACATTCTCTCACATGGACCGTCTTTCCATTAGCAATTTTGACTTGTAAACTTGAAACAACTTTAGGACAAGAACTCTGTTCACACAGTGAAGCGACGGCGTTTCCTATATATGAACTAGTTGCTCCGGTATCGAGAAGGGCTAAAAATCTTTTATTAAGTACCTTCACTACTATCTGCGGACGGTTGTCCGGGTTTGAGCTTGCTTTATGACCAAATACCGGTTCATTCTGACTTGATATCTTTTCAGGCTGCACGGTCTCTAATTCAGTGCAGCCCCCTTCTAGTTTTCCTGTCGGGCACAAGAACAGTTTCGGGTTAACATCCCAGCTTTCCCGCAACGGGAGCAAAACAATTTAGCCGGCTTCCTACAATTCGTTTTATAGTGCCCATTCTCACCACATCTCCAGCAAACGATAGCTGTTGTGGGTTTCGGTTCAGTTTGTACTGGTGGGTTATTTCGGGAGAAAGATCTTTCCTGTCTTTCTCTTGGGTAGGTAGGTCTTTCTGGTTCCGTCGGTCGGTAAGAGCGGCGTAGTTCGGCGAAGAGTACTTCCGCTCTTCGTGCAGCATTGGAGAACGAGGATATATCGTGAAAGTCGGTGCTTCGGATTTGCTGTCGGTATTCTGGTAGCAAATTACGGTACAGCCATTTCAATTCGTCCTCCGGGTTGATTCGTCCATGCCTGCGAATCAATGTCTGTAAGTCGGTTATATAACGGTTTACTGGCTCAGTTGCTTTTTGAATTCTTCGACTTATTTCAACCTCCAATTCCTCCTCGTAGTTCATAGCAAAATAGAAGGTCCGGAAATCCTTAAGAAAATCATCCCACGTGATCCAATTCCTACGGTTATTTCGGTGCCATAAAGACGCTTCGTCCTTTAGTAAGACTGATAAATATGGCATCAGGTGATTCGGTGTTATCCCCTGTGCTTCGGTGACTTCCAGTAAGCGTTCAATAAAACTTACAGGGTCAGTTTTTCCATTAAAGCTTATTCCCCATTCTTGTAGTTTCAGCGGAGGTGTGACATATCGGACCATCGGTGGCGAATATTTCGCTTGACATGGTGGAGGACTAAATGTGGTAGGATGGTATTGAGATGGTAAGGTTGCTGGACTGGGCCTACTTGCGGTAGCAGTGGTATAAGTCACGGTAGTGGTTGTAGTTGTGGTCGGTCGTGTAGGGAGCGGTGGTATTACAGATGGTGTTGGCCTTATACCAGCTGTTGTTATATTTTCCTGATAGTCGTATGGGTTGATGAGTGACTGAGGTTTTATTTGCTGAAAAGGCGGCTGACTAGGATAGTCGGAATTATATGGTGGCGGAATAAATGATGGCTGGGATATACTGTCGGTCGGGGCGGTTGGTTGTGTCGGTAACGGTGGTATAACAGTCGGTAGTTGTCTTACATCAGTGCTTGACGCGTTTTCCTGATGTTCAAAGAGTCTGGCTCTGAATCGGTTCCGTGAGTCTGATAGGGTACCTTGTGGATCCCTATATACATCACAAATTTCCCTAAAGAAAACTTCGGGCGGCATTCGGTATGGCCACGTCATAGGTGAACCAGTAATTTCAGGTGTGGGCTGTGTTTGGTTTGGTAACGGTAAGGGGCTACGGTGCGGTAGGAAGTCTGTGTTTTCTTCCATGTTTCGGATAAATCGGTACAGCGTAAGAAAATAACAAAAGAGTCCCTGGACCCTTAAATCTGAACAAAAGAAAAGAGTCCCTGCTCGGGCGCCAAAATTATGCGACGCCCTTTCTCAGGTCCGCTGATACTTAATTAATTCGTTGAGTCTCGGGCGCCACCCTTTGATATTTATAAAGCGACAAAGGGACCGCTATTGCCTACAAGGTAGCTTTTAAACAGAGGAGAAATATTCCAGGGATTTTTAGATTAAAACACCAGGAGTAAGGAACAATAATAGGGTGTCTATTAAACTACGGTACAACAACATCCAAGCACCTACTAATACTACGTATGTTAGTGACTCTCTATATCTACATACAACACATCCTAAAACTATGAAATTAATACAGCGAGAGGGAGGGAGCAACAGTTAGTTACTTAGTAGACGAAATTCTGATGAACCAGGGAAAACGGGAGGTTTCGGTAATAAACCAGTACACTCTGTACTGGATCGGTCGGGGTCGGAAACTTCAATATTGCGTACAAGCAGTGACAACAATATGAAACGGTAACGGAGCTTTGGGACCACTGGGAACTGGGGTTTCGGTAATAAACCAGTACACTCTGTACTGGATCGGTCGGGGTCGGAAACTTCAATATTGCGTACAAGCAGTAACAACAATATGAAACGGTAACGGAGCTTTGGGACCACTGGGAACTGGGGTTTCGGTAATAAACCAGTACACTCTGTACTGGATCGGTCGGGGTCGGAAACTTCAATATTGCGTACAAGCAGTAACAACAATATGAAACGGTAACCGAGCTTTGGGACCACTGGGAACTGGGGTTTCGGTGATAAACCAGTACACTCTGTACTGGATCGGTCGGGGTCGGAAACTTCAATATTGCGTACAAGCAGTAACAACAATATGAAACGGTAACGGAGCTTTGGGACCACTGGAAACTGGGGTTTCGGAGGAAGCGTACTTTATAATTCGGAATCGGATATAGTCGGTTTCGGTTTATTCACATCCAGCCTGGCTTTGAAGTTCGGTGCTACGGGAAGCCCAGGATGTAAAACAGGTCGGTGACGGAATCGGTAATAGGTCCCAGTCCTTGACTCGATGCGACCGTCGACGACAAATCCTTCGAATTATTTTACAAGTCATTATAAATTCTGTCGGCTTGTTAAGCGCGACAAACAGGTGGCGCCATCTATGGGCGGACTCGCGGACCTACGGCCGTTTTGGCCATTGCCTTTGCTTTTATATGGGGAATTCCCGTTTTTTATTTAAATAAAAGGTGTTGTAATGAGTTGGGTGATGAAATATAAAGAAAATGTTAATTGGGACGTCATTACCTGTGAGTTAGGGAAAAACTTCGTTACAGTGTAAGTCTTCCATAGAAAACTGCTGGCCAATCTATTTTATGTGGGAGGAATATTGAAAACATCACATTTAGAGTACTATCAATGACCTAGGAGATATTGACAAAACCAACAAATACAGTCGATATTACCCTAAAAACGATCCCGCTTTTTGGCCGAAATTCGCCGTTTTGAAGTACCCATGACGTAATTTTTTCGTCAGAGTGCATCAATTGGCGAACCACGAGTTGATGTAAGACGACAAGTGACGTGAATTCAAACGAATATCGCTGCCATTTTAAAGATACCCACTGCTAAAAAGGGGAGACAAGACTGTAAAACAGGAGGGAATCATCAGATGTAATATACTACCTCGTTGGGTCCTATTAATGGTTCACATTTGGACCAACGGTCCATGTCCGGTTGATGATACGGTAGGTACCGTTGGTACATTTAATGGACCTAGCTATCATAGCAGCGGTAGCTAAGATATAGCTGTATTAAGATGTTTTATGAACCGATAATCGTTTTGAATTGCAAATCGAGTGGTAGTCTCCTATACATATAATATTAGCTGAAAATAGCATTTTTAAGAATCCAACACCAAAAAAGTGGTTTTAGACAGATATCTCGGACACGGTTTGAGTTCGAAGGCTAAAGTTTGGTATGTAGCTGGTCCTCGAGCGGTACCCACCGCTTCCCATTGAACTAATAAAACCTGGACCAGAGATTTTATTAGAAAATGTAACAAACCTCTTTAACGAATATCTGAGTAGAGGAGAAAACATTCCACAGGACTGGACTGGACAGGACTGGATTACGTCATATATCAATCCAATACATAAGAAAGGTGATAAAAAAGATTGTGGGAACTACAGAGGAATAAGTATGACTAGTACAATGGGAAGGTTGTATGGTAGGATAATAAAGCAGAGGATAGAACTGGAGTGGGAAGAGATCGAGGAACAAAGTGGTTTTCGAGCAGGAAGATCGTGCTTAGATAATACCTTCACACTACAACAGATAATAGAAAAACGGAAACCTAGTAATCTACCTACTTACCTCGTATTCAGAGATCTTGAAAAAGCTTACGATAAGCTGCCCTGGATAAAGCTTTTTAAATCATTGACAAAGATTGGCCTCAGTGAGGATACATAATTGCAATTTGGAATATACAGGGTGTTTTTTTTTTTAAGATGGGCCGTAGGAATTTCCATGCAATGAAGTTCCATGTTTTTTTTTTTAAATGAGACGTAGCGAATACTACAGCAAAATAACCTGAAAGGTAGACCATTGTTGAGAATGGTGGGAAGTGTTTCTAAATTGACGCTGCTGTCTGACATGAATTTTGCAGAATTAAGAGCCTTGGTATTCTTTTATTATCTCTTTTTAGGCCCACTACTCGACCCAGAGGAGTATAGCGAAAACATAAATTTCTTTTCTTCTAATGTGTACATTTTTGCTGAAGTTCAATAACAACTCATCATGTCAAACAATAAATGTCAATAGAAAAATACCAGCATACTCAATAATGGTCTACCTTTCAGGTTATTTTACTATAAAATTTGCTATGGCTTATTAAAAAAAAACATCGAACTTCATTGTATGGAAATTCCTATGGCCCATCTTAAAAAAAAACACCCTGTATATAGGAACTCAAAGAGCATGTTAAAAATTGACAAGAAGACGTCCGAGCCGTCCACAACAAGGACAAAGATGCGTACGCATACTCAATTTACTACTTTGGTCCAATCAGCTCACACTAAAAACGAAAATTACAATCTACAAGACAACAGTAGAGCCAATAGTGGCATAAGGAGCGGAGTGCTGGCAGATGTCGGAAAGGGCTAGAAAGAGGATGGAAGCTGTGGAAGTGGATTTCCCAGGAGAGCATGCAGAGTGTCGATACGAAATGAAGAGATTAGAATACGCACAAATAGAGTCCACACGACCGCTGAAAGGATTGAAACGAGACAATTAATAAGGTACGGACACGTCAGAAGAATGGAGGATAGCAGGTGGCCACAACGAGCCCTGAATTATGTCCCAGCAAGCAGGAGGAGAGGACGGCCGGCACAAACGTGGATGAAAAAGACAGAGGACCATGAAGGATAGAACCATAAATGAAGATGAATGGAGAAACCGAAGAGTATGGAGATCGAAATGCGGGATGCGGCAGAAGCTGTACGACCCCCGCTTGTAGCTACCTTAGGGGATGTTTCAGAGGTCGCAAAGGGGCGTAACCTTGCCGCGGGTACCAAAGCTTCCATTCTGAATTTTTTTTTATTTATCCACACTTTTTTGCTACAACTCAGTGATTGTTGCAGAAAGACGATAAGTTTTCAATTTTTAAATTGTAAATATTGAATTTTGGCATATTTTAAATTAACAGATTTCTGCAAAAAAGCTAAAATTTTCATTCTCAAAAAGTTTTGACTCATTTGATAAAAAACTGTACCAATCTTTTTGGGTACAGCAATCTTTATTTTACCAGAAAAAACACAATACGCGCCAAGTGCGCATCTCAGCTTATATACGAGAACGCTGCAAGTTTCCTCGATAGATATCTTAAGTGATCAAATTAAGTAGAGATATTAGAGAGTTTCTTGAAAATGGAGACTTAAAGGGGAATGTGTTCTTCCATAAGAGGTTTTAACAGTATTTACAATTATTGCAGGGTGTTCAAACAAAAAAAGATCAAGTTGGCTCGGAGTTGCATAGAGAAAAATGTAGAGAAATATTAGTGCCACCTACTTTTAATCCACCATTCTCTTTTATCGAAAACTCAGTGCCAACTGGATCACTTCTGTTAATGAACAATCGGTTTACAGAACACGGCGTTGGCTACAATATATGAAAACCGTATATCTGCGAATACCTGTCAGTGCTGTAGTTTTTAAGTTTGAATTGGGTAAATTTATAATTATCGCTGTTTCACAGTGTGAAAATCGTTTCAAATGTTAAATGAGTAGTTTACTTACCAAGAACAGACTATCATTGACGTTAATGCTGACGCTCCACCTTCCGGGATTTAACACAAACGGCGAAGGGACAATCCCAGACTCTCCGGAGACTGTGGTGAAAATCGGCTCTGAAGAATTTTTAAACTGCACCTTGAGGTACTGCTCGTTGTCGTTGGGATTATCCGGAGTCACCTTTATACCCCCAATCACCGTATACGGATTCCGATTTAAGAACCTTGAGAACCAGGAGTACATTAACCCATAGTTGCATTAATATTATTTAAGCTAAGCTTAAGAAAAATCATACTTTAAGATAAGCTTAAGTAATGTCAATGCAAATAAGAAAAATTTGAAAAAGCCTTCACATAGGTCTAGGTCACAAGTCAAAGTATGAGAAACTAACCTCAGAACCATGCGGTACAATGACGGCTTATGTATAACGATATCTTGAATAACCTCACGCTGAAGATTCGTCGAAAAAACCGCGTATCCCTTCCAGGAGTAGTTCTTGAATAAGTTCTCGTCGTAGTTGTAGCGCACTCTGTAATTTTCTGGCGAATGTCCATCTTCTGCTTCATATTGGTATTGGTAGAGAGTTGGAAAATAGTGAGCCTTAAACACACGTAAACAACATTGTAAAAATATCTCTTCTGGTCGAAAATCGCATCTAACCTGTAAGGGATCTTTGCAATTCCTTCCGGTAACTCTAGACTGGCAAAAGCACTGGCCGGTTTGTTTATTACAGACGCTGCTGATAGATCCTCCGACGTCGCAATCGCAATCTTCGAACGATAAACTAAACTTCGTCGGCCTAAATTGGGCATAGAATAGACTTACCAGTGCAGCCGAAAAGGTTGTCTTCCTGCAAATTGTAAGTGCCGTCAGCGCAATCCGAACAACCTCGCGCCACGACGGACGGTTTGCACACGCACTGACCATCGTCAGAGTCACAAACAGAAATTCCTCCTAAAACCCCCGCCCTGCTACAGTTACACTCTTCGCAGCCATGAGGATTATTAGGATTCAAATTCCAGAAGAGAGGTCTAAACAAACCAAATATAGTATTACATTATCTATGTAAAATATTCGGTTTAGCTTCAAGGTGGAGATTAAACTGAGGGTGTAAAACTGAAACACTTTTACCTGCACTTGTCACAAATGCGCCCTTCCACTCGCTCTTTGCACTCACATAACTCTCCTGCAGGAACCGAACCGCAGCCGGCAAAACTTTTAATAACTCCCGCGGGATTGCAGTTGCAATCTAAACTCAATAACTAACTTAATAATTACGTTTTAGACTTAATCAATAAGCTGTACCCTCGCAAACGGGATAATTATAAAAGCCCTCCTTGCACTGGTCGCACTTTTGTCCATCGAAGCTGGGGTAACACTCGCACTTGCCCTCTCTGTCGCAGGACAGGCCGTGGGAACCGTGCGGATCACACTCACACGCTAAAACAATTCATGCACGGTGCCCATTAGAATTAACAACTAAAGCAATTCTTACGTTTGCATTCGGGGTAGTTGTAGTAGCCGGGACTGCACTGCTCGCACGTCCTACCCGCGTAATTACTGAGACAATCGCACTTGCCCGCGATGTTGCATCTGGGATTGAGCGAGCCGATTGTGCTGCAATTGCAGGGACTGCATATCGGATACCCGTAGTATCCTAAAAGAAATGATTATGAAAGTTAATAGGGGATAACGGCTATCATGTACTGTGGAGATGATTTTTGTTGTGCTCAGGAGTTTTGTTCACAATAAAGCAAAAAAAGTGGCGACATATTTTTTATTGTTTTTATGGCCATTGGCACTGACATATTTTTAACAGAGCTTTAATAGTCATTCTCACCAATAAATGTTTGTCAAAAATGAAGTATTCTTCTTATTCTTTTTCAATCAATCTCAGACATACTGAAAGATAAAATAAAGTTTTTGACTTACCCGAAGTGCACTTATCACAATAGTCCCCGCCGTAGCCCTCTTTACAGATACAGCGCCCAGTCTGTTTGTTGCAAATCTCAGCTTCAGTACCCTCAATGTCGCAATTACAATCTAACAGCAATGACACCACGTTTTAAAATAAATTAACTGTAAAAACAGCGCACGAAAATTCGTCTTTTGACAACTATTTACAAAAATGTCTAAACCATATTTCTCAAAATTTGAGAAAGAAAACATACTCACAAATTTTAAGAATTTTATTGAAAAATTACTAAAAAACTCACAAACTGCATTTATGTTTTTGTTGTCCTTTTATAAGACAATAATAACCAGATGTGTCTAAGAGAATGTGGTTTTTCACTACTTACATGTACATTTGGGATAATCGTAATATCCATTTGCGCATTGGTCACACTTAGCCCCTGCAAACATGGCCTTGCACCTACAATTTCCAGTCTCCTGATCGCAAGCGCTGCTATCAGACCCCACTGCATCGCAACCACAAGCTGCACAAGAGCCAAAACACTATTTTATGCTGGAAAACTCAACCTCCAGGGCACACTCACGTTTACATTCTGGGAAGTTGAAATAACCCGGGGCGCACTGCTTACAATCGGTACCGCCGAAGTTCTCCTTGCAGTAGCAGAGCCCTTCTTCCCGGGAACACTGCTGACTGATAGTGCCGTTGATGAAGCACTCGCAAGGCCTGCAATCTGGGTATCCAAAGTGGCCGAAGCTGCAGCTGTCGCAGTCTGGTGGGTTGAATTCCTTGCGACATTCGCATTTACCGGAGCCCTCGGCGCAGTTTCCGGTGAGGTTTGGTTGGTAACACTGACAAGCTGCAAAGACACTGCTAGAACTAAAGTTCAAAATTAATAAAAACTACTATTCGTACGGTGACAAACGTCAGTTTCGTTCCACTGCTTATAATGCGGCCTAAAGAAAGTTGGCTTGCACTTGTTGCAATTAATGCCCTCGGTGTTGTGTCTGCAATTCAGACAGACTCCTCCTCCATCGAATCGGCCGTGTACGTCTAAGGACAGTTTTTTGGCGTTCACCTCCGCATCGTACTCGCACTCATTTGAGTGTTGAAAGCAGTTGCAAGCTACACAAGAATTTATAAAAACCACTAGGACAATAACTTAGGGAAAAACCTACGTTCACACTTAAAAGGGTCATCGTGCTTAGACACCCGCCATTTCTTCTGCTCGAATCCGGGACAGCAGCGATCGCATTTCGCACCGCAAGTGTTGTGCTTGCAGTTGCACATGAGTATTTTGGGGTCTTTAGGGTCGGGAATGTCGCAAGTCTGAGCGTGACCGTTGCACATGCATCTACCACCAATACTGATGTCTTTGATAGAGTAAAAGTACTGAAACGTAATCAGTTATTAATTTGTTGTTTGGGGATTTGAAGTAATAGAGGTACCCTTCGAGTTACTGTAGGGTCCTGTCTGGCCACCGACATGAGATGACCGAGCAGATTTTTGGTTCTGAGGAACCTTAGACGGACGTTGGTCGCTCTGGTCCATTCTTGCAGCACTGACGAGTTGAAATAGTGAGAGGCAGATGGACGGTTTTTCAGCAGCGAGATGGGGATCTAAAATATGTACTTGTTTTCTATGGAGCACAAATACCAAAGATACCAAAGTGATCTTAATGTGACAGTGAGAAAAACTCCTTAAGTAATCATAAAACTCAAGAATGTGGAGTGTATTTGCATAATATCAAAATTATTTATCGTTTACGTAGCCAACACCATCTATTGGCTTACACCATCAATTGATTTTACGCACAAATGAATTAAAACTCTTTGTTTACATATTAGGTTTCACGACTGAATCAATGCGTACGTTCCGCCGACAGCAGCAGCTTAGAGGTTTAGTCAGCGAACGCTGAAAATCGGCACTTGATTATTCAATTTCAGGGTTCGCTGACTAAACTTCTCAGCTGCTGCCGTCGGCGGAATGTACGCATTGAATTTACTACCAGCGGGCTTTTTTTTATTTTTACGGCCCGGGATTCAAGGCAACAGGCCGTAAAATTAAAATAGCGCTTATCGTTCGGCCGGCAACAGGTCGTAAAGTAAAAATGTCGACCGGTGAATTTTTTACTACTGACAAACCGTTTCTAATATTACTCTGCTTTCATGTAAAGAATCAAAAAAAAATATTTGTTCGGAAATTGTTATAACTACCAGGGACCGAATGAAAGGTTAGTGCGTTTACGCCACACAATACCAACAACAATATATCGGCGGTTTTCACGTTCTCCTCGTCCTTGATCAAATAAAAGATCCACGCTTCGCGTCATGCCTCAAGCTTCGTGCGCAGAATCTTCTCTTTTCAGCCCTGTGATACGTAAGTGACTAATGTGCTTGTAGTTTGAGTTGAAATAAATGCGGAGAAAACAAATAGTATATTATTAAACGAGCTTTTATGGTAGCCGTTATTCCCTTAGGGGGACGTTTGCGTCACGAGCCGCAGGCGAGGGACGCAAGTCTCCCGTGGGAATAATGGCCATAAAAAGCGAGTATAATACTATACGTTGTCCACGGCCATTGTCTAATAATCACAAATTATAAAATCTTATAGGTAGTCTAAAGAAAATAATTGAAATGTCAAAGTGACATTCGCGTTTGACGGCAAAACCGGTGCCACCAGTGCATTTTTTACGCTGCGGCGTTTCATATTGCATGGTTGCCTACTCCTACTGGTTGCCAAGGCAACATATATAACTTAAATAGCGAACGGGAATAATGATATTATTCCCGCTGTTTCAACTCATATATCTCTCTGACGCTATATGAGCCCTATTTAACTTTTGTCAACAAGCTGAATATCAGTATATTATTAGGTGGTCGTGGGCAAATGCTATTTTTGTCCCAACAAAGTAGCAGGTTGTGATTACGTAAAGGAACCCAACAGATTTCTAGATTCAGAACTTTATAATGTAAGAGTTCGTCTTTCTGTTCCGTGACCATCATGTTGCGGTTAAAATTAATAACCTGGGCTAAGACAGTTTATAGAAAAAAGAACTTGAATAGTATTGAGAATGCTTCTTTTTTATGCTTATAAAAAACTAAATAAACAACTTACACTACTTGGAACATGCCATAACTAGTCGAATTTCGTTGCATTTTAGCATGAAATGCATTCCGCTTGATGTTTTTATTCAATGCTCCATTCATAGTCAATACAGTAAGATCATAGCACCTAATAGATCTATGCGCTAAAAATGGCTTCCACATCCATTAGATATACAAGAAGCAAGAAAAAAGATAAACATGCACCGCATTTCTTCATTACTTCTGCGGACATTTTAGCCGTTATTTTATATTGTTGTATTTTTAAGCGATATTGTCCAGTAGTTATTTAGCGCACGTACTTTGTAAAACCAAACCGGAAAATTCAAATCAGCAAAAATATTGTATGTGTCAGATCCCGTGTGAGTGTGGCATGTCGTACATAGGAAAAAACAAGCGTCCTTTGCATGTAAGAGTTCAGAAATACAGAACTCATACGATAAGAGGAGAAACATCCAAATCGGGAATTGCAGAGCACGCTTGGTCCGAACACCCTAATATTAAGTGGCCGGAAGCCAAAATTGTGCATAGGGAACAGTACTGGAAGAAACGAAAGATTAAGGAAGCAGTCTTCATTGGAAGCAATGAGGGCGTCTTTAGTAAACCAATTTGCGACGTCTCTTCGGTATGGCATCTGTTGATAAGGCGGACAAGTGCTGGTCGCTTGACGCGCGACGGTGCCGACGATCCGGCCAATAGGAATGGTGGGCGTGGTTGGCTGTGTTAGTACAAAAGCAAGTAGCCTCGAGCTTAATGCTCAGATCCTCAGAAGACAATCGCAGGCTGCTTAACGAAAGCAGCGAGCGATTGAAAACAGCCCTGCGCGAGCACCGCAGTCGATGCTGGGAGGACAAGCGGAGCGAGCTGGAGCCGGACTCGTCTGGCCTCTGGTGGCTGCAGAAAAGCCTCAGGCGTGAGAAAAATGCCATACCACCGCTGCACAGCGTAAACGGTGTGGTGTACAGCGATGAGGACAAGGCGGAAGCATTTGGTCAAACACTCGAAAGAGAGTGTAGGCTAAATGCACCCTGACGATTATGAGCGTCACATCCTGGCGGTTGAGAGAAACCGTCCGGCACCTGAGGGGTGAGGATCCCAGGGGTCTGCAGGGCCCGATTGACCCGGTCACTACCGGGAAAGTCAGGGACATACTGAGGACCCTTGTGGAATGTAAGGCTCCGGGACGGGATGGCATGTCCAGCAAGGCTGAAAGCCTGGCCAGGAAAGGTGTAGCATGTCTCTGCGCTGCGCTGTGGCGAACGCAACGCTGAGGCTACGGCACTTTCCATCAAGGTGGAAATAGGGAGTGGTGATAATGCTGAACAAGCGGGGAAAGGATAGGAAATTTCCACAGAACTACCGGTCCATCACACTACGGTGCGGGGCTGGGAAGGTCGTGGAACGTATTATGCTGAGGACGAGTGTACACGCCTAAACGTGACCGTCGAACAGTATGGTTTTCGGGGGCTGCATTCGGCAGAACTGCAGGTCCTGAAGACCGTTGAGAACGTTGCAAACATGTGCCGACTTATCGATAGTTACCTCACAGATCGGATAGTCGTTATAAGGGTCGGTTCCGCCCTGTCGGCGCCCAGGGCGAGAGGCAGGTATCCCTCAAGGGTCGGTATTGTCACCGCACCTGTACACGCTATACACGAGCGATATTCCTAGAACACCAAGGACTAGGCTCGCGCTCTATGCCGACGACACGGCTCTTTTATCCAAACACCGTGGAAAGATGTAGTGCGGCGGAATCTGCAACTAGCTTTAGACGACCTCCAGAAGTGGCTGGTACGTTGGAGGATTAAGATCAAACCAACCAAGTGCCAGGTCATCCTGATAGGTAGACGTCGCGACGCCATCCCGGGTCAACTTATGATCAATGGCATCGAAGTACCGTGGCAAGATTCGGCCATTTATCTAGGGGTAACCTTGGATAAAGGGCTGACTTGGGGCCCCCATGTCAGAGTCGCCGCTGCCAAAGCTAGGGGGCTATGGCCTCACTATACCCCCTGCTCAGCCCGAAGAAACTATCTGCCCGTGAGGGGGAAGATCCTGCTGCTGAAAGCCATCATGCAGCCGATCCTAACATATGGATCGGTCTCATGGGGGAGTGCGGCGGAAGTTGTTGAAAACATTTATGGCCCCATGGTACATTACTAACGAGGAAATTCGTGCTAATCTGCAATGACAAACTGTGTGCGACTTCATGAGAGTCAAAGCTGAGAAGATCTTCCGACGCGAGAAAACATCCAGACGACCTGCTAGCGGGGCACCAGCTACGATATCAAGCTGCAGAGTAGGGCGACAGCAGAGACGCAAAAAACCGCCCTGAGAAGCAGGGGCCACATCTCACGCAAGATATGTCATGCCTCATCAGCTTTGCTGGAAAAAGCGTGCAACAGAGAAGACTGCCGGTAGTAGACCGAGGATCTATAGGCAACCGGGCCCGGAATCTCCAAACACAAACGGGGTCTTAATGCTCAGTTTCACTTGAAAACGAGCAGAGATTCCACTGCCCGAAACGTCGTGTAAAAAACTCAATAAAGACAATGGAAGTCCAAGAAGTTGCGCTTAATAGTACATCATTGTCTATATACCATCTTTAAACAAACATTGTTGTATTTGTTGTGCGAAAATACTTGTTTTTTTACATTGGACTAGAACGATGTTTTTGGTTCAACGATTTCACATTTTTTTTAACTCTTTACTGAAAAACTGTAAGTTGCAGCGCAAAACTCACCTCTCCCCCTTCTAAAGGCACAATTTTGGAATACTCGGTGGTGCAAATGACAGAATCGTCTCTTGTGATCGGTTGTAGGGTCTCCTTTCCAAAATGTGATTCGCAGTCCGCTGGGGAATCAGAAAAGTACTGCCACGGAGTGTAGGATTTACCATAGTCAGCCGACTTTTCCAGTACCCATAGGCCTGGACGGGGGGAGTTTGCCATGGAAATGTAAACGTAGGCCACGTGAAATTCCTTAACAAAAAATAAAAAAATATAAATTGTCATTTCCGTCTACTAGATGAATATTATTCTGTGATATATTATTCATGTGGTCATGTAATAGAGTTTAATGAACTAATAAGTAATGTATAACATACAATAAGTACCTACGCAGCTATAAAAATTGCAAATATGGAAAATATAATCTGAACCTGCCCTGCTTCATATGCATTTTTGAAAGCATGAATTAATCTCTAGGCTTTCTTTCACTCTCTTTCTTTCTCTCTCAAGGTCCTAAAGGCAGTTTTAAAGCTTCGGTTAAACATCTACGAATGATTTGAAAAATCGTAATAAAATATTATGGAGGTAATAATATGAATGGCTGCAAGAAATTACGATAAAACCAAATGCCTGTATATAAGAAAATGTTAACGTTACTTTTTGTGAACTACCAATGTCTGGTTTATCTGCGGCGGCCTAAAAATATTATGGGATGTTAGTGGGTGATAAACTTCCGGTCTTATCGTACTATTGGCGGAAAAAGCTAGCCGGGTTGATATACATTTACTGAGGGGATTGTTAAAAAAAAACTATAAGAAATACCCGTCTCCAAAAATTATAAATTCAGTACCTCGTTTATTTACATTTATTATTAGTTTTATTATCATTAGCCTTGGAAATTTGACTTTTAACTTTTTTATCATATCTGCTTAATATGTGAAAAAAATCAAATAATAAAAGATTTCAAAGGTATATAACAGGCCATAGTAGTGGTGACGTGAAACATGTGTCATGTATCTGCTAATCTAAAATAAACAGATTCGGGCATCGCGCTTGAATTTTATCCTCCAAGAACGATGATCTAATGGGATACGACTAGGCGATTTGTTTATACAAGAAAATATTTATAGCATGGAAAGGAATTGAGGCCTGCTGATTGTTACGGAACAAATTTGTAGCTGCTGAATATTGCTCAATCGCCAAGATAAGCAGAAAAATGACACCCGGCAACCTGTAATAATTTACAACATAATATGCCTCTACAATGAAACACTACTTAAGTACATAGCTGCTGCAAGCAAATATTAAATGAATGATGTCATGTCATATAGATTTTGTGGCCGTTTAATTAACGCCACACAATACCAACAACAATATATTGGCGGTTTTCACGTTCTCCTAAAACATCTGGCCCACACTTGCATCCAATAACTAGACCTTTCAAGGGAGCCTTTTTTTTCCTAGCGAACAGATGGTCCTACCTGTCCCAAATCAATGGTCAAATTGACTTCTTGGTATTTCATGCCCCTCGAAAGAGGCGGACTTTGCCACCAGGTTTCTTTGCCATCGACCGCGTGCTCAGGTGGATGGTGCTTGCCAGGTGTAGTTGGGTCACAGTAGTCACAATACTGCAATAAAAACATTAGGGGTGTGATTATTATGCTCTATTGGGTAGAGTTGCGTTTAATTAGCCCTAGATCTAGCAAGTGTTCCTTTTGACATTTTCGAATGATTTAGTAATTTTGTGATAAGATTTGTGGAAGCGTTAATGGGTGAATGGGCCCTAGATATGTTATCTAGGTTCTTCAGGTCAAAGGTTCGTAAGAATGTAAAAGATACGAGTTATATTGGAAAGACGCGTTATCAAAGTGTCAATTGAACTTTATTAGGTTCAATACATTTGATAAGACTTGTCCAGTAAGCCTATATAGCTACTATATTATTTATTATATTCTAGTTCTTTTTAGCCTTCTGATCGCAAAAGAATTGGGAGCTAAAGTGTTTATCGAGCTACCCTACATTAAACATAGATAAGATGTGACGAACTTTTATATATGTCGAAATACTTTTACTTTTATTACAATTTTATCTTCGAGTTATTGAAACATAAGGAAAATCCGTTTTTCGGCCGAGATATACCGGAAATTAGAAGTTAGTGGTACTGTTTACTTATTTATAGAATGCGCTCAAACAGTCGTAAACGAGATTATACACACAACAGAGGGGATTCTTTAGATATTTATAGTTCTGAAAGTAACACCATTATACACTAACTTGAGAAATACTTCTGAAGAAAAATACATGTCTGAAACAAAACTCGGCTGGAATAGCAATTTTTCTCTAAGCTTGGAACTCCAAAATTACGAAATTCTTAAGAATCGCACAAGCCGAAATCTTACCTGTCCTTGAATAACATTAACGGTAGGCTCATTATCCGAATTACTGCCAATCAATTTACAATAAAGCTCCGGTCCCTCGGTATCAACCCCACAAGTGGCCGTGGCGGAGATGTTTTTTCCTTCCGCCAAATTAAAGTAGGGCGGTGTCAAGGTTTCAGTTTTAACCCGTTCCAATAAGATGCATAAAACTATAAAGAGTGCCACATGCCAGCGGCAACGGGGCTGCAGAGGCCCCATTATTAATTTCGTACCCCGTTGTCGATCACGTCACGTTCGCCACTGGGTTGTCGCGATACGACTGCGTGGCGGTAGCGGTTTGAGTGGTACCCAGTCGATTCAAGATTTAGACACCGTTCTCCGAAATCCCGCGCTCTTATGGGCCTGATGGGCGTTTGAGTCGGGATTTCGGTTGCGAATTGTTTAGAAATATTGGGGTATCTGCGCGACAGGACCGGAGTGGAATAAATTTTCTACGGAATGGTCAGTTTCGGAGCCTCGACAAACAGAAAAAAAAGGCACGTTTTTAACTAAACTTTTTGGTCCTTCAGGTGAAGCCCACCAACTTTGTTTTCCCCATACATTTTATTATAAAACGTAAAATTATTTGGCTTTTGGCACTCTGCAAAGGTGCAAAGAGAAAAAGTTTTGCGCTTAGCGCTCCTCCAAAAATGTTAAAAGGCGAAAATAGGAGATTAAATACTATAAAAAAACAATCTAAGTACGCAATGCCTTTAATTAATTATTCGATAAAAAAATATTTTTCTATAACAATAATTTAAATATATGTAGGCATAACCAGCCTGAAAATCTCTTGGCAGTAAAATGAATAAAGCTTGCTGAGCTCTCAACATCTAAAAAATATTTATATAAAGACTAATCAACAAGTTTAAGTAAAACTTTTAAAATGTACAAACACAATTAAAATACATAGAAAACAATAACTATTATTTAATCTGCTTTCTTTTTAATGGGCTGTTTACTTGGGTCCTTGTATACTATGGCAGCTATCATCACCGCTGTGCTCAAAAGGGTGTTTATGGTGAAGTTAAGCAACAAAGTAAGATCTGCCGATTCCACAGTGACTGTAAACACCCTCGCTAAAAAATATTGCTTAATCATCAACAATTTCAAACTATTAAAAAAACAACACAAACAACTGATTAAAAAACAAATCAATTTACATACCGTATGAACCACAAACACTTTTGCATGCTTTACTCTAACATAATAAACAGGTAATAGCACAGCACCCACTATATAGATTGTAGGGGTATATATCTAATCAATATAAAAACCCAAGGCAAAGGCAATGTTAAAAAAATTGTTAAACCCATGCTTTCATAGCTAAAAATTGTCAAAGAAAGAACTTACTAAAGTTGGTGAAAGCTGAAATGAACCATGTCAAAATGCTAACAGACTGAGCATTTTTTGTCCTCAGGATCTCACCGAGCTGTACCACCTTTGAACTAGCGCCAATAGGAGTGCAAAGAGGCTGTAAAAGTCACCTTAAAGTAAATACGCAACTGTCATGTCAGTAGATTTTACCACTAGGAATGCCAGCAAACCCAAGGGGACCACCCCTACAAGAAAACTGGTGGCTATAGAGAAATAAAAGCCTGCACCAAACAAAGCATAAACGTCAAGCATTCCTTTGTACTTAAGGACCAAAGAAATTAAAATCAATTCTTGAAGCAGGATGGCGGGGTACTCCAAGTACGACAGGATAGCATAGCCACTTCTGAAGTTGTAAGACATCATTATTGTGTAACTGAAACAATTGTAAGCTGCTACATGTATTGATAAATTCAATCAAAGAGCAATGGTGGCTTACCTAGTTAGTTCCATTATTAGGCCAAGTAAATTGATTCCCCGAGCATTCTTCACCTTCAGGATTTTTATGATTTGTGGTACTTTCAAGACGAAACATATGATAATCGTTATAATGCTCAAGAAGTCTGAGAAGTACTGCAAGTAATTGGTTTTTTCTAGAGAAATGCCCATGGTTAAGGTTCACTACTACGGACTCTGGAGTCTGAGCCTGGATAGGCTTCGCACCTGTTTGTGTAGGATTCAATTGAATTATGATTTTTTAAATGATCAAACTTCTGCTTCGATTAGAACAATTATTAACAATCAATCGGATTTATTTAATTAATAGCAAATAAAAAAAATAAATTGAATAATGTTAAATTTTGTATTTAATCCTTAATAAAAACACCGGCTTCAAGATTCCTTAATTTCCTTCCGTTCTCCATTTTGATTTGACGCATATTTGAAGAATGACAATGACATTATAAAGCGTTTATGGTTGCTTACTCTCCAAGCACCGAGAGTATATCTATTCTTTGTTTTCTCAATAAAAATTTAAAGGATAGGAATACTCTATGAGCAGTCAAGCAAAACGCTGTAAATTCATCATTCTAACCTCACTTTCCCTCAGGTAAACGTCAACCATTTGCATTAAATCAAAACATCAAAATTGACAAGTTGATGATCATCATACACATTTTCACCGGTTCAAAAA
Source organism: Taphrorychus bicolor (assembly GCA_951812265.1). Taxonomy (NCBI): domain Eukaryota; kingdom Metazoa; phylum Arthropoda; class Insecta; order Coleoptera; family Curculionidae; genus Taphrorychus; species Taphrorychus bicolor. Next base: position 33,599,293 of record OX638300.1, on the reverse strand, counting down.
ATCAAAAAAATCATAAATTTCTGCATTTCTTCCAATAATATGCTCAACTAAATGATATGAACAGACGCCCAACACCCTTAGATAATGAGCAATGCCGTTCGTGTTCTAGCTTCTCGGACTACATCAAACAGACCAAGAAACGGAAGCAGCAGGACGAAAATGGAAACACTGTGGTCACAACTGGAGCCACGGATTCAGAAGAACCCGTCCATGTAAGTTTTGTTGCGTAATGTTTCGTAATGCTATTGTCACGAATTTACACTAGTCTGAGAATGGAGATCACCAAAAAGCAAGACGTACAGACTGTCCTTTAGACAAAGATGAGCTAGGTAACAGGTCGTGGGGCCTGCTACACACCATGGCGGCAAAATACCCTGAACAACCTACCCAGACGCAGAAATGCGACATGAAAACATTTTTTAATGTCTTTGCCAAGTTTTACCCATGCAAGCCTTGTGCAGAAGATTTAAGAGAAGAGTATGTCTCAGTACAAACGAAATATGTTTTTTTGTAACTCCTAGAATCTTGTAGGTTGAAAATTGACCCTCCCAAAGTGGACTCTCAGGAAGAACTGAGTCAATGGTTATGCCGACTTCACAATAAAGTGAATGTTAAAATTGGAAAAGAGGTTTTTGATTGTTCCAAAATAAAAGAGAGGTGGAGGGATGGGTGGTTAGATGGCTCCTGTGATTAGTAGCAGATTTTAGCAGAAGTGCACTTAGTACATATTTTTATTTATAAACAAAAAAAAACATGTAAATAAAGTTTTTATTGCATACACTATTTTACCTTAAATTTCTTGCTCTTAGGGTGTACCTTACTATTATTCACACGCTTTTTTGAGAATGTTTTTCCATTTACAGCTTTATCAAACCCCTTAATCCATCTGTTTCGATTTGCCTCCCAATCCAATTGCTTTTGACCTGAGTATCAAAGAATTAATGAAAATGTACATTGCTTACTGTAAAAAATACTTACTAGCTTTATCCATGTTAGCCATCACATTGGAACTGCCAGGCTTTTGTTTGGAACTGCCCTCATCATCCAGCAAGGCTGCAAATTCTTCAGCTGAAGCAAATATTGATGCATCTTTCTTAGATTTTCTCTGCTTTTTGCTGGAAGATGGTTTATCATCTTCAGAATCTGAAGGAAATTCCAAGTCTTCATCCTCATCTTCACCAAGATCATCCATTAATTCTATATCAGAAATAACCAAATTAATTTCAATCAGCTCAACAGGTACTATATGATCAAACCTAAGTCTTCCTGAGAAGCCTCCAAGGGCTCTTCATCATTATCACTATCTCCTTCAAGTGATGGCTCCTCATCACTAAGACCATCTTCCTCATGATGATCTTCATCTGATTCTTCTTCAGCCACTGGTTTGTTTTTAGTTTTCTTCTGTTTTAAACTATCTCCAATTTCACCCATGTAGTCCAATTCTTCCTCATCATCACCACCCTTAAAACCTGCCATTTTGTCCAGCATCTCTTCAAACTCTTCACTTTGCACTGACTCCAAGTCACTACTATCGTCTAAATCTAGTTGGGACTTGTTTTGGAATTTTTTCTGAAGGTACCTAAAAACAAAATTATTTCTTTAGGTATAGAAATGACCATCAATTTACTAAAACTTACGAATACACAAAGAGCTCATCTACTGGTATGTTTTGTTCACTTTCACTCAAATAATTTGCAGAAGTTACTGGCAACATTTTGACTCCTTTAGGTATGTAAAACTTCCTCTTGCCAAAAGTAGGATGAGCTCCACTTTTTTCTTCCAACGCTTTAGGGTTCTTAAAAACAAACCTGTCCAAAAAGCGGATCAAGGTGTAGTCTTTTAATGGGTCACCAGTATAATCCACTTTACGCCCGTTTAGTATATGGTCTGCCCACAACGCTACTGTTGGATGAAAGTGGGCACTCAAATAACGAATCTCAGTGTAAGCGGTAAACTGGCCTCCTCCATATAATGGATTTCTGGTGAGAGGATTATATTTATTGACATTTTTAAAAGGTTTCACATCAGCTTGTCCATTGGTGTGCACCCAACTGGAACCCTTAAAAGATATATCCAGTAAGTTCAAATCGGGCTTCTCCTCCCCCTCCAGGTTTCCTTCTTCATCTTCCTCTTTTTCATCTTTTATGTCATAATATTTGTCCTCGCCCTCATCGAAACGATCTAAATCGGACAATTTTAGCTCCTTTAAAGACATGGTTTGAAGCTCGGGCTTTTTGGCAAGAAGTTGAGAAACTAAGTATAAAATTCCGCAAGAAAACGGAGGCTGCACAAATAGACCTATTTGCAACAATCTCTTAATAAACATTTTGATTCGGTCAATCTGGGTATCTTTTAATAGAGATTTGTACAAAAGAGATAACAACATTGCCTGGTGTGTGGTTGTTAATAGTTTACAATCAGATAGCTTCCGGTATAAAGCGCTGTAGTACCTAAAATTTTTTTATTTTTAGGAGCAACTAGTATAGGGTATACTAATAATTAGGTTTCCAGAAAATCATGTAATAGCTATCTAACCTGTCAGCCATTTTCTCCCCAGTAACATGAAATAATAACATCAACACTTGCAATGCAATATTAAAGCTGGTTAAATGTACCAGCCTGTACAAAGTATCCACATGACTAGACATCTCTTCAAACTCCATTTTTGCATAGGGATAAGCTCGGTTTAACCCCATCAGTAGCGCAGACATCATTCTGGTATCCACCTCCCCCTGCATAAACCCTTTCAGTGCAAATTACTTTTAAATCCTTAGACAATAAATACCTTTTTAACGCAAGCCTTGAAGAAGGCCAAATAAACTACTATGACCTGTTTGGCTACTTCTGGCGCTTCATGAGTGAGGTAAAACTGGCTCAAAAAGCAGAGGCAATAGTATTGAGCCCGGCTGCTTACATTAGGTCTGAAAAGTAGCTTCTCCACCTCTTTTAGTACTACCTCCTGCATGTTGGGGTGTTTGAAAAGCAGCTGAGAAAGACAATATATAGCTTTCGAAGCAACTTTTTGGGAAGGGTCTCCCAGCTTGTTAATGATGTTTGCCAGAAGGTTCTGCAATGTGTATTGTTCTGTTAAGTACTGCATAAAAAGGCAAACAAGACATAAGTACTTCTTAGAAATCTTAGATTCATTCAAGGGGGACATATTAAAAAGAAAGCTAATAGAACTGCATCATGCTCACTTCACATAATCCCAAATATAAGAGAAACTGCTGGAATAAAACAAAGATTTCATATGTAAAAGCAGCTGCCAGAGAGGACATTGGCAAAAGTGGAATCAACATAAACACACAAATTAAAATAAACAATTGAAAAATGAACACTATAAGAACAAGATAGAGGCAACTTCAACATGAACAAATCTCTGTAAAACACAGTAGATATAAATGCTGATGGCAAATGATTTATAACATTTTATTAAAGAATATTATTAGAAAAACAAACATAATTCAACTGACAAATTTCTTCATCTGGTGGAGGCTTTTTCTTGGCTACAAAAATTTCCTTTTTGCAACTTGGACTAAGTTTGCCACGAACCAGGCGACCACATCCTGTATGGAACTCAGAATTACTAGTTAATGACCCATATGATGCTGTTTGCTTCAATTTTTCAATGACTATAATCTTTTTTTGACCAGATGTAAATTTCTCATGTGGTTCATTTCTTGGAGCATTTAAGTCAGGCTTTGAAGGATTATGATAAGTTATCAATATACGTTTAGCTGCAGGTGTGGGTTTAAAAGATGGTTCTTTTAAAGCACTTGAATTTGGCTCTCCTTTATCTGACATCTTTACCAAGTAAATATGACAATTTCAATTTAAAAAAACCAGCAAAACTGTAACAATTAACAAAGCTGCATGTCTCTTACCTTTTCCTGCTCAGGATTGCCAGAGAGCAGCTTAAACATGGCTGCAATGGCTTTCTCTTTGTTACTCTCAACAGTGTCTTGGGCAGCCCTGTTTAAAGCCAAAACAAAGGAGCTAAAAACTTCTTTAAGCTGATCCTCAAAGTGCCAAGCACTTAGAATTTTGCGTCTTTTGATAGCATTTCCTGAACTCATTTCACTTAGTGCTGAAAGGGGCTTTGCATGGAAAGGGACAAGCTTTTGCTCAGGCTTTAAGAGATCAGATAGGAACAGTTCTGTCAAAGTTTCTGTAAATTTTATGTTCATTTAATAATACTGCTATTTCTGACCACTTCAAACCTTACCCATAACATTAAAACATTCCTTTTTTTTACCGACTTTCACCATGTTTACCATATTCCTCAATGTTTCCAAATTACATATTGGATTGTCCTGGATCGCTACTGTATGGGCAGCTATTCTATCTGACACTGTACCACTGTTCATAACAGTTTTCATCCAATTAAAGTTGGAATTTGTTTTAGAATTTTCTACAAACATTCTAGAGTTATATATCTGTGTAAGCCTGATATAAGCCTAAAGACTCACTAGTGTTATAGTTTGCTACTTCGGAAGCATGACATTTCTGAGCCTCCTCTTTCAACTCAATTAACACCTGTTCCGTCACGGGAGCAAATTTCTTGGGCTCTTTTAGGTCTTCTTGGTACCATTTCGTGGTCTCCTTATACCCCATATCGAACTCATTCTCTTCGTCCCCTGGGGAAGTCTGTGGGGCCGTTTTAAATTTGTTCTTTTTGTTAAACTTCATTATTTATTGGTATTGGCGCACGTTTATACTAAACGATCAAAAACATAAACATTTTTATTTTTTGGCGTGCTCAAAATTTGAGGTTAGACTTAGACCTTGAAAAACCACTATTGCCACGTTTTCAAATTTAGGCATTTATAGGTATTTATAATACAAGAGAACTTTCATTTAGTTAGTTGAAGTTTGAAGTTTGTTAGCACGAAAATAACGAAATTTTGCGTCGTTATACTATTCACGTCGTGGGTATCCTACAGATGGATCATTTGTAAGTATAAAATAAAAATTAAGGTGAAAATTGAATATAAAAGGTAAGTTGAAAAAAAGCAATTTGGCAATGTGGCGTAGAGAGGCCAGAAATGTCAACAAAGACAAAAGACTGTAATCGTTTAACCAACGATCAGCATCTATCACGTGGGGTGCAGATCAAAAGGCCGTAATAGTGTCACGTGGCCGCCATCAGAGTTACAATTAGATCATCTCAACTGACACTGATTGGTATTCACTGTCAAATTTGACGTCGGTATTTCCGCCACATGCGATTACGGTCCGAGAGTGCCAGATCCTATATCCAAAACCAATTTTTCATAATAAAAAAGGTTAAACTAAAGAAACTAAACTTAACATATTTGTTAATACTTCCCCTTTCATAACAACGATGCCTCCGAAAAAGGCACCCGCTGTAGCTGCTGGTGCACCCAGCAAGAAAACCGAACAAAAGAAAAAGGAGAAAGTTATAGAGGTAGGCATTTGTTGAAATCTTCCCTGCTTACCCCTAAAAAAAGCTACCGCTCAACTACTAACTTATTTTTACAGGATAAGACATTTGGGTTGAAGAATAAAAAGGGTGCCAAGCAACAAAAGTTCATCCAACAAGTAGAAAAGCAAGTAAAATCTGGAGGCATTCATCCATTAAAGGAAACAACAAAAAAACTTGACAAGGATCAGAAATTGAAAGAACAGAAAGAACTGGCAATGCTATTTAAACCTGTTCAGGCGCAAAAAGTTGAAAAAGGTTTGCTTTGAGATTTTTAATATGTATGTACCCATTTCAACAACTAGCATTGTATAGGTGCTGACCCCAAATCCATAGTGTGTGCTTTCTTCAAGCAAGGACAGTGTGGAAAAGGAGACAAGTGCAAGTTTTCTCATGATCTGACAATTGAGCGCAAAGCTGAGAAGAGGTCCCTTTATGTGGACATGAGAGATGATGATGAGAATGACACCATGGAAAACTGGGATGAAGAAAAACTAAAGGAGGTTATTGAAAAGAAGCATGGCAAGTCTGGAAAAAATATGCCCACAACAGATATTGTACTGCATTTACTTTAAATCATAAAGCAGTTTTCTACTTAGGGCTTGTTTTTTTAGATTTGTAAACATTTTCTGGAAGCCGTAGAAAAGTCCAAATATGGTTGGTTCTGGCAATGTCCGGCAGGTGAAAATTGTATTTACCGCCATGCCCTCCCACCAGGCTTTGCACTTAAAAAAGACAAAAAAAATTTGGACAAAAAGGATGAAATTACACTGGAAGAACTAATTGAAAAAGAAAGGGCAGCCTTAGGGCCAAAGCAAACTAAAGTCAGTCTTTATAAAACTTTCAAAATTTGTTAATTTCTAACACACATTTTTCAGGTCACTTTAGAAACCTTTTTAGCCTGGAAGAAGAGGAAAATTCAAGAGAAAAAGGATGCAGCCAAGAAGGATGAAGACAAAAAACGAAGTGATTTTAAGGCAGGCAGGCAAGTGGGGCTTTCTGGTAGAGAAATGTTCAGCTTTAACCCTGAAATGGCAGCTGAAAATGATATGGAGGAAGGAGATGAAGCTTTTGATTCATCAATGTATAAAAATGAAGAGGATGAAGACACTATTGAATACAAAGAAATTAATCTGGATATACTAGAAAATGATGCTTCTGAGGTGGATGGTAGTGGCACAGTAGCATCTGAGGATCGGTTTCAAGCTTCAGAAGCACAAAGCAGTAGCTTTCATGAACAGGAAGCCTCAGCAGTTCCTATCAATGAAAACCTGTTTCTTGATGATGATTTGGATGGCCTCGATGAGGAATTGGATAACTTGGAGGTGGAGGATTAACAAATTGGTCTTGCCATGGCCAAATCGGATGTTAAACTAGTGATTCCAGTTTGAGATGGCTTTATTGTGGATTTAGACATTCAAATCTCAATAGCGAGTAATATTAAGAATTAAATTTTTTCTTGGAATTACATTTGTGCACTGTAAATACATTAATTATTATTACTATTTGTTGTTGTAATTAGCGTCCTTAAGTTATAAGTTGTTGGTGAAGTTAGCGGGATTAGGACAAATAATGCACCTCTTCTTTATTTGAAAATGGCTATTTTCAACTTCACCAACAAATTACTATTTGTTTCAAATTAAGTCTCATTTTTATAAAAGCTTAGCAATATCAGTAAGAATCTCTTGAAGCTGGTTTGTACTGTTTTCATCAAAAAATTTTACATTGCTTATATGATTCCGCACTTCATCAAGTTGCTTTAAATGTTCTGGCCACACACACTTCTTAAAATAGCCTGGCACATCTGGAGGTTCATACACCCTCTTTACCCTCCTCTTGAAGCACTCCTCAAAGTCCAATGTGAAATAGTATTTTAAATCACAGAGGTCAGCCAAGGGTTTGTAATTAAACACACAGAAACCTTCCACAATTAAGACTTGGCAGTTGCTTTGTACTATCTTCGCAACTGAATTTTGTACTTTATTGCTTATTTTAGGTGGTGACACTGAGCTATACTTTGCTGCATATTGTTCAACGTCTTGAGTCATTCTCTCCATATCTAGGGAGCTTACAATATCCCAGTTTATATGCTTCAACTCAGGAATCCACACATGGTGAGGTGAATCCACTGGAAAAAAATAGTTGTCCTGGCTAAACACTTTGGAGTTCGGCAACAAGTCTTTGAGTTCTTTGGCTATGGTGGTTTTACCGCTGCAAGTGGCCCCACTGATCCCCACTACCACCACTCTTGGCTTCTCCAAAGCCATGTCGTTCTTTGTGCTTAACGGTACCCTGTGGCGTAACAACTGGTGTGATTAGCGCAAAATTGAGTTTGTTACTATAACAATAGCGCCAAGGAAAACCCATTAATGTGGTGTTGAATAGGAACCAATGGCCAAGGACATGCACAAGTTTGAATGTCAGTTTGTTTTGCGATTCTATTTATCTTATCGCAGCATTACACACATTTTTTTTTTGGTATATCGATTTCAATGAAAAATAAATTAAAATATCAGCTGAGAGCAAGGACATTTCCTCGAGAGGTTATAATTTTAAATTTCCCGCCTAATGGCGTTAGAGGTTGGAGGCTTTAAAGTTGCCGCTGTGCCAAATTTACTAACTAATTTGGACTTAAAGAAATTTCGATGTAATAATAATAGTGCAATGGAATTTTATTTGTAATAATTTAGTTTTTGTCACTTGTGTGACTTTTTAAATGTGATAAACGGGACTATTATCTCGTCTTATCCTCTATTCACATCGGTCAATAGCCACGAATTGGTAATAATAGCTATTTATGTAACCAGTTACGAAAAGTCCGATTTTGTGTTTAAGCCCAGTGCAGACGATGCAATTTATCGCGGGGATTTCATCCCTGCTACAAAAGTTGCAGGGATTTTTTCGTTCAGATGATGCATTTTAGTTGCTGCAATTAATTGCATGGCAATAGAAATTGTTCTATTTTCCGTGCGACTTGTCGCGGGGATTTGGTTACTTTTCTAGTGCCTTTCCAGCGAAAACTAAAAATTTTAGGTTAAAGAAGAAGGTGTGGTTGGGTGAACACTTTGAATCGCCGGCTTTTTCAAACTCCTCATTAATTAATCGAAAGGCCCCCCAAGAATCTCTTTTTTACACCCACGGCCTCACCAGGCTTTGCTGAGGAACCAGGCTTTATGTTCCTCAAGCCAAGTGCAGACGATGCAACTTATAGCGGGGGCAAAGTTGCAGCAATTTTAATCCCCGCGTTTTCTTGCATTTGCGTTTAGACAGTGCAACTTTTTTTATGCAATTTTTTAGGAACTTTACTAGACTGCTACCAACTTATCAAAAAAAATCCATTCTGTCTTATTATTTTTGTAAACTATCTCTATGCCTAAAAGTTGATGGGTGAGGCCCTGGGTGTTAAAAAGAGATTTTGGGGGGGGCCTTTTGATTAATTAATGAGGAGTTTGAAAAAGCTGATGATTCAAAGTGTTCACCTAACCACACTTTTTTGTTCAACCTAAAATTTTAAGTTTTCGCTGGAAAGGCACTAGAAACGTAACCAAATCCCCGCGACAAATCGCATGGAAAATAGAACAATTTCTATTGCTATGCAATTAATTGCAGCAACTAAAATGCACCGTCTGAACGAAAAAATCCCTGCAACTTTTGTCGCAGGGATGAAATCCCTGCGAAAAATTGCATCGTCTGCACTGGGCTTCAGTAAAATTGCAGAGGCAACTATTAAACACACTATAGCAATTTCTTTTTCTTCCATGAGTTCTCCATTATTATAAATAATAATTAATAGCAGCACAAACAATACGGAACTGAAAATATAATAAAGTTTTTACCTTTATAAACGAATAGAGATAGTTTACAAAAAAAAGACAAAACGAATTTTTTTTGGGTAAGTTGGTAGCAGTCTAGTAAAGTTCCTAAAAAATTGCATAAAAAAAGTTGCGCTGTCTGAACGCAAATGCAAGAAAACGCGGGGATTAAAATTGCTGCAACTTTGCCCCCGCGATAAGTTGCATCGTCTGCACTGGGCTTAACGAATGAATAATGAAATGAATGTTTGCGGGACGAGCGCAGCGAGTTCCCGCAATTTGAATGAGATACACAAAAAAGGTTTTTCGTCACGTGTTTCATACAAGATTTTTTATAATTTTGACTACAAATACCTACTTAGAGAGAGAATTATTATTATTAAACTTCAATATTTACTTTTAAACCACTTTGTATCTACTTTAATACCGTAAAACTATAGCAACGGTGTGCCACAGCCGAAACCTGCAACTGGTGGTGACACCAACTTTTCATCACTAGTTACGAAAGATTTTACTTTTCGTAACTAGTTACGAAAAGTAGGACGTTACGTCACTGTCATTAGTATTGAAAAGTGCCACTTTATATGTCAAAATTAGAAAAAGTAATTAATTACAAAAAGAAAGTTAAAAGCTACTTTTTCTCTGATGAATTTTTTTGGCAACAGTGGCAAGTTCTAAAAGACCGATGACAGTGACAGTGACGCAGGTTCAAGATACGTCAACAGCACGTGTACAGTGTTGGGAGGGGGTCAATTTTCCTATAAAAGCCATTTCAAAGTCGAACAATTTTTTAAATATTTTTCTTTTTTGTTTGCGTCCATCTCGGACGCACTCCACTTAAAACAGTCACATAAACAAACAATTTAAAAATGTGCATTACGTAAGAAACAAGTGCTCTCCTTTATTATATAGGATCAAGTCCATTACGTCATTGGAAAAACAGGACAGGGGCCTAATAGGTTATAGAAGGGTCCCTTTTCGTCATAGGATACGAGCGAACATCATCGAAGTATGAGGATGAAATTTGAGGTGAACAAGGCTTTAGTGCCTATGAAGGCCCACTATTTTTTGTGGAATGCTGGTAAGTTTTCAATTTTAAGCTTTTTACCTTTTCAATCTATCCATAAATATATCAAGTTATGCCATATTATGAAATAAAAACTTATCCTACATATAACATACTTAGCTCTTATTTTTTGAGTTTATTTGCCAGCTCACAAATCACAATGTTTTTCAGTCTATTATGGCTTGATAAGATTGTCATATTACCTGGTAAAAAGGGAATAATGGTAAAGTTTAACAAATTTTTTTATAGATAAAAAAAAACAACATCCCAAAGCCTAAAGCGAGCAGTAAACACATAAGTAATAAGTGGTTTAAGGTGCAATATAATTAATAGTTGAAAAGTTAAAAGTGCTGTAAAATTAATATTTTGGTTTTAGTAAGTTTTTCAATTCTATAGCATCATCACTACCTTAATTTAAAATTTTTATTTAAAAGTCTAAATAAAGATAATATTATCACACATTTTGGAAAAATCTACTACCTAATTATTGGGTGATTTAACAGGAAACAGTTATCAGGAAAATACTCTGAATGCTTGGTATCATGTACTTATAAGTACCTACAATATAATGATGTGGCTCTGTTGCAGCTATTTAACTACCATTTATTATTTCAATCTCAATCAAAAAGGATTATCAGATATTGTTCTCCATCTGTATGTGTCATGTCTCAAGGTTAAAAAAGTTAAAATCAATAAAAACCATAATCACTGAAGCATTTTAATCAGGATCTTTTTACATAGTGCTTATCAGTTTCCACCGGAAAAACTGGTTTGTTTACCACAGAAAAGCTTATTTTTTCCCTGTAACAATGTAGGTATTCATTTCATTATGTTCCACTATAGAAGCAAAAAATATATTATAGTTATCTGATGGGCCCTGTCAAGCATAACAATGAATATTATTTTAAATAGTGTTTTCGCTATCCTAATCAACAATTTTACTGCCATACATTTACATTCCAGATGTCTCCTTATCACTCTAACTTAACTAGCTTTCCTGAGCACCTATAATGCAATTTAGGTGTTAAAGAGATTGCACTAGTGGTCTACAATTTTTAGCTTAGCTCCCTACATTATTAATGGCATAATTTTTCATTGTCCCCAGCACCTACGTGGATGTTTATAGGGACCTAAGGATGTTTATTAATAATAGTCATCAACTTGGCTATGGGTTGTTGAGAGAACATAATGGGGTTGATCACTGACAACGAACTTATACAGAAGTATAATTAAGAAAGGCAACATAGAAGTCATAATGTTGTCACTTACCTAAAATGAGAGGTTTTTAAATTTCTTTCTGAAACCCTCAACCAACTTACTCTAATATTTTATAGTTCATTATCTTCTTTCTTTTACCATTAAAACTTAGAGCACTGTACAGGAGTTTATCAATTTTAGGTACAGGACCTGTCACCCCTTATCTCTCAGTCTACAGCAGGCAATTAGGCTTCTCCAGTGTAATTGTGGGCGCTATCTACACAATTCTGCCTGTAAGCGGCATGATTGCCAAGCCAATTTTCGGGGCTATCGCTGACCGGTTCCACTCTCAGAAGGCCATTTTCCTATTCAGTGAGGGCAACTTTAAACAGCTTAGTTTGTCATTGTGTTTATCATATGTATTTTCTTAGGTCAATTACTAACGGCGGCAGCCTTTTTGAGTATATTTTATTCACCGAAAATAGAGATGCGTGAAACGGCGATTTTCAATTGCATGGGAAACAACGTCGCCTTTCAAAATGTTGAGGATCAAACAATTAATAGTGAGCTGTTTGATACTATTCATAGCAAGAATTCTGTTGCAAAGTGTGAGGTACATCTTGCAATTCTAATTTATAGCACGTGTCTAGGGGCAGTCTTATTATAGTTTACATGCCCAATGTCGGAGCCTGATCTGGAAGTGCTGTGCTCTGAGTGGAAATTGACACGCTACTGTGACAACACGACTTTTGCCTTGGCAAATGGAGCCACTTTTACCGCACTAGTGCCTTTAAATCAAACGCAATTTATTGATCCTGATGTGGAGTTCATTGTCTGGCAAATTAAAGATGACGACATTGTGTCTAGTCCTGTGTGCAATGAAAGAAACGTCACCAGTAGGTGCACCTTGCAATGCGACGACGAAGACGTCAATTCGCTCTTACTGAATAATCAAATTGAGAATGATAAGGCCTATAGTACCTACCAGTTTTGGGTGTTTTTGTTTTTAATGATAATTGGGTGGGTTGGACAGGCGGTGAACGTGAGCATTGCAGATGCCATCTGCTTTGAAATGTTAGGTGAGGAATGTTTCAAGACTAAATTTTTAAATTCAAATTTCTTCTACTAGGAGAAAAGGTGAAAAAAAATTATTCCTTTAATGAATCCTCTGAGTAGCTTTTAACATCTGAAAAAAAATTTAAATGTCTCAGTTGCTTTCTCAGAAATTAATACATTCTAGCACCCAATGCTTTTTAGATTTAATTCCTGGTAACTTAAACATTGCCCTCTACAGTGTCCTCTGCTATATATAAACTTGATTTTTACAGGGAATAAACCGAACAGGTATGGCTACCAACGGTGTTTTGGAGCCCTCGGATGGGGCATCCTAACATTAATCTCCGGAATCCTTGTAGATGTGGCCAGTGTGGGAAAAACCTACAAAGACTACAGTATTTGTTTTTACTTATCCGCCGCATTCTTCCTGCTGGATTTCTTAGTTTCTTCCCGATTAAAGGTGGGATTTTGTCAGTACTTACTGTGTCTTATAAATACATGTAATTCATTTTTTTTATAAAGTACACTCAAACTAAATTATCCACCAATATAATCCGGGACGTCGGCAAGCTTCTAGTCAACGTGCGAATCTTGGTCTTCTTAGTATGGTGCGTGGGGGTGGGAATGTGCACAGGCCTCATGTGGAACTTCTTCCTGTGGTTAGTGCAGGACCTGGGTAACGCGCGTAACGACCCCAGGAACCAATCGCTGCAAGGGATCCTCATGGGGGTCCAGTGTTTAGGCGGCGAACTGCCGTTTTTCTTCCTTTCCGGCAAGATCCTCAAAAAAATCGGCCACGTCAGTGCCATGACTCTGGTCCTGTTCACGTTGGGAGTGCGGTTTATCCTCTATTCGGTGATCGATAATCCATGGTATTACATTCCCATCGAGTGCAGCAATGGACTCACCTATGGGGTATTCTACGCCTGTATGGCATCGTATGCGAGTATTATTGCTCCTGCAGGGACTGAGGCCACTATGCAGGTGAGTTTGTTTTTGCTTGTTCTTCGCGAATATAACTAAAGAAATATGAATAACTTATGTATTTGAAGCGTTTAGTATTAATGATAGAGCTTGTGTAGGGTTGCCACCTTGCTAACTACGGTTTTTGATATAAGGTCTACGGGCCCCGGATTACTTGGTATTTTCTCCGGAAATGATTATTTTCATGCCAGAAAATAGATAAATATTTGACAACAGGGCAGCAACTTTAGTAAGCTGAAGCGAGCCGTAAGTCATTTTTATTTGGAAGCTGTTCAGTCACGGGCTGACTGGGAAGAACGAGGCGAAGATCTGGCAGGAAGTACCTGGTGCACGAACGGATCCAAAACCACAGTGTTTCAGGCAGAGATACATGCCATTGAATTGTGTGCCCGGCACTTTTCTAGCGCTTATGTCTTTGCGCTGCAATTCCAAAACTGTTTGGAACTGCCACAGGACTCTGAACACCCTTTACAGTGTCACACTGATATGGATCCCGGGTCATCGTGGTCACGAAGGCAATGAGAGGGCCGACTCTCTAGCTAAGAGCTCTGCATTCGTAGGCCCGGAGCCGGCACTGGGAGTCCCATACTCTCTGATCAAGGCTGAACTCCAGAAATGGGGCAATGCCAAGTCTCAGGATTGGTAAGAGACCAGTCCTGGGAAAAGCCCAAACATTCCTCAGATTCATCTAAATAGAAGACAAATCAGAGTGGCAATTGCAGTGTTCACAGGACATAGTCACCTAAGATTTCACATGCACAGACTCGTACTGTCCAGGATAAATGAGTTAAAACTGCGGGAATAATATCATTATTCCCGCTCGCCATTTAAGTTATTGGTATATGTTGCCTTGGCAACCAGTAGGAGTAGACCATATATACCTATTATTTAAATATACGGCGAACGTCAATCCCTCACAGTAAATCGAAAATGAAGCTCCTCAGTTGGCTAGTTGAAAGATGAGTAACGTTTTGAATCTGACGTCTACAAATTTTTAGGTTATGCCAAATGTGACATGTTTAGTGGCGGGAACGAAAGTCGACAAAAATAAATAAATAGGGAAATTTTCCATTGCACTGATTCGAAGGCTCGTTGCAAGATGTTTTAGATGTTTAGTCTTTTGGACAAAGAAAGCGTAAAAAAAATTATTCACTTCACTTCAATTTAATAAATTGAATTAAACACACAAAGAATAGTTAAAGCAAATAAAGTATAAGTACTTACCGAAAGAAGCTTCTGGTAGTTGTGGCCCTTGACGTGTCGCAAACCAGGCGCACAATATGCCTAGCACCCTTGGAAGCCATCTCATTGATGCTTTCCTACAGTTTAGCATAAAATAAACACCTGAACTAGGTATAGGTCTTGGTATGGGTAAAATAATACGTATGGAACTACTATAGGAGCTCATTAGAGGAGGGCCTACATACCTAGGTATACTAAACAAATCTCAGTCAGAATTAGGAACAATCCCGAATCTGCAGCAGTAAACACAGCACAAAAGACGCCACACCGGAATATCCAGCCAAGCAAAGTTGAACTACATTAAACCAAACAGTATTTATGCAGACCGATTAATGATTTGAGTAAATTAAACTAAACAAACACTAAACTGAAAGTTTAACTTTAGCAAAGAACGAACAAAATCAAGATGAAAACTTGAAAGCGTCCCCAAAAAGTAGGGTTAAATGCAAGGTTGACAGATGTAATTTCTGTTACCGTCTGTGAGTGTTAAAAAATTCAATTTATTGTGAATTTTATCATATTTTCTGTTATAATATAAATATGTATCCTGCATAAACTAAAAAATTCTAAAATGGTAATTATTGGTGATTTTAGTAAGATTTTATTAATTTATAAAATCGCGTGACGTCAGATGCGTCGACAAGTTGGCAACGTAGAACTTTCAAATAATTTTCAAATCTCGCGCATGCGCAGTTCATTTCCGTCGAGTAACTAGGCATGTCGATCGTCAGCTGTTTTTGGCTTCTTTTTTAGGACTTAGGTAATTTTTATAGAACTTCAAATTATTTGGAGTAGACAACAACGCAAGATCAAATGCCGCAGCGTAAAAAATGCACAGGTGGCACCGGTTTTGGCGTCAAACGCGAGTGTCACTTTGACATTACAATAATTTTATTTTTCCACTACTAGCTTTAATACGGACCGTTAAAGACCCGCAAAATGACTGTAAAGTAGGTTTTCTTGTTTTGCTTATAAAACATTTGAACATAAGCGGTCTATAATGACAACGTTATGGCCGATTATTTACCGGTAAATAAAGCTGTCAGTCGTCAGGAGCATTAGGCGCCGTGATATCGTCATAATAGTATATTATACAACAAGCATTTAATGAGAGTCGTTATTCTCGAGGGTAACGTTGGCAGTCTCGTGGCACGAGTTGCCCGAGAGAATAACGCTCATTAAATGCGCGTTGAATACTATACTTTATCCACGACCAAGATTCTGGGTTTTCTCAAATATGATAGGTTATAGATGCCACAAAGATAATTTACAATTTTAAAACCACGACCACGACTGGTTTCGCTATTCAATGGCGCGACGTTTGATGCGTCTTGTCGATAGATGACGGTCTAGTCACCCGCGCATGTCACCGCATGTTCATTTCAATGCTACGAGGGTGGACGGTAAATTACTTCATTTTATGGCCTATTTTAAGTATTTTTCAGTGAAAAGTACATATTTTAGGAAAAAAGAGACACTGTAACCTACATTTGCCTCAACACATCCTAATAGAAGGATAATTATTTGAATGAACCAGTGGTAACTACCGATTTCATGTTTAGGGCAGTTTACTTTTTGAGTTGTCAGTTGCCTACGACATGTTTTGTTTCCATGACAACTCGTTATTCACTTGTGAATAATGTTCATTATTCACAAGTGAATAATGATTATCGTTAGTCTTGAGAATGTACAAGAATAATGTGATTATTATAGTATGGTCGTGGATAAATATCATTTTTTCTACGACCATGTAAAAATAAACAACTTTCGTCATACCTTGCCCTAGCCGAAAACGTAACTTTCGTCTCTAGTGAGAGAAAATCCCATAACGTTAACTTTCGTCTCTAGTGACGAAAGTAAGTTGTTCTAATTTCGCCCGTATATCGCCAATTAAATGCTATTTAACTGGTCTAATCTTATAAAACACCATGGAAAATGGTGGTATCATACAAAAACATGTATATTTGGCCTGCCCGGGCCTCAGAAAAGTGAATCAAAGCGTTAAAATTTGACCAAACTGAACTCATTGACAGTCGAGATGTCATGTTGACAATGACGCGCCTTAATTTTTGAAAGAAATACTCTATAGAGATTGTTTTTAGAATTAATGAAGACTTAATGTTAGCATGATCGAAGAAAAAGTATAGTGTTTTACTCGTCAAAAAAGCATTTTCTATCCTTCGAAAACATTACCAAACTCGGCTTCGCCTCGGTTGGTAAACTGTTCTCTTGCGAGAGAAAATGCTATTTTCGTCACTCGTTAAACAATATACTATTGTTTATCAGTTTTTTTATTGGTTTCCACGGTAACGAAGCCTCCATATAGATTGAAGACGCGCCTTCTTTGTAATAAAATATGCGGAACGCTATCTTACTAATTTAGGCAATTTTCTGTTGTAGATTTATTGAGCCTAGTAGTGGAAAACGTATATACACCGCGGTTGTGAACTACTTATGACCCTCACGTCTTAGATCTTAAACTTGACGGTCGGGTCATAATAATGTACTTCACAACCTTGGTTCATAATATACTATTACACTACCTATAGATTTCATAATTTGTAATTATTAGGCCTTGGACAAAGTATAGTATTATACTCGCTTTTTATGGCCATTATTCCCACGGGAGACTTGCGCTCCTCGCCCGCGGCTCGTGACGCAAACGTCCCCCTAAGGGAATAATGGCTATCATAAAAAGCTCGTTTAATAATATACTATTATATTAGGATATTGTGCTTTGAGCTTTTATAGTTGTGAAAAAAGTCCATGTTCTTTAAAAACCAAATTATCCTTCAAGAAATATTAATTCAATTATCATTTGGTACCGAAGGGAAATTTAAGTCACAATTTACCAAAAAGTGGGCGTGACACCTCAAAACATTTTCGCCTGCGGTGCTATTTCTAGCTTCGTTACACAATCTCCCGGTTAAGTCTTATTTAAAGGTGGTAACTCCAGGCTTGTGTAACCTTCCTATTAGTTAAATGTTGGGCTAATTTTAACATATTTTGTTTATACACTTAAGGCGAGATTCAAAAATGGGCCCTTACTCAGGTAGCATAAGTTTAAAATCAGGATATTTAGCAAATCAGTAAATTTGGAATTTTTACCAATGGGTTGATTGGGAAACTGGTCCTTTTATTGCAGGGAGAAATCTCTTCATAAAATGCGTACAGCAAAATTGCATATAAGTCACTTTATATTCCTCTAAATTCCGAGCTAAATTTCTTTAAATTCCCCTAAATACACCAAAATTCATCAATGATTTTTCCCCTCGTTTTACTGCTTTTAAAATAGCCGGAATTAGAGCCTAAATTTCTTCAATCTGTGATCCAAACTGATTTTTTTTTTAAATACCTATGAAGCATATGCCCATTTTTTGATTTTTTTTCGCATTGTTCTCTGTACTGTGTGTACTTTGTACAAATTGAAACATCGTTACAGAGTTCAACTTTTACGTGGATTCTGCAGATCAAACTGCAAATAACTGATCAATCAGCACACAATTTTTATTTGCGTTAACATAAATAACAAATGCTCGTTAAAATTGGAATGATAGTTTAGACCTGAGGCACAGATAATATTAACTGTTTAAAAATCAAGAACACTTGAAAACTCGAGGGGTGAAAAAGTTCACCAGGCCCATATATTATAATTGCATTAGTCCGTGAAGGTAATTGTAAATTTCACTGTTTGCGAATGATAAACCTACATGCCTACCTTGGTGTTACATCCTTCTACTTTGAAGATAAACTTGTACTTTGACATTAATTAGGATGTAACACTGTTAGTCTTTTTTATCAATATTAGTTATCATAAAAAAAGAAAGCAGCCATCTTGCCATTAATTTACGCGCGTAAATGCGCGTAAGCATAACTGACAATTATTATTGATTTATTACTGATAATTATAATTATTACAATTATTACTGATAAAAAATAAGTTGAGTTCGGTAATTATATCCCGACCGCTCGCGATATCAGTCTATCTCAGTCTAGCTTGTTAAGATTTTAGGAGATGATCTGTGTCTGGAGCGCTCGGATGGAATTACCAAACTCGGATTTACTGTCAAAAAGTTCTGTCAGTTCTATCGCTCTTTCGGTAGATGGCAGTACTCAAAAGTTTTTCAAATGGAAAATAATGCGTTACAGGATACAAATACGTACAAATCTTTGAACAAAAAAAATTATTTATAGGGTTTGGTGGGTGCCGTTTTCGAGGGTGTGGGGGTGTCCCTCGGCAGCTTGTTGGGCGGCTACGCCATGTCCAAGGTGAACGGATCTTTGACCTTCCGTTATTTCGGAATCGCCGCGCTCGCCGCGTGCGTCTTACACCTGGCAGTTCAATGGATGCTTGGATCTGCAGGTAATAATCACAACAAATCCCCGCTAAACGAGAGCGACGACAAAGTGATCACTGAGTCAACCACCGCTTTAGACAATAAAAATTAAAGAAAATTTGGGATTAATGTAGAGACCTTAAATAGTTATTTTTACTTATTGTTTATGTTTGTTATTGGCTTGAAAAAGAGAAAGTTGTTACATATGTTTAGTAAGATATAGTCACTTTCGTATTTACTGGTGAGGGTATCTTTTATAGAAATTGACAGATTTGTCCTATTGCGACAATGTCAATATATATCATTTTCACACTCTACTAGATGACGGTTATTCTGAAACGGACCATATACAAGAGTTGCCACTAACTTTTAGAATTGAAATACAGCGTTTTCGGATGGCCGCGTTAGAACGATTTGAGAGTATTCCTATCCTTTGTTTTCTTAATAAGAATATAAAGATGGGAATATTTTCAGAGCGGTCTAGAGCGACCACCCGAAGGCGCTAATTGATATCAATTGCGCCCTCTACAATATAGCATCACTTTTGATTTTGAGTCTAATTTTAGATCTTAGACTTGGATATAATCTCTCAGCGTTTTCGGGTGGCGGCTCTAGAGACAACGATGGGTGACTCTCAGTTTGGTTTTCGCAATGGTTTTGGAACAAGGGAGGCCCTATTTAGCATACAGGTTCTTATCCAAAAGTGCCTGGACATGTCGGTACCCCTTTACGCATGTTTCATCGATTACGAAAGAGCCTTCGATAAAGTTAAGCCCGAAAAACTGATCAACATTCTTAAAGAAACAGGACTGGAATAACGAGATGTCATATCAATAATAGCCAATCTTTACTGGAACCAAAATGCTCACATAAGAATCGATAACACCGCGTCCGACGAGATCACAATCCTGAGAGACGTTAGTCAAGGAAGCATTTTATCACCACTGTTATTCAATTTGTATTCCGACAGGATATTTCAACAGGCTTTAGATGAATGCGACGAAGGGATATTTGTCAATGGGATTAATTAATATCAACAACCTGAGGTATGCGGACGACACGGTTCTTGTCGCCGATTCCGTGGAAGGACTGCAGGAACTGGTAAGCCGCGTGATGGCTGCAAGCTCAGAGGCCGGCCTCAGACTAAACGTGAGAAAGACAAAGTGGCTAGCAATGAGCAAATCAAACAACGTGGACGGACACCTGACAATTAGCGGCCAACGAATTGGACGAGTGGAAACTTTTAAATATCTCGGGTGTCAACTAAATGAGAAATGGGACGGCATGCAGGAGATTCGTGCCAGAATAGAACAGGCCCGTGCTTCGTTCCTGAGGATGCGTAATGTACTTTGCGGCAGAAATTTAAGCTTGCCTCTGCGCATCCTAATACTGCGGTGTTACGTGCTTAACATTGGGCGAATTCCAAAATTTACCGGGTCCAATTTACTGGATTAAGCAGGTGACTGATCAGTGGTAGAAAATCTGGTGAATTTTTAAATTCGCTCATACTGTTTTATGGAATGGAAGCTTGGACCTTGACAGATGCGATGTGCAAAAAATTGGAGGCCTTTGAAATGTGGACGCAGAAGGCTATTGAGAATCTCCTGGGTAGGGAGTGCGTAACACCGAGGTACTTCAACGCCTCGACAAGCAACTGAAAGTTCTGTTCACACTAAAAAAGCGCAAACTGGAGTATTTCGGTCACAACTTAAGGAATGACAAATACGGACTTTTAAAATTTATTACAGAAGGCAAGATCGAAGAACGAAGAGGCCCGGGTAGAAGAAGGATATCCTGGCTAAACAACTTTAGGCAACGGTATGGAGTGAGCACTACCACATTGTTCCTCCGAGCTGTAGACAAGGTTCAGATAGCGCTGATGATTGCCAACGTCTGAAGAGGACAGAGCACCTAAAGAACAAGAAGAAGAAGCTCTAGAGAGCTTTGAGAGTATCCCCATCCTTGCATTTTTGTTGAGACAACAAAGGATGCGAGTACTATCAGAGCGCTCTAGAGCAGCCATCCGAAAACGCTGTTCATTGTGTTTGTTCGAAAGCAGTCTGTTTCTCATTGTTCCAATAATAATAGAGGAATGTTCAATAAAAAAAAGTCAGCAAGTTGGCTACTAGGACCTGTTGAAAGGAGATGGAGTGACAAAAGTGTCATCTGCTTATTATTTCATGCCTTTCTGACAAGATTCTTGATGAATACTCTCACAGTTACCTTAAAAAATGTTGAAAACCCCAGTTGACCGAGAATGTAACTAACTGAAAGCGTTTTCGGGTGACAGCTCTAAAGCCCCTTGTTTTCTTAAGAAGTATGTAAGCATGGGAATTATCTCAAAGCTGTCTAGTGGGGCCACCTGAAAACTCTGTACCTCCTCTGAAAAATAAAAGGCGCCTAGGGAAAATTAAGTGAAAATTTATTGACAAGCGATTTAAACACTAGCAGCTGTTGTTTAATACTATATAGTATAAATCGTTCACTTATTATTGTCATCAAGTAGGCATTGGAAATTTGACTTTGACATTTTTATGGTATCTTCTCAACATGTGCCGAAAAGAGATAGGTATATAAAAAAAAGAAGATTTGAAAGGTAACGAAATGTGAATGGGGTATTATATATAATTTCATAGGTACAGGCAAAATAGCCACTTGGTTGTATTTTCAATGTTCTATATATTAGCATTTTGCAATATACAGGGTGTTCATTAGAAAACGTCAACTAAAAGGCTATGCATTTTTGACATAAAAGATTGACATAATCAAAGCAAATAAACTTTTGTTCCTTCATCCTTTTCGTTTTACATTTCGCAGCCAACTAGATGACGTTTTAAAATGAATCTACCCTACTTGGCACAGGTTTTCGTAGGCAGCTATTATCCTATAGTTGAGTTCGGTAATTACATCCTGAGCGCTCGGGATATCAGTCTATCTCACTCTAGCTTGTTAAGATTTTGGGAGATGGTCTGTGTCCGGAGCGCTCGAATGAAATTACCGAACTCTGCTTATGTTGCGTTTCTCTGAGAAAATGAGACTATTTACACAACTTTTTACTTTTTATTGTGAAATATTTGCCAGAACAAGATAGAATATACACATATTAAAACGTAAAACAAAGACCGATAGATATATAATATAATAGTCCATGAAGTAACAAAACAAAAAGTTGAGATTCCCTATAGAGAGAACTCTCGTGAAGTCCTAATTATTATTGTGTAGCAATTTCCATTATTGACATGATGTAGGCGTTGATCTGAATTTACATTTGTATCGTCTCAACGATCAATGTACAACTCTCATCTTCTCAACATTTACTGAGAGGAGAGAGATAAGAGGTATAAAAAAATTGAGATATTAAAGGTAGCGAGAGGTCAAAAATAAGTGAACGAGATATACTTAACTCTTGAAGCCTTCTTATGTGATTTTCTTGCACTATTTGATCATTATACAGGGTGGAATCATAATGGGTGGTCGAAAATAAAATCTCATATTCTTTGGTCGATTTTAAGAGCGGTTTCGAGCTTCGTTAAAAAGTTAGAGGGTGTTGAACTTTAAAATTTCAAAATGCATAAGTTCTGATTATTCCGAAACCGTAAGAGATATTTTAAGGAAAGTTAGTACGTTTCAACTGCTATGGAAGGCGCACAATTTGCAATAAAAAATTATTTTGAATTCCACCAATAATTAAATATCAGTTAAGTCTAACGGGGCTATCAAAGACTACTTACGAAATTCACAGCAAGAAGTCGTCTTACTTTTGTTTTTTTTTTTTTAATAAATTCTTCTTTCACCCTTTCAACTTTCATAATTATTTTTGTTGGAAAACCATAAGTCTGTTCTAATTACTAAATAACACACTTTTGAAACCTACTAATATACTTCCATCTTTTTCTAACACTCTTAACAGATATCCCATCATCGCCGGTGGTGGATAAGAAGCATGGGTTCGAAAAGGTACGTCTAGACGACCAGAAGGAGCTCACCTCGGTCGATCCCCTGATTTCCAGATAGCATCTCGTTAATCACCAAGTCACTAGGTTATAGTTTTCGGGTGGGGCCTCGGGACGACCTGATAACCGGCAGCTAAAGTTAGCAGGCCATCCGCAGGCCCGCCCTTATAGTGATATTGAAATTCCTTGAAGGTCGAATCTGATCTAAATCTTACCTGAGTTTATTGTTTTTAATATTATCGCTGATGGATGGAGATTTATTTTGGTTTCCTCTGTCTAGTAATTAACAATAAGTATGATGATGCCTCAGGCGATATTTTAATCTACTAAAGTGTTAAAGCTATTTATTAATTGATTGGCGGGATTAAGGGGCAAAGGGCAAAATGAAACACAAAAGTACTGCAGGTTTAATTACAGTAAGCTCAGATCAACATATAATCACTATTTTGATGTATTAATTACTTAAATGGTTATGGCAGCTTTACAACATGAAGATTTGGATGAGATTCTCCCTTTACACTAACGTAGTCCATTTTTTGCTTTAACTTATACTATTTATTTTCAATGTGTAATGTGATGTCTCTTTAAACCAAAACTGTATAGGCTCTCAATATTCCACAATGTTTTCAAGTCTTCTAATATGATAGTAGGTACCTATTTATGCTGAAACAGGGTGTTTTGTTAGTAGGTATATTTTGTAAGATTACCTTAGACCAACGGGTAAGAATACCTTACACCAACGCGTAAACACATTGCACCTCGTTATGTTTGTCATGCATATGCATGTAACAAAAAATGAAAAAAAAATCGTGGTGGTTGCCGTTTGTCAAAAGTAATCTAGCAATTTACGCATTATTTATTATAAGGTAGAAGGTTACTTAAAATAAAAATAGGAAAAAGTTCCTTTTTTGCTGTGAGAATCGTTGTATATTAAATCTAGAATAATTGCTTGCAAATTGCTAATGAAAAATTTATGACTTACCCGCTGTAATACCAATCACCAACTATCAGTTAGTTTTCAAATGGCCCGCAAAGGTTTTCTTTATTGATCAAATACCTCGGGTCTTAAAGATTTACACTCAGTTGTTACGTTTTATTGGGGGGTATTAAATATTGTTATTATTAAGCACTCTCATCAGTTTTTAAAGCAAAGCGATTCGTATGATTTTCTGAACGTCGAAATAGACGAAAGATATGCGTTTTCTTTATCTCGCCTGATATTGTAAAGTCCTATCTTTCAAAGGCACTTGTTGTCTACAGAAGTCTCGTAATTATGTTGATTTTGAACTTAAGCTAGTGATTTTGTAATAAAAGACAGTGTTATTTAAATGTTAAACCAGCAAAGGCTGTGTTTTTGTAGTCCTGTGAGGACTTCTCGAATTAGTTGGGAAATATTGTCAAAAACAATAAAATGTTTGCTATAGTTTTGTTTTTTCTTTACCTAGCCATAAGAGTATATTAGTTTTTGTGATGACATTAAGATTTTTTTGAAACTTTTATCTTAATATGGAATCTAACACTCCACTCCTACTGCATTGTTTTTCCCATAACTCTGCTCATTTCAAAGATACAGGCTAGAGTTCTGCTTCTTTAATCAAATTAAAACACCCAAATTAACTAAGAAATTGTTTTTTTATTTTCAAAAAAATAAACGTAATATGTATCTCTTGTTAACCGCCGCTGCAGATAATGTTGCCTTATTTTATAACAACTTAAAGAAAATTGAATGATTTTTCACCATTACAAAACTCCTAAAACCTACATGGCATATGTGCTCTTCGACGGCTGCTCTTCCTCTTGTAGTCCTGCAGACTTTTTCACATATTGGGGATTTACCTAAAATATTTTTATACCTCCTTATCTTTAAACCTTTCATTTGAAATTTATTACCTGGATTTCTTCGTCCATCGCCAAAATCCTATTGTTAAATTCCATCCACATCACTAACTGGTCTTCTAAAGACTTGAGCACGCAGGGACCGCTGTACTTATCCGGTTCGTCACTGAAGATCACCATGCCGTCCTTCTGATTGATCATAGCATAGATCTGGCGCTCTTCAATCTACGTAGATTCAAGAGTTTACGTTAAATTAAGCTGTGAAAAATCAAGGACTAACCATGTTTAAAATGTGTTTTTCAGCATCCGCAGGGCCGGGCAACCCCACTCGGCTGGCTACGTCTGACAGACTCAGGGTTAGGAAAGTTTTTGTGAGTCGTTGAATGTTTTTCTTATATAAAACTGAAGATACTTGTTTAACCAGTCCCATATTGTGGTCCCTTGTAAATACCTAATTTAATCAGATTTAGAATATCTACTTTTCTTCATAGGTAAAAATAAGGCATTACCTCATTATGCCTGGTAATGAGAGCACTTAATTCGGCTGAATTATTCGATAAAAAGGCGTTAGCCAAATCGTTGTATGGCTGGGATAATGGCTTTATAAACCTCATGACCACTTTCGAAGAAAATTTAGGAATTTGTTGCACCTACAATTATTTACCTTAATAATTAAATCCTTATTACACAGAATTCTAAACATACTTTCCCATGAAGCAAAAGAGAGACTAATATGAACTTTTTGTAAGCCTCCAACATAATATGAGACACAGCATGAGCTGGAGTTGTCAGGGCTACCTCAAAAAAATACAGTGCCCTATCCAAATTCCTAAGTGCTAAGTAGATTTTGCCTCCATAATAGTAATAAAGCAAAAAGTATTTGGCGTCAAATTGAGGGTTGTTTGCATTGTTGCTATTGATCTATTTAAGTTTATCATTAGCTTGAATAAGATAAGTCATTATGCAGGTATACTCACTTCCTGGCATATACTAACAATATCAACATCTAAAATTTGCAGGGCAGGCTTGAAGCACTTGGCCAATAAACACAATTGACATAAATCAGCATGAATTGATGTTAGCTGATTTTCTGACAAGTATTTAAGCCTAATAATTGCCTGCTTTAACAAACTGATGCCCTTAATTGCAGCCTTTTGTTCCACCAAGTAGTTAGTAAAACGATGGCAGAATTCTGCAACTAAATATAACTTATTATGAAATTATAATAAAACAACAATAATATAGTTGATGTATGCACACAAAAATTGATTTCTTTAGTGAGTTAGAAGACATTAAAGATCACATATTCTTTAGCTAAAAATAGATTTGATTTAACTTAATTTAAATACAGTTTCAAAACACCTTGACCTGAGTACTTTTAGACTTTATTTTTTTCCTAGCTTAAAAAACTCACTCTCTCATTCTGATCAATGACCACATAAAAAAACAGGAAACATTTAAAGGTACTGCAATCTGTAATAATCACCTTGGTGAATAGTTAAATGAAAACATTACATATAGTGTGAATATTTGGACAGAGAGGTGTAGGACAAGAAGCTACTTCACTTTTTTGAAATTGCCAATGTTTCGACCTTTAATTGAGTTCTCCCTCAGGGCTTTTCAATCAGAGAAGCTTGTCATGAAAATTAAAATAAAGTACCATATCGGTACTTACACATCTAGGGACTTATAGTACACTTAGATGAGATACCACAGGACCACACAACAGCTTGAGAGGAACCCAACAATGATTACTTATAGCTTTTATACCTAATTGAAGAATGGAATAAATATGTAGAAAGATTTAGTTACTTCTATACCATCATTTTGTATCACCAAGGTTAACAGTTTAAAATAATCTTGTTCTTTCCTAATTAAAAGTAAAAAAAATAACTGAAATATTTACATAAGTCTGGAGCACTTCTCACTTGATCAACATTGCAGTTGAGAATGAACTCCTGAGCTTGCATAAATCGGTTGTCTGGCATCGATACATTGGGACCACTGAATTTGGCCAGCAGCACAGCTAGCACTCCTAAAGAATGCTGCTGTACATCCAGCGTTTCCAGCACATTGTCCAAATGTTGGACGTTCTTAACCAGGGCATCATTTGACTTTGTAATAACGTCGTAGAGCTCCCTGAAGTTGCCTGAAATGCAGAGAACGTTTTGAAGCGGGGGGTACATCCTGAGCGGTCTAACCTCAAATACTTTGGTGGATTTAGTGTACTTACAGTGAGTGGACAGGTTTCGAACCGAGTTGACGAATTGTTCTAATGCAGACGCCATCTAATAAGTCTAAAATTTATAATTCTTTATTGTAATTTCAGTTTTTGCTCTTTGTGTTTACTTTTTCAACTCTACAATAAAATAATAAAATAAAATTTGACAATATTGACATTTGACATTAGTTTTTCAGCGTTCGGTGTTGCCATAAATTACTCCAAACTATTTGGTTCAAAAACAAAACTAGTCAAAACTCTCTCAAAACAGCCAAAACTATGGCAAGCCGTTTTACTTTTTATTCAACTTTGGACTCAAAACATCAAAAAAATTGCTTTTACAATCCTCATTTTTATTCAACCTATTTTTATTATCTGATAATGAAAACATTTCCATTATGTGATAAAAAAAATAAGTATCATTAAAATGAAGCTCTATTTTTTTGATACCTATTTTTATTATCACATAATAGAAATATTTTCATTATCAGATAATAAAAACATTTTTATTTTCAGATAAAAAAAATATTTTCATTATCAGATAATAAAAATATTTTCATTATCAGATAATAAAAACATTTTTATTATCAGATAATGAAAATATTTTCATTATCAGATAATAAAAATTAAGCTTCCGGAAAGAGTCTCATCTATCCTAATGACAGAATGACTGAATGACACATGTCAAAGATGTCATTCTGATCAGCTGTTTGGTTCATTATATTTTTGTTGTTTTCAAATTAAATTTTAAATAATTGAATGATTAATATTTAGGTAATGTTCTAGTCGGTAATGACAAACAATTTTAATAATAAATGGTATAGGTTTCGTGCACGTGTCGTCACAATTTGAACCTGGGGGTATAAAAACATAACCTCACCCATTTAAAATACATGTAGATTAATGACATCTTTGCATTTAATTACAATTTTTTCAATTATCTTAAATCGAATGACACTTAAATTTTGCTGGAGGCCTTCTAGAATCATCATTCTTGACAGTGAAGCAAAAAATAATTACCTTTATGCAGAAATAAGTGGTAAGGAGAGCAATATTTTCTGGACTAGTCCTACCACCAAGTACCACCAACCTTTTTATGCTTCAAAACTACTTCAAATTCAGACAAAGGAGCATGGTAATAGAGGTTTGGCGTTCCCAGTAGATTCTATTGCCATAAAAACTAGAAAGGAATGGATTGTTAAAAGGTATAATATGATTACTTGGCTAGAAGCAGGAATAAGATATTTAAACATTTGTAGGTGTGAATTCTAAGTCATAATATACGCCCTGGACTTGAAAATCGTGCACCAAATCCAAATAAGTCGAGCACTTTTGTGTCTACAAGGAAATAATTATAAAAAAATTTTCATGGGTCTGGTCAGAAATAAATAACACGAACTATAACAGTTTGAAATACTCAAAACCTTTTTATGCCTCAAAACTACTTCAAATTTAGACAAAGGAGCATGGAAATAGAGGTTTGGTGTTCCCAATTGATTTTAGTGCCATAAAAACTAGAAAGGAGTGGATTGTGAAAAGGTATAATGTGATTACTTGGCTGGAAGATGAAATAAGATATTTAGACACTCGTAGGTGTGAATTCTTATTTCATATATGCCCTAGACTTGGAAATCTTGCACCAAATCCATATAAATTAAGCACTTTTATGTCTACGAGGAAATAATTGTCGAAAAAGTTTGGTGTTTACTGTGGTCAGAAATAGATAACACCTGAACTGTGTGCAGTGATAAATTAAGACAAAATAATTTTTAAGATGTGGTATTTAGAATAAATTGTAAATGTTCCTCCTTAATTTAATATAAAAACATTGTTACTTTTGAGGTTATAATTGTTTATCGAAGAATAAGTTATATAAATAAATTCATTACTGAACTAAATATGTTTAAGAATATATGTCACGAAGCCCTTTTGCTATCTTCTTTTTAATATATCTTTGTCCTTTCGTTGCATTACATGGACAC
Source organism: Taphrorychus bicolor (assembly GCA_951812265.1). NCBI lineage: Eukaryota > Metazoa > Arthropoda > Insecta > Coleoptera > Curculionidae > Taphrorychus > Taphrorychus bicolor. The sequence goes on along the minus strand of OX638300.1, from coordinate 33,570,164 downwards.
ATTACACTACTTACATGGAATGGCTTCTGTTTCCTTACTTAGCTACTTTTGTCATTTCCATACTCTACAACAACAATAAAGCTATTAAGATATTAAAAACATAACTCCAGTTAAACAATCACAAAAAAAGAGCAAAAATAATATGATTGGAACTGTATGTTAAGCACCAATGAGGGTATAATTCTGTACTAAAGCACCTACTTAGTAATATAGTATCCTCCTTGGCCCTAGTTAAGGTAAGCACTACGAAGACAGGCATTGCAAAGTAGAAACAAACAAAATTCTGATTTCAGCATTTCTTATTCCCAAAATATTTGGAGTTGAAATAATGGGCTTCTTAACAGTAGTTCCAATCACGCAATGCTCAGATATCAATAGTATGATTTGAAAGTACATTATTAAACTGTACCTGAAGCAGATTAGGGTCTGTGTAGGCAGAATCTGCAAAGTTTCAATTTTACGTAATTCCTGTACAGTTATGAGGCAATGTTATCCAATAGCTCCGACCTGGATATGGGAAATGTACTGCTTAGAACAGCTCACTTTTGTTTCAGGGTAAATATCTTAAAAAATATTATAGAAAAACGGATTTATATGCATTTTGAGGTTGTTTTACCACCAAGTTCGATGACAGGTCACGTGCTGCACAAAAACCTATGTAGTATTTCCATTCCAGATTCGGTAATACAATATTTGCAAGAAGAGCAAGGGTATTCCACATGTTTCCATAGGAGGCTGTATTGAATCGGTAAACCCAAATAAATGTTGCAATTCTTGCCCTGATAAATAATTAATGAAGTATCCAAGGGACAGTGCCAATGAGAATATTTTCAAGAACTGGATACTTATACAAGCATTACAAGACTGAAGGCACATCAAAATGGGAAATAACAATTCTCAGACTATATGACTTCTTTCATCAAAATAAGGACAAATATAAATATGATAGAGGAAATGTTAAACAGCTAAACAGCTGTGATGGGATCATGTTTCATGATTTATTTAATTTTACAATGGTATTGTAAGCAAATTGATATTACAATTTGAAACAAGAAGTAAATTAAAATCTCCGAGTTCTTACACATTGAAAACCAATAAGTTTGTGAAAAAAAAGTATTGCACAAATATCAGTTTAGAATCTAAATCCATCAGTTAGTATATATTATTGACATACATACTGATAGTTGGTACTTGTCACTAAATATTCAATACAGGCAGTATGTACCGAGGAAACTATTTACCTATATGCAATGTGTCATTTATTTTACAACAGGTAAGTAGTATATTAAACAATGCTACATATTTTCATATTTTATTATTTTAGGTAGTGTGTGATGGATGTGCTGAATGTAACAGTAACATATTTAAAAACTACAGAAAATTTTGAGTATGTATTAAAAGTTCTTGAAAGTTGAACATCGATACAAATTACAGAATTCAACCAGCACTTTTCTCTGTCATATCAGGTCCCTTTGCATCAAGCAACTTTGAAGTAAACTTCAACCATCCTTTATTATTATTATTATTATTATTATTATTATTACTATTACCTTAATTACTATGATAATAGATTTAAGGGTCCTTAACTTTTAAGTATAGTTTAACATCTTTATAATTTCTAGATAAACTATTGTTGTAAGATTTGTTTTGGAAGTTTCCTGATAGTTTAAGTGCTAATAAGAAATTCTCTTGTTCCAGAATTTTTTTGGCACAACTGTAACATAATAATTTGGTAACATTCCTTAATAAATAATATTTTCTTTTGGAGACGATTTATTCCTTTGGTTGGGAGTACAATAGGTACACTACACACAGGTAGTTGTTCAACTACATATCTTGGGAAAATAACATTTAATTTTCCTTCAGTAGTTTCATCATTTTTAGCAATTATAGTTTTAGTACTGTTTTATATTTTTATAATTATAAAAAAACTCTTGAAATATAATAAGTATAGCAGTAGGTTGGAAAATATAAATTGATAAGAGAAAATAGTAAATAATGCAAATATTGTAAAAACATATGTTTGAAGTCCCCATTCGTTAGCTCCTAAAAATGTCATCAATGTCACTTGTCTATCATTAGGACAAATGCAACCATCTCATTGTACCGTCCGTAATTTTTATTATCTGATAATAAAAACATTTCCATTATGTGATAAAAAAAATAAGTATCATTAAAATGAAGCTCTATTTTTTTGATACCTATTTTTATTATCACATAATAGAAATATTTTCATTATCAGATAATGAAAACATTTTTATTATCTGAAAATTTAAATACATCAAATTTTTAAGGTTCATGAAAATAAAGAACCATTTTAATGTTACCCATTTTTATTATCACATAATAGAAATATTTTCATTATGTGATAAAAAAAATAAGTATCATTAAAATGAAGCTCTTTTTTTTTGATACCTATTTTCATTATCTGATAATAAAAATATTTTTATTATCTGATAATGAAAATATTTCTATTATGTGATAATAAAAATAGGTATCAAAAAAATAGAGCTTCATTTTAATGATACTTATTTTTTTTATCACATAATGAAAATGTTTTTATTATCTGAAAATGAAAATATTTTTATTATCTGATAATAAAAATGTTTTTATTATCTGATAATGAAAATATTTCTATTATGTGATAATTAAAATAGAAGACGCTTCTTTCGGATGAAGTTGACATGACTTTTACTCGCCTGAGGTTTAGAATGTGACGAATTGCTTTAGTTATAAATAAGAAAGTCGCAGCCTCAGTGTTGCCTGCGTCAATATCAACTTCATCCGAGCACCAGCGCCCCCTTTTAAATTATCAGATAATGGAAATATTTTTATTATCAGATAATAAAAATAGGTATCAAAAAAATAGAGCTTCATTTTAATGATACTTATTTTTTTTATCACATAATGGAAATGTTTTCATTATCAGATAATAAAAATAGGTTGAATAAAAATGAGTGAATTTTTTTGATGTTTTGGATCCAAAGTTGAATAAAAAGTAAAACGGCTTGCCATACAAAACAAAACATATCCTGTTTTTAAACAGAGAAATGTCCAAGCAAGAGTCGCCGGTGGACTCTACAGAAAGCTCTATACTCTCATGAGAATGAACATAAAGGCAAAAAAAACATTATGATTTGCAATGCTCCATAATTGATTACTCATATGGCGTTTCTGCGTGGACCCCCATGCACTTTCAGACTATTGTTATCCTTCAGTGTTTCATGAAAAAGCAAAGGATAGTAATACTCTCAGACCGCCTTAGACTGTAGTGCCGAAAATGCTTTAATAGAGATCAGCGCCAATCACAATGGCCAATCGCCATGTTGCAGGTTGCTCTTGTTACTATAATTTTAAGAATTCTATACAATTCCTAGCAGAAGTTAGAAGTTACAAATGTTACAATTTACGTACGTATTTAGAAAACTACAATAAAAATTTTGCAAAATTAATCCACGCCCTTACGGTTTTCTTCTGATTTCAGTATCAAGTATCAAAATTATCGTTTTTTTTTAAAGACATACGGCATCGTTGTTGACCCGGCCAGACTAGCATGTCAAAAAAGTCAACGTCATTCTGTTCATTGTGCGTGCTTGTGATGTATTCAATTTGGATTGAATTTTGTTTTTAAATGTTAAAATATGCAATTTTTTCCGAAAAATTGCGTAAAGTGTTGTATTTTTTATCTGTGTGTTAATTAATATTTCACTTCTTTGACTATTTATTATGTATCATCGTTTGAAACAGCAAAAAAAAGTATTGATTTTAGTGCTCGACCAATACTCGGTCGCCATTTTTAAATTGCTTGTTTTGTATTGATAAGTGCTAGGAATAGGCGTATGATTGCAATACGTCTTTGAAACTGTAAAACTCCTATTCCACCACGGATATTCTTCCGCAAAAGGTTCAGCGAATCGTCGACCAAGGGAGTAAGTTATTTTCTTTTAGATATTTATCGGTATGGTGCACCACCCACGTAGATAAGTCCTCCCTGCTAGCTCTGCCCTTTATCCCTTTTTTTGTCCCACTTTTTTTTTAACAATTTTTTACATTCTTTACAATTCACAGATTATGTTTTAAACAAAATATTGAAGCAGTATTGTTCAAGGACACAACAGTACTTTACAAACTTATACAGGTAGTTTTGGTTTTTATTTGAGTGTTACCCTGGACTTCAAAACACAACTATTCACTTAATTAGGATATAAATAGTTTTACAAAAACTATAAAAAGCCACTCTTTATGAGAAAGTCGCAAAGGTTTTCTATTTTTCTCTTGGTAGTGGTTAAAACATTGAGAGCTGTCTGTGAGGCATTGCAAACATATGTACCTAACAAATTGTTTACTCATAATAGGGTTTTGATATGATATAATAATAAAATTAATTGCAATGCAGTTCATATTTTAATAAATAGTAGATTATATCATTAGGAGTAAAAGTGGATCTTTTCGTGCTGAGCCCAGAGATTGACGGCCGAAGTGAAGCTGAGGCCTGCAACTGGGCGAAGCACAAAAAGACCTTTTACTCTGAGTAACATATACTATTTTTTTTTACAAGCATGCAGGGGGGCTGGTACAGTTGAGGGAAGTCATTATTACTCTTTTTTTTCGAACTAACCTGAACTAACCTAACCAAAGGAAAACTAGAACTGAACTAACCTGAACCAACCTAAACTAACCTTAGCTAACCTAGCCAAAAGATTTCTCATAGAAAAACAAAGCGACCCATTCGGGCCGCTTTTTCCTTTATAGCATGGTAGGTCTGTATGGCCAAAGCAGCCCTAACAGGCCGCTTTGTCGTTAATTAAACTGATCAGAGAAAAAATGTAACTTTTACCATATTTTTCAAAATAGTTTACATTATTTACAAGGTTACTCAGAACTTTTCACCAATGTCGCTTGTTGACATTTGTGACAAATGTCCTTTAAATTTATATCCCCATGACAGTGTTTAATTTGTTTCAGGTAAGCCAACTTTATTATTATATTTATTCTAAAAATTGATATTAATATAAATGTTTTTAAGTTCTACCACCACTTATAATTTTCTATTTTTTAATTTTTTCATCCTCTTTAAGCGGGTCTAGGTACTTACCCAATTAGTGGTGTATATTATTTGCAAAGTAAAGAGAATGTGTTAGAAGGGTGGTTTTCAATGTTCAATGGTTTTAATGGTATTAAATCATAACCTATGGTTTAGATGGTTTAGGTAAATTATGGCAAACTAAAAATTTGCAGCATTATTATCAATACTAAATTAACAAAATCTGTCACATTGACAGATAAATTTGATGACACGCATGACATTTAACAGACAAACTCAAAATTCGAGAACCTATGCGATTTCGACTAATAATGGTTTCGGGTGGTGCTCTCGAGCGCTCTGACAGTATTCCTGTCCTTTGTTTTTTCAATAAGAATGTAAAGATGGCAAAACACTCAGATCGGTCTATCTAGTGTTCAAATAATTTTGCTTAATGAAAATCATTTATCTATGCGCTACCATGCCAGTAGCGGTGACTTTTGACTTTACTGTCTAGAACTTTTTTGCTACTTTTTTGGTCTCAGGATTAGAAAGTCCACTTTAGGTGTGGGCATGAAGAAAACAAATGACCTACTTTTGGTCTGCTTGAAAAAAATTTTTATTTTTTACATGCTTTACATTCAGGTGTCAACTTGAGGGAGCCAAAGACATTTCATTTAGGCTTGAGTGTACAAGTCACCCTCAAAGTTGGGTTCAGCTAAACTCGACTGGTACTTGAACTTGCCCATAAGAACAAGCATTGCAGTCAGCAAGTGTCACAAATGAAATTAATTTGACAGCAATGCGGTTCTTATCGGTGAGTTCAAGTACCAGTCGAGTTGAGCTGAGCCCAACTTTGAGGGTGACTTGTACAATCTGGCCTAAAAGGCACATTTTCACATATACAGTAGGCACTTGGTAATCTGAGCTGAATATACTGAGCATGGGAGCAAATTTTGCATATATGCTCACTGCATCCCCTGAAGTAGTGATGGGGATTATAGAGCAGGTCTGTTGCATATAAATGCCAGACTACTGGGCCTGCCACCATTGAGAGTATATTGCATATACCATATTACTTAGGTTTATATTCATGAGACATCGTAAGAGAATATGTTCTTATAAGACATGTATCACATTTTCTTATTTTCTGCATTTTTGTTTAAGTTTTATGGATACATTCTCAGGTGACTTACTTGAGGAGCTTAAGGTTACTAACCTCTACTCTAATACTCTTTTAACATTAAGTAAACATCCCAGAATCAAATTATTGTTTGAGTTAACCCAGGTGAGTTCAAACCCAAGTAAGTTCAAAACTAACCATTCTGAAAAAAGTAAAAAAGTATGTCGATGCTTGTCACCTCTTGAGCAACTTAGACCAAATTGGACAAGTCACCTCAAAGTCAGGTTACTAGGGGTTGCTTAGGGTTGATAAGAGAGCTATGGATCTCATATTTTTAAGAACAATGGAATTGAAATGATGTACTAATTAGTTAAGCCTGCTAAGCCAGAGAACATGCCTCACTTAAATCGGAACTTGGTAAGGGTAAGAACTAGAAAACTTCAGGGAGCCATGCAGTCAGGAGCCTTACCTTGCATTTAAATTGTACTAAACTGACACTACTACATTTAAGTTGTCTTTAGACGTCTTACCTTTTTTTTAACATCTTAGTGACATTTAATTGAAAGTGACTGATAGTGCCACAATGTTGGTTTTACATTGTCATATTATTTTAATATCTGGAGGTGGTCTGATAAGGGTGGCCTTCAAATTGTGCAGTTAGACATGTCCAACTTCTTCAAACTGTAATATGCCTATATGTTCAATTATGTTGCTTTAAGTGTACTCACTAAACTGTGAGTTACCATAAAACCGAAAAATTAAGAAGAAACTTTACTAACTAAAAATCTAAGTGAAATAACCTTTGGTTGGGTTTGCACTCTCCCTTTTTTCCACTTTTAGTTAAATTTCAATTGGTGATTCAAATTGATGACTGCAGCACCAAGTGACAAGTTTATAAACTAATAATAAGATTGGGATTGAACAAAACAAAGAAGACCTTTTGTCTTTGATGATAACCTAGCTAAATTCATTTAAAATTTATCACCAGATTGGGAGCGCTTATCTTGAATCGCTACTCATGACTCATGATACCAACCTAATGGTAAGTGAGAGAACCTTGGCTGGCTTGTAGGATAGAGGAAAGAATTTCTTGCAGATAGCAAAGAACTAGTTTGATAAAAACAAACTACTTTTGAATAAAAACAAAACAAATATATATTCCTGTTCAGAACCATGCAACCTAGAGTTGTTAAGCCAGAGACAATGCTTTTGGGGGATCCAGCACTCAGATTGCAGACAATACAAAAATGTCACTTATCTAATACATAGTTTTGACATAGAGAAGCCCATCATATCACATATGTGTCTCAAACTATTTAATCATTTACCAGATAAAATCAAATGCTTGAATATATACACAATAACACTTTAAAGTGCAGATAAAACAATTACTGATTGATCTTGAGCCATATTCGATGAATGACTTTTTCAATATGAATATTTAAGATGTCTGTGTTGGTCATGTCCCTTTAGGCATTATATTGAAAACAAATAATGTATCATCTATATCAGTATATCTTTCTGTATATGAGGTGTATTGAACATTGGAAATAAAGCTTATTATTATTATTATTGTTATGACTTAAATATGTCTATATTTACTGACTACTCGTCGCCCCAGTATAGGTTTGTTCTACCTCCTTTTTGTGACAATTTGTGTATTTCGTTGGTGAATGTTGAGAGTTATTGAGTGCCTGACAAGATCTACAGTCTTGATAGCCGACACGGTCGTGAAGCATACATTGTAGTCTGGATTTAGCCAACAGAGATTTGAATTGCTTTATGCAATTATTTTATAAATAATTAAAACTGTTTGGAGATAGGACAATTTTATAAACAAAAACTTACTACATTGCACATAGAACACTAATTAAGTACATAGAATAAAACAATAATTTATTAATAATATTAGCCACGTGTCTTTCTAGCTGTAAGCAGTAGCTCTAGGGAATAATAGAATAAGTACTAAACAAAAAAACTAACCATTTTATTACAACAGTTTTATATAACAACAGATTTACACTTAAAAGTATCTAATAGGTAACTTAAAACTATGACATTTTTTTTTAAGGTGATGTAGGAACTGGATATTTAAAATAAAACAGTTTCAAAATTTTTTAAAACATTAAAAGAATAGGCATTCTTTTTTTAAGTAATTAGATTACATTATGAATATAAAGTAGGTTGCAAAAATCATAAAACTAGCCAATTCCAAAAAAACTTAGTTTCTAAAATACGTAAGATAAAGAACGTAATACATAAAACTAATATATTCTTTAATGAGGCGCTATTACGCTAATTACTTTAATTACGCTAATAAATAAATGGGGTGTGAATAAGTAATTTGGATGTCATTTCTTATCTTTCACATTTTTAGGTCGAAAGCCTTTCAAAGTTGATGTTTTGTAATAGTTTTTGTCCTGGAGAGGCATTGTACTTAGCATTGAAAACAGTGCGTTCCTTTTTTCTTCTGATAACTCTCCATTGCCTTTTAAAATGGGCGCTTTTGGGAAAATCTGGTCGTTTGACTTTTCAAAGTTACGTTTACGCGTTGTTTTTTTATTGGCGTTACTGAGTATGTAAGCAGTTATAAATTCTTCATCAAACTTAGATTGGATTCTAGATACATTTTATTTGTTGCCGACCTACAGTAATGTGATTCCACTAATGGAAAAGACATGATATGTTGCCGCACTTCATCCTTTTTTCATTTGGAATAACTCTTTTTGCATTTTTGCCTTTTAAAGTAGACCTAGGAATAACCGTTGTTGCATTATTAACTTTGGCAAAATGATAATAGATTTTTTGAGAACTAATGCTTAACGTTCCCAAAAAAAAATCTTTGTAAACTCTAACTTTTTCTGCGTCAACTTCAAAATGGTACTCAAATGAGAAAGACTTTCTTTCAGTATTATCACGTTTACGCGCTTTTGGTTTTCGTATAACGTACTTGCTATAAAAATGGCTTTTTTTGGAGTCTGAAAGGTCCCAAAAAGATTTATGTATTATTTCTCTTTGAACAATACTTATCTTAGTCGCACACTTAAATCTACAATTATCGTTTTTGCAACCATACTTTAAAGTTTTCATTGGATGAGTTATACCTTTAATATCGACATATTCTTGTCCCGCCTCTCGTTTTCTCTTCCTCACATTCATTACCCATTTTACTACAACGTTAGTTTGTTCTGTCTGAATAGCTGTTGTGGCATCAACCGGCTGGCGATCTTGTGCTCCATCTGGATTATTTAAATTATTTGTAAATATAATAGCACCATCTTCGCAGACAATATCTAATATCTCAATATTGACGTTATCTTCAGTACTTCTCAAAAGTTCGCGACTTGTTTGTTTGCTAGTACAGGCTGAAGAAGTAAGCGACGAATAGTGTCTGAAATGTCTCTTTTGACGTGATGATTGACGTTGGATACGATCCATCTCTACATTATACTCAGCAAGCAGAGAATAAGTCGACTCATTGCTATTCAGAATATCATTCATTAACCTAAAAAAGTATTATACATATAATTCTGATTTTTAATTATTGTGAAGAAGATTAAAAAGTTTATTTGATATATGATTGTTTTAATGTCCGTCTGCTCTACTATTTCATACTAATGACTTCTGTCAGTCATTTATATTAAAAATAATGCCCCAGGGCGCATAAAGAAATAAGTAATGCACTTGGGCATTAACTCAATCCGAATCGACAGTAATTAGATAAGTAAATAATTTATAATTCATAACAACTATTGTTGTGTGTTGCTCCGGTAAATACCAGGTCAGGTATAATTATCTATAATTTATACCAGATCATAATACATAAAATTTGATTTTTTTAGTACAAGAAGTCGTACATTAAACGTTGAAGACACCATGAGCTTTCTAGAACATAACGCCTTCGGTCGAATATTATTCTCAGGACATTTACGTTGTGTTCACACTGTATGCTACAATATCAAAAATACCGATCTTAATTTTAGTTCACTTCAATTTGTATTTAGTTTATTAGGCAATTTTTATTGAAGATATGTTTTATGCAAATCCCGCGTGTCTACAGTAACCCTAAAGGTCTTAAAATTGTTAAGTAACTTACCTCTCAGTATTAGGGGATAGTTTGGGTGGAGTTGAACTTATATCACTCATTTTAAAGGGGTTACACCAATAAAACTCACTTTTTAACTAGCTTTTTAAATTTGGGAGCTCCCTGTTGTTTCCTGTATCTACCCTTACAATACAATAAGAGATACACAGTTCGAAAAATGAAAGAAAATCTGAAATGTTTCACGGCATAGGCAAATCCAATCCATTCATTGGTTAAAATGGACATAGAACAAATACGACTGTTACGTGTACGTACATTATAGTACACAATAGTACAAAATTTGTTCTTCAGTTCTAATGTACTTGAATTTGAGATAGAACAAATATATTTTCAAGGCTCAAAGTATGCTATTATATACATAGCTAAAAATATTCGAAAATTGCAAATTCTACATATAGAACAAACCCGTAATCTGCATCAAGTTTTACAGATGGAGATATGACAAATTATTTCTACATTCTCTTAAAAAACCTTTTAAAAAAAACCTTTTTTTTTCGGTGGGTATAGATCAAAGCAAGCCTAAATACTAGAAAATACCAAAACATAAAATTTCATAAAAAGTGGAGATAGAACAAGCCTATACTGGGGTGACGTACTGTGATGATGAAATATACAATTCCTTATTAATAATTTTTTTTTTCAGTTTCAGGAAAATCCACCATGAACGAGGAAACAGATTGGTACCAAGGTAGAGGGCGCAACAACCGTGGAGAACGGGATGGAAAGCGCTATCCTGAACATCAGGCTGGAAGAGGGGCCCGCGAAGATTCAAATGAAAGATGGCCCCCTGAAGAGCGCCGGGGAAGGGCAGCCCACGAAGGTCAGCATCAAAGATGGGCCTCTGAAGATTCACACCAAAGGCGACCCTATGAGAACCCACATCATGGACCGCCCAAAGAAAATTCTCAACAAAGACAACCTCATGAAAATCCTCAACATAGACAACCTCTTGAAAATCTGCAACAAAGACAACCCAATGAAAGTTCACATCAAAGACAACCCCATGAAAATCAACATCGTGGACTGCCCAAAGAAAATTCTCAACAAAGACAACCCCATGAAAATCCTCAACATAGACAACATCATGAAAATCTGCAACAAAGACAACCCAATAAAAATCCGCATCAGAGACAACCCCAAGAAAATCCACATCATGGACTGCCCAAAGAAAATTCTCAACAAAGACAACCCCATGAAAATCCTCAACATAGACAACCTCATGAAAATCTGCAACAAAGAGAACCCAATAAAAATCCACATCAGAGACAACCCCATGAAAATCCACAACGTGGACTGCCCAAAGAAAATTCTCAACAAAGACAACCCCAGGAAAATCCTCAACATAGACAACCTCATGAAAATCTGCAACAAAGACAACCCAATAAAAATCCACATCAGAGACAACCCCATGAAAATCCACATCGTGGACTGCCCAAAGAAAATTCTCAACAAAGACAACCCCATGAAAATCTTCAGCATAGACAACTTCATGAAAATCTGCAACAAAGAGAACCCAATAAAAATCCACATAAAATGAAACCCCATGAAAATCCACGTCATGGACTGCCCAAAGAAAATTCTCAACAAAGACAACCCCATGAAAATCCTCAAAATAGACAACCCCATGAAAATGTGCAACAAAGACAGCCTAATGAAAATCCACAACAACGTGGCAGATATACTGATGAAAGTAGACCGGGAAAGGTAGTCGCTGGAGATCCACGTAGACGGCATTCTGCTGGAGATCCACATGGAAGGCAACCCCATGAATACCATGGGCAACCCCAGGAATACCATAGGCAACTGACCAGGCCTGGTCAACAGTGGCAATATGTTGAATATCAGGATAGACATTCTGAGGGGCACTTAAGCAGAAAGTGGTGGTCTTATCCACCGCCTTCAAGGGATTCAGCAGTGCACTTGAGTCAACCATCTAGAGACCAATTTCGAGAAGGAACTGATAATTCCGGTTACCAGCATCGCCCACAGTGTGATCAGAGAGAATTTAGGACAGAAGAGTTCAGGCCACATGCTCAATCAAAGTCTGGTTATGGAAATCCACTTCCAGTTGCTCCTCCAGATCGGAGTTCCAGAACACAATCTGTGCCTTCTAGAACTCAGAATTTTGCATTAGCAAATGTTAGTGGAAATCAAACTCAGGCTGCCCCTGCTAGTACAAACTTGCCATCAACTGGATTTCTTGAGGGGCCACCTAGGCCCCCCACTCATCTGCCACCACCACCTTTACTTTTAGATACTTTGGGGCTTGAGCAAACAAAAGTTGCAACCATTCCTCCACCGCCAACTGCACCAATGCCTCAGCCTCCACAACCTCCACCAGCAGAGACTAATAAAGCATCTTTAGTAAAAAAGACTTCAGAAATTACATTAAACAAGCCATCTCCGTCCGCGGGAATGTCACAATCTGAAGGCCAGATTGTTACATCTCGTCAAAGTCCCTTAGTTGCCTATGAGATAAGTGATGATGAAGATGAGTCGCCAGTTAAAACTGATGTGTCTCTTCCACCTCCGGTCTTGCTAGATCCTCAATCTGGCCCTCCAGGTTTGCAGCCTGGCCCTTCGGGTTTACAGCCTGGCCCTTCATGTTTACAGCCGGGCCCTTCGGGTTTACAGCCTGGCCCTTCGGGTTTACAGCCTAGCCCTTCGGGTTTACAGCCCAGCCCATATTTCCCAGGAAATCCTTCAGTATTCTCTGCTCCACCTATGCCTGAACAGTCTCTGCTGTTTTGCCCACCTATGATTCCTAATTATGCATATGGAGTGGTCTACCCTCCACCTTACTATCATCATCAAACGTTTAATTACAACACGCCACCGCCTCCGCCACCACAATCTTGGAGAGGTCGAAAAAATAAAAAAAATCAAGTACTACGTCGCGAGACTGTGTACAGTTTCCGTTTAGGACAAACCGAGGCTGAAAGTCAGCCTTCCACTTCGAGCAGAAGTGTCGCAAAGGAACCGGAATTCACGGTACCAGTTCCACAGCCACGAAACACTGCGGACAATGCTCGTTTAAGTGAGGCAGTGGCTGAGAGCCAGCCGTCTACTTCGAGAGATATAACAGCAGAATCGGGGTATTTAGTGTCATTTCCCCTGCCACGAAATGGTCCTAATTTGGACAATATGGAGGTATGTCCAGAAGGTTATGAAAGCCGGCCTTCCACTTCACGTACTGTTTGGGTAGAAAGGGAATTTTTGGTGCCAGTTCCCCAGCCACGGGTGCGAACTATCATGCTGTATGAAATGTCTCATCCACGTAAGTAGTTTTTGATTTTATTTATTTTTTTTTAGTTATGATTATGAAATTTAGGTTTGTGCCTTCATCAGACTAAGAGCACAAAACACTTTTATATTTGCAATGACAAATTTTATTTATGGGATGGCAGTTGTCAGGTTGCTGACACTTCCGTCGATCTGAATTCAAACATACATGTTCGTGCATGTCCATTTACTCAAAACTACATTTTTAATTTGTCTTTCCAACTACTTTCTTTTCAAAATTTCAACTCTAAATCCAAATATGAAGTTCCCAACGTGAGGTTTTGTATGAAAGTTACACAAACGGTTTCGAGACGATTGTAGCCAACAGTTTCCTTGAAATCCAGCTCATTCTGACAACTTCCATTCCATAAATAAAGTTTGTCATTGCAAATATAAGAGTGTTTTGTGCTCTTAGTCTGATGAAGGCACAAACCCCTGCTGAAACATTACACCAATAAACCACCGAATAAAGGCCGAAATTGAAATACTTCTTGTAGTATACTTTACAGGACCACAATCCAAGAAACCTTCCATCACACCCTGTAGAATGTTTTTGTTAGCCTGTTATTCTGGGTTTTTATTATTTATTATTCAATCGAATGATTAGGATATGTATTGCACATAAAATTGAATTGGTTTTAAGAAAAAAAAAATAGTTATAGCTTTTTCCTTTGACAGGTTGGCGGGAATTGAATTGGTTCACTGTGTGGGTCAAGACACTTAGACGCTTTTGTGTCGATGCGTTACTGCAGAGAAGTCCGTCTCGGTTTATTGCATCAATTCGAGACTATACTAGGTAAGAAATTAATATTTGAGAAAATTGAATGCCTTAGCTAACCAGCGATAATATCCTACAAAAACTAAAATTTGTAAAAAAATCTTGGGTTAATATTAATATAAAAGTCTAATAGTCTTTAATACTAAAAACAGCAGCATTGATTGGACGAGTCAAAGAATACCCTCGTACTTTTTTTAAGTCAAAATTAAATGGGTAGTCATCAGCCAAATTTTAATAAAGAAATTATTAGCATTTATTAAACAAACATCAAATAGAAAAGTTAAACATATGGAATATTACGAGTATGGCTAAATACGCAATACCGTAAAAGAAGCCAGAAATCGGTATATTTGGCCTCAGCGAGATGATATTCTAGACACATAAATCTTATTGCGAGTTATGCGGGATATGAAGGATTTATTTATAAGGATGGAGATGGTGCAGTAGCAGCAGAAATTTGAGTAGCGTAGAATTGTTATAGCCCAACTAACCTAGAATTAATCTGATCATTATTGAGCGCATGCTCCCATCCAAGATTATGAAAACGAACTCACTGAATAATTTTGTGAAGAATACACACCTGCACTCGTCAATAAAAAGACGACAATAGTAATGGGCGACATAAGCCAAAGGAGGAAAAGGCAAAAACGACGTGGTCTGATACAGACTTGGAATTGTGTAGAGAAATATTATTTAGTCCGAATAAGCTCACCTGCGCTTTCTCATAGGAATAACGTTACTGTCGCAAATAAATTTAATTTGGCTGAAATAGCTTCCTAAAGGAAGGGCTCAAGTGAGCGTAACCTATAACATAAACTTTGCTCTAATGTGATTACACAAGTACACGTCCATTGCTCAATTTCCCTTTAGAGCCCTACCCAGGACAACGCGTTCAGTTAACTTCGTCGGGAGGCGTAATCTGCTTCGGATCTCAGCGTTGTTTCTTGCTAATATCGGAAACGCCTTACCATACATGGGCCTGACGGGCATGCAGCTCATGGATTACTTTGATGCGATAGCAGACCTTGCTGCAGCTCAGTTTAACTATGGTTGCTACGTGTTCCAGAAGGAGAGTGAGAATAAAGGGGGCAAGCCGCGTGACGTATGTACTCTACAATTAACATAACCCAGTCGATAGGAACAACTTCTTTGTAGTACCTTCGAGGCGATTGGTTTGCCGTCCAGCATTTGTACGGATTACTAAAAGCTTCGCAATTCCGTTTGGACGTTATGCTGAGCTGTATCTTCCGGTATAAAGTTCAGTTTAATAATTTCGAGGAGTTCGATAAGTATTGGCATATAATTTTCGGGTGAGCGAATGTTCATGTCTCCTCTGGCCGTAAATGTGACTGTTTTCTGTTTTTTTTTCTTCATAGCTACTTGCTAGGTTTTGTACGATACGGCGGAAGAATTCAAGAGTGCGAAGTTTACGGGCTGTTCGTCCTTCTGCAGATCTACAAACATTACAAGTTGCCGTTCTTCGTTGAACGTGCGGAAGACAGTTTCGTTAGTATTTTCGGGTCAATCAAGCAAGTGGCAAAGAAGTATCCCAACACCATTGGACTGCTGCGGAAAAAGATAAACGAACGCTTAAATCTTAATGACCGTTATTATCCCCTTGAGATGACTGCAGACTACCTTAGGTAAGTGTATGTGTATAATATACAAAGTGCTTTAGGTTCTAGTAGATTCTTGCTCGGAAAAAATCTAATTCTGACATAGTTTTTTTATGTATTAATGATGTGAGAATAGGGTAGAAAATCTGGGTGATTTAAACGGGTGGTTAAAGTTTAGTATTATTTAGTGGTTAAAGTTTACATCGGCAGTAGATAACGAAATGTCTTATGTATATTTTTAACAATTTTTTATATTATTTTATATTTTGAAATTGCCGCATTACATTGCCGCATTACTTTCAGCCACTAATTTTGATGCATCATGGACAAAAAATAAAGTTGTTTGTTGATAATTAATTTCATACATGACGTCAGATATAGAAAATAAGCTGCGTAGAAAACTGAATTTTCTATGTTTTATTTCCCACCTACTCATCCCTGGTAGTACATATTTATAATTGATTAGGTGGTGGAATTCTCAAGTGGCATCGCGAGGTGATCCAACATTGGACCCAGGACGACTGAACATATACGACGTGAGTTTACTGAGCAGGCCCGAGGAACAGCGCTTTACCCGCAGGCTGTTTACGATCCCGGAATACCGGGCAGGTTCGTCCGAAGAGGATCCTGGCCTAACACCGAGTGATGAATTTCTAAGTTGGCTCCTTCCAGACCAGCACAGAATACCAGTAATCAGTTTAGTAGATTCAGACTCGTCGGACAGCGAAGCAAACGTACGCGGGCGAAAAGACAAACTTATCCCTGGCAAACCCCATTTGCGTAAAGGTAGAAGGAATACCGAACCGGAACTGGAGAGGCAGAACTTCATGGAAATTCTTTCGTCCGACGACGAGCTTTCTGTGCCCGCAAATGAAAATAAGCGCAACCATGGAAATAGGGAAGGTGAAATGTCACCTGACGAACAACCCAAGTCGAATCCTTCTGACGACACACCTCCTGTTCCTACAAGAAAGGACAAGCACATTCCTGGAAAACCTCATTTGCGTAAAGGTAGAAAAGCTGCGGATCAACCCAAGCAGGATCTTCCAGTAGAAATTGTTTCGTCTGACGACGAACCTGATGTACCCACAAAGAAAGATAAGCGCACCTCTGAAAAACGAGAAGGTGAAATGTCCCCTGACGAACAACCCAACTCGGAACCAACAGATATCGAACCTCCTGTTCCTATAACAAAGGATAAGCAAAATCCAGGAAAATCTCATTTACCAAAAGATGAAAAATTTACTAAGCAACAACTTGAGGCGAATGCTAAAAGTTCACAAGCGCCCCCAGAGGAAGTTGCAAGTTTGGCTAAGCCGAAACTAAGAGATGCAATGGTGCAAGTAGATATGGATATTTTTGCACCGTCTGATGGTCATTCAACTAATGAATCATTGGAGACCACATGTCAACAAACAAATGAAATCTCAACCACTGCTGTACAAACAGAAAGGATTGTAGAATGTACCAAGCCAACACAAGCTTTGATGATTGACGTGGAAAGTTCTGCAACTTCTCAGCAAATAGAAAGTGACACTGCTCTATTATTGGATTCAACCGTTCAACAAATAGATGCTGTTGAATCTGGTGGAATACCTTCCTTGTGCCAAAGAGGAACTGCTCAGTCAGTAGAAAGTACTAGAGTTTTAGAAAATTCATTAGAAACTCCCTGTAAAACAGGAGAGGAAAAGTCTGTTGAGCAAACCGAAGATGAACCATTAAACACAATCGGGACGTCAACACAATCGCTTGAAGATGTGGACGAAAATTGTCAACCAGTTGCAACAATAAAGGCAATGGATACCGCTTTGGAACAGCCAATGGAAAATTTTTCTCTGCATCCAGAAGTCATCGATCAACCGATATTGGAAGACTCAGTTCCAAAGACTGTAGAGATGGAATCAAGCGACACCTTGCTTGAATCTGAGTCAGCACAAGCCGGTACTCAGTTGGCCTCACCATCAACCATTCCAATCGCTGAACAGATGGAATGTGCTCAATGTACAGAGACTATACAATTAGTGGAAACAACGATCCAGTCACTAGCAAAACCAGGATTAATCCTGAGCTCAGAGACATCTTCTAGCGAGTCTGATGATCTCATGAGGGACATAAAAGATTTTTTGAATGAGACAAGAATGCAGCCTAGTACCTCAACTGAAAAACCGGTTTTGCAAAAGGAAGAGGTGACAATCGGTCAGGCCAGTTTGATCGTAGAACCGGTCACTGAACCACCAGAAGCAACTTCAACTCACTCATCAAGAAACACAGGATCAATTCAAGCACCAAGCACTAGTAGTGAAGACTCCAGTGAACTCGTTAATAAAATATTTGAAACATCATCGGTCGCTGAACCAGGAGAAACGTTAGACGAGCCAAATATTGCAGAACCTCGACCAAACCAGATCGTAGAGAGGTTGTCTGACGATTCTGACGATGTCTACAGGAACGTGAAAGCTTTATTTAAAACTTCTCACGAACCTAGTACATCGATGGGAGGAAGCGAAACGACACCAAAACCGGTAACATCTGCCACTTCGTCGAAAGCTCAGTCAGGAGTATCTCAGTCAAGCTCTAGCGCATCAAGTGATGGGTCTCAGGTGTCTTCAGAAACGTCCAAGGTAGCAAGAAGAAC
The DNA here is from genome assembly GCA_951812265.1 of Taphrorychus bicolor. NCBI lineage: Eukaryota > Metazoa > Arthropoda > Insecta > Coleoptera > Curculionidae > Taphrorychus > Taphrorychus bicolor. The sequence continues at coordinate 33,551,602 of OX638300.1, read as the reverse complement.
GGATGCTGCATGGGTGGAAAGATGGCAACAAGATTACCATGCGAGAGCAGGAATAGCACAGATGGCTATAGTACCTCCGCTCACTCCGCCGGATTCAGGGTCGTCAGGAATGTCTCAATCGAGTAGTGGTTATACCAACTATTTAAGTAATGATCCCGATGATTTAAGTGATGAGTCAGCAATTGAATTTAAAACAACTAATGATCCCGTTCCTGGACCGGAATTAGTAGGAGACTACTTAAGTGATGAAGTTGCAATGGAAACGAATCATCCCGTTGTTAGAACGGAGTTAGTGACAGTTCAAACGAATCCTAATGTCCCAATTGACTATTCTCCTGAACGAAATGTTCCTCCAGTAGCACTGGAAATAGTAGTGTCTCAATCAACCCCTAACGAACAAAATAACGTTCCCCTTACAGTGGGAGAAATAACGGCAATTCACTCAAAGTCTAGCGAAGAAAATAATGATCCTCTTGAAAGTACAGAAATAACGTCACTTGAATCAACATCACCGGCTCACGATGCTGCTGTGCCATCTGAGCAATTAGAACAGTCAGGGGAAACGTTAATACCTCGATCCGGTTCTAGCGAATTAAATGATAATTCTTCTGTAGAATTAGAAACGTCACCGGAAGCTCTAAGCCCAATAGAAGGTGAAACGCGACACTCAGTAAGTACCCAGAGACAGGCGGAATTAATCGGAGCCTCTCGGCCAGAAGAAATTATTCCTAGAGCGAAAGCTTCTTCTTGGTCTGAGACATCCTTCAGACGCCCGTTAAGGACTTACACACGTCGAGTTAAGTCTCTACCATTACCACCATTGTATACTGAATACCAATCACCAGTTACTGATTCGAAGACTGAAAAAGGTGACTCAGAAAATTCCCAAGAAGCTTCTCAACAAAGTCTAGAATCCGGAGTCACTTCCTCATCAGAAGAAGAACAAGCCGCTGCCAAAGCAGAAAACAGTTCTACTGGAGTGGCAACCGCTACAAAACTCCGTTCAATCACTGCAGAACGTAAAGAGCAATCGAATGAGAGCTCATCAGAAGACAGCGGCGTGCTAACACCACCAATCGCTGGAAGTTCGCAAATATTAAGTCAACAAGCAGCAGGTCCTATTGCGCGACTACTCGAGCGAACACCTGGCAGCAGTCCAGCTCATAAGCGAGCAAAACCATCGGCAATCACTCCAGAACCCGAGGAGGACAACTCCTTTTCGGCAGAACAGCGGGTGGATATTCCTGGGGGACTTCCAACAGAGCGCCCTGAAAGTAGTTTAGAGCTAAAGGTTGTGGTAGTGCTGGAAAAAGTAGGTAAAAACTTGTATTCCACTAAAACCTCACGGTCTTCGGGCGTGCGCCCACGGTTTATTCGACAACTTGAGCAAACTCCGGGCAAGAGTCCGAAACACAAACGAGCGAAATGCAGTCCGGCACACAATCGTGCCAAATCCGCTTTGTTCAGTCCGGAACCTGAAGGAGTGGAGGAACTTGCGAAGGAGCTGTCTGAACAAAGTTCGGTTTCTCGTGAAACTGTTTCTACATCCCCTCATGAACAACCAAGCTCAGAAATTCCACAGGCTGTGAATCAACAAACAACTTCTGTAATCGGTTCAAAATCAAAAATTGCAGCTGTGCCTGTAGATGTTGGAAAATCGGAGGCAACTTCTCAAGACATTCTTTCTCCGCAGCCTTCAGACAACATATCCTCTACTGAATCTTCAACAGAGGATACTGACAAAACGCCTGAATGTCGCGAATTTGACGGTGTAGCTATTGCTGACGCTGGGGAGAATACCCAAAAGGTTAGAAGGCCCAAAAAGGGATCCAAAAAATCTACGAAGAAACTTGAAGAAAAGACCAGAAATCCAGAAAGGGCCAGAGGCAGGCCTCCTAAAACTGTGCAACAAGAGGAGGAAATACCGCAGAGCGCCATTGATGAGGAGATTCCAGACAATCGAATCAAATTAGGCCAAGTTGCGAAAGGGGCAGGTAGTTGGAGAGTTACAAAGAAAAGAGGAAGGAAGTCGAATGCTGCTAAGATTACTGATATAGAAAGCTTTGGCCAGGCAGTTGATCAGCCAGGGCCTAGTGGCGGCTTAGTGGATGCTATTCCTCAGGCCGGGTCTAGTACGCACGCAGGAGATGTTGGGGAAATAAATATTCCAGCACAGTCCACGGAAAGTGTCAAAAAAAGAAAAGCAAGAAGGTCGTCGACAGATCCAGATGGAAAACGTGTAAAAGGTGACGATGACGAAGAAACCGAAGACGATTCAAATGTAGAAAATGATAATTGCATGAGAAGGGCTTCTCAGAAAACTGATAAGTCTTTGTCAGGCAATCTAGTATTGACTGAAAGAAAGTTGCGGTCGAGAAATGTGCTCATCGAACTGGAGAAACCTGTTGACAATTCTATAGGTCAACAGGAAGAAAGCTTCTCGGCCACGTGCACCAACGAGGCCACATTGCCGACAGAAGAAATATCCGCGGGATTAGAAAATTCATCGGACGACGGTAAATTGCAGAGTGAATCATCTCGCAGCATTACTCCCTTATCTTTTGAAAAGTTGGACAAAAAGGAGGTACAACGCTACTTCAACAGGAAGCAAAATCAATACGCAAAAACTGGGGGCTACTTCAACGAAGCTGAGGTTTCCAGTCCTTCATCGTCTACCAATGATGCTACCACACCTTCGCTTATATCGCCACTCTCGGGGTCATTTACCTCGCTGATATCGTTGTCGATGACTTCATTAGACCGCTATTCGGAAAGCAGCTACGAAAAGCCCGTCAGTTTGAAAGATCCACGGCTAAATGGCAATTCAGAACCAGCGAAGATTTATCAGCGCGCCACTGAGCGGCGAGACTCCTTCGAAGATCCCACTGTGAGTTACAATGGACCAACAACGAGAGAGCAAGGAAAGCCGAAGGCTCCGATTTCTTGCCAAGATTTCTACAATAGCTTTGGAAGGGAGGTGTCCGTTGACATTGAAGAGGAGACCGCAGCTGAAGAGGAAATTCCTTCTGATGTAATCGACTTGGCCACTTCCGCAGACACTGGCGACGCTATTACCATCAATTGTCGACATATTATGCATCTTGTAAAACAGGAGCCTGTTGATCTAGAACCGTTCGAAACGTTGGTTGTTGCCCCTGAGAATGCGAGCGTTTTTCTCACTCCTGAGTGGCGCTTCGATCAGATAGAAAAAGGTATAGTCACTTATTTGGTTTAATGTTGTTAATAATGAATGAATTGGCTTTCGCAGCGGGATACAATATTCAAATGAGGAATTTATCGGGATCTCAGCCGTCGTGCGAACCTTGTGTGCCTAGCAGGGGGATGACCGCAAGTCTGGACGAAATAACTGTGCAACATAAGACAGAGCCAGTCTTACAGACGGCCCCTGAAACTGGTAAGTATTGCACTATTTTGAGGCGAGTTATTAAAGCTTTGTGCAGTCATGATACACCTTTATTTTGTATAGTTTCAACGTTTAAAAATATTAAGAAAAAAAAATGTCTTTTCTAAACTTCTGTTTCGAACGTTTGATGCTTTTTAGCATCTTCATCAGTGATGATGGTACAATACACTTTCATGTGCTTAATACACTTATTCCGCACATGTGTGTGTTTTGTGCAATGACTGACGAAGATACTAAAAAGCATTGAAACATGAAAGTTGTGAATAGTGAAAAAAAAGTCATCAAAACAAAGGACCACAGCCTAAGAACTAATCCCTATATATTTCTTTATTACGGTTGTGAATATCTCTACGTAACTTTTTATGTCCAATGCATATGAACGTTTCTATTGGTTGTTAAATGGATAGCACATTTGACCTTTTTAGATGTAGTGCAAAAACCGAGTCTCGTCGCCCATCCGAACGTTCTGCGGTTGACCAGCCCTCAAAACACTCAGCCGAGTCTGAACACTGGAAAAACGCACTCAGTAACGTTCTTTGAGGAAAAAGCGGGTGAAATTTACGCTCAAGAGTTCGGTGGTGGTAAGACGCAGAGAAGGAAATCGGTATCTAGGGGAAAGGGAAAGAGGAAAGAAGTCGCCGGTTGTCAAGGTTTGTACAATTTAGTTAATGGTATATTTTCATAGGTCTTTATATTTATTGTCTATTAATGTTTGGTTAGTACAATTCCTCATTACTAAAGGGCAAAAATCCACAAGTGTGCTTATTCTGTCGTGCATTATTTCCATCTTTTTCTTTCACATTGACGTCTTAAATTATCTTGTTTAACACCGACTTGACGACATCTATGATTCTCTCTAGAAAGCTCATTGAATAACTTTTCCTTATGTAAAAAAAAACATTGCCCAAGTAGTCGTCGACGTGGTGCCAAGCTCCGACGCAGACGTTTCAAAGGAACGTCTGGTCGACCCGGCACTGACCACCAATTGCACCAACACGGTGTTCAGCCTCGAGTCGGCAGTCGTATTTGGGCGGCAACTCATACGCCCAAAAATCTGCTGTCGGCTCTAGGTACTCGGCAAGCAAGCGAGTTTGAATGTTTTTCTGAAGAACCTGGACTTGTTTATAAAGCAGAGTTTGGGTTTTCACACAAATCTTAATACATTTTTTTTCTTTTTTGTTTGATAGATGTTCTTCCTGGTCGCTACAATAGGCCAAAGACTCCCGCTCATATCACCGCCGAAGATAACGATCACCTATTCGGGGAACGACACCCCACTGGCTTACCCAGACCAGAAGAAATGGGCTATTCCGATTTGCTGTGGGCCGACAGTGCGGTCCAGAGCCGGGGTACTATCACTGTAAAGCCTGACTCTCAGCTGTTGCAGAGCTCTAAGGAGAATTTGGTTTCGATTTTGAAGAAGCCAAAGAGTAAAAGTAAGTTGTCAGCAAGGCAATTTCAAATTTGTTCTTTTTTTAAAGCGGGATGTTGTTTAGGTGATAATAGTCCAAAGAGGATCGAGTTCGAGCACCACAAGCTGCCGGATCCGCCAGCGCTGGATCCAGGTTTCAGCAAACTTGTGGTAAGTGCTATTTTATCTTTGTTTTGGTCAGTTTTGCAGCGTGTTGCTTCTGGAGTCGTCACAGCATTTTGAGCATTGGCAACATTTTTGTTTCGTGGAAAGTTTCTATCCCTTGGGCCAGTCGTTTGGGCAAAATTTCCAGCTCACCATAACGTCCCTTTTCCGTGTAGATAAAACTCAAACGTAGCGATGTTCCCGAGTGCCTGATCCAAGACTACCAGCAGGAGAGGAGGCGCCAGTTTAAGAGATGGAAACGTCAGCAAGAAATGATGGCCGCCCACGAGAGGGCGGTGGCACGCGCCCGCGAAATGGAAGCCAAGGAGCGGCTGCTCAACGAGAAAACCGGCCTCGTTTACTGCATTTTCAACGGACATAAGGAGCGGGCGTCGGCCTATCTGAAACCGAACGCCGCCCGGAAAGTCCGATTTGAAGGTATGTGACATTTCTGTCGATGTCTAACGGGGTGTTTCGCGTTGCAGGGCGAAGCGATGCAACTACAGCCGCAATTGATTGATTATAGTCTCAATAACTTATCGTATTGCCCTCAAGTCGGCTTGCCTAATAATTGTCACAATTTTTACTCAAATAGTAACTGTAATAATAATAATATTAATAATAATAAAATTGCGCAAGAAGAAATTACTCCTGAAGAGTTGGTGTTGGTGGACAGGAGCTCTTTGGCACCAGCCAATAACGAAGAGGTTTCTCGCGAACCGTTTGAAGAAGATTACCAAGGCTACCTGGGATTATCGCGTAATTTTGTAGGGGACGGCTTGCAATACGTACCTCCGGAAAGTTCGGTCATGATCAAGGACAATCCGTTCATCGGCGGACAGACTTATCCCGAGGACTCGCGATCGCCTCTTATTACTACTCGCGAGACTTCACCGATTCTCGAAAGCTCTTACTTAAATCAGGACGTGAACGCGGTCAATTTCTACTACGAATCGTCTCTTACTAACGTGGCCGGTCCTCAAAAAGAGGAAGAGACCGCAGTTCCAGCGGAGGAGGTTCCACTAGCGTTGGACCGTCGAGTGCAAGACCCCAGCATGACGCAGTTGCCCCCCAAGAAGAGGAAGTTATTAGACGACCCTGAAATGTATCACATTCAAGAGGCCTACGAGCGGGAAAAACAGAAATTGGAAGAAGCGAAAAAGGCTGTCAGCTATCCCGCACAAATCCAGATGTCTATTGCCGATGTGTCGTGGCTCGAGGAGGTGGGCAGTTTGAAGAAGACGCCAACATTTCGTACTTTGGCGGAAAGGAAGGCCTATCCAGAAACCCCCGACACACAGAAGTGGGGTAAGCCTCCTAGTGTGTACCCGCCACAAACACCCTCCGAGCAGGAAACGAGGCCCATATTAACGGAGAACACCGCACAGTTGTACAATCAAGATCTGGTTTACAGGACCGACCTTGACCGACTCATATTTAACGGCAACATCCTAAACGTGTACTTAAACCACGACCGGCCTCAGAATTATCCGATGTGCCCGTTACCTCCGCCCTACTACGGAAACGTGAACGGCACCAATCATGAACAGACGCCCATGATCATGCCTCAATTGCCCAGTCAGACGTGGGGGACTTCCTCAAAGTCCAATTTGGAGCACAGTCGGAACTTAATGACCAGTGGACGTGGAGCAAAACGGACCATAAAAAGTGACCGTGAAATAGCCGAGAACGGTGTTCCGCCCCCGGCTAAAAGAGGGCGCGGCAGACCTCGAAAGGACCGTTCTAACGTGCCGTTGGCGTTTTAGAGACTAACTAGCAAGCTGTCCCCTTTCTTGTCAGTATTGTTACTTTATAATGATCTAAAAGGCTGTGTTTAAATCAGGTTATTTTTATTTATTTATTTATTTATTTATAAGTACCTCAAAGTTACGTTAATCCGAGTGGTAGTCAAGGTTAATGAAGATTGAAGAAAGAAGAAAGCAGCAAGAGAGATGCGCAAGAAGGAAGAAGATTTGGATGCCAATTATTAATTTTTGCTGTTTCGCTGTTTTTGCATTTTTTAGTCTATTTTTTTACATTTATTTATTAAGCATTACTAGTCAACTCTTCTCGAAGTAATTAATGTGATCACTCAGATAAAAAAAAAATTTCTTTGTGCATGAAGAAAAGCCGCTTGGCTAGCCAGCTGCTCGTCACGTTCCACATTATCCACCTGGTAAGGTTTTTAAATGTTTTTTAAAGGGGGTGTTTGTAAGCTAATACTTAAGATTAAAATATATCTTTTCAGTCAAAACTACTTAATACAAATACGTAACTTTTTATGAACCATCAAAAACTGCGTTCTGGGGTCCAATTTTCAATTTTGCGAAACAAAACTCTCTTGCGTGGAGATAACGCTTCCCTTCTCCAAGAAAGTTCCACTAAAATTCAATTATGTACTGCCTATGTCTATTGCCGGTATCTGGTGTTTAAACTTCAAACTAAAATTTAACCTGAACTTGTAAAAGTAGCACTAAGTGCCGCTTTTACAAGTCAAGTTTGAACCCTACCTAAAGTTACAAGTCCAGATTTGACGTAGATTGGCCTTGTTTATCTATCAAATCTTTCGTTTATTTTCAAGCAACTTTAAACTGAACTTCTAAAAGTGGATCTTAATGATGGTATCAAATAAAAAATGAACTTTCTTGTCTCAGCTTAGACAATATACCCATTTAGCTATTTGATATTTAAGTCTTGCCTAGACCTCTGTACAGGCTATTACAAATTGCATAATAAGCCTAAAATGTAAACCTTAGCTTTTTGATCATCTTTTTAAATCATTCAAACGGTACTTCCGTTGTAAAGGTATCCCTGAGGGACACCAAATAACTAATCGAAGCGTCTCTTGTGTAAGATAGAGAATTGATTATCATTCTGTTAATTCTAAATATTTCTTCTCAAGTCCAAATATTATTACAAGTTACATGGTAAGAAATGATAAATAATTTTTTAAGACAACTCAAAAAATCTGTTGGTTGAGGGTATATACAAAAAGACCGTTTCTTGAGTTTAACCATGGGGATCTCGGTTATTTGAAGAGATACGAAGATGGTTAAAATAGGGCAAAATTAGTTAGAAGTCTATAAAAATAACGTGTTCAAATTTCGAAAATTCCCACTGGTGTCGGATATATTCGCAAAAAATCTAAATGTTCAAAAAACATTTTTATTTTTCCAGGTCTTAATTTAAAGAAATAATAAAAAATAATTGGCATTTCTTCATAGCCACTCATTTCTCTATGGGTTACTACTACTACCAATAAAACAGTTTAATCTTAGATGCGTGTGAAGATTCAACTCAATACGACTAAACTATCGGCCAATGAACAAGTCTGTAGTCTGCATGGGCAGAAAAAGATCGTGATCCGACTTTATCAACAAACTTTAACAATCCCATCACAAAATCAGCAAAATCTTTGCTCTAATTTAACCTTCAATTCAATCACTTCAAATAACAAGATCGCTAAACTTAAAAACGGTCACCCTGTATAATTCGCTGGTAGAAAATGTGTGATAAAGGCTCTTATTCTCGTTACTTACTTTTATATCACGCTGGAATCTTAAGTTACATTTCAGGCTTATCACATAAAACTACAGCCTGGGCAGGGGCTTGTAGTAGTGACGTCAGTGATCCATTTGCTATGTTAAAGTTCACTGCTTCTATAGGTCTCCTAACTCCTAATTGCGTCTTAAAGCAAGAACAAAATATCTTTTCTGTTCATTTTTTAAACCGTTGAATTGCATTAGAATACTTGGCATTTTCCATAAACAAAAGTACCCTTTACTTTGGGATATTGCCAAAGTAACTGACGTCACTAATAACTTCTGAACAAACCGTAGTTACGTTACGAGGGTAAAATCATCCATTAAATGAGCAAAAGCTTCATCGTTGATATGAATAATTTCCATCTTCAGTTTTTGACAATTTTCTGCGTTTGCATAAATACAAAGCTTTCACAAGATGAAGTGAATTATGCGACCGCAAGTATTACTTCAAACACACGGCACCCCCAAACAAACAAATGTGGAACTTGTAATCAGGTTCTAAATATACTGGCGTTATTCAAAGTAGTGGTTCTTTCCCTATACACGTTCTCTAAGGTTTCGGGATTATGACCTATTAATCAACAAACCCTGATTATCCCGCTTGATTAATGAAATATTTGAATGCGGACAAAGCTACTTTGTATGACGCCAAAGTTGAATGTTTTTTGTCCTATTTGATGTGCTGCATGTTCGGTGTAGGTACTTAAGTAGTTTTCCTGGCGTCGAAACATTAGGGGTGCTCTTCTTGTAAGCCCCTCCTGTAGTAGGCAACTTCGGTGTTATTTACCTACTCTACACGTTTAGCTTTTAAGTATCTATAAAAGTGAAAGGGATAATCAGGGTGTTTAGCTCTAGAAAAGAAGTAATGTACAATATTTTACATGCTTCCTACAAGGGAAGGCTCTAGGTAAGTGATCCCGAAATCTTTTTTTTGTGTTTCTAAAAGCAAAATTTTCCAGGCTCTATAAACTAAAAGTTTTATATTCTGTCAGGTTTCCTTCACAGGTTTTTCTCTTTTCTAGGAGAAACTGAAGATCATCTGCAAAGGAATCACAGAAATGGGGATAGAGGGGTGCAAAAGCGAAAACTAGGTGAGTAATGAGTAACATAAAAGTTTTTAGCCGCATTCATTTCTTGATTTACAATTTTTAGAAGTTGACCACCATGTCGAAGTCCATTCAAAGAAAGGTAGAATAAGTAAGTAGTAATTATAGTATAGTCCATGCCACTTCCTTGGTTTTATGCCAACCATTTTGCAGTTTCACGAAAGTCTAGCGACTTTCTGTTACCCATTGACGCTATAGGCTCAAGGCCCTTTGAAGACGGTAAGTATTGAGAAAAACACTCGACTAAAAGTTCTAATAATCATTAAAACATAGGTAACGATATATTCACGGAAAACCGCCGTCAGAAGGGCAGGCCAAAGGACAAGAACTATTTTGCCATTGCTAAAGGGCGCCCTAAATCCGTTTTAAAGATTTGATAGTTTTGTGCAATTTTCTGCAAACTGTGATTCCTTAGGATTAGGTTGCCGGATATGAGGGGAGATTATATTGGGTGTTTGTTGTTGACTATGGTATTTTTCTGGTAGTGTTTTCTGCATGGTTCCACTGTTTGATGTATCAGTAAAAGAATCTAGATGTATAACTCATTCTTGGGGTTATAACTAAATGTGCCATAAGTCAGTATTTTGTGTCCAAAGAAACGAGCTTATTGTCCCCCTTTTAGCGATTACGCTTGATTAATAACATCACATTTATTTTTGTTAGGGATTTTTACGGTTCGTTATATTTAGTTAGGTAAAATTATGTAGATTTTGTGTACAGTACATATACATATACCCAAACAACTGAATTTTGTATTAAAGCGTTAAATTATTTATTATTACTTATAAGGTTAAGGTAAATTTCACACTATAGTTACATTTAAGTTTTATATGCGTTTTGTTGCCCTTGTGATCGTAATAAATTCCTGTTTCTGTTAAATGTATGCAGTGTTTATTCATGGTAAAATCACACTGAAGATGACAGATAAGGTATAAAATCAAAACATTACTTTTACAACTTTATTTAAGTAAACAATAAAAACGATAAAACTTACTTTGAAAAAAGTACAAAAGAAACATTTTAATACCTCAATAATTTGTGCTCACAAGCACGACCTTTTATAGTATATCTAAGATACGTTTACGTCATCGTTCCGAAGACTGGATTATGCCTGCAAATGCTCGGTCCGTACTCCTCGTATTGCTCCTTTGTGTGGCAGACTGTGTAGAACTCGGGCTGCAATAAAGCGGTGATTATTAGAATTAAAGAGACAAGGGAAAAAATAACCACAAGAATTAGAACTGAGACGTGGCTTTTCGTTCAGGCAATTTTTTTGGACTATCATAATGTATTTTTTAATATACAGCGTGTTCCAAGAAAAAGATGGTCAGCAGAAATCTTGAGTTGGTTTGTTTGTGGTGTGCTTTTGTTACACTCGTGCGTTATTATTATAATTATACTGTTTTTTTGCTTGTGACAACACTCATAGTTTAGGAAATATCCGAGCGCCCAGATTTTAGGAAATGTCCGAATGCTTCTCTTATGTATGTAAACTACTGTACTGTAACTCTAATAATATTCCAACAAAGAAAAGAAAATGATAAAAATCACAAAAAATGCAAAAAGGTACTAAGTACTATCATTATCCATATCAGTGTTCCGATTAATCTCATATTGTTTTTAATTATGAAATAAACCTACAACCGATATTTCAAGTTTCTGGTCTTAATGATTCCTAAAAATGTGACTTTTGCCACTTTTTTGGGACACAGCATCTAAATTCGAAATCGGTGCACGATTTACGTTAAGGCTGAATGTGAATATTCAATATCTTGCACAATTCTCAGTTGTAGAAAAAAACGCATTGAAGAAACTGTAAACTGTGCATAAATAAGGTTTTCTGACATTTTAGCAATTTATTTTTGTTTTAGAAGGTTTCTAGAAGAAAACTGAGACATTTGAGAAGTCTGGCAACATGGGACCGCACAGATGACTACGTGTTAACAGTAGATAATTTGCTATTTTCTTCAATTGTCTATGTAGGAAAAATTTAAGAGGCTTGGCGGCAACATAGCACAATGCATTTAACAGAAAAAACTGTGATAAACATTAAATTGCAATTCTCAGTTTTAGAAAGCATACAGAAAAAAATCTGAAACTATTAAGGATTTGCCAACAGGACTGAATGAACAATACATTATTTATAAGCAAGTTTTTGCTAATTCTTCCAATTTTTTTTCATTTTAAAAGGTTTCTTGAAAAAATCCAAGTCTTTTGAGATTTGACAACATCACACAGTGCTTTTAACATACAGAAAATTGTGTATCAACATTTTTTTGCCATTTTTTGCAAATTTCAGCTTTTTAGCTCTAACTGTTCCAGAGATATTCCGTAAAAACCCTTTCCATTTACCACTTTTTCTCACTTGCTGTTTGGATATAATAACGATCTAGGACCGCAAAAACCTCAAATTATTACCCAATAACCTACCGTTGATGCCAGCATACTCCCACCAAACCACACGGCATACCTCTGCATGTGATGTGATACCACTTGCACATCAATAGGCTTTGGCTGAAATATAAAAAAGTATTGAGAAATGAACTGGTTATATTGCAGCGAAGACCCATCACCTTCAATCGCCCTCCACCAAGAGTTTCGCTGAGCTTCAGTCTCGCGTCCACTGTTTTCTTGATGTCCCTTTGCAATCTCCTACCGAAATCCTTAAACATAGTGGAGCCCCCTTTTGGGGGTAAAATCAATAGTCAATACAATCACATTTCCAAAATCAAACTCACCAGATAACACTATGTTGTTGTACAAAGGCCTGCGTACGTCTATCGGGCAGTTCTGGATCACGTCGTCCACGATTTGGGACAAGGGAATGTTGAAGTCGGGGTTTGAGAACTCCGGATGGAAGAATATTTCGGGGCCTAAAAATCTGCCTCAAAAACATCATTAAAATCTTGTTCAAGTTGAAACTATCAAGCCTAAACCGTACCTTTCATATCCCACGTCAACGGTAAATGGTTGCTTGGTCACTGCATTGACCCCATCGAACTTCTTCATCCACTTCGCGGGGTCCGAATCGTACTTAGCGAACTCTTTGGCAATGTCTGGACATATGTAACAGTATTTTTCCTTGATGGCCTTAGCAGTTTCCAGTGACTGTTCCGGAGGAATTCCTATTTTTGTGAATGAATGAATTTGAACAGTTTTTGGAATGTGACAAATCATAACTAATTATATAAGTGAACTCAGTCAAATAATTTTTTATTACTTTGAATAGAAACAGTAAGATCTGTAGAAAAGGGGTTTAGAGTTAATCAAATTTCAAAGGTCTAGGGTGCTAATTATTGTAGTCATTCCTTTACCAGGAACTGGACTCTTTATTGTTCAAAGTTAATATGATTCAAGATCCAGTGAAGTATCGAAAGTTGGCAAAATTAAAGATATCTTACAAGAGTGGGTATTCTCTTAATAGTCTTAATAATCAACTTCCTACTGTATGTTAAAAGAAAAAACATTTAAGTTGTTGGGGATAAGTGGGAAGATAAGGATGTGAAATATTTAACCCATACCTATCTCCCTTTCTCTGAGAAGTGATTGTATAAAGTAGGTAATATTTCGTCCAGCAATGGGGATGTGCTTAATGCAGCTTCCGATGACATATCCTTCGGCCTGCAAAGTTGCAACAATATTTAATACACTCACACGCACACAATACAAAGAAGAATAACAATATATCAAGTGTGATGTATTTTTATTTTCAAGCTCTATTCGAATACAAAAAGTATGTGAGGTCCTATTAAAAAAATGCAATTTAGAGTCATATCTTGAATTAATCAAAAATATGAAAAAAGTTGGTATGCCACTGGAATCTAAGTAAAATAGTATGGGGGGCCATAAGGAGCAAAAGTGTCACTTCAGTGGCAAAGCTGAGCAGTTTTGTCTGGCACCACAGACAAACAGAAATGTCACTGTAGCTCAGAGTAAAACAACCATTTTTGTGAACGAAATTATAATGATATAGCTAAGTAAGACCCTTACTGAGAAGTGTGTTAGGTAATATATAGATACATTCAGCTCAAGAAATTGCAAATCCCCAAATTATTATAATTTTTACAATTAAAAAAAATTCTGTTTTTAATTCCTATTCGGTTGGATGTTTTAAACTCAATTACTATTAGACTTTATTTTTAAGTAAAAACTCACCACAGGAATAACATGAGTCACCCCATCTCCACTATCAATCACAATGCCAGTTAAAGTCCTCTCAGCCACACTGCGACTGGCCCAACTGGCAGCCAATGCCAATACAGCCTACAATATTTTTTTTATTAGCTCCAATGTAGCATGCTTTCACATTCCAACAAACCTGAACAGCAATATACAGGCCAGGAACATTGAAACTTTCAAACATTATTTCTGCTGTATACTCCCTATTTTCAGGCGTGTTCAGTGGAGGCTCAGTGAGCAGGAAGTAGTGATCCTCCGGCTCGGCTCTTAGGTATTTGAATATGCACTGTTCCAGAAATCTTTCCATTAGGTCCCAGTCTTCGACTAGACCATGGCGAACAGGGTACTGCAGTGACATAAGTTGTATGGTGTGTAAGCTCTCTTATTAGGAACACTTACTTTAACGGCATAACCAGTAGCGTTAAACGCCTCATCTCCAATAAAAAAATCCAAATCTTCAACCCCTTTGGTCAGCCTTCGACTGTTTTGCTCTCCCACTTTAGCTGTTTCTTTTATAGCGATGGCTGACGGGATGATGAACTGTGGTTCCTTGTTAGCGGCAAATCCCAATTTTGTGTAGCTACAAAGCAAAACATAATTTAATAAAGGATTTGGGTCTAGATGAGTTGGCCCCATGGGGCGTTGTTTTGGTACGTGTTGCTGAGGGATACCTACCCGGTTCCAACGTCTATAACGCAGGCAGGAAGTTTTCCGTCCATTGTGCAAACACGTTAACGAGAATTTCTGGTAAATCAACTAATATTCGCTATTTATTGGAATTAGAATTAATAATAAAAAAGAAAACCGCACCTCAAAACATGATAGGTCAGGGAGGGGGAGGGTGTTTATCTGCTATTTGTCATTCTAAGCTGTGCTCTCTAATTGGTCAGAGTTTGACGTTGAATGAATGACAGAACAAACTTCAATTTTGGATTTGGGATTTGGAGAATTACCGTTGAGGGCGCTGCAACAAATATGGCACTCTAACGTTTGTTAAATTTTAAGATTTAAATGTTTTAAAGCAGTTTTGTCCACTTTTAAGATATTTTTACTGTATGTAGGGTGTTTTTAGTTAGTGACTGTTTAAATTAGATACGTAGTTCATCATTCTATAGTTTAACAGTGGTCCTTGTACGTATTGTGAAGTGTTTCTTGAAAGCAGTTGGAACATGTTATTATTTTCTTTTAAATTTCTTGCTGGAATTGCTGAGAACTGAGAAAAGGTAAGTTTCAATGCAAACTGTACCTAGTTTCTGTTATTTTATCCCATAATTGGAATGGATCCCTAAAAAAGTGTGTATTTTGGCGGAAATTCGGGTTATCCGTTAAGTGCGTTACGTTTACGTCTCTGCCAGCCCAGTTAGATAGCGTCTAGTTTTTTTTTATTACAAATAACGATCTGCGCTAATAAAAGGAGTACCTAATGAAATTTGTAATTTGGTGATTTTACTAGTACTGATTGTTTTGATCAGTTTTATATCAAAAGGAAATGTAGACTTGGAGACCTTTAATTGCTAATCACCAACATGGCGATAAGGGGCGAATTCCAAAATTCACCGGGTCATGTACCGGTTAAGCTGGTCATGTGATGGCCCTATAGCAATTTAATTGATTAAGCAGGTGACCGATCTACCCGGTAGATGGATGATCTGGTGAGTTTTGGAATTCGCCCAGACTTGTTACCAAAATATGACCAAAATACGAGGTATTCATTAGAAAAAGTCATCTAGAAGGCTGTGAATTTTTGCCAGAAAAGGATGACATAATCAAAGTAGATTAACTTTTGTTCCGTCATCCTTTTCTCCTGACATTTCACAGCCAACTAGATGACGTTTTCAAATGAACAAACCCCTAAAAAGCGTACATCTTTTAATACCTATTTCTTTCGATATTTTATCGTTGTCTTAGCACCGGGTCACATAAAGAAAAAGCTCCACAAGAGAGATGACTATCAGAGATCCTAATATAAAATGAGACTCCGAAAGTGACGTCACTTGACGTCGACGTCAAATTATCCCAAATCGCGATTCGCCAGTCGTTGTGCTCTGACGATGACATTACAGGGCGGGCTTCTGACTTCTGGCCAAAAGTATCTATTTTTAAGATATTAGCGTAAAAAGTCATTCTTTAATGCACCGTTAGTGGCTTGAAACCATACTTCAATGAAGAGACTCTTGTAAGTATAACGTCTGTCCTACAAATGTTTTATCTACTATCTTATTAAGTAGGTACCTATTTTAAATATATTATCCAACAAGCATATTTATGATGTAGTAACATTGATGATGCATATTATAATAATATGCCTCGTTCTATGCAAGTTGGATAGTAGACTTCGTCCGCGGCTTAATTCACATTTATTTTACATAATAATCAATTAGGTAATTTGGTTCGTCTTCAACATACGTCTTGTTTTTGATTGTCAAAATCGAAATGCCATCAGGGCGGCCATATTAGTTTAAATTTTAGGGCGTTTTCTGGTGGCTGCTGTAGATGACGCTCCTAGAGTATTTCCATCCTTTTTTTTCAATAAGGATTTGAGGATAGAAAAAGATAAAGCTATTATTCACATGTATTGTTCTGTTGGTCATGCATGCCGTCTGCATGCGATTCTTTTTCTTATAGAGTATATAATGAAAAAAACGAAATTTGCAGCGTATTATCCTATTAGTAAAGATGATTTTATTGAAATAATAAATAAATTACCATATTATAATACTATTTTCTAAAAAAAATATATTGGAAATCACTACATAAGAAAATAAGGTGGTTATGTAGTGATTATCAGACTTTATATGATGTTTACGTACAGTGGGAAACGAACACAAACACACTTTTGTCTTGTTGATAAGTTTGCCCCACTGTTTTTATATAGAGTTTATTTCAAATGGATATCCATAAATTAGACTGTAAAAGTACATAGTTACATGAATGGAATAGGACAAACCTGTCAATTCCGCATATTCTCAAAATGTGCCGAAAGGAAATAGGTATAAACAAATAAAGATTTGCAAACCCTCCATACCGTGTTGCCAGGATTACATTGCTAGTAAATTGGCACATCTTTTTTTTGGATGATATATTGCGAATCTTTACACCACGAGAGTACCATAATATCTATTGCTGTCCAAATAATTTTTGAATGGTGATTAATAAAACGCTAATGACGATAAAAGAAAAAAAAATACGTTTAAGATATCCAACTGGTCACAATCGGCAACATTGCACAATTCTGTGACACGTGGTTTATGTCAGTTTATGACAATTATTTCCTGGATTTTTTTTTGTTTCCTGAAGGTTTTAAGAGTTTTTCGCCGACTTTTTCGCTTTTAGCAATCGTTTCTGTGTTTTAGTTTGTTTGTTAGCCATGGTAAGACAATGTTTTGTGTGTAAAAGTTGGGATTATAAAAATAAATCTAGGAAATTATCTTTTCACCGGTAACCTCATTTGTGTTTTGTGGTTATGTTGTTACTCGGCTCTTAGACGTTAGCCATTGGCGTCGTTTGTAGTTTCATTCTATTATTAATCTTTAATCTAAAAAAACTCAATAAATAGGTATGTATCAAAAATCATTTAAATATAAAAATATTTGAATGTTTTGGTAATGCAGACGCATGCCGCGTAAAAATCGTATACTTGTTTCATTGAAAAATTATACGCCTATGTGTGCTTATGTCATCTGGAGATGTGTCCTTGGAGATTCAAATTGCGCCATATTGTTTTTAGCATTTTCTGCTTCCCCTCTACCCGAACAACCCGCAAGCCTCCAAGTATGCGGTTTGTATATCGTGCCAAGTAAACAAAGGATAATTTATGATTAACTCGCGGCGTCTATTTATTTACTCCATTATCAATGCTTATTTGAGATAAACCATAAGCATTACATTTTACATTAGGTTATTCTATGAGGTTTCTGGAACCACATAGATGTCACCATAATCGGTGTTGAAATAAGAGCAAAGGGCAAATACTTGGACAACGCCAAAAGAGAAAAAATTATGAAAATAAGCCGGAACTCCTACGTCGTGGGTCGCGATTGGTGAGCACGTTTTTTGAGAGTGCCCGCCGTCTAGCAATGAGGATTTGTACTAACCAAACATTGACCAATTGATTTGTTTTTGCTTCATCTGACCTATGTCCTATCAACCTCTAATTAATCACATGATTAATTATACAATTCTTATTATATTTTGTGTGGAATGACTTAACAAAGTCTTGAAATAAACATAAAACCGTGGGAAATAATTACTGGGACAATAATAATGGTTATATTATCATCAATAATTATTGCCTTACTTTATCCAAATTCTTTATAATGAATATGCTGGCTTATAACAATGCATTGTGTATTCTTATCGATTTTTATAAGCCAATTTATAATTACTCGTATAAAACCTATGGAACTTTATTTAACGTCATCTAAAAGGCTATGCATTTTTGTGAGAAAATTATGATATAATCAAAGCAAAGGGACATGTTCATTCACCCTTTTCTTTTGACATTTCTCAGCCAACTAGATGATGTTTTTAAAAGAACACCCCTACATATTACTTTTAGTTTTGCAATTACGCCATATAACAATGTGGTAAATTGGTAAGCAATGCTCGAAGTCAAAAAACATGTAGTTTACATTAAAAATACGGGATGAGGGACTCTCTGTAAGTATCTGTGCATGTGCCCTTGCTAGTCGATCTGGTAATAAACAACATTAAAAGGGCATCAGATGTCCGACGTTCAGGACTCAATTACACCAATAGTTGGCCCTTAACAAGGCGCGTTACTAAGGAGACTCAGAGGTGTGATGATTACCTTATTAGCGTTTTCTTTCTATTCTATTCTAAGGAAATCTAATTAAGTTTTTGTTCGACTGCATCATTATGCTGTTGTTTTAAATTTACAAACAACCCATAGCTCGTGGCATATAATATAAATTTACAATAATTTTTTATACGAGCAGGACGTTATCCGGCGTTTGGTGGCAGGTGCAAAGATGCTATCGAGTATTAATTTTCTACTTATAATCGAATGTGGATATCAAATTTTCTTAGATTGGCTCCGTTGTCCGGTCGCCCTTTTCCTCTCTTTTCATGTTCATCAGTAACAGATATCCAGTTGTCGTTAGGTAATATCCCACGCTCCTACCCTACAAATCAACACTGAGCAGTGTTTTCAATATGAATTTACCTGCAATAGTCATTGCAAACCTTTGGTTAAAAAGTACGAAACCCTTTATTCAAGTCGCAAAACCGCCTACAAAATAACTGTCACATACAGCTGAACCGATTAGGCCCCGCTACAATAAGCAATAACAATTCTATTATTTGCTTGTTTAGATTTGTTTTGTGCAGGTAAATCAGACGCACTCATCCCGTCAAATAAAGGAATCGACCGATATTATTTATGCTTTCCATAAGACCATGGACAAATTGTTAGGACCTACAAATAGGTACACTTAGCAACAAATTTTTTTTTATCATTGCTTCTCTTTTTATGCTGGTGTCTGTGCATGTTTGTACGCGCCCTTTTAATTAGAAACCCTTTTAATAGGCTGCTCTAAAAAATGCAAAGCTGATGCCTTCGGATCGAGACAGATGATTAAAAAAATATAACGAGATAATCCGATTACGTGATAATTCTGTTTTGATGTGCACAATTCTAGTTTGTGTGTAACATTGAGTCTAGATGACGTTGCTTCCACATAATATTTATTTACGTGTAGGTTTCTCAGTAATGAAAAGAAGTCATCAAGCTGGCAACAGACATAGAAGGGCACACATATTGAAGAATAGAAATAATAATGGGGGTAAGGGCTAAAGTTTGTCATTTTGAGATGGATTCATAGTGGTGCCTGTCTTTTCATCTAAACTGCTAACGGAAAAGATCGATACAGCAAAATTTTTTGTCATATTTGGGGGTCTGTATCTCGGAAATGCCGCCGAAATTTAAAGCTTAAAAAGATTTTGAAAGGTCGTTTCTTCTAGAATCACGGCGGGAGATAATGACCTTAAGGGGTTTTTCAAAAAGTTGAAGCTCTTTTGTAAGTCACCCTGTATCGCGAGAATGCCGCAGCCGATTTTTATAAGATAAATGATATCTAAAAGATAACTGGTTGTAAAATCAGCGACGTAGAATCATAGTTAATAAAACAATTTTATTTCATTTTGTACAAGGATGGCTAAAAATTTAATAAAAAACTGATTAAAATTTTGTTTACTACGATGTCATGACGGGAGCCTTAACTTTAAGACACTTTTTGTAATGACATTTAAGAGCTATAGTCGACATCTCGGGACGGTTTTGGCGGGTTTTTGGTTTTTTTGCCTACTATATCAGTTACAGGGTGTTTACGGAGAAGATGAAATTTCTTGTAAGTTACAATACAAGGTATCCTGAAATTAACTGGGAACTCCCTAGGCAAAAATAGGGCACAATGTTCATACAAACATAACCTGCAAACGCTTCGCCTCCGAGATACAGGGTGTTGATATTTTTTTCTTTATAGCTCTTAGTGCTTTTGCCATATTTTTATGTTTTTTCTTAAAAGTCTGAATTCCCTATTCAATTTAGAAACTTTCTTGCCTCTTACATCCTTGGATTATCTTCCACCGTTTTCGAGAAATGTGCATAAGTGTCTAGAAATGCACATAATTTTTCCATAAGAAATGTCTGTTTTCTGCGTTCCTATTTAAATTCCCAGATACTGATGAAAAAGAGTCACTTATGGAAAAATTGTGTGCATTTCTAGACACTTTTGCAAATTTCTCCAAAACGGTGGGAGATAAGGCAAGGATGCAAGAGGCAAAAAAATTTCTAAACTGAATAGAAAATTCAGACTTTTAAGAAAAAATTATCAATGCCGTGCTGTAAAAAGTTTGTGAGGATAAAAGAGATACAACCCGAGAAAAAATAAGACCCTGTCGATTTTGGCTATCCGTTGGTATATCCGACAATGTAGATAATAAATGGTTACTTATATTCAAAATTTTAGTCAAATATCTCAAAAACTCTAAGAGCTATAAAGAAAAAAAAAATCAACACCCTGTATCTCGGAGACGAAGCGTTTGCGGGTTATGTTTGTATGAACATTGGGCCCTACTTTTGACTAGGGATTTTCCAGTTAATTTCAGGATATCTTGTATTGTAACTTACAAGAAAGTTCAAACTTTCTGTGAACGCCCTGTAACTGATTTACAGTAACAAAAAACCGCCAAAACCATCCCGAGATATCGACCATAGCCCTTAAATGTCATTATAAAAAGAGTCTTAAAGTTAAGGCTCCCGTCATGACATCGTAGTAAACAAAATTTTAATCAGTTTTCTATTAGATTTTTTGCGATCATTGTACAAAATGGAATAAAATTGTTTTTCTAATTTTGACATATAAAGTGGCACTTTTCAATACTGATGACAGTGACGTAACGTCCTACTTTTCGTAACTAGTTACGAAAAGTAAAATCTTTCGTAACTGGTGATGAAAAGTTCGTTTCACCACCAGTGGCAGGTTTCGGTTGTGGCACACCGTTGCTATAGTTTTACGTTATTAAGTAGATACAAAGTGGTTTAAAAGTAAATATTGAAGTTTAATAATAATAACTCTCTCTCTAAATAGGTATTTGTAGTCAAAATTAGAATAAATCTTGTACGAAACACGTGACGAAAAGCCTTTTTTGTGTATCTCATTCAAATTGCGGGAACTCGCTGCGCTCGTCCCGCAAACATTCATTCGTTACACAAAATCGGCCTTTTCGTAACTGGTTACATAAATAGCAATTTTTTAACTATGAGTCTACGTCGCTGATTTTACAACCAGTTATCTTTTAGAGATCATTTATCTTATTAAAATCGGCTGCGGCATTCTCCGGATATACGGTGTTTACCAAAGAGCGTCAACTTTTTGAAAAACCCCTGTAATTTATTTTGTAGGCCAATAAACCGAAAAATGCCGAACACGTCCCGAGATACCAACTAACCCCATTGAACGTCATAACATGTTTTGAAATTACACTACCTACCAAATGCAGTGGGTTGAAATGCAACAATTTTGCAGTGCTTTTTTCTTTACCCTGTATATCTTTTAGAGAATAACTTATTTAAGATCAATATCCCGCCGTGATTCTAGAAGAAACGACCTTTCAAAATCTCTTTAGGTTTTAGATTTCGGCTAAGGCATTTCCGAGATACTGACCCCCAAAAATGACAAAAAAATTTGCTGTATCGATTTTTTCCGTTAGCAGTTTATAGGTATCTGCATTTTATTGTTTTATTAACTTTTTACTAATTCCCCTAAAAAATAAATTTTGGCACTTATTTCTTCCATTTTTATTAATTAGGGGGTAGCTTGGGATAGGTGCACGGTTAAAGGTTAAAATGTTGAATTTTATGGAAATTTTAAATACTTTGGGAGTCACATTCATATAGATCCGCACTAAATAAATATATATTTTCCAATTCTTTCCTTATATACACAAAAAGTTCTAATCTTGATATTTGGTGCGCTAGTGAAATATTTTCAAGTCCAGAAAACACTGACAATTCTTTTTTTTTCACCAAATTTCATATTCTAGCACTAATCGTCAATTAACAATAATCCGAGTGACGCCTGGCTTTTACTGTAGAGGGTTCTTGGTAAGCCTACAAATTATTGTTAGCCTTTGCGGCGGAAAGTGAATTTCTATTGGTTACAGAAATGGTCTCCCTGGTAACCGAGCTGTCGAGCCGCGTCAAAGTTTAGTAAATCGCCGTGCTTTTAGGCTTGTTCTATAGAATATACGACTACTTTAGGCTGACGAGAAAAATCCATTAATACGCTCCAGATGTTGCCGTCCGCGGCTGCTCTAACGTAGATTGATAATTGATATGATAAAAAAATCCAAAATCATTACAAATGGCTGAGAAATATCAATAAATGATAGAAAAATTGTAATAAAAAAGCTCAACCTTAAATGAAGTTTAAGGCCCAACAGATTAATCCACCTGGCAACTTACTAAAAGCATATTTTGCAGGGAAACTTACGTTTTCTATTTTTTTTGTACTTTTGGACTTTTTTCCATAATTTTTTACCTGAATTAAGCTAATAAAATATGACAAATGGATTAAACATGGAAGCAGACCATTGGCCAGTTTTTTGTTTCCACGGACATTATAATTGCTATTAAAACTACCAAGACACTGACTTGGTGGGTCTAAGAAGTTTAAATAAATCTAAGCCTGCAACTCATAATTATTCTTTAAGGAGAAAAGTGAATTTCCATTGGCTACACACTCGGTAACCTTAGCAACCGAGGTGTTAAGCCTTGTCAAGGTTTATTAAGGAATGCACACATTGACGCGAATTAATTCGCCGCGATAACGAAGCGAATATTTCGCGACATAGGCGGTAGGAAAATTCGTCTCTCCTATCACATTTGCGCGAATATTTCGCGACACGTAGGCAGTCAAAATTTGTGGGTACACTTGCGCAAAAATTTCACAAGATATATTTTTTTTATTGATTATATAGAAAGATGGATTCTTCAAGCTCTGATGAGGAAGGTGAAAGATAACGCATTCTAACAATTTTTTGTTAAATATAATTATGTGGGAATTTTAAATTCAGTAGCGCCTTAACAAGGCAGGAAAATGCTCTGGACACATGACATAAATTTGAAAAGAAAAGAAAAAGGCGAATTTTATACACTCATGCCACAACGGCGACTAGATGAAAAGCGTTTTTATATATATTTCAGAATGGACATTGCTTGTTTCGATGAAATATTAAATCTAATTAAAGATGACATCGAAAAACGATATACCGATTTACGAGAACCTATTTCAGCAGAAGAAAGACTAGCCATTACTTTGAGGTAAGTATATTTTTGTTAAAAAAAACTGTAAGTTTGAGTTATAAGGATTAACGAGTGTTAAGTAATCAGCGGCCTCAGGAAAATTCCTGAGTTTGATGGTTTTTTTCACAGGAGTCTGGAGACGTAAGTGGAGGACTGACGTGCGAATTGAAATCAGAGTTGTAACTGTTGGAAGTTGACGGTCTGGACACATCCATGTACGATTTTAATACTTGTTGCTGTGACTGCTGTGAGGACTGCTCTTCATAATGCATTATTTCTTGTTGGGCAATAATTTGCACAATTTGTAATTTTGTCTCGGCCTGACGTTTACCGGAAAATTTCTTTATGGTACGTGCGTATGATAAGAACAATAAATCGAGATCATCCTTTGTTTCAGTTGTTTTTTTGTTTTTAAAATAGCTAATTACTGCTTCCACTGAAGATGTTGCTTTCGGAGTCGATGACTTTGTGGTCTTTTGTTTTTTTGATGTTCTAGAGGGTGTTGTGTTATCATCACTCCTATCAGTACGTGTAACAGCATTACTTTCCAAGGTTTCAAAAAGTCTGTGTATTATCGTTCACATTTAGGGCTTCTGTAGACTCTGTTTCACTTAAGTATTCAGGCACATTTGAAGAAGTTTTTGCAAAAGTCAGAAATGGTCGAAAAATCTCCATGTGCTCTGACCATTACCTTTTTTTGCTTTGTTTTGCAGATTGTCCCCTTTTTTTTGTTTATCTTTATAATTCTGACATACGTACCACGTAAATTTTTCCACCTTTTCTTGGCTTCTTCACCTAAAACATTTTTTTTTAGATTTTTAGCAACTGGAGACAGCTTCAGTACAATAGGACACAGCTATCGTGTTGGGTTTATCGTTTCAAGATATAGGTATGTATAAGAATGGAGCCTCTTTATCTACCATTGCCGTCCAAAGAAATATGGGAAAGTTCTGCTGAACAATATTCAAGATTGTGGCAATTTCCAAACTGTATTTATAGTATTGATGGCAAACATGTCACAATAAAATGCCCACCGAAAACTAGATCAAATCATTTTTGCTATTTAAAAAAATTCTATAGTACTGATGGCGATCGTTAGTGCTGACTATAAATTTATTTGTGTGGACATATACCTCATTCAGTTATTTTTGGCATCTCGTTACCTTTGAAACCATTTTTTTACATGTATCTCTTTTCAGCACATGCTGAGAAGATAGGATAAAAATGTCAAAGTCACATTTCCAACGCCTACTTGACGGCAATATGGAAGTGAATGGTTTATAGGGGGTTATGGCAAAAATAGTGAAGGGGGCATATTTGAAAATTCGAAGATGGGACAGAGATTTGAAGCTAATTTAATGAATGTTCCAGACGACAAAAATCTTCCTGGGCAAAACAAACCTTGTCCGCATGTTTTAGTTGGGGATGAGGCGTTTGCCTTGAAGCCTTATCTAATGCGACCTTTTCCATATAAGCAATCCAGAACAGACAGACGTAAAGAGAATTTTAATACTCGTTTATGCAGAGCTAGAAAAATGGTCGAGAATGCCTTTGGCATTTTAGCCCAAAAATGGCGAATATTTTTAAGGTCAATTGAAACCAAAGTTGAAACGACAATTTTGATTGTGAAGACAGCGTGCATTTTGCATAATTTTTTACGAATTCGAGGAATTGACCAAGAAGAATTCGATTTCCCACCAACAGAGTTTGAGGAAAACACATGGAAGAGCATTTAACAATATACAAAGGGACCCAAGACGTGCAACAAATATTGCATCCGCTACTCGAGAAAAATTTGTTAATTACTTTAATTCAAATAATCAATGATATACCACAGTATTATACCTATCATCGCATTTACATATTAGGGTACAAAAAGAAGAAGTAAGAATTAATTCAAAATATTCAATAAAAAACGTATATGAACAAATATACCTATTTTTTTATGTTTCAAACTTACATACCTACCTGTAATATGTATCTCTTGCCCAACTTCATCCCATAACTTATCTTACTTTCTTATATTTTTGTAATCTTCATGACTTAAATCGTATAAAATCGGATATTTCTTCACAAAACTTTATTAACATTTCAGTTGAAGCCATCTTTGATTCGCAACGAAAGCGACAGAAAACGCGGCTAGTCGCGAAAGAAATAAAATTCGCTGGAGTTTCTTTGTCGCCAAGCGAAATTTTCGCGCCAGTTTGTTGCTCCTCGTTATACGCCAAAGCCTTTAGGTCGGGGAATATTTCGAATCGAAAATTTCGCCGTCGCACCGAATTATTCGCGCCAGTGTGTGCATTCCTTTAAACCGCCAAGTCTTTAGGATTGTCCTATAGAATTATGTAGCCAATGAATAATAGTATATTGTGCAACTACTGTCGAAAATTGCACTTTTCACACGAGTGTGACGGTTTGGACGCGAGGCGTAGGCGAGTGATACAACGTCACAAGAGTTACACTTTTTTCTACGACTGCGATTTTGCTTCAGAGCAAGAGAAGAGAAGAAAAAGTAAATTTTTTAGTGAAAAAGAGACACTGTAATCTACATTTGTCTCAATACATCATAATGGAAGGATAATTATTTGAATGAACCAGAACTACCGATTTCATGTTTAGGACTTTGTGAGTTGTCAGTTGCTACGACGTGTTTCGTTACCATGACAACTCATTATTCACAAGTGAATAAAGATTAGCATTACCTTGAGAATGTACAAGAATAATGTGATTATTATAGTATGGTCGTGGATAAATAAATTTTTTCTACGACTTTCTATTTCTGGGATTATTGCTAATTTTTCTACGACTGTCTCGAAAATGAACAAATGCGCACTACTAACTAACGTTGAAAATCGCTTATTGCAAACAACGTACGCAAAAGTGCACATTGCTCACGCTCTCATACAGAAGCGTGTACAAAGTCCACTTTGTACACGCTTCTGTATGATAGTGATACAACGGCACTCTTGTGACTCGCCTGCGGCTCGTGTCCAAATCGTCACACTCGTGTGAAAAGTGTAATTTTCGATACTAGTTGCACCATATACTATTATTCATTGGCTACATAATTCTATAAAACAACTCCAAAAACTTGGCTGTTTAATAAACCTTGACAAGGCTTAAGAGCTCGGTTGCCAAGGTTACCGAGAGTGTAGCCAATGGAAATTCACTTTTTTCCTCAAAGAATAATTATGAGTTGCAGGCTTACATTTATTTAAACTTCTTAGACCTACTAGGTCAGTGCTATGGTAGTTTTAATAGAAATTATAAAGTCCGTGGAAACAAAAAAGTGGCCAATGGTCTGCGTCGATGTTTAAACCATTTGTCATATTTTATTATATTCAGACATCGGTTTGAAAACCTCGAGAATTCAGGAAAAACATTATGCAGAAAAAAGTCGAAAAGTAAAAAAACGTAAGTTTTCCTGCAATATATCCTTTTCGTAAGTTGTCATAATCTGTTGGGCTTGGGCTTTATTCAATGTTGTGCTTTTTTATTACAATTTTTCTATCTTTTATTGATATTCCTCAGCCATTTGTGAAGATTTTGGATTTTTTTGTCATATCAATTATTAATCTACGTCAGAGCAGCCACGGAACGTTATCAACAATTTCTGGAGCGTATTAATGGATTTTTCTTGTTAGCTTAAAGTAGTCGTATATTTTATAGAACAAGCCTAAAAGCAGGGCGAGTTACTAAACCTTGACACGGCTTGACAGCACGGTTACCAGGGAGACCATTTCTGTAACCAATAGAAATTCACTTTCCGCCGCAAAGGCTAACAATAATTTGTAGGATTGTTAATAAAGTCCAAACCGTCACACTTGTGTGAAAAGTGCAATTTTTGACACTGTTTGGAGAATATACTATAGTATGCTTCAAATCTTGTTGAGAAAGTTCCGGGGTTACTCTGACGTAGATTAACAACACAGAGAGAAGTGATTATCTCGAAATATAAATTTTGGCTCTTATTCCTATTATTACTTCCACTCTTGAATTCTTAAAAGACCAATAAAGCAAATAGAAAATGTACTTATGTAAATGGTACACATCTTACTCAATTACCTATTTATAGTACTTACTTAGTTTAATTTATTGTGTCTACCTACTAATTACATTTTTATTACTATGTAACTTGGTGGTGTATTAAACCGAAAATATTTCGAAAACGGGTGGAGTAATCGATATCAAGCAAATACCTCTTTTCCTTAAAAATAATTAGTCTAACAATTGAGATATTCGAAATTCCGATATAGCATTCTGTTAAAAAGCTTTGATGATGGAAAATATTCAAGTAGTAGACCGTGCATCTACCGCCATCTGGCTTGTAACTTAAAACTAACTCAAAATTCGAGTTGCCAAATGCCAAAAACTCCCAATTTCAAAGTTTTGCTAAATATGAATTAAAAAAATCGAAAAAAAAAATAAAATGGAAATTTTAACTCTCTGGTATATCGAGTAAACGGAGCACCATTTTACTAAAGCATGTTTAGCTTATTCTTTACATGCACAATTTGCAGTTACTCTATGACCTATTCACCTATCAATATGCTTCAGCCTCAAATGATATTTCTTGGAGGGCTGCTTAAACGTGGTAACCATGACTACCCACGATGGGTTATTCCCTGAGCGTTCGCGCAAACCGTTTGAGCGTCATTGGCGGCAAAAGCAGTTGGATTTAAAAGCGCGCCCACCCTCGTCTCGGACATTTCTAATGCGAATCGGTGATCGAGAAGTGCGATTTTACCATTTAACAATAATCCTCGACCGGTGCTCTTAAACCTCATGGCTAAGGTTAACTATCGGTTGTCGCTGATACGATGCTGAAAATGGTGGCCCGCAATTTCGCCACGGTGCAGGACATTCCGTATTCCAAACTGTTTCAACTGCCCGCGGACGACGAACGAGACTTCATTTCTTTGGATGAGTTGAAACCCTCGATGGTCCAGCAGCATCACAGCTTGGCCACCCATCATTCTCTAAACCACAACAACTATGAACCCACTTACTACGAACTGACTAATATCCCTGAGTAAGTCTTTTCGTCTTCACCACTTGCAAAAAATGTTTGTGTTATTGCTTAATATGTTTGTAAACAAAATATGTGTGTTTGTGTGCGTTATGTTAGCTGACCTCTATCGATTCTCTGAAGACCCGCAGATAAGCTTATTACGTGTGAAACATGCATCAGTAATTTTTCAAAGCTAAAGTCTAGGTCAAGGATTCAAACATTCTGTGGTCAGTTTTCATGTTTCGGTAGGTCAGGGTGTTTGCCTGCAATTATTCATTTTGCATTTGTTTTTTTTTCTTTCTAGAAATCCATGCCCCTCGTCAATTTCGTACACGCCGTCGCTGGCCAGCTCAACATGCACCTCTACCATGCACCCCATCGTGGACAGCACCCACAACCCGACAACCAGGCGTAAAAGGAAGGCTTCTTTTCAGTAAGTCACAACACACCTATATTATTTTTTTCACTCTAACATCTGAGAATTCACGTTAAATTTTGGCTGTGATGGTGTGTTCCAACAGAGATTAAAATAAATCCCGAACGGTACTCAATAACAGATTAGGGATAAGGACGTCTTTCGCTCCAGGTTTCATCATGTTTGGAGACAATGGTCACGTCATAAATTGACGTAAAAAAGGAATGAAAATGACGGCCAAAAGTCACAGACCGTTTACGATTTCTGTCCTGACGTCTTAAAGACGCTAGAAAGAAGTTGACTTTTGACGTTAAATGTCGTAATTGGTAAAATTTCACTTTTATTATGATAAATCTTTCATGAACACTATGATCAAAAAGCGAAACTGCGCACATCTATATTCTACCGCACTTTTCCAAAACCGCTCTGTGGAGCAGGTATTCACGGACTTTACGACAAATTCTCTGTTTGATTTTTATACGAAATCAAAAAAAATCTTAACTTCTAAAGTTGTATCTAAAAACATCTATAAACGTCTAAATGGCCTCTTAAAAAAAGAAATGTTTCAAGTCTAAAAATCACGTCTTGAAAACATCTACTTTTGGTCGAAAACCCTCGATAACGCAAAATTACCAAAAAAGGACGTCAAATTGACGACTGCTTGCTGTCTGGGGCATATTTTGAATTATTTTCTGACGGTTTTGGACTAATTTGACTCCCTGTTCACTCGTCGATCCAAATTCCGGACAGTCAAATATCTGCTTAGTAACCGGTTCGTTTTACTCATATTTTAGACTTGTTTTGGACTGATTTGACTCCGTGTTGTAATATAGTTATTATTCCCATTATTATTCATAAAGAATTTGTAGTTTGACGTTCCTTATTACCAATTCACTTATTTTTGTTATCTAGTTACCTTTGAAACCTTACTTGTTTTTATACCCATCTCCTTTTAGACATTGTTGAAAAGATACGATAAAAATTTCAAAGTCAATCGATTCAGCCATTCAGTCATTATTGTCAACTAGGCGTTGGAAATTTGACTTTGACATTTTTATCGTAAATGCTCAGCAGGTGCTAAAAGGAGATGGGTATATAAAAAAATGAAGGTTTCAAGGGTACTAGAACAGGTAACTAAAGGTAACTAGATGACAAAAATAAGTGAATGGGTAATAGGTGCAACTGTACAATTCAGACTCAGTGGGGTTCAGCTAAATTTGACTGGTACTTGAACTCCCGTCCATAAAAAAAGCATTACTGTCACCTAGTGTCACGAATAAAATTCATTTGATTGTAATGGGAATCATAAGGGCGGATTCAAGTACAAATGGAGTTCAGCTGAACCCGACTTTGAGGATGACTCGTTCAATTGGGCCTTTATGTGTGGTTTTAATGTAGAATTAAACCAATCAGTAATCGGTTAGGACGCAGGTGTTGGATTATTTTTAGACGGTCTCGGGGACATTTTATTATTTAACTTTCTTAATATTTTCCGTTAATATACTTGAATTCTCTCGCTTTTGGACCTGCATTTTTCTTACATTTCTAGGTCCTTCATAATTTTCTTGGGCCATTTATTCTTTGTATTTTAAATCTCCTCAGTCGTTGCTCCTGTTTTCTTTTTTTAATCACTAATTGATTTTTTTTTATATGCTGTGTGTCATTTTATACTTAAATATTTTTGTATTAATTTGTTCTTTTCCTTTCATTTATCTCGCGACTGTTGCCTCTTACATCCTTCTATAAATGGATGGGCCAATTTGATCAAATTCTGAGTTAAATTTGTTTCGCTTTTTGACCGGATGTCCGCCATGTTTCTATGTCCCATGACGTAATGTCAGTGTCAGAGAATATCAATTGGCGAATCGCGATATCGAATAATTTGACGTAAGGCGTCAGGATCGTCAAGCGACTTCACATCTTGTCGATTCTGCAGCCATTTTATATCTTATATCCATTTTATACTGTTACGGGATACGGGTTCCAATAATTTATCGTCAGTTAACTACACACTTTTATTTACTTTTAACTATTACAATACGATTAAAACACAATTATTCTCTACTAACAATTCGCACTGTTCGCTTGTCCGCCTATTTCGCTTATTTACTACACTGCACTATCTATCTATTCAATCCCATTTCGCGCGGCTCGCTGGGCTATATACCCGGTCTGAACACACTTTCGAGAACAGAGCCGACTGTTCCCGGTTCTCGTTTATTCTAGATGTGGGGTCGCAATCAGCGCTCGGCGTTGCCGCTTCGGCCAGAATCTCTGTGGACCGACGGTCAAGCTTAACAATACTTTATGTCCACTGCAATAAAGAGGGAGGCGAAAAATGTAAAACCAAAGGGTATCTGCATATACAGGGTTGATTCTAAAGTTGGTGTTATCTTCCTAGCAGCAAAGAGGGCTTCAAAAAAATTTTTTTTTCCTTTGGCCCTTTTATAAAATATCTAAATTTTTATTAAAAAAAAAAATGTTTTTTGATAACTGCCATACCAGTTCAGTAATTTAATCAAATGTGCGTTTATAGGTACATTGGAAAGAATTGTTTCAATAAATCAAATATTTTTGGGTTATATCAGTGGCCCGCACATTAAATTTTATACAAGAACCAAAGAAATAAGAGACTAAAGCAAAAGCTCAACCCATAGAAATAAATAGAAAAAAGAAGTGCCTATTTGAAGGAATTAAAGTTGGACTGACAAATTTGAACTAGATGGTTTTTTGGTAAATTACTCTTTTTGGAAAAAAAGTGTAAGGAAACGCCTCAAAATGTAAATTTGGTGTTTTTCGAGGTTAGGTCAGGATTAAGGCCAAAATCGGTTAAAAATTACTCCGAACGAATAAAAATGCAAATTTAAAGTGTTTGAAAAAGTTCTTTTAGAATCATTGCCAAAATTGGTTAAAAATAACTCCAAATGAATTAAAATGCAAATATAAAGGGCTTGGAGAAATTCATTTTACGATCATTGCCATAATCGGTTAAAAATTACTCGATGCATTTAAAAATGTAAATTGATTATTTTTAAGAAATTTCAGTTTACGATAAGAGCCATGATCAGTCAAAAAAATACTCAAAAGCGTCTAAAAATGAAATTTTGAAATTATTTGAAGATTTTTTCGGAGAAACACAATTTTTTTGGAACAAAACGAGGTAAAACTGTTTCAAATCTTCTGATTTATTGTTTATGGTAAATTACTCTTTTTGGACTAAAGTAAATGAAATTTTGCTAAAAATGCCTCAAAAATACAAATTGGTACCTATAGAATTGTTTGTAATTTGCGGATTACAGGGTTAATATTAAACAAAATAGTATTTTGTGAAAAAGACTTTGCCACTGATTTTTTTTAATACGTTGAATAAATCATAATTATTATTCCTTGTTCATTTCTAAACATTAGAGCTCTACTATTATGTATGCTATGACGCACCGATTTCGATTAGAAAAAAAATAAAAACCGTTTTAATTTATTTTTTAATTTTTCTTAAATGAATTTTTAATTCAATTCAAAATTTAAAATACAACCAATTTTATGGCAAGTGATACGCAGAGTGTATTATTAAAAACTTACAAAATTTTGTTTAATTATCTCCTAAACTGGCTCAGCAGTTATTATTTTTTTTTTTAATAAAACATTCACGCCCTGTATCTGCGTTGTGGTTGATATTTTGAAGAAAAAAAGGTGGAAAGATATCACCAACTTAGGATTCACCCTGTATAATAAACATTTAAAGATTACATTAAAACTTCTTGTGAAAGGAGACAGAAGATGAGCTAGAACGTGCGAGAAGTGGGGATGGAAAAAGACGCATTCTCATGCATTCAGTCTGCTAAAAAACAAAGAAATTGAAGAAAACCCAAAAAACGTTTTTTCTTTTTTTTTTAAAGGCTTGATTGGGCCTAACTTTAGGTAAAGAAAATAACTGTTTTACAATACATGTAGTTTAAAACCTAATAATTATTTTACATGTACATGAAAACAATGTAGACAATTAAAAAATCTAATTTATTTAATTTTTACAAGTCGACAAGTATCTCGACTGTAATTGGCATACTCCGATTGCCTTGTAATATACGTCATCAGTGTGGCAAACCCTTAAGAAACAAACTCATTATAGTAGGTAAACTTCGATAACATATTGATCAAAAGGGGCACCAGTGGGACTTCCTTCTAAATGGTGCGTTAATTAGTTTTTGCTATTGCCGAAGGTGCACGAATTAATCTGATCTTTAAGACGACTGTTAAGAGTGGGAATTTAAAAAAGCACATCAAGCACAATGGTAAACTTTTCTACTTGCAAACACTTTTTTTAAAGATTTATGTGAATAATTCCAAGAGAGCCGGTAATTGTGAAACAAACACGTTTCTGGTATAGGGCCTTACGTCAGTACGAGTTTTCAACTGAATCCCTACCAATATACCGCTTCAAAGGGTTGAAAGTTTAATTAATTTCGATTACTGTTTGCTTATTGCTCTCGTATGTAACTATAGGCTGTTGTTAATTTGTTTTTCTGCGATATTTGTTATAGTGATCTGAGTGACGTGGACGATGACACCGGTGAAGACGCCAAATCCACCAAGACTGA
The DNA here is from genome assembly GCA_951812265.1 of Taphrorychus bicolor. NCBI lineage: Eukaryota > Metazoa > Arthropoda > Insecta > Coleoptera > Curculionidae > Taphrorychus > Taphrorychus bicolor. Next base: position 33,517,925 of record OX638300.1, on the reverse strand, counting down.
TGAAAACAAGAAGTAAGTGCTGATGTTTACTTAAAAACGCGGTAAAGCAACGGTAATGCGGGTAAAGTTAAATTTATTATGAAATCATTAATATTAAATAATAAAGTACCCACTATAACCTTTAGAGCAAAACTAACGGTACCACACATTCTTTCGCCCGTTTCGCCTCACCTTCTGATGCAAGAAAAGCGCGGGAAAAGTGCAGTTTTATGCATATAGAAAGAAGGAACGTTCTCCGCGTAGCGTAATGGATTTTGATATTTATAAACAAGTGGACATTTCAGAGGAATGTCCCAAATATAAGCTGCAGAAAAACGACATTCAGCGCTTGCTTAATGAAAGGGAAACTGTTATTCTGTTTTACATAATATAAAAAGCGGTAGACTGAAATTGAAATTGAACTACAGGGGTTGTTACATATATAAATTCAGAGTAAAGGCAATAATAACATTCATCATTTTGAGAATACCTAACTCTGTATTAGGTTGCGACCTTTACAAATGACGACCAATGGACTTCATATACCTCGTTTACTTATTTTTGTCATCTCGTTACCTTTGAAATATTCAGGTTTTTTTTTATACCTATCTCATTTCAGAACATATGAGATACGATAAAAATGTCAATAAAGTCAGATTTCCAACACCTACATGATGACAATAATAAGTGAACAACAAAAAAGGTATTATGTTAGTTACCCTGGTATTAAAGATATCAATAATTACCTACACTATGAACAGTTAGATAGGCAATTATGTTGCGTTTTAACAAAATGACGTAATTCTGCACAGTAATAATAACGCAGTTATCCGAGAAGGAAACGGCAAAGCAAAATCAAGTTCAAGGAGATCGGCATAATATGTATTTCTAATTACAGTTATTTTATTATACAGGGTGCTATTTTCATAGAGATTTTTTTTCTAAATAAGGCAAAACCATAGCGAAATCGAAAAGAGGCGCCGGGACAAAATGAACACCTACATAACGGAGCTGTCGGCCATGATCCCTATGTGCCACGCCATGTCCAGGAAACTGGACAAGCTGACCGTGCTGAGGATGGCGGTGCAACATTTGAAAACCATACGCGGAGCGGTCAATTCGTACACAGAGGGCCATTACAAACCGTCTTTTTTGACAGATCAGGAGCTTAAAAATCTTATATTACAGGTAGATAAAACAAAAGAAATCAAGGTGTAAACATTGCACAATATACAGCTTAACCGCCATTTAACAAACTGTTTAGGCTGCAGATGGATTTCTCCTTGTGGTAGGCTGCGACAGAGGACACATCCTCTACGTCTCCCAATCGGTATCGAAAATTTTGAACTACAACCAGGTTGGTTGAAAAGCAAATGAAATGACTTAATATTTTAATTCCCAATGTATTTGGTAGACGGAGCTCTTGGGTCAAAGCCTTTTTGATATTGTCCACACCAAAGACGTGGCCAAGGTTAAGGAGCAACTGTCCTCCTCCGACTTGAACCCGAGAGAAAGACTGATTGACGCGAAAAGTACCAATTGCTCTTCACTTTGTTGATTTAGCCATAATTGGTTTACTTACCTCTTGTAGCTATGTTGCCAGTAAAAACGGACGTTCCACAAGGCGCCTCAAGGCTATGCCCTGGTGCTCGAAGATCGTTTTTCTGCAGGATGAAGTGTAGAATGGCGTCGCAGGTGAAAGAAGAAGCGGACACCACTACCGGATGTCACAGGCGAAAAACCAAATTAAATTCTGGTAGTAAATTATATGAAAATTTCTTGAAAAGAAAACACAGTGAAAAGCTGTTTTTTAGACAAAAAATTTAGTGTGATTCAATGCACTGGTTATCTGAAATCATGGACTCCAGCTAAAACAGGCCTGGACGAACCTGAAGAAGCCGATTCCGACTCTGGCAATTTGTCCTGCTTGGTGGCCATTGGGAGGGTGCTGCCACATATTTCCACCGTAGCTATGAGCACTCACGATAGTGATAAAATCAGGCCCATTCAGTTCGTGTCCCGGCACACGTTAGACGGAAAGTTTATGTTCATCGATCAAAGGTAGACATTTTCGAACGTCTTCCCTGATGTTTGGTAGTTTGCGTTTATACTCAAGAACTTCGCCCCAAGGGCGACGTTAGTTTTAGGTTTTCTGCCACAAGAACTTCTGGGCACCAGCATGTACGAATACTACCACAACGAAGACATCCCCGCTTTAGCAGAAAGGCACAAAATGGCCTTACAGACCAGCGAAAGTATCTCCACCAACGTATACAGGTACCAGTGATTTTGTGTTTCTAGATACAAGTATAACCGTACGTCGACGTACGACTTTTAGATTCCGAACCAAAGAAGGCGGTTTTGTGAGGCTGCACAGCGAATGGAAAGCGTTCAAAAATCCATGGACCAAAGAAGTGGAGTATGTAATTTCCAAGACCAATTTAGTTTTGTATGTATCTTTCTGAATTCGACTCATATTCTTTTTGAGTTATAAAACTTATTAATCTGCCTACAGAAGTGATTTTCGCCTAGTGGAGAGCAGCGCGGGAAGGGAGAACCACCAGCAGGAGTCGTCTTATAACTTGTTTCAGAACCGTCAGTACTACCAGGTTTTAAATTACTTATTTGTAACACAGTCGATTGTAGCTTATGCAAAAGACATGAGCACCGTGATAAGTTCCCACGTGGAAGCCAGCAAAATAGGACGGGAAATCATCAATCAAATATCTCACCGTAGAAATGCGGATTCTTGTTCCGGCAGTCCTATTCCTGAGTCTACATTAACAGGACACGAGGTACGTGTTTTTCGATCACAGAAATGTGTAAATTCAGGTTAAAAGATTACTGGTAGATTACTGGTTAAACTGGTAGTATTCCAGCGCATACACCATTGTCAAAAAGACATTTCTTGGTAAAAGAAGATGAAAAAAAAGTTAATGTGGTAAGTTTTTAAAAAAGTAAAACAAAAATTGTAAAGGTTGGTGAATAGAAAAACTCACGCAAGTTGTGAAATCTCAAGGAAAAAGGATGGATGTTTAATTTCCTAGAAAAAAAACAGGTTTGATAAGATGAATCAACAACAAAACAGGGCATTTCCACATAATTTACGAATATTTACATTCGCCATTCTATTCACAAAGAAAAGTTATTTTTGTTAGCCTAGTCATGGAAAATACTGGATTTACTTGACAAAATGCATTTTTTGATATAGAAGGGAACTTTATAGGCCTAGATATATTAATTGCCAACAAACAAGTTTGTCCCACTGTGCGTTTTTTTATATCGCCATCTAGCGAAAATATCTTTAAGGTTAGAGCTTTCAAGCGAAAAAATATGCATTCACCATTGTTCAGAGAATATAATTATTTGAGTGTTGGAGAGGCGAGATAAATTATCTTTTCTTTATTGTTTAAAACAAAAAAATAAATAAAATAATAAAAATGCCAAATGGAAAGGCAAATTATGCCAGCAGTTATATTTGTCTGACCCACTGTGCGCTTTTTATATCGCCATCTAGCGGACATTCCTCTAAGTTTGGAGCTTTCAAACGAAAAAATGCCCATTCACAATTATCCAGAAAATATAATTATTTGAGTGTTTCATACTGTTTTTTAACGTGATAGAGACGGAAGGTATTTTTTATAAACAAAAAAGAAAAATATAATAATAAACATAATAAAATTGCAAGACAAATGATGCCAATAAGTAAATTTTTCCCACTGTGCGTTTTTCATATCGCCATCTAGCGGATATACGTCTAGGTTTAGAGCTTTCAGGGAAAAAATGTTCATTCACCATTGTCTAGAAAATATAATTATTTAAATCTTTTGTACTATGATGGAGAGGCGAGGTAAAGTATTTTTTTTTTTTTTTTCATTTTATAAACAAAGAAAGTTTGCAAGGCAGATGATGACAACGAGTAAATTTGTCGCACTGTGCGTTTTTTGTATCGCCATCTAGCGGGCATACCTCTAAGCTTAGAGTTCTCAAGCAAACAAAAGCGCATTCACCATTATCAAGAAAATATAATTATTTGAGTGTTTCATACTTTTTATACCATGATGGAGAGGCAAGAATTTTTTTAAATTTTATAAACAAAAAAAGTAGAAGATAAAGTAATACATAGCAAGGCAAATGATGCCAACAAGTAAATTTGTCCCGCTGTGCCGCGGTGCGTTTTTCAGCGAATTTTCTCAGTTTAAGAAGCGCCCAGTATTATGATGTAAGTCATGGTATATATTGTCTATTTGCTTAAAAAATCACATTTTTTTATATACCAGGGAATTATTTATATTGGTCCTACTTATATTACTGTCACCAAGTAGATTTGTGCCACTGTGTGTTATTCATATTGCCATCTAGCGGATGTACCTCTAAGTTTATGGTTTTCAAGCGAATAATGCGCATTCACCATTGTCCAGAAAATATAATTATTGGAGAGTTTTATACTGTTTTATAACATAATGGAGCTGAGAGTTAACATATTTTTTAAATCCGTGAATAAAACCGTGCATAAAATAACCACAGGTATGCCCAAAATTCAATTTTACACGCGGAGAAGTGTGTGCAAACTTATAACTTTCCACACAAACTTACAAACAATGACTTTGGTTTCTACTTGCTCACAGTTAACTATCTATTAGTTTGTTGAATTGGCGGGTTGGGACAGAATTAAATTAAACTACAAACTCTTCGCTGACGTTTCGTCTAATAAACTCAGACTTCTTCAGGTCTAGAAAGACATTAATTGAACCGTCAGAAGGAGAAACCGAAAACATCAAATACACCTCACCTCAAGTCTAAACACGTTGGTACGTTAAAATACAAATTAAAAAACATTACGGGTTACGTTTTTAATTTTTAATTTTTAATTTAAATTTATTTTCTGCGAAATATGTTAGAGATAGAAATTTTTAGCTTTTTCGCAGGAAGCTATAGTTTAAAATTGCAAAAAGGCAATATTTACTAATTGGAAATTGAAAACTTATCTGCTTTCAATATTTCCAAAAATATTGCAGCTGTTAAGAAGGAAACAAACAGAAATAACTACTCCGAGGGCTAATACCCCTACCGTCATTGAATTACACTGTTTGTTTCAATGCTCATTTTATAAACCAAAAGAAAAAAATTGAAAAAAAAATATTAAAATGAATTAATAAAGTAATAAAAAATCAATGCTAAAAAGCCAAAAAATATTAAGCTTTTTGCAAAGAAAATAGAGCCAGAGTTTAATTAAGATATGCGAAAAATTCACATGTATAATTACAATTTGGAAATTTGAAAACTTGTCTGCTTTCGGCATTTCCAAAACCTTGTAGTTATACATAAAGAAGGAAGCAAATAGAAACAACTACTTCGAGGGCTAATACCCCTACCGACATTGAATTATACCATTTTAGACTTGAGGTGAGGTGTATTTGATGTTTTCTGTTTCTCCTTCTGACGGTTCGATTAATGTCTTTATAGCCCTGAAGACATCTGAGTTTATTAGATGAAACGTCGGCGAAGGGTTTGTGTTTGTCGGTGACGAGAATTGTGTTTGTTCTAATGCGTATTATTGTCATTTTCTTCCGTAGTTCTTCTTGGGCAAGAAATGTATCTCCATGCTTATGACATGAAAACTTCGGCGCATTCTGCAGAATAGCCTTGATAAAGACGTAAATAAACGTCGAAACGTCGGCAATTTCTGCGTAAAGTAGAAGTTTTTATTCACGGTCCTCACCCCGCTATACCATTTGCCATCTATCTATCTTATAAAAAATCAATTTACTAAACCAAACCGCTTACGCAGGCCCAAATCACCACAAGCGACTCGACCGTCGAGTTGTACAGGCCTCACGGACATTTATCCGACTACTCCCCCATTCCAAACGGACAATACACTAATCTAAACACCTCCTCGTGTGGAGATCCAGGTAAGAATTGAACGAAAAGATATGTCGAGTGTAGCGACTTAAATGGGGCCACAGTTTTAGGGGCTTCCGGACCAGATAACTCCCCGCCGGAAATTATCGAAATGATTTCCAACAACACAAACGAGGCCCTCACCGACTCACCGGGGCAGCCAACGGGGGGCTCTGCCCCAATTGACGGCAATGATGAGGCCGCGATGGCTGTAATCATGAGCCTACTCGAAGCGGACGCAGGACTGGGGGGGCCCGTCGATTTTTCCGGATTGCCGTGGCCGCTGCCTTGACCGAATGGTCTTTGAAAACTTTATTTGTGGGTCCTTGTTACATTTAAATGTCACAATATGTTGTACTCTAAAAAAATATTTATTAAAAAAATACATTAAGACAAGAACTCGTTTAGTAGTCGGCGGCACAACAACAAGGATCGCCCTTCGAGGCTGGAGTCTTCTCTAAAGGCTCTAGTTCTGCAGGACTGCAGTACGAATTTTTAAGAAAGTTTACGTGACCCTGAAAAAAAAACCTTTAAACAGTCGCCATTTATAAGGTAGCTCTAAACCTGTAAATTTCTGATCCTCATTTGAGCATCCTCAAAGTTCTCGTTCAAATTACGTATCTGTGCCTGCATTTTCTGCCTGATCTCGTCCCGGTCTCTTTCTGCGGCTTTCGCGCAGGCCTTGGTCTGTGCCAGCTGCCGCTCCAGATCGCTCACTTGGTTCTGCGTGGATTTACGCACGATCTCACAACGATCTTTGATGCGCGCCACCTGCCGCGCAGATTCGTCGCGTACGCTTTCCAGTTGGGTCTCTAGCTGCGTAATTTCGTGCAACTTCTCGTTGGCTAGACGTTCATTGTCATCGGCCACTTCCTGCAATCTTTCCATCTCCAGGCGCATCTCGTCGTTCTCGTCTTTGGTGTTTTGCAGCATTTGTTCAAGTTCTTTGATGCGTTGTGCCATGGATTCTTTTTCTCCAGCACCTGCAGTCTTTAGAACAGACTTTAGTGAAAAAGTGTGCGCATTTAAATTTATTTATACCTTGTCGGAGTCAGCCAACGCCATCTCTTCCATGATGGCTTGTAATTTATCTTTATAAGTCTGAAGTTCCCGGGCCAAGGCCTCGTTGTTTCTTTCAGCGAGCAGATGCATCTGTTGGGCTTCTTGAAGCTATTTTTCAATCCATAAAAATCGTTAGTTTCCGAGCTTTGATTAAATAGAAACCATTTGCCTTGACTTGGGTAGCTTTGAGAATGTCGGGCAGCGGCGCCAGCTCTTGCAATTTTTCCTGGAACTGGTTTTTCACCCTGACGATTTCCAGGTTGACTTGCTCGCTGATTCGGTTATTTTCCATGCGCATGATTTCGATTTGTCTTTTTTGTTCCTCAACCGTTTGGATGGCTTCCAAGTACTGTAAGTACATGCACAAAACGTTAATTACTAAATAAGTAACTATTTCATTAGGTAGATAACCTTGTTACGATAATCATTTAACTGCCCCTGAACGTCCTCTACTAAAGCTCGCAACTCCTCCAGTTCATCTTGAGCTTGTCTATACAGCTCCTTATGCACTTTTAGTTGCTGCTGCAAGTCTACCAGTTGCTCTTTGCTGCTTACTCCCTAAAAGTCGGACAAAACTTTTACACCTGAAAACTACTTCTCCTAAAATCACCTTATCTCCTTCTCCTCTAAGTTCCTTTAGCTTCTTTTCCAGCTCTTTCACTCGCAATTCCAATTTGGCTCGGTTTTCCTCAGCTTGAGCTGCTAGTTCTTTAAGTTTTTCATTATCCGCCCTCAAACCTGCCACTTCAGTTAACTTTGCCTTAAAGTCTTCCTGCAGCCTGCTATACTTTTCTTTTAGTTCTCTGTATTGCTGGTCCTCTCCCTATACAAAGTCTACAATGAAATGTTTTGTTCATTAGGGGTCTAAATAACTTATACCGAAGCTTCGGGCGGGCAACATGGAGGAGGCATCGCCCTAGGGCAAGGCATAGGCGGACACGGTGGATGTCCACACGGAGGCGGTAAACACGGATAAGGGGGACAAGGGGGCATAGCTCCGGGGCAGGGGGGCGTCATTGCTAACATCTTCCTATGATGTTCTAGATGTTCTCTTTCCTTTTGCACTTCTAGCAACTCCTGTTGAATGTTCTTCACCTCTTGCTCCACATCCACCAATTGCTTTTCCAGATGGCTGGTCGTATTAGAGTACTCCTGCAATCGGTTCTCTACATCTGCAGGGCACAATCCCCGCCCAGGCCCGCACGACATCTTGGCGCCCTTCCGGCTCGGGGAATTCGGTCTCGAGTTCTTCGGACATGAAGGATTCGGACAGGTCTGCAGTTTGTCGCTTAGCGCGACATTTTCCTGATAAACCATCCGTAGTTCATTCTGCAGGCAGCACAGCTGCCTCTGTAGGTGGTCAACCGTTTGGTCCTTATTGATCAGGTCCGATTGAAGCTGATATCTGAGTTGTTATTGGTAAATAACACAAATAATTTGAAAAGTCATGCCAAAATGACGTTTATTGGGACTGACGCCGTTGGGACGTACCTGGTGCCCTCAAGGTTTGCGTTTTCGTTGACCAGTCGTTCTTGCATGTTGTAGCTTTCGTTCAGCTTGCGAGTTATTGGTGTCTGTTGGCAAAGAATATAGTCTTTTTAGTAAGAAAACTTTGTGTCGAGGTTATAAACTTTAGGAGGTCGTTAAAAAGCTACAGCAAGGAAAAAGGCGGAACCACGTCGACTAGTTGCGTCTTGCAGTACATATTCAATGATCTACGATGTTACAATAAAAGATGGACAATTTTTACGATCTTGATGTAAAATAATAATAATAATAATATTCTTTATTGCCATCCAAATCCTCCCGGGACATTAGAAACATCAAAAACAAGAAAGCAACAACAAGTACAATAATTTGAATACACATAAAAATGAGGACCAGAGTCCACTTAAATGCTAATATCATAAAGACACTCATCAAGTAGGTATTCTGTAGCTTTTTGCTTAAATTTGTGTACATGAATTTCTGACTTTATATAGTAAGAAAGTCTGTTATATTCCCTAACAGCCTTATACAGAACTGCTTTTTGGAAGAATGCAGTTATGTGATTTGGTACACTCAAGTTCTCTCTATGTCTCGTAGTGATGGTCATGTTATCTGCATAATGCTGTGCATTCGTTTCAAAGAGGGTCGGATTTTTTTTTACATAACGAACCAAGGACAATATATATAAAGATGGTACAGTTAGCAGTCTTAAATCTACAAAATGTGGTCGAGCTGACTCACGAGGGCGTAATCTCAAGAAACTGAAAAAATGATTCGTTTTTGGGTAATGAAAACAGCCTGGGCTCCCCTCGATGAACCCCAGAACATTATGCTGTGTGACAGCACAGACTGCACAGAGGCAAAGTAAAGCTGCCGCAGAGAATCCAGAGTAACCTGATCGCGCAATCTCCTAGCCAATGCACATAAACTGTTTAGCCTATTTGTAACAAGCTCAGTTTGCCGGTCCCAGCAGAGTCCCGAGTCCAGATATACTCCTAAAAACTTTGTGGTGTCTGTCTCTGGAATAGACCTCCCATTGCATCTGACGTATAGTGATCGCTCCCTTCCACCTTTTCTGCCAAAAGACAACAAGTCAGTTTTATCAGAGTTTAGATTTAGAAAACCAGGGTTACACCAGTTCTGCATTGAGGCCACAGTATGGGTACACGTTGCTGCCAGGATGTCAATGTTTTTATTTGCCAAGACCACTGAGGTGTCGTCGGCATACTGACAGACAAGTCCAGGGGCCGGGTGTTGTCCCATGTCATTTACATAAATTAGAAACAGTATGGGACCCAATATTGAGCATTGTGGTACCCCTCTACTTAGAATTGATGGGTCAGAGAATTGGGTTACTCCATCCTGCATCACACACACAGTCTGTTCCCTGTTGGCAAGATAAGACTCTATTAACTGTGCAGAAACCCCTCTTATCCCACATACACTCAGCACTCCCAGCAGCCTTCCATGATCAACCATGTCAAAAGCCCTTGATAGGTCAAAGAATATACCAGCAACATCAATGTTTCTATCCATCTTCTGTATTATAAAAGATACCACCTTAAAAATGGCCATTTGTGTTGAGTGGTTAGGTCTAAAGCCATACTGACTGCTTGTTAAAACGTTGTGGTTTTCCAGAAAATGCATTAGCCTGTTGTATATTGCTCTCTCAAAGACCTTTGAGAATGAGGGCAGTATGGAAATCAGCCAAGGCAGAGGAAAATTCTCCTGATATGAAGCAGTGGTTGATAACATCAGCAAGAGGGCTAGAGATCAGCACTGCAATCCGCCTCAATAGGAACACTGGCACTTCATCCATTCCTGAAGAATATTTGTTGGGCAAGCCCTGTAAAATTTTTTCTACTTCCATGTTGTCAGCGGGCATCAAAAATAATGTCGGCAGAATAGCTACCTCACCGCCATCAATTAAGGGGGGCACTCTTGGGATCCCGGGAACATTGGAAACGTTGGCTGTAATAAGTGTTCTAGCAAACAGATCAGCTATCGACTGCGCATCCTCCTCCAGTACACCATTTTGGTCCTTTAAGGTAATTTGGGTATCTCTGTGATTGACTTTGTTTGAAAAGATGACCACTCTTTCGTAGCTCCTCCCTCATTTGCCATACTGTTGTCAGTTATCAGTGTCAAGACTGTCAGATGTAATTTTCCTTGTTCGGCCATTTTGAATTTGTTTTAAAATGGATTTAAAATTACAAAAAAAAACGGCACATACGGGATAACGGTGAAAAAAGAAAAATTGCAAAAAAAATTCGACATACAGGTGAGGATTTTTACTCTTTACACTTAAAAGGGACCCGTGCTTATTCGAATGTTTATTAACAGGTGTTTTCCAATGACGACGTCCAAGTATTAGCGTATTTTCTTTAATGGGATTGTGAGCGTTCCTTGATTGGATTTCCTCATAATTGAGGAGTTTCTCAAATATGTTAGCACTAAACTGGCAAAAGGTAAGTATTTCTCAAGTAGTGTAGATCCCATTTACCCAATGTGAATGTTATATAAAATAGAACTTGACCCAATGGGTTGAACTACCGGGCTGGTTGCTCAACTGGGTTCCTATAATGGACATAGAGCTACAATAAATATCTCCGAGTCCATCAGAGAAACCATGATACGCATCACCCGTTACATTCACTTATTTTATACATTTCGTTATGGTCCATTTCAAACAGATATTCATCTAGAGGGTTGAAGAATTGACAGATTCATCCTATTGCATCCATGTAAATGTGTCATTTATATGTCAATTTCTCAGCTTACTAGATGAATATCTATTTGAAATGCATTCTACCTTTGAAATGTTCATGTATTTTATACCTATCTCCTTTTAACACGTATTGAGAAGATGCGATAAAAATGAGTGTTGCGCGATTATCAATGATGTAATCGAGATATTTCGATTATGGCATAATAATGGCCATTTTTCCAATTTGGCCATAATCTTAATTTAAATCCAAATTTGTTGAGCTCCAAACCCTCCAAATTTGTATTTTTAGAAGCTTTAAATTGAGTAATTTTTACTGATTTTAGAGTTTCTCAAAAAACATCGATTTATATTCTTGATAAAGTGGTTAGTTTTAATCGATTTCAGTCCTTATCCTAACATGACCTTTTCTACGCCTATTGTAAATTGTTTGGCCCTATTCTTAACTTGTGTTTGCATTGTTATACCAAAATTATTGTTAAGTAAGGACCTACCATTGCTGGTTCCCTCGACGAGCTCCGCGATCTGCGCCCTTTGATGGTCCTCTCATGGCACAGCACAATTTTAGGCATAAAAGAATCCGCAGCACCACAGACGAGCATCTTTGGTAGTACGTCTTCCGCGTGCTTCATCTGCAATGGCGGTTGTACCGGCTGCATCTTGTCGAACAGATTGGCCTGACCTGCACAATTTGCAACATTCTAATTTTGCAACTTCCCAGTGATCTCAAACACACCGAGCAAAAACTGTATCCGTTTGGTTCTGTCTTCAAAGAGCAACATTTGCGCCTTCAAAGCTTTGTTTTTATCTTCGAGTTCCTTGGCTTCGGCCTCGGTCATTTTTTCTTTCTGCAAAAGCTCTCCTACACGGTTCTTTAAGTCGGTTATTACCTGTAAATCATTGCCGAGTGAAGATTTGTAGAAGCTTTTGTTAAATATGGTACCATAGCTGTGGTCTTTGCTTGTTTCTCAGCCTCCTCTAGCTCTCTAAGCACGGCGGAATCGATGGCAGGGTCGAATTTGAATACAGATCCGTCCCCTCCAGCTGTCGAGAGAGTGAGAGAGATTGCCAAATGTGATAGAGATGATTGTCAATGTTCACCTTCTACTGCTTGTGAAGCTTCGCCCTTTTGAGGCTCGGTCACTTGAATCACTGCTTCTTCTTCGTCTTCGTCGAGTGTTTCCATCATGTGCTGGTTTTCTTCAGCCACTTTTTGCAGCTCTTCTGAAGCCCTCTGGATCATCTGTTCGACATCTCTCAACTCATCGTCTCCCTAGAATCAGCATTTCAAATTAAAGTTTGCTATATCAACGTCGTAAGAAGTTAACTAACTTCTCCTTCTTCATATTCGGTCTCTGATTCCAAGGGAACCTCAAGATCCATTTCTTCCCCAGCAAATTCTTCAGCCATTTTGTTTGCGCTTCCCAAAGCTTCTCTTGCTGTGCTTAAATCTTCTTCGGAGCTCGAGAAAAAGTGCCTGTTGCTCGGGAGCCTAAAAAGCTCTGCGTCGCTCTGAAGATCGTTTCTAGAAGGGGACTTAATGCCCAAGGGACTGAAAAACTCTTTTCCTTCGCTGTCGCTCTCACTGACGGGCTCGTCTTCAAGAGGATGTTCTTTGTCTTCCTCAGCTGCCTTGACTTGTTCTGATTTCTCTGGTTGGCTTTTGAAGTCTTCCGGATTATACCAAAACTCTCCACCTTCTTCTCGAGGACACTGGTGATGGTGTTGAGTTAGACGTGACCGTTGTTTCGCCTACAACATATTTTTTTTTTAATATAGAAGTTTGAGTGAAATATAAGCAAGCACTGACCTTCTGCTTCTTTCGCCTAGAGAAAGGGCTATCCTCCAAATTAAGTTCTCTAATGATATCAAACCCCTCTGAGTAGTTTCTCAGAGATTTACGAAAATTGGTGTCGGCGTCTCCAGAGTGTTGTGACCCTTTTCGAAAAAGGTTGTTGTAGGTATGCAAAAAGCCGAGGTTTTTCTGGACGAGCGGATTGTTGGCGATCTTCTTCCTGGCCCTCAGCTCCAGGAAACGACGGTCCACCTCCTTGTCGAGCTGCTCGATCTGGTTCAGAAGATTCTTTTCGGAAACTGCGAATTTTTCTATGGTCTGATGCACGGACAAGCAAAGAATGATTACCGATTTGACATAGGGTGATGTCAGTGGGCTTACCTTCATAAATGTAACTGGAAATGCTGTAGGGGTCTTGTTAACTAGTTGTGGGGTAGAAGTGCTTGAGTAAATATGTGTTTAGTAAATAAAGTAAGGTAGAATAATTTAAAAAACCGTTTTACTTTTTTTTTTAAAAAGATCTTACCATTACCATAAAATGTCATTAAATAATTAATATTTAAGGTGAGCTGCCTTTTGGGACTGGTGTCGTTTTTTTGACAGAGTTAAGGTTGCATTTTTTAATTATGTGATTAACAAAAATTTACGAAATAAATTATTTAACGAATGATTGATGAGATTAAATCAGTTGGTTCGCATTTAATTGGCATACAGACGAATTTAGAAAAACTTACTATCGTCACTAGAGACGAAAGTTAACGCTGTGGAATTTTCTTTCACTATAGAGGACAAAATTATTACATTTTCGGCTAGGGAATACATAGGGTGACTTTCAAACCTCACTTTCGAATAATTTTGCACGTCCATCTTCTTTATTTATGTTCACAATCGATTAAAAAAAATAAATAAACAATTATACGGTGGTGCAATCTTGTTGCTTTAAAGAGGTAACCAAGCATTGCGAAGAGGAAGCCACAGTTTGTGCTGTGTGACTAAGACCAAGAATCAGAGTAGTTCTGGTTCTTTAAAGTGACAACATTCTTGCGACTGTAAAAATTATGTGGGATGCAGAGACGTACTATGTAGATGCATACCACAAAGATGCCTTTCACTCCACCGTCGTGATTGCGAAATATGTGATTTGGTTTTGAAGGAGAGGTAGAGAAGTTATAATATGTTTATGTGCCCATAATCAAAATGGATGATCAAAAACCATTAAGTATCACAATATTCACAATTATCTTCTTTTATGTTATTTTTATTTATCGGTATTGTTTGCTTTTAGGGGTGATAGGTGCTTAACTGCAGAACTCGCCTAGAACTGTTTACACTCACTCCCTAGGTTTACCATAGGCGTGCCTCGAGTACCACCCAAATCGTGTGACCAGACCGAAAACCCACCGGAGTACGCCCCATATCAATGGAATGCCCAAGTGCTACCGCTCACCGCAAGTTCTTCGGTTTCGTTCATTAAACCGCCAGTCTTTAACCTTCATTCCATCGCAGAACTATACCTCGTGCCACGGGTCAGACAGAGACAGCCTTATACTCTGCATTTGTTTGCATCTTCTCTCTAACAACTTGAAGCTAATGCGCTAGAAGAACCGTCGTCGGGTGCGTGTTCTCTTCACTCAGTGCCCTGAAAAGAAGTTACAAATGAAGACCGTCGGCGACGCACCCCGGAACCCGAAAGCGCGCAACGGGGTGTCGATCGAAGACGCGAAAAATGGGACTGCTGGGAAAAGGTGAACAGCAGGAGAGCGCCTTCAATAATGTGCAGTACACGAGGCTGAAGGACGAAGAGATCAGCGATAGTCTGGAACGAGGTATGCCTGGATTCGAGGGCTACTTATCGTTCAATTGCAAACACTGTGGTCACTTACAAATAATTCAGGTAAGCGTGCCAAATGGGGTTCTCGGGTGGAACCCTGATGCGGTTCTCACCGGATTTATGGTCTGATTTCGATACTGTGAGTGAACGTGGCTATAAAGTTAGTTTCCTTGATTAATCCTTTAGTAATCACTACGAGCATCGTCTTTGTCAATAAACTGATAAGAACAGCTGTATATACCTATATTTGCTGTCTCTCTCAATTGAATTTGGCGGTACATGGTGATACAACAATAAACAAAATTCTCTGGAGTTTCTCTTGGGTTTATTTATTAAGAACATTACCTAACTGCTTCGGCAGCTTATATGGAAGAAATATACCTGAAACCTTGTTTACGTTAACAAAAATTACTGCATATACAGACATACATAAACACAGATGCCGGCATTTCCGCTGGCTATGAAATTTCACGATCTCAGTTATAGTTCTGTTCGCGGTAGGTGCGCTCGAATGTTCAAGGTACTTATTCATGTCTTGCATCAATTTGCCCTCCATTGCTAAGACGTAACTGGTGGCATTTGCTATTTTTAGGGAGCAGAATTAGAGATGATTCTCGGCAAGTCTTTGAAAATGGCCTTCAGGCCCCGCAGAAACCAAAGCAGCAGCAATTCCAGCCAGTCTACTTCGGTGGATCAGAACACCCCAGACGACTCGAACGATAAGGTAGGGATTACACTTACTTGTAGAACTCATCAGTATTACAACAACAAAAAACTCTTTGAAATAACTTCTATATAATTAAAACTCCAATAAGTCACACCTTGAAATGAAGGTCACTGTTTATGACGGGAGGAATTTACGGTTCTCCATTAACGACCCATGAAATCGTACTGAATGTACTGAATGTGTGCTGCAAATCACCAATTAGCAATCTCAAAACCTTTCACCTGGAAATAGAGCTTAATGATTTATGTTCAGTTTCTTATTATAAGTTACCTAGGTTTAGCTGTGTCAGAGCGTATGCAGCTGTGTTTTCACGGTGCATCAAGATGAGTGATTTGTTTTATTAACTGCCTTTTCTTTAAAATTGCGAGGGTTGATGATTAGCAACTAATGGAGGCTTTATAACATTTTGTCTTCTTATATAGACTGTAATAAATTTTCCAATATTAACGGATAAATTGTAGTAAATAATTATTTTTAATGATAATTGAAACAATTTTTTAAATCAGTCTAAAACTTATTGTGTAATTTTTCAAATAAGTACTGATTCGTACCCTGCCTACATGTTATGACGTCAAACTAACTGCGGTGTGTACCCATCTACTTTGCTCAGATGACGTTGACTTTGACAGTTGACTTTGGTTTGACAATTGAGTTTGAGTTTAAATAAACATGGCGACCATAATGGTACGTCCCACGGGCACTTATTCTGTAGAAAGGTGTGAAAGTGAAAATGAAAATCTCTGGCCAATGGAATTGGTCAATAGATTTTTTTGACCAATCAAGGTTTTCAAGATTTTCATGCTCACTTTCACAACTTGAAAGTGAGAATTTTGACAACCTTGATTGGTCAAAAAATTCTGTTGGCGAATTCCATTGGCCAGCAATTCTCACTTTCACTTTCAATCTTTCCTATAGAATAAGCGTCCATGTGCGGATATGGCGTATATTGCGGATCCACAGTGTTGCCGCAGTGCACACTGCATGCGATCTTTTTTTATATATTATGCATCGTTCTACGCGGACCTCTAAAATCATATGGCAAATGTCAAAGATTTCGATATAGTAACCGTGGTTTTTTTCACTATTTACCCAACAACAAATACAGCTATAATAAACAACTTTATTGAAAATGCAGAAATTTGGCGACACTTAGCAAGAAACTTCAATTTCAACCAATCAGACCACAGCGCCAAATCCGCAATATACGCCATATCAGCACATGGGGGCCTACCATAACTCCTAACGGCTTTTTCGCAAACTTACTCGAGTCCAATGTCGCAGATGTGAACAGAGAAAATTTTCCCGTTTTTGATGACGTAATTTTATCGTCACAGCACATCAGTTGGCGAATTGATGTGCAGGGACGTCGAGTTATTTGTAACCATGTGCTAAAAAACGGGGCCAAAACTGAAGAAGAGGATGGTCCCTCCAGATGTAATATACTAGCTCGTTGGATCACATCAATGGCCTAGGAGATATGGACAGAACAAACAAATGCCGAGCTTTCCCTAAAAATGATCAAGTTTTTTGACCGAAAGTTCGTAATTTTTGAGGAACCCATGACGTAATTTTATCCTCACAGCGCATCAATTGGCGAATCGCGATTTTGAATTATTTCACGTAAGCTGTCAGGTGACGTCAATTCGCCGGAAGTGATGCCGTATTTTTCTGGGATCTACAGCGAAAAAAAGGGGGGGGGGGGGCAAAACTTTAAAAGAGGAGAGTCTCTCCAGATGTAATATACTAGCTCGTTGGATCACATAAACACACATCAGAGACCTTCTATTAGTACTATAGCAGACATCAACATGGCGATAGGTACAACTTGTTTTCAGAATATAAGACTTCTTTTTATCTATCTCTTTCGTCTTCAAGAACTGCGATGTTTCATCTTTGTCAATGACGCAGGGCTGATGAGCGATGACGTAAGAAAGCATTACGTCAAACGTACATTGAACATACTTATATCAGTGAAAAAGTAAAAACCTGAATATTACATATTTTTGTAGTAAAGTACTTGTTATTCTTAAAAATGATATAAAATTTTAGCAAAATTGATTGAAAAATCTATATTCAAGCTCACTTGCTCATACCTTAAAATATTAAAAACCTTCAATCATTTGTCCTATTTCCTTTTGTCTATATTCTTCTCTCCTTGTGACGTCATAACTAGCTCCCTTCTTCAAACCGCCTACGTGGTACACTTGGCGACGCCGTACGTTTTTTTTTTTTACTCAGTTTTTTTCGGGTGACCGCTCTAAACTGGTCGGAGGGTATTGCCATCCTTACATTCTCATTGAGAAAACAAAGGACGGAAATACTCTCAGAGCGCTCTACAGCGTCCACCGGAAAACAATGCGTAGGTTCCGCCGACGGCAGCAGCTGAGAAGTTTAGTCAGCGAACGCTGAAAATCGGCACCTGATTGGCCAATTTCAGGGTTCGCTGACTAAACTTTTCAGCTGCTGCCGTCGGCGGAACTTACGCATTAATACTTTGACACTTTTGACAGTTTGACAGTATAAAGGAAATGGCGGCATGATTCCTCTAAAAAATTATTTTGAAGAAAAAGTTTGATTTTTTAGTTAATTAATCCGTTTCAACTGCTGTGTTTACATCATATACTTTCATAGCATACGGGACATTGCCTATCTTTTACATTGGTGGCATTGGACTGCAAAAGGCGTGGCTAGAAACAAAATAACTCGTAAATTGCAATTTCTGCGCATGCCAAAAATTCAGTGCGCTTTCGAAAGTGGCATAGCTAGCAGCTAGAGCGATTGTCCGGCCGATTCACAGCGGCCGGACAAGGGCTTAACACCAAAGAACAAACAGCACAAAGCAGTAAAGCATAAACTATAAAGATAAGACAATATGGCGATGGCCCTATTGGCCGTTCGGCATTCACCCGGTCACCTTCGAGGCCAAAGCAGTTCGTGACATTCAATGTTGCCGAGACATTCACGAGCTATTCCGGTTACTCCTCGCAAATGTATGTGACGGAAAAATATTCGATATGAAAGCATTTGATTGTAGCAACATAATTACTGTATACATCCGAGATTTGGCAACAACCCATGCACACGCGCATAGTGCGTCGTGTCCGGGTCCCCAGATTTCGGCTTCAAGGTCACTAAGGAATGTCCCGTACGTATAAACGTACTTAGTTTACATTAAAAATCGGTTTTAGATCATCTGGACATTACGAATTGGTTACTAGGAACGTTCTATCGTAGTTACTAGATACGAAAATGCATCTAGTTTATTTTTACCCATATCTACCAACAGTCAAACCTCAGAATATGTAAACTAATGGAATCCACGCGCGCAATTCTCCGCTATATGGGCAGCTGTTACCAAAAATGATGAGACGCCATGTCTAAGGCGAAAACCAAACATTTCGTTGGCTATGTGTTTTCTGCAATAAATTGCATTTTGCAAGACTAATATTATAAATAATTGTGTTGTTTATAATGGTGGGATGTGCAGATTACGGTTGTAAAAGCAGCGGCTATAGAAAGGAGCCTGGAGTTACGTTTCACAGGTAAACAGATAATGGCGTTTTTCAGCAACAATTAAATTATTTCAAATAACTCTAAAACCAGTTATTTTACATCCAATATAATCATACAATATGATTTAGTATATACCGCAGTGAAGCTGCTTTCTAATGCTGTCACTTGTAGACAGTTTTTTTATTTAAATTTTTGAGCAGTTTTTCCAGTGGCGCAGGAGATGTTTCAGGGTTATCAACGATTATTAATTCACAATTATTTTTATTTATTTAATAAAAAGTCGATGTTTGCTAATAATATTACGTAAAATATTACTAATGTTACAAATAGGAGTTTAGTTCCATTATTATTTTTAATGAAATATTTTCTTGTGTGCTACAATACCAATGCTACGTCACTGATATTTTCACACTCGACAGATTGGAGCACACTGGTAACAGACGCCTGCGTCGTATCCTACCTCCTCTGTCTACTTATTCTGAGAGTTTAAATGAACATGGCGGCCAAACTCCTCACGGCTTTCTCGGAAATTTACTCGAGTCCAATGTCCCAGAGAAAAAAAATCCGTTTTTTGTCTAGAAGTCCGCTATTTTTAAAGTACTCATGACATAATTTTATCGTCACAGCACATCAGTTGGCGAATTGATGTGCCGCGATTTCGAGTTATTTGACGTAAGCTGTCTGCTGTAAGCTGTAAGCTCTGTATGTTTTGGAACCCTGTGCTAAAAAACGGGGCCAAAACTGAAGAAGAGAACGGTCCCTCCAGATGTACTATACTAGCTCGTTGGATCACGTCAATGTCCTAGGAGATATGGACAGAGCAAACAAATGCCGAGCTTTCGTTAAAAATGGTTATTTTACATGGTACATTTTTGAGGAACCCATGACGTAATTTTATCCTCACAGCACATCAATTGGCGAATCGCGATTTTGAATTATTTGACGTAAGCTGTCAAAAAGTGATGCCGTATTTTTCTGGGATCTACAGCGAAAAAAAAGGAGGGGGGGCAAAACTTTAAAAGAGGAGAGTCTCTCCAGATGTAATATACTAGCTCGTTGGATCACATAAACACACATCAGAGACCTTCATTAGTACTATAGCAGATATCAACATGGCGATAGGTACAACTTGTTTTCAGAATATAAGACTTCTTTTTATCGGTCTCTTTCGTCTTCAAGAACTGCGATATTTCATCTTTGTCATTGACACAGGGCTGATCAACGATGACGTAAGAAAGCATTACGTCAAACGTAGATATTGAACGTACTTATATTAGTGAAAAGTAAAAACCTGAATATTACATATTTTTGTACTTGTTATTCTTTAAAATGCTATAAAATGTTAGCAAAATTGATTGAAAATCTAAAATCAAGCTCACTTGCTCATACCTTAAACTATTAAAAGTCTTCAAGCATTTGTGCTATTCGTACTAGAAGCTAAGCTCTTGTCTTCCGGGACGTTCTCTACAATTGTAGTAAGATCATTGCATTTGACTTTTCGATCAATTTTTTAATTTAAACAAAATCAATCAAAATGTTTTGGATTATGGATTTGGGAAATAAAATAAATAAATTTGTTGAAAAATCTGCAAAAGCCTGATGATTATTAACTATTTCCGAATTAATAAACTTATTGAAAAAAATTCAATCTCTCCTTCCTATCTATTGTGACGTCATAACTAGCTCCCTTCTTCAAACCGCCTACGTCGTACACTTGGCAATGCCGTACGTTTCTTTTTATTTAGTTTTTTCGGGTGAACGCTCTAGACTGCTCATCCTTACATTCTCATTGAGAAAACAAAGGACGGAAATACTCTCAGTGCGCTCTACAGCGGCCACCGGAAAACATTAATACTTTGACACTTTTGACAGTTTGACAGTGTCAAGCAAATGGCGGCATGATTCCTCTAAAAAGTTATTTTCAAGAAAAAGTTAAATTTTTTAGTTAATTAATCCGTTTCAACTGCTGTGTTTACGTTAAAAATCGGTTTTAGATAGCCTGGACATTACGAATTCGTTACTAGGAACGTTCCTGGGGTTTAGCTGTTTCAAAAATTAGACCTTAGTATGGGTCATGTTTAGGAGGTTTATTGTAGCTGTAATTCGAAAGCAATAAAATAGTAGTCTTAGCTAATTTAACCTTTACTGAGGGCTTCCGAGGACCCCGAGGACTGCTAGGAAGATGGATAGAAACCTGCATCATGTTACCATCAAAATGACAGTAAGGTATAAGCTAGTCAAATTGATTTTGCCTATTAATTTATTTTACTACAATTTTACAGCATTTTTATGAATAACAACTTCTTTGCTTTGAGAATAACTTAGTCTTTCACTACTAAGTTTATTTTTACCCATATCTACCAGCAGTCAAACGTAAACTAGGCAACCCAAAATACCTACACAATGGTGTGGATGTGTATATGAGTGAGGGGGGATATGTGACCACGTTGCCAGATTGGGCAATGTTAATGAGTTTTTGAAAAACATTTTGTTACATTGACTTTTATAAAATGATAATTCCTTAGTCGCATTGCGCGAGTCTTAAAAGTTTTTACTTTTACAATTAGTCAATTGGCCTTACCTGACTTTCCATTTTACGAAAAATGAATGTTTTTTAGGGTAAGCTATTATAAGTTAAGAAACTATTAATTTGTGAGCTCAGAGTGATCGAATTACTCTCGAAGCAAAAAAAGAAAGAGAGAGGGGTGGGCATAATTATTTATTGAACAGAAGAAGATAGAGATGAACAACTCGCGATTTCGGTTCATTTTTTCTTTACCTTTAAACTTCAAAGTTTTTTCTAGAATAATATTGCTCTGGCGAGTTACACAAAGCCCTTCCAAGAGTCCCTGGACGGGTCCTCTCTTGGAATCCCAGTTACGTCGGGTCAGCACTCGGCCAGCGCCCCGACCAGAGCGGCTCTGAGTAGTGACGAGAGCAACTCGCCAACCCAAATGAATCAGTTTAAGAGGCTGGTCGAAAAACCTTCTCTCATGAAGCGGATCGGCAAAGGGTTTGTGGCCAACGTCAGTGACGAGGAGTATCCGCTCGTCAGTGAGGGAAGCTCCAGTATACCAGGTAAGAATCCTTTTTTGAGAAAATTATTAAGGTAATATTATTAATCTTATTCAGGCAGCCAATCGAATATTTCTCTAACAAATACTAACCCTGAAAGTACAGAAATGACGACGTTACGGATCGGAGAGAGACCTCATCAGGAGTTACTTAAGGCTGCAGCTTCTGAGAACGTCGAGTTCCTCGGCCGGAACGAAGCCAACTTAAAGTGAGTTTTGGGGCTATTAAGTTCTTCTTTTAGTAACTTATTGAAAATTTTTAGAATGGCCCCTTGGTACCAAGAAGGCATCCCCAGAGAAATAGCATTGGAAATCCTGTCGCAGGAACCTATAGGGTCCTTTATGGTGCGCAAAAGCACCACTAAAGCGGGCTGCTTCGCTTTGAGCGTCAGAGTACCCCGCAGCTTTCAGCCTAGAGGAATTGCTCACTATTTAATAATGAGGACCAGCAAAGGGTACCGAATAAAGGTAAGTGTTTAGTCAATTTAATGAAAGTGGTTGTAATGTCGGCTCGTCAGGGCTTTACCAAAGATTTCCCGACGATGGCGTCGCTGATTGCACACCACTCGGTGATGCCCGAATTACTGCCATGCCCGCTGTCGCTCAGCAGGTACCACCCAGTTTGTGTGATATCCGATTGCAGGAGGGATTTCGCGGATATTAAGCCGAAGTTTTCTGACGGTTAGGTACGAACTTTATGGTAAATTTAGCGGTAGTTAGTGCTTGAAAAAAGCTTCTCAAGGCTGTGGATTTTAAACGATTATCGAGGAAAAGAAAGAGAGAGTGGCTCGTTCGAAAATTTAAACCTAAGACAACTAGTCTAGATTTAATAAATTATCCCGTGAAAAATTTGTGTTCTTTTTGTTATTTTTGTATTAAATTAATAATGTAATTATAGCTCCCGCTTGAACTCTGTACAGTAAACGTATTTTTTGTCTCTTACCCTATTCTAACTGCCTTTATTTATCCGCATATGGTAACCAAATACGAAAATGACGCATATGATTTCGATTAGTAGATAGTAGCACCATATTATTGTTTTGTTTAATATATTTTAAATACTAAACGCTGATGACTTTAAATACAAACCCCCAAAACCGCCATATTTCTGAGTTAAAAACACTGTAAATCAAACAGAATCAAGTCACGAGCGTTACTCGGCAAAAACAATTTATTTAAATGTGTTTTCAACTCAGTTTGGGTCATCGGGTCGCATTCGGCATCAACTTTCACATCGAAACGTTCTCGCGTGGAGTACTAAAATTAGTACCATCTGCCAATCTCTCTACACAGTAACAGTACATTATCAAGTATTTTCAGTACTATCTTAGCGCAACAAACGGGGAATTTATTGTTTACCACAGTTCTGTTGTGATATCAACCGAGTTCATTTTATTATTGTTAATCTGCTGTACTGTTTGAGTACCTCTTGGAAACAGAGGAAGACGTTATTTAATATGTCTTGCGGCAACGGTAAGTTTTAAAAACATTTTATTAGTAAATCATGGTATTTTATGAGCTTTTATAGGTCCCGGATATGCTTCTCCTTTAGAGGCTATGCTGAAAGGTCCCAGGGAGAAACTCCTATATGTTTGTTGCGTCCAGCCAGATCAGTCTAACGGGAAGAGTGATCTTCTAGCAACTGTAGACGTAGATCCTGATTCCCCCACGTATTGTCAGGTATTGTCAGGTCAACAATATGTTTGATTAATGTGAGCAGATCATTTAATTTGTTGCAATTAGAGATCAAATCGTATTAATTTTCGATACGCTGCTTTTTTTCTTTTAAATTTGGGGGTCTGGTGTACTTTTTTACTCTTCGATAAAGCGCAATTCTGTAAGTTAAATGGTGCGCATTGATGAGCAAAACAATCCTGTAATCCTGTACCCTTGTATGTACCTTATTCTTCTCTGATTTTTGTTTTTTTTCTGCAACTGTAACTATCATGTGTGTATGATTCAGATCGTTCATCGACTGAGGACTGGCCGCCCCGACGACGAGCTGCACCACAGCGGCTGGAACATTTGCTCCAGCTGCCACGGCAAAAAGGACTGTGCCAAACGTGACAAACTCGTCCTCCCCGCGCTGCTTTCCAACAGAATTTTCATCGTAGACACCGGCAAGAACCCGAAAACGCCTTATCTTTACAAAGTTATACACCACAGCATTTCCCACTTTATCTTCAGCTCAATAATAACTTCTTACATAGGTGATTGAAGCTGCTGAGATCGAGAAAGTCAACTGCACCGCTCTTCATACCGCTCACTGTCTCGCTGATGGTAACATAATGATATCCTCCATGGGTGACAAGGCGGGTAACGGGAAGAGCGATTACGTCCTGGTAGACTCCAAGACTTTTACCGTCAAGGGTACGTGGGTGCAAGGCAAGGCGGCTCGCTTCAACTACGACTTCTGGTATCAGCCCTACCACGACGTTATGGTGTCCACCGAATGGGGAGCTCCGAAAATCTGGAAAAGGGGATTTCATCCGGACGACGACAAACTGCCCGACGCTTACGGACAGAACCTTAATTTTTACTCCTGGAGCAAGCGAGAACTAATTCAGAGTATAGATTTGGGAAGAGAAGATGGGACTGCTCCTTTGGAGGTCAGATTCCTGCACAACCCGCTAGAGAGCCAGGGGTATGTAGGGACTGCAGTGGGATCTGCCGTTTTTAGGTTTTACAAGCAAGAGGATGGTTCATGGGCTGCAGAAAAAGTCATTAAGGTACTGCCTAAGAAAGTTTCCGGATGGGTTGGACCTTATATTGGCGGCCTTATAAGCGACATACTTATCTCGCTCGATGACCGCTTTCTTTATTTTTCCAATTGGCTGCATGGTGACGTCAGGCAGTATGACATCACCGATAGATCCAAACCTAAACTGACAGGTATAAAATTAATACTTTTTTTTCAAGTAGTGTAAAAGTAGGGTATTTGTTATTCCAAATACAGGCACTTAAAGGGCGCTTTCTAATTATCAGACAAAAAAGTAACAAAAAGGTTCTAGCTAGGTCTAGGCAGTAAAAGTAATTTCCAAAGTTGTCGCTACAGATATGGTGCACTTGAGGTGTATCTGAGCACTATGATCCTTTTCAAATAGATATTCATCAAGGAGGCTTAGAAATTGACTGATTTGTCCTATTCTTTCCATGTAAATGTGTCATTTATATGTCAATTTCTCAGCTTACTAGGTGAATGTCTATTTAAAATGGACTCTAGATAACACCAGATAGACCGGTCCGAGTGTATTGCCATCCTTATATTCTTATTAAGAAAACATTGGACCAGAATAATCTCAGGGTGCTCTAGGGCTACCATTCGAAAACGCTTTTAATGAATGTTCTCGAGTTTTCGGGTCGCCTGTCAAATGTCTCGTGCGTCATCAAGTCATCATATTTATTCCATTGTGATTGTTATTCATTTATTATAGTGATGCATATTTCCTGCTAGCTTGAAAAAAAAAAGTCTTTTAGAGTATAAGGCCTTTTGGTGCTTCGCTTTGGCGTCAATCTCTGAGCTCAGCACAATAAGACCTACTTTTACTCCTGCTGACATAATCTACTATTTCCTAAATGTATTAACCAAGTTAATCCAATTTTAAGGCCAAGTTTTTTTGGGCGGTAAAATCGTCAGCGATTCGGACGTTAAAGTTTTGGAAGATCAAGAACTCAAGCAGCCCCCCGAGCCCGTTTACATCAAAGGAAAGCGTTTCTACGGAGGTCCGCAAATGTTACAGCTCTCCTTAGACGGAAAGAGGCTGTATGTGAGCACCAGTTTGTTCTCCCCCTGGGACAAGCAGTTTTACCCTGAGACCATAAAAGAGGGAGGCCGAATAGTCAAGTTGGACATCGACACCGCTAATGGAGGGATGACTCTTGACCCCAACTTCTTGGTGGATTTCTCTGAAGGGGTTGACGGGCCCATTTTGCCACATGAAATGAGGTATGTATCTATTTGAACGTTGGTGAGGATCGCTGACCCTCTTTAACTTTTGTTTGCAGATATCCTGGTGGAGACTGCACCTCTGATATTTGGTTGGTTAATGAGATGTGACTTATTTGATAAGTTGTGAATAAACTTCATGTTTTAATAAGACTGCTTCTCTCTTTTTTTTTACCTACTTTCCTCAGTTTTTATGATTATATAAGTAGTTGACCACTACAAGGATATGGCCGATTAGGCTAGAAGTTGAAAGATTATGACCGACAGATGGCGCTGCGACAAGCGCACCAATGCAGTCGTAGATATCTTCTAAAAAGCGGGACAAAATTCCTTTTGGCTTAGGTAGGAATAAACACTATAAACCATTCACTTTTCAGAATACAACAGTTTTGTCCGCGGAAGAGTGCACAAATCTAAAGGTGTTGGCTATTGAATTTTTGCACATTCTATTCTCCTAAAAAAATCGATCAAACTATCAAACATAAAATTGCCAATCACCTCTTCACACATTCTGCGCTCCTAGTAATTGAAACTTTAATTTCAAGATATTTTTGGTCATGCAATCGAAAACTGAAACTGAAACATCAAATTATCGAATACCTCTTCAAACATTCCGCGCTACTAATAACTGAAATTTTAATTTGAAGATAGTTTTGTCGTGGAATCGAAAGCTGGAACGTCGAACTGCAAAATACCTCTTCACACATTCTGCGCTCCTAATAATTGAAATTTATTTTCAAGACCTATCTGGTCACGGAATCGAAAACTGAAACATCAACTTGTCGAACACCTTTTCAAACATTCTGCGCTCCTAATAACTGAAATTTTAATTTGAAGATAGTTTTGTCGTGGAATCGAAAGCTGGAACGTGGAACTGCAAAATACCTCTTCACACATTCTGCGCTCCTAATAATTGAAATTTATTTTCAAGACCTATCTGGTCACGGAATCGAAAACTGAAACATCAAATTGTCGAACACCTCTTCAAACATTCTGCGCTCCTAATAACTGAAATTTTAATTTGAAGATAGTTTTGTCGTGGAATCGAAAACTGGAACATCGAACTGCGAAATACCTCTTCACACATTCTGCGCTCCTAATAATTGAAATTTATTTTCAAGACTTATCTGGTCACGGAATCGAAAACTGAAACATCAAATTGTCGAACACCTCTTCAAACATTCTGCGCTCCTAATAACTGAAATTTTAATTTGAAGATAGTTTTGTCGTGGAATCGAAAGCTGGAACGTCGAACTGCAAAATACCTCTTCACACATTCTGCGCTCCTAATAATTGAAATTTATTTTCAAGACCTATCTGGTCACGGAATCGAAAACTGAAACATCAAATTGTCGAACACCTTTTCAAACATTCTGCGCTCCTAATAACTGAAATTTTAATTTGAAGATAGTTTTGTCGTGGAATCGAAAGCTGGAACGTGGAACTGCAAAATACCTCTTCACACATTCTGCGCTCCTAATAATTGAAATTTATTTTCAAGACCTATCTGGTCACGGAATCGAAAACTGAAACATCAAATTGTCGAACACCTCTTCAAACATTCTGCGCTCCTAATAACTGAAATTTTAATTTGAAGATAGTTTTGTCGTGGAATCGAAAACTGGAACATCGAACTGCGAAATACCTCTTCACACATTCTGCGCTCCTAATAATTGAAATTTATTTTCAAGACTTATCTGGTCACGGAATCGAAAACTGAAACATCAAATTGTCGAACACCTCTTCAAACATTCTGCGCTCCTAATAACTGAAATTTTAATTTGAAGATAGTTTTGTCGTGGAATCGAAAGCTGGAACGTCGAACTGCAAAATACCTCTTCACACATTCTGCGCTCCTAATAATTGAAATTTATTTTCAAGACCTATCTGGTCACGGAATCGAAAACTGAAACATCAAATTGTCGAACACCTCTTCAAACATTCTGCGCTCCTAATAACTGAAATTTTAATTTGAAGATAGTTTTGTCGTGGAATCGAAAACTGGAACATCGAACTGCGAAATACCTCTTCACACATTCTGCGCTCCTAATAATTGAAACTTTAATTTGAAGATAGTTTTGTCGTGGAATCGAAAGCTGGAACGTCGAACTGCAAAATACCTCTTCACACATTCTGCGCTCCTAATAATTGAAATTTATTTTCAAGACCTATCTGGTCACGGAATCGAAAACTGAAACATCAAATTGTCGAACACCTTTTCAAACATTCTGCGCTCCTAATAACTGAAATTTTAATTTGAAGATAATTTTGTCGTGGAATCGAAAGCTGGAACGTGGAACTGCAAAATACCTCTTCACACATTCTGCGCTCCTAATAATTGAAATTTATTTTCAAGACCTATCTGGTCACGGAATCGAAAACTGAAACATCAAATTGTCGAACACCTCTTCAAACATTCTGCGCTCCTAATAACTGAAATTTTAATTTGAAGATAGTTTTGTCGTGGAATCGAAAGCTGGAACGTCGAACTGCAAAATACCTCTTCACACATTCTGCGCTCCTAATAATTGAAATTTATTTTCAAGACCTATCTGGTCACGGAATCGAAAACTGAAACATCAAATTGTCGAACACCTTTTCAAACATTCTGCGCTCCTAATAACTGAAATTTTAATTTGAAGATAGTTTTGTCGTGGAATCGAAAGCTGGAACGTGGAACTGCAAAATACCTCTTCACACATTCTGCGCTCCTAATAATTGAAATTTATTTTCAAGACCTATCTGGTCACGGAATCGAAAACTGAAACATCAAATTGTCGAACACCTTTTCAAACATTCTGCGCTCCTAATAACTGAAATTTTAATTTGAAGATAATTTTGTCGTGGAATCGAAAGCTGGAACGTGGAACTGCAAAATACCTCTTCACACATTCTGCGCTCCTAATAATTGAAATTTATTTTCAAGACCTATCTGGTCACGGAATCGAAAACTGAAACATCAAATTGTCGAACACCTTTTCAAACATTCTGCGCTCCTAATAACTGAAATTTTAATTTGAAGATAGTTTTGTCGTGGAATCGAAAGCTGGAACGTCGAACTGCAAAATACCTCTTCACACATTCTGCGCTCCTAATAATTGAAATTTATTTTCAAGACCTATCTGGTCACGGAATCGAAAACTGAAACATCAAATTGTCGAACACCTCTTCAAACATTCTGCGCTCCTAATAACTGAAATTTTAATTTGAAGATAGTTTTGTCGTGGAATCGAAAACTGGAACATCGAACTGCGAAATACCTCTTCACACATTCTGCGCTCCTAATAATTGAAACTTTAATTTGAAGATAGTTTTGTCGTGGAATCGAAAGCTGGAACGTCGAACTGCAAAATACCTCTTCACACATTCTGCGCTCCTAATAATTGAAATTTATTTTCAAGACCTATCTGGTCACGGAATCGAAAACTGAAACATCAAATTGTCGAACACCTTTTCAAACATTCTGCGCTCCTAATAACTGAAATTTTAATTTGAAGATAATTTTGTCGTGGAATCGAAAGCTGGAACGTGGAACTGCAAAATACCTCTTCACACATTCTGCGCTCCTAATAATTGAAATTTATTTTCAAGACCTATCTGGTCACGGAATCGAAAACTGAAACATCAAATTGTCGAACACCTTTTCAAACATTCTGCGCTCCTAATAACTGAAATTTTAATTTGAAGATAGTTTTGTCGTGGAATCGAAAGCTGGAACGTCGAACTGCAAAATACCTCTTCACACATTCTGCGCTCCTAATAATTGAAATTTATTTTCAAGACCTATCTGGTCACGGAATCGAAAACTGAAACATCAAATTGTCGAACACCTCTTCAAACATTCTGCGCTCCTAATAACTGAAATTTTAATTTGAAGATAGTTTTGTCGTGGAATCGAAAGCTGGAACGTCGAACTGCAAAATACCTCTTCACACATTCTGCGCTCCTAATAATTGAAATTTATTTTCAAGACCTATCTGGTCACGGAATCGAAAACTGAAACATCAAATTGTCGAACACCTCTTCAAACATTCTGCGCTCCTAATAACTGAAATTTTAATTTGAAGATAGTTTTGTCGTGGAATCGAAAGCTGGAACGTCGAACTGCAAAATACCTCTTCACACATTCTGCGCTCCTAATAATTGAAATTTATTTTCAAGACCTATCTGGTCACGGAATCGAAAACTGAAACATCAAATTGTCGAACACCTTTTCAAACATTCTGCGCTCCTAATAACTGAAATTTTAATTTGAAGATAGTTTTGTCGTGGAATCGAAAACTGGAACATCGAACTGCGAAATACCTCTTCACACATTCTGCGCTCCTAATAATTGAAACTTTAATTTGAAGATAGTTTTGTCGTGGAATCGAAAGCTGGAATGTCGAACTGCAAAATACCTCTTCACACATTCTGCGCTCCTAATAATTGAAATTTATTTTCAAGACCTATCTGGTCACGGAATCGAAAACTGAAACATCAAATTGTCGAACACCTTTTCAAACATTCTGCGCTCCTAATAACTGAAATTTTAATTTGAAGATAATTTTGTCGTGGAATCGAAAGCTGGAACGTGGAACTGCAAAATACCTCTTCACACATTCTGCGCTCCTAATAATTGAAATTTATTTTCAAGACCTATCTGGTCACGGAATCGAAAACTGAAACATCAAATTGTCGAACACCTTTTCAAACATTCTGCGCTCCTAATACCTGAAATTTTAATTTGAAGATAGTTTTGTCGTGGAATCGAAAGCTGGAACGTCGAACTGCAAAATACCTCTTCACACATTCTGCGCTCCTAATAATTGAAATTTATTTTCAAGACCTATCTGGTCACGGAATCGAAAACTGAAACATCAAATTGTCGAACACCTCTTCAAACATTCTGCGCTCCTAATAACTGAAATTTTAATTTGAAGATAGTTTTGTCGTGGAATCGAAAGCTGGAACGTGGAACTGCAAAATACCTCTTCACACATTCTGCGCTCCTAATAATTGAAATTTATTTTCAAGACCTATCTGGTCACGGAATCGAAAACTGAAACATCAAATTGTCGAACACCTTTTCAAACATTCTGCGCTCCTAATAACTGAAATTTTAATTTGAAGATAATTTTGTCGTGGAATCGAAAGCTGGAACGTGGAACTGCAAAATACCTCTTCACACATTCTGCGCTCCTAATAATTGAAATTTATTTTCAAGACCTATCTGGTCACGGAATCGAAAACTGAAACATCAAATTGTCGAACACCTTTTCAAACATTCTGCGCTCCTAATAACTGAAATTTTAATTTGAAGATAGTTTTGTCGTGGAATCGAAAGCTGGAACGTCGAACTGCAAAATACCTCTTCACACATTCTGCGCTCCTAATAATTGAAATTTATTTTCAAGACCTATCTGGTCACGGAATCGAAAACTGAAACATCAAATTGTCGAACACCTCTTCAAACATTCTGCGCTCCTAATAACTGAAATTTTAATTTGAAGATAGTTTTGTCGTGGAATCGAAAGCTGGAACGTCGAACTGCAAAATACCTCTTCACACATTCTGCGCTCCTAATAATTGAAATTTATTTTCAAGACCTATCTGGTCACGGAATCGAAAACTGAAACATCAAATTGTCGAACACCTCTTCAAACATTCTGCGCTCCTAATAACTGAAATTTTAATTTGAAGATAGTTTTGTCGTGGAATCGAAAGCTGGAACGTCGAACTGCAAAATACCTCTTCACACATTCTGCGCTCCTAATAATTGAAATTTATTTTCAAGACCTATCTGGTCACGGAATCGAAAACTGAAACATCAAATTGTCGAACACCTTTTCAAACATTCTGCGCTCCTAATAACTGAAATTTTAATTTGAAGATAGTTTTGTCGTGGAATCGAAAACTGGAACATCGAACTGCGAAATACCTCTTCACACATTCTGCGCTCCTAATAATTGAAACTTTAATTTGAAGATAGTTTTGTCGTGGAATCGAAAGCTGGAATGTCGAACTGCAAAATACCTCTTCACACATTCTGCGCTCCTAATAATTGAAATTTATTTTCAAGACATATCTGGTCACGGAATCGAAAACTGAAACATCAAATTGTCGAACACCTCTTCAAACATTCTGCGCTCCTAATAACTGAAATTTTAATTTGAAGATAGTTTTGTCGTGGAATCGAAAGCTGGAACGTCGAACTGCAAAATACCTCTTCACACATTCTGCGCTCCTAATAATTGAAATTTATTTTCAAGACCTATCTGGTCACGGAATCGAAAACTGAAACATCAAATTGTCGAACACCTCTTCAAACATTCTGCGCTCCTAATAACTGAAATTTTAATTTGAAGATAGTTTTGTCGTGGAATCGAAAGCTGGAACGTCGAACTGCAAAATACCTCTTCACACTTTCTGCGCTCCTAATAATTGAAATTTATTTTCAAGACCTATCTGGTCACGGAATCGAAAACTGAAACATCAAATTGTCGAACACCTTTTCAAACATTCTGCGCTCCTAATAACTGAAATTTTAATTTGAAGATAATTTTGTCGTGGAATCGAAAGCTGGAACGTGGAACTGCAAAATACCTCTTCACACATTCTGCGCTCCTAATAATTGAAATTTATTTTCAAGACCTATCTGGTCACGGAATCGAAAACTGAAACATCAAATTGTCGAACACCTTTTCAAACATTCTGCGCTCCTAATACCTGAAATTTTAATTTGAAGATAGTTTTGTCGTGGAATCGAAAGCTGGAACGTCGAACTGCAAAATACCTCTTCACACATTCTGCGCTCCTAATAATTGAAATTTATTTTCAAGACCTATCTGGTCACGGAATCGAAAACTGAAACATCAAATTGTCGAACACCTCTTCAAACATTCTGCGCTCCTAATAACTGAAATTTTAATTTGAAGATAGTTTTGTCGTGGAATCGAAAGCTGGAACGTCGAACTGCAAAATACCTCTTCACACATTCTGCGCTCCTAATAATTGAAATTTATTTTCAAGACCTATCTGGTCACGGAATCGAAAACTGAAACATCAAATTGTCGAACACCTCTTCAAACATTCTGCGCTCCTAATAACTGAAATTTTAATTTGAAGATAGTTTTGTCGTGGAATCGAAAGCTGGAACGTCGAACTGCAAAATACCTCTTCACACATTCTGCGCTCCTAATAATTGAAATTTATTTTCAAGACCTATCTGGTCACGGAATCGAAAACTGAAACATCAAATTGTCGAACACCTTTTCAAACATTCTGCGCTCCTAATAACTGAAATTTTAATTTGAAGATAGTTTTGTCGTGGAATCGAAAACTGGAACATCGAACTGCGAAATACCTCTTCACACATTCTGCGCTCCTAATAATTGAAACTTTAATTTGAAGATAGTTTTGTCGTGGAATCGAAAGCTGGAATGTCGAACTGCAAAATACCTCTTCACACATTCTGCGCTCCTAATAATTGAAATTTATTTTCAAGACATATCTGGTCACGGAATCGAAAACTGAAACATCAAATTGTCGAACACCTCTTCAAACATTCTGCGCTCCTAATAACTGAAATTTTAATTTGAAGATAGTTTTGTCGTGGAATCGAAAGCTGGAACGTCGAACTGCAAAATACCTCTTCACACATTCTGCGCTCCTAATAATTGAAATTTATTTTCAAGACCTATCTGGTCACGGAATCGAAAACTGAAACATCAAATTGTCGAACACCTTTTCAAACATTCTGCGCTCCTAATAACTGAAATTTTAATTTGAAGATAGTTTTGTCGTGGAATCGAAAACTGGAACATCGAACTGCGAAATACCTCTTCACACATTCTGCGCTCCTAATAATTGAAACTTTAATTTGAAGATAGTTTTGTCGTGGAATCGAAAGCTGGAATGTCGAACTGCAAAATACCTCTTCACACATTCTGCGCTCCTAATAATTGAAATTTATTTTCAAGACATATCTGGTCACGGAATCGAAAACTGAAACATCAAATTGTCGAACACCTCTTCAAACATTCTGCGCTCCTAATAACTGAAATTTTAATTTGAAGATAGTTTTGTCGTGGAATCGAAAGCTGGAACGTCGAACTGCAAAATACCTCTTCACACATTCTGCGCTCCTAATAATTGAAATTTATTTTCAAGACCTATCTGGTCACGGAATCGAAAACTGAAACATCAAATTGTCGAACACCTTTTCAAACATTCTGCGCTCCTAATAACTGAAATTTTAATTTGAAGATAGTTTTGTCGTGGAATCGAAAACTGGAACATCGAACTGCGAAATACCTCTTCACACATTCTGCGCTCCTAATAATTGAAACTTTAATTTGAAGATAGTTTTGTCGTGGAATCGAAAGCTGGAATGTCGAACTGCAAAATACCTCTTCACACATTCTGCGCTCCTAATAATTGAAATTTATTTTCAAGACATATCTGGTCACGGAATCGAAAACTGAAACATCAAATTGTCGAACACCTCTTCAAACATTCTGCGCTCCTAATAATTGAAAGTTTAATTTCAAGACATTTTTGGTCATGCAAACGAAAACTGAAACAACAAATTATCGAATACCTCTTCAAACATTCTCCGCTCCTAATAACTGAAATTTTAGTTTGAAGATAGTTTTGTCGTGGAATCGAAAGCTGGAACGTCGAACTGCAAAATACCTCTTCACACATTCTGCGCTCCTAATAATTGAAATTCATTTTCAAGACATATCTGGTCACGGAATCGAAAATTGAAACATCAAATTGTCGAACACCTCTTCAAACATTCTGCGCTCCTAATAATCCAAACTTTAATTTTAAGACATTTTTGGTCATGCAATCGAAAACTGAAACAACAAATTATCGAATACCTCTTCAAACATTCTGCGTTCCTAATAACTGAAATTTTAATTTGAAGATAGTTTTGTCGTGGAATCCAAAAGTGAAATACCTCTTCACACATTCTGCGCTCCTAATAACTGAAATTGACATATCAAGATATTTTTTTTTGTCGTGGAATCGAACCGTGAAATACCTCCTCACAAATTCTGCGCTACTAATAACTGAAAATTGTCAAACACCTCTTCGCATATTCTGTGCAACTAATACTTAAAATTTTAATTTAAAATTATTTCTGTTCTTGGTCGAGCACGTCTTGACCGTTTTCGTCAAGAAATAATTCTTTGCAAATTCTGTTCTCCTAATAATTAAAGTTTAATTTTTTTGACTGGGTTAATGGGGTAAAAAAACAACTACAAGCTTTCTGCTTAAGAGTCCTAAGACTTTTATTCTGTAATGAAGTGGTACTATAACAATAATAATATGTAGTTGATCGGAATGCTGATGCAGTTAAACAAAAAGAACTTGACTTATACATATCTGATAGTTTACAACGGAATTGCAACCACGTGAACAATTTTACATATTTTGGGTAGGTACTTGAAAATAGGCGGACAGTGGTACATGAGAATAGAAACACCTAATAGTAAGGTTTAAGCAGTTACGTTAGTATAAAATTTTTTTAAGAACACTTTCAGTAAAACAAATCGAGAAGCTTCCATATATAGATGTGGCGTTCTTGGAGTGAAATTGAAGATCGAGATCAATTCTGTATAGAGCGAATTAGCGTGGGGTACATTCAAGTTCATTCCAAAGCCTCTCAATCAATAGTAGGTATAACAATATACAGTATCAGTTAATACTCTTCATTTATATCTAAACCATTGTCTTTAATTATTGTGCAGTGAGAGAAGTTTAACCAATGTTTTAAGCGCGTTTGGAAATATCGTTAAAGCCACTAAGTTTTCAAAATTATTATAAACTTAATACTAATTTAAGAAGTAACATCAGAGAAAGATGAATCATATCACAATCTCCGACGTACTAGCTCTTCGTTGATGATTATGGGGTAAAGGATGCATAAGAATAAACCGAATCTTGAATCTCTTTTCTTTTGCATCCTTTTTCTATAAATATAAATTAATTTTCTATACAAATTAATTCTAAGATCACGTAAAAACTTAATCACAATACTGAATTTACATGGGATGCTTTTTAAAGTTTTACTTGTTAAAAGCATCCCGATAAACGATTTCCTAGAAAGAACAAACAAAAATAAATTAGAACAAATGAGGACGCAATAGAAAAACGTTATATAATAGAAATAGACTATCAGTTATCACCCTGTGTAGTATTTACAAACATTGATCCCACTATAGCCGATATACAGCGTAGAAGAAGCCCCTCAGGCCAGCAGCGACTATGCAGGGGCGTAGCCCAGATTTTTGCGCTGCAAAAACATGTGAATTTCGCGGAAGGTGGGTCGGTCGCAGTCCACCCTTCGCCAGCACTCGAGCATCAGGTCGTAGATGTCTTTATTATTCGACAGCCGAGGGAGGTACTTGTACTGGTTGTCGTCGCAATGAAGCCTGCGGGGCGAAAAAAACGGTTATTATAAAGACAACTAAAAAGATGCAAAACAGAGAGGAAGACAGAAAACCGGAAACTTTCCTGTAATTTTTCGATTCTGAAAGTTTAGATTTGCCCAACTCTAGTTTGCGCGTTAGTACAGAAAATAGCTAGTTACCTTGCTAAATTTTCCATAACCTCTGGGTCAGATAGGTGATCATAAGGCTGCCTTCTGCAAAGAGTCAAAATCTCCCACAGAGTAACTGCAAATGCCCACACATCGCTCTTCGTTGTATATTTCATTTGATACACCTGGAGTTAAAAATCTTAGCCACTTAGCAAATTATTCATTACGTTACTACTTACAGCCTCCCAGGACATCCATCTGATGGGCAGCGGCGTGTTACCGTCCACTTTGTAGTAGTCGTTGGCGTACAATTCGTTGTAGGTACCGTAATCGCAAACTTTCACTTGATAGGCCTTGCCGATTAGGCAATTTCTCGTTGCCAAATCCCTAAAGACACAAATGCTAACAATGAAAGACACAGATTAGTATCACCAACCTGTGTACGAAATTTAAGGTTTCCAAATAGCGCATCCCACTAGCAATCTGCGTAGCTATGTACAGCAAGCAATTATAACTAAGACTCTTCACCCCGTAGGGTAGACTGGCGGTGTTCTCACTCGCCACGTGGATTTTGAGGAACTGACAGAGATCGCCGTGCTCCAAGTATTCCATAACCACGCAAAGCGGCTCCTCCTGGCTGCAAATTCCCAGGACCCGGGCGATGTTTTCGTCGTCCAGAGCCGCCAGGATCCGAACGTCACGGTAAAAGTCCTTCCTATATTCGTAAAATTTCTTTACTTCATACTGTATATTATTTAGGACACTTTTACGTATTATTTAGTCACAAAATTTTATTATCTGCTAACAATTATAGAAAAAAGGTCGTAAAACGAAGAATCTGGACTTTACGTATTTTTCACGTAACAATCGCTGCCTACTTATGATGACGTCATGATGCTCCAAAGAGTGAGCTTGCGCCAGTGTCACTGACAGCTGTTAACAAACTTTTTTCTTGATAGTCTTGACAATTCTAAAGTCATTCTCGGGATATCAGTCTATCTCACTCTAGTTTGTTAAGATTTTGGGAGATGGTCTGTGTCTGGAGCGCTCGGATGGAATTACCGGTGACTTTGTACTACTAGACTCAAGTATGGCTATACGTCGCCGAAATACACGCTGTTTTATATTATTCGAAGTTTAAAAGATTATTTGTTTCTACTTCTGATTAAACTTACCGATTATCGCCTTCGAC
Organism: Taphrorychus bicolor; assembly: GCA_951812265.1. Classification (NCBI taxonomy): domain Eukaryota; kingdom Metazoa; phylum Arthropoda; class Insecta; order Coleoptera; family Curculionidae; genus Taphrorychus; species Taphrorychus bicolor. The sequence goes on along the minus strand of OX638300.1, from coordinate 33,480,158 downwards.
GGTCAATGATACAAATGCAGCTGAAGAGCACGAGGTTATTCATGAAAGGAAAAATATGAGAAAACTGGAATATGGAAAATTTGGGAATGCTCACTTTCACTATATAATGAAGGACCTTTCTAATTGCGAGCGTGTGTTGCCAACCGGAACCGCCAATCCTCGATCCGCGAGGAATTATTTCTTAAAAAATGGTTGGAATCGATAACCGACGATCAACTTCGACCCAACTTAATGTCTCTCTTAGGAAAAAAAAAGAAAAGGGCTTATCACTTTCACACACTGACTATTTGCCATGTTGCCAATACAACCCAATAAAATTACTCTGCCCAAACACACGCTGTTCCCAAGATCTCCAATATTCTTTTTTCTGATCATCTCTTTCTACATTACGGTATCTGCGTTAAGCTTATCTCTCTTGTGGCACCCTTTATTGTCAAAGCAACGATTCAAGCACCGACGTATGCATGACGTTTCCTGATTTTGTAACTTTTCTTTAGTACAAGTCGAGTTCGGTAATTACATCCCGAGCGCTCGGGATATCAGTCTATCTCACTCTAGCTTGTTAAGGTTTTGGGAGATGGTCTATTTCCGGAGCGCTCCGATGGAATTACATACCGAACCCGGCTATAACAGCGTTTTCGGGAGACCGTTCTGAGAGTATTGCTATCCTTACATTCTTAATAAGTTGTTGTTGTTGACTTCTTGATGGCGTCTGCTCCAAGTTGGGCAATTTGCCAGCTCATTCGGGGGGAACCTGGGACTAGTCTGGAATCACCATGCCCTGATTCCTGAATTTCTTACATTTTGGAGATTAGTGCTGAGATTGGTGCTATGACTTACAAATGTTAATTTTATGCGAACTCCGGTAGCAAGTTAGTATTTGGGACGGTACAACACAGGTACAGACTCTTCACGCTCCCGCGCAGTGGAGGAGCTTAGCACACAGAGGTAACTGCGACGGACAGGATACAGGATGATGATGTGGTGATCGCTGAAGTAAACAAGAAATTACTGACCATATTAAAGTTTAGTATTTGATAGCTTAAGGAATCTGATTAGAATGACGATAGCTTTTTCTTTAGGATGAGATAGAAGTGAAATGGCATGAAGAGGGGGAGGCATGCCCGCACTAATTAGCGCTTTGTATAAATCAAACGCGGATTGAATTCTAATTTGACACTGAAAGAGTATGTGGTTTAAGTCCTGAATAAGACCGCACTCGCACAAATAATCTGCACTGACTCCTATTCTTCGTAAGTGTTCTCGGGTTAAACAATGACCAGAGCGAAGGCGTATGATTGTGGAAATATGTAGCCTGTCTATGTATTTCACTTCGTGGAACCATGGCCGGGCCGGGAATTGGCCAAACATGGAGTTGCAGGTCTTGCCTTTTTGTTGGGTGGTGCCCTTCCACCAGTTCTGATGTTGCTTAAGAATATTTTCCCTCAGTCTAGGTAAGAATTCGATGGAGTCTATCCCAACCTTAGTAGGTACATTCAGCGATCTGCCTACCAAAGCCAAACAATCCGCTTTTTCATTACCTCTAATGCCCGAGTGTCCGGGAATCCATGCAAGTTTGATGTCAAATTTACTCCTCTTGGCTTGCAACAACCGTTCTCTTATTCTAAAGGGAGTAGACCCATAGTGGGAATCAGGTTTAGTTTTGTGCAGTATTTGAATAGCACTCTTAGAATCCGAAAAAATAATAGCATTTTTGATATTTTTGTTCTCTATAATTCCAATGGCTTCCTCTATGGCCAACATTTCAGCAGTACATATAGTAATTTTATCTGGAGCTCTCGACGAGAAATTAATATCCAGAGATGGGATGTGTACACCATATCCCACTCTATCCGCCATCTTTGATGCATCAGTGTATATGAAACAATATTTAGCTTTTAATTTATCTGTACTCAGCTCAAAATTGACATTGTTAAAAAGGGCATCTTTTTTTAAATTAATATTAATGACATCAGGTTTAAAGATAATAGTATCGAATTCTCCTGAAAAAACCGGCATAACCTCAGACCTTTGACACTCCCCCATGAATGGAACATATCCATCTAAGGCTAGGACTAAATATGGTGGAATTTTGTTTTTCCAGTATAAAATTGAGTTCCCACAATCATTTCTAATGTAATTAAGGATTTTAACTAGCGGGTGCCCCCTAATTGTTATGATTCTTGTTATAAATTTAGCGGCGAGCCATTTTCTCCTATGATGCAGATTGATTTCTGCAGATTCGGCCAGAAGGAAGTTAGTGGGCGTAGATTTCATGCAGCCTAAAGCCAATCGGATACCAGCATAATGAATGGTATCCAATTTTTTTAGTATAGTTTTGCAATTAGGATTGAACAAAAAAGAATTGTGTTCCAGATGAGATTTTACCAACGCACTAAAAACTCCCATCAAAATTTTAGGGTCGGCTCCCCACCAGACTCGACAGAATGACTTCATGATGTTCAGACCTGTTTGACATCTAGAGATTACATACTCAATGTGTTTATTCCATCGCAGGTTTCTATTTATGTATATCCCTAGATATTTCACATCATTTTGAAAATGAACAAACTCATTTCCTACCCTAAGGGGGGCAATTTGTAATTGATGACGATTTGAGCGTGGGAACCACACCGTTTCACATTTATTTATACATAAAGACAGGTTGATTTCTTCGAGAAAATTAGATATGGTTTCCAGAGCCGGACCAATTATAACCTTGGCCGTATCAACCTCTGATGCATTAGTGTAGACGACAAAGTCATCAGCATAAGAAATCAGATTACATCCTGTAGGTAGTTTTTTGAAAATATCATTAATATAAATGTTGAATAGTAAGGTGCTAAGAGGAGACCCTTGGGGAAGACCCAGATTAGTATGGGATGGACCCAGAATATCTCCGTTTGAGTTTTTTGAATAAAGATATCTATTTTCCAGAATTTGGAAAATAATATTGCACAACTCTATGGGTATATTAAATTTGATAAGTTTTCTATACAAAAGAAAGGGGTCAACATTGTCATAGGCAGCTTTAATGTCCAAGAAAACAGCAAGTGTGCCAAGATTTTGTCCAAATCCCCTCTGTATATCAGAAATCAGCATTGACAAAGCATTGGCCGTACTTTGTCCCTTACGAAATCCAGTCATTGTCCATGTAAATGCTTTATGGTGTTCTAGTTTCCATTCAATTCTATTCTTTATCATAATTTCTAAAATTTTAAGGTAGCAAGAAGATAGAATAATAGGTCTATAGGAGTCTACAATTTTGGGATCTTTGTTAGGTTTGAGTAAACATATTACATTGTATTTTCTCCAGGACAGGGGCAGAGGTGCTCCTTTGAGGCAATCATTGTAGAATTTTAGAAGATATCTCCAAGCTTGATGGGGCATGTTTCTGATTGTGGCGTATGATACATCATCCAGACCAGGGGCTGAGCACTTTTTGTTTGTCTTTTTTTTTTTTGTCTTCTTTTTTCTTTTCAGAAACCGTTTAGATATGGCGATAACTCTTTTGGCGTTTATAAAGTTTGCAAGGGAAGAGTTAGACTTAAAAATGTCCAGCGCTTCTTTACGCTTTCTAATAACCTGACTACACTCATCGTCCCACCAGGGGTTGCCCGGCCGTCCGCGTATGTTTTTATATTTAACAGGGATAGATTGACTGGCCGCTTCGTCTACAGCTGAGTGAAATTTGTCAAAAGAAATGTTACTAGGTTCGTAGTGGAGATTGGCTGAAAGAAGGTCGTGGAATTGAGGCCAATTAGCGTTTTTAAAGTCCTTATATGGCACTTCTCTGAGAAGGCCGTTTTTCCAATCATTCTGGGAATTTTTATCAAAACGGCAAATAGTGGGGAAATGGTCACTATTAGAGCAGTCTGGTAGTACCTCCCATGAACAGGAAGAACTCAATGTCGGGTCAATCAGAGCAACGTCTAAGGGGCTGGAATTACCCGGAGCTTGGAAACGAGTAGGAGTTCCATTACTTATTAATAGTATATCACTATTTACAAGGAATTTAGTTAGTGCATTACCGTTAGCATTAGAGTTTGTACAACCCCAACTCACATGAGTAGCATTTAGGTCTCCCATAAGTAGGCAAGGTTTAATATGAAAGCGTTGATCAAGAAAATCTTCCGTGAGTGCATTTTGTGGGCTTATATACATATTGATGATATTTAATTTATCTATTTTAATATGAATAAATTGTTTTGTGTGAACATCACAAGGGGAGGTGTTTGATAATATTGAAAAGTTAATATTTCTTTTGACAAAGGTCGCGATGCCTCCATAACCATCAACTATGTCTTGTCTGACCGACCTGTAGGAATTTATATTAAAATTGTCTGTGGGTTTGAGCCAAGTTTCATTCAGAAGAATCAAATCTGGGTTGTATACTTTTATTAGATTCAAAAGTTCACCTTTATTTGCTTTAGCACTACGAATGTTCCACTGAACTATCGAGAGCTTGAGTGAATGTCTGAGAGAGTCATTATTAGATAGAGATAAATACTGTTGCTGTGAATTACTAAAGAAGTCTATAAGACGTCTTAAAGAGTTGATTTCGGATTGAGTGAGTTTGGATATCAGCGATATAATATTTTGTAAATTTACATTGGTGTCCTTAGACGAGACTGATTCTCGGGCACTCGTGAACGAGGCTTGTTGATTGGATATCTGCGTATATTGGCTTTGGGCTATTGGTTTTTCAGGAGTACTAGTAAATACGCTTCCCATGCTATATTGCATTTCTTCCCTTTGGGGTCTGGAGTTGGGAAAGTATAACATTTCTTCATGGGCCCTTCTATCATATCCCTGACCTTGTCTATTTTGCAGGTTATTTGTAACCCTTCTTTTGGGGGATGAGTTTTCTGTAACTTGTTGGTATGATCGTCTTTTTAACCCATTGTTAAATTCAGTGATTCTGCGCTCATTTGTAGGCATTAAGTCATCTAGGAATTGAGAAGAGTTGGATGTCACAGACCTTCTGCGTGGTGTTGATGGTATAATAGTGGGAAAATCGGCCTGCTGTAGATGGAAATGAGTCTCTCCAAGGTAAGTTTTTTTGCATGCTCGGTTAGCATCATAGAATGATAGATTTTCCAGAGCCATTAAACTTTTTATATCTTTTTGCCTAAGGTATTCTGGACATGTCTTGGCTGTAGCCTTATGATCGTTTCTCTTACAGTGTAAACATTTTCGATCGCAAGAATAACTTGTTTGGGAATCTCTGGGACTGTTTTCATTTCGGTCAGAGTGATTACCCTCTTCACCACAGTTAATGCAGCTTTCCTTACTTTTGCAATGAGTTTTTGTGTGTCCAAAGCGGAAACCATTGAAGCATTGGGTGACAGGGGGAATATATGGAGTAACTTCTTTCTGTAAACCAAAAATTTTAATTTGTCTAGGTAATTTTGTGCCTTCAAAAGTGATGACAATAGAGGCTGTAGGGACATATTCTGTTTGTTTGGTGGATTCATTTAGCGCTCTTCTGTTAAGTCTCATTATAGAGTCGACCTTAATTAAGCTAGAACAGGATTTGATAATTTCTTCTGTACCCATACTTGGTATTACTCCCCTTACGATTCCCTTGCTAGTGACAAAATTGAATGGAATATATATATGATAACCTTTTTCGAGTAATTCTTCATTTTGACAAAAATTATTGGCTGCCGTTACTGTTCTGAATTCAACTCCTAATCTGTTATTTCCTTTAACTTGGTATTTGATAAGATCTTGAAGATTTAGATTAAATAGTATTTGAGCTATCTTAAAGTGGCTATATCTACCTATATTGTTACCTGATTTTTCAGTCGATTCTATATAAACAACATAAGGAGCCGGATCTCCCAATCTGTAATATTTCGGTTCACGTTTATTGTTTGTTGTTTGTACATTATTTGTTCTCACAATGGTCCCAGAGTCTAGATTCTTTGCTTTATCAATTTCAGCATTCCAATCCATTTTTTGCTGTGCTACACTTGAACCATCCTTATTATTTTGAGATTCATTTGGAGTTTCAATGTCAAGGTTAAAGAAAGAATGACCAGCAATGTCCTGAAAATGTTTTTTCCTAAACTTGCCTCCCCCGGGGTCGTCCGGATCGCACATTATGAAATAGTTATGTTACTGAGTTAGGTATATGGCAAGAGATTAAACAGATTTAAGAAAACTCACCAGGAAAGGAATTAAACAACAAAAAATGTTAGTAATATTCGAAAACTCCGAAATACACAGCCGCTTCGATCCACAATCTCCACAGCACTGATTCTTAATAAGAAACCAAAGGATGGGAATAGTCAATTTTTAACTTCGTATGTCACCGTTGGAGTCACTAATTGTGCTGGTTCCACGACAATGACAAAATATTGGGACTTTTGTTGCGACGAAAGAGACAGGGTTATATAAATACGTCGATGCTATATTTACAACAAGTGGTATCGCCATGCCTGGGTCTAGCAGTACAAAGTCACTGGGCGGACTTTTTGTAGGTATTTGTTTTCTTGTCAAATTACTATTCTTTTTGAAGCGGTCTAAAAGTACGTTATTTGTTATCCCGATAGAACCAAGAGCAGTGCGCTTTCTAATACGCAGAAAAAAAAGTAACAAAAAAGTCCTAGGTAGTAAAAGTGATTTCCAAAGTCATCGCTGCTGTCATGGTGGCGTACTCGTTTTAAAATTCCAGATATCGGAAACATCTTATTCCTACTGTAAATACATATTTATCTGACTTATTACGTAAGTAACTATTACAGGGGGAAAATAGTCCTCAAACCCCAATCCCTAACTTATAAGCAAAACTTACTTTTCCTTTTCCGAGGCACCCTCTCCAAGGAATTTAATAGCCACCAATCGAGTGTCCAAAGGCGACGAGTAGTCGGCTATTCCGTCTGCTTCAGCTATGTAAACCTTAAATAAATCATTAAGTTGTAAAAAAAACTGAATAAAGTGTTTGGAATCAGTATTTACAGTGCCAAAAGCGCCTTCAGACAGTTTGGAGAGCATTCTTAACCGGTGCCGGGGAAATTCTTTAATAGTCGTTTGTTCCAGTCTCTTTTTGAGTACTGCCAATGCTTCTTGTTGCGTTGGTGACTGCAATACATATTAAAGATAAAATAAATAAAATTTTCAAAATAAATAAGTATATAAACAGTTATTTTTGAGCGCCCTGAAGGGCAAATTGAGCTCGAAGGACCAAAAAATTTAAAAAAAATAATATTGCAGCAAAATAGGTAAACATATTAGAATTTTCTCCGCTTAATCACCTTTAAAGAAAAGGGTAAAAAAGGTGATCTCTAGAAGTAAAATACCTTTTTAAAAAATTTGAATTTGGAAGCTAACTTTACATCATTGAAATGTTCTAAAGTGAAAAAATCAAATGTAAAAATTATCGTTAATTTTTCTCTTGTTATATCAACAAAGTTGGGTGGGATAAAATTGCAAAAGAAGAGTTGACGGTTTCCACTGCTAATAAGGGGGGTCAAAACGGCGGCCCCCTAGCGGCTAGGTCTTGAAAGAGAGTGTAATGTAGGTTAAATGCCGTGGTAGCTTTTTCATCCGTTTCTTTTTCCCAATTTGTCATTGTAGCAGGGTACATAGCAAAACAAAAAAAAAATCAAAATGTTGCCCTTTTTCTAGTTTTTTCTCGTTATTTTCAAACCTCCAGAATAGAACGAAGTTGCTTGTAGTGGGGAGACCGGGGTAGGGGTAGTGGTGGTGCAAGGACCACAAGTTCGCCATCCAAAAAAGAGTTGTAAGGGGAATCTAAAATTAAAAGATTTTTTTTTCCTCTTTACAAAAGAGAGAACTGATGGTGACATATAGAGGAAATCGAGAAGAACAAAGCACAAGGAACTAAAACCCCTCTCTCTTCACAACCACCCCCTATAAATTTTCAAAAAATCTTTTCCACGACTCGAGCAAGCCGGACACTACTAAAGGTTAGAGGCCCTCAAAAAATACTTTACTCCTCTTTTTTAATTTTTTCATCGAGCGAGGCCACTACCAATTCTTTGGAGCTCAGAAGAACGGCTAAAAACTGTCCTATTATTTGTGTTCAACAACTTTCTTTTTCCTTTCATGGGCTGTCCAACTAAAAGAAAATGTCTCTAAAAAAACTCTCAATAAACAAGGCCGAAGGACCAAAAAAAAATTCAAGATACCATCAAAACCTCACCTTTCTTGGTTCAGCCCCTTCACTTCTCGTACTCCTGAGCGACACCCTCGACTGCCCGCCGCAATTCCTGCCCGAGCCGCTGTTGACCCTCGTCCTCGTCAAGGGCATCGTGCTCTGGTCGCAGCCGGACAAAAGGGGCAGCGTATGTCCTTCGGGCACCGCATAGTCATAGTTATCACAGTTCTTCTTCGGACTCGCCCCGTTGTAGTCCGACATCTCCATTACGATGGGGCTGTAGCTGTAGTAAGGCGCGAATCGCATAGCTTGATACGGTTCCTGGTAGGTGTTCTCCTCCGGATGCGGCAAAGGTAGTGTGGACCTAAACAGTAAACCACTTAAGACCCCCTCTTACACGTTTAGTTTGCAGAAAAATGCATAATTAACAAAAAGTTAAACCTCTACTTAAGCATATAAAAACATACCTCAGACTAGATTTCATTGACTGGCTCTTACGATAATACTCGTCGCTGCAGTTGTTGATGTCGGTTACTCCGTATGCCTCAATGTGGTCTTTTTCCGGCACACTATAAACGCTCTCGTCGCCCTGAACCTGATGGGTCAGACTCCCATTCGGAAATCCAAAGTTTGAAGTATGCGGGCTGTTGAAATACTTGCGGTTTTTAAACCTAAAATCATAATTTATCATCACAAAAGTCCTTAAACTGCAAGAGAGCGCCCCTTACTTGTAGATCAGCACCACGATGCCTCCTAAAAGCGCCAAGACCACCACCACTCCCACCACAATGAGCACAATCACTGCCGACTCGTTGACATCACTGGGAACCGGAATTTCGATTTTTTGCTCGTGTTCAGGAACGACTCTCACATGAGGAGTGGTCGTCGGCTCCGGCTCTATCGAAAAGTTTCCGTGAGCCACCACAGACTCGAAAGCGATTTCACTGATTAAAATCCACTTAGACGCGAAATAAAACTGAATCTTGACGAATTTCCCCACGCGATGATGCAGTTTGATAGTAACGTTGCGCGCGTTCTCAAAAATTCGATCCTCCATATACTCGAAGGTGATGGGTTCGCCCCTATTGAAGCGTTTGCCCCCGATGCTGAACCAGACTTTTGCTACTGAAAACACCTGCACGTCCTTGGTGAATTGGTTATTGCAGTAGACGTGAACTGCGGAAAATTCGCGAACCCTGTCAAACTCGAACTTGATTTCGATGGGCTTGTGACGAGTGTCGTTCCGCCAGCCCACCCAAGTCTGACCGTCGTAGATGTCCGTTTTGAAGTCGTCATGGCCCACTTTTCCGTCGATTAGTTGCCCCAGGCCGTGTTTCAGCTCAGGAGTGTCCCCAATACCATCATAACTGTAGGGGATGTGAATATATATTTTAATTACCGACTCAACATGTGCTGAAAGGAGATAGGTATAAAAAATAAAGGAATCAAAAGAAACAAGACGTCAAAAATAAGTGAATTATTTATATGTAAAGAGTTTTCGATTACGGAAAGTAGATTTATTAAATAGAATATAAGCGGTGGTATGAGATATCAGCAATTTTTTCTTTTATTTGATAGGCCTATCGATCACATTATTTGTGCGTATATCATGTTAGGAAACTTACCCAGTGTCAAAGAATTCCCAATTGTTACCCCTCTTGTCCCCCTGCGGCATGGAATAGCTGACGATACCGTCTGTCCATCGACAGCCGTAGAGCTCCACGCGCATGCAAACGGTCCTCTGGTGGTAACTGTAGGGGTAGAACCGAATTTTGCTGGCCCAAAAGGGTGGATCCAATTGTCGCTTGTTCTCCAGGTAGGGGTTGACGTTGCCCTCGATCACCTAAAATGAGCAAGTTCTTTTATTGCATGAGTCTTAAAACTAAAGTTCGAAAAGTTGAATACATGACAATATTTAAGCACTAATTTGTGTTAGTAATTAGCGATAAGTAAAGTTCTTTACTTTTCCTAATAAGGTAAAGTTCTTAACCTTTCCTAATTGGAATTAAATTAAAAGATTTCTGAAATATAGATCAACTCTATATATTACGTTATTAAGCTAAGAGCAAAATCAATCAAATCCAATCAAAATTAATCCTTTTATTACGAGTGTTTGGCGTCCCAATAAACTAATAAGTAGTAGGTGGATTAGCGGGATGGGGACACATAACGACAATTCAGCTTTTATCAATTGCCAACGTTTCGACCGTATATTGTGATCTTCATCAAGGCTGTAAAGACAAGAAACATCAATCAGTTTATGGCAAGGAGCATGACTAAATTAAGGAAGTGACAAATGACAAAATTAAGAAGCATGACTAACTTGATAAAGACCACAATGTATGGTCGAAACGTGGGCAATTGATAAAAGCTGAATTGTCATTATTTGTCCCCATCCCGCTAATCCACCTACTACTAATTAATCCTTTTGTCTCATACAATGCTCATACCAAATAGGTATAGACCACTATGAACATGGCCGATTCGAGCAATCAATACAAAACTTTGCAGATGGTGCCACACGACAAGAGGCGAACATGGCATCTCGTGACGAAATTCGAAACTAATCTTCTAAGCATTCTTATTCATTACAAACCATCTACACGGCGCATTCGCCATTGTCAAGAAAGTGATAATTACACATAAATGTGTAAAAGTACGAAACAATGATTACAAAAAAAAACTTTTTGAACCCTCAGATTAGTGTCTCATATCAGCAGCATTAGATACATGTACTCTCTGTTGTATGACATGGAAAATCCTCCTGGTCAGGTTCAAAAAATGAGTGATAACATTAAAACATCGAATAGCTCCTTCGCCATTATCAAGAAACTGATAAAAACACAAATTTATAAACCAACGAATTGAACGAATATATAAAAAACTTCCTTTTTAAAGCTCCACAATATTATCTAATAATCTTACATTTTGGAGCATTAGATACATGTACTTTCTGTTGTATAACAATCTTCTTGGCCAAAGTCAAGAAATTAGTGTAACGTTAAAACTATGAATCCTTCGCCATTATCAAGAAAGTGACCACGAAGGAAACAGCAAAATAGCTGATTTGCCATTGTCAAGAAAGTGGTCATAATTATACCACCAGCAGATTAGAAATTGGCCATCTTAGAATAAATTAAAGATTAAATTTTATAGTTGTGAGAAATCTTCTTTTAGGCTGCTATGCATATTATTCCAAAGTAGTCACGATAGCTGTTTGATGGAACATTAAAGGTTCCAGTAAAAGGGCATTCGATGTTTTAAAATTATTTAACATTTATTTTAATGGATTTTTAGCTTTACTTTGTCGATTTTAAAGAGAGCAATAATGAAACCAAAATACTATCTCATTTGATGCCGTCAAGAAACCCCAAAACTCAGAGAAAAACTCCTATTGTCATGTTCAAACAATAATGAGTTGTCTACATTTATAATTTCACTTAAAACTTTACTTGAAGCGATGGTATTTGACACGAAGCTGTTAAATTCGATTTATAATTGCTTTGAAAACAAAATAACACTTTTTTTTAAAAGGAATTTGTATCATTTCAATCAAACAACTAAAGAAACTGGTTTTATATTTGACTGGTGTGACTGATGGTTAACCCAGCACTTTTCAAGAGGGACGCAGCTGAGATAAGGGTAGAAAAAGTCATGAAAGGGTGAGAAAAAAAAGGAACAGAAGAAGAAATCGGTTTAATTATCAAATTATTTGTAATGTTGGCTGATTTCCCAAGAAGGCCATTACTCTTTATCCCCCAGGGGTGAAGTGCGTGACACGACGTGGTTTTGCAGCCAGGGGGTCGTTGACAGTGTGGATAGAACGGACATGTATGTGCGATTTTTTTTATTGAGTTTACAGCACGTTGCCTTGTTCATGTTAAACGACAGGTTATACGGCTAGTTGTTATAGAACATTTCGGATTAAGGAAAACATATAATTTCGAGTGTGGGCGCGCCGCTGGGTGGTTACTCCAAGACTTGGAAAAGCGTTTGGAGTTGCACTTATCAATTCCCCCATATATGGGGGAAAACAAGCTCCTAATTTCGCGCGGTCACGCAATATTCTGTCGTCGGCGTGGCGCCATTTTATGTCTTTTTTTTTGAATCCTAATATGATGAGTTACCTATTTATTATTCAGGTTGACATATGAAGCTCACGTTTTTTTTGTTTTTGTTTTCTTTTTCTACAGGAAATTAGATCAAAGAGAAAACCTTCAGTCTCAATTTTAGCCGGATTACGACGGCGTTATGAAAACTGTACAAAATAAATAGCTGCAAATCAGCGCTTGGCGGATGCTACAATATTGATATTCGTTCCGCCTGTTTCCACTAAAATCTGGACCGCATAATTTCATTAATATTTAAATTGCACAATTTGTGACGGACGTGCCTTTTTATTTAGTTAATATGCACGCGAATGACCGAATTAAAAATTGTTTAAACGAATGATGAGCATTACGCATATTTATTTTCTCAGGGGCTGGGCGTGGGAGTGAGGGGGCTGAGGTTAATAGCGTCGTTTCTCCCCAAAAAATTAATTGGACAGAAATACGTGCCCGGGCTTCTGCACGTCTCACGCAGTCGTAAAAAATAATGATGCGTTTCGTTCTCTATTACCGCTACCTTCGGGTTTTTCTGGGTTTTGCGAGTTAGCTTAATGACTCGCCTAGATACCGTATAAAAGAGCCATTTGGTCCAATCTTTGGACTTAGATACTTCTTTCTTGGAGAAGCCATGATTTCAAAATTATTATTCAAACGTGGTGGAATATCGACAGTTTAGCATTTCTTGATGGAATGGCGAATGATTCATTTCCTGAAATGATGTCTTGAATCCTCTTAAGTTCTGTCGCTTTGTTGTTCTTATATATAATGTTGTGTTGTAAAATTTATAATTGTTTAAACAACTTAACAATATTCTACGGTTGATAAGACTGAAAAATTTCATCAATGGTCATAAAAATCTAATAAAAACATTCTAATCTAGCAGAAAGTACCTTCAACGACACGACGCCCCTGGCCTTAAGGCGATTGTGGGCTAAAAAGTACCTAGAGCAAGCTACACACCAAACAAAGCCGGTAATGGAAAATAATGACTTCAAAACGGTATTCAAGGCACTATTATTTCAGTTCAAAAAAGAAAGTAAATTTAAAATACCTGGCGCTTCACGTTCCTAATTAAAAGTGAAACAACCCCAACGCCCCTGTGTTTTAGGCACGACTTTCTTTGTTTTCAAAATAGTAATAAAATTTCCCGCGGAGTTTCACCTTGTTTCAGCGAAATCGAAAGAGGGGCGGCCTAGAACGCGGGGTTTAACTTTTCCCCATCGATCCCTCATTATTGCCTCGGTCACGCTAACCTCTAGGCGCGGAAAATCGATTTTCCCCCCATTCCGAAAAAAAAAGCAGAAACGAATTTCCCGAAAAAAAAAACCGCGCTCAATTAGTCATCTTAAGTGCATAATTCACTTTCGTCGGGGCTGCCGAGAGGTGTCCGAGTTATTATCCATAAATTCGTTACGTCAATCTGGAACGCGGGCTCAAGTGACAACGAAAATTGGCTTAATTTAACCTGGAGCCAGTTCGCCTTTGATGTAAATTTCTGGCTTCATTACGAGGCTTTTTGCAAAATTTTATGTTTCCGATGCGTAAAGAGCCGCTTCCTGTCGTTTATTGCGCCCGCTCGTGAGTGTGGGAGATATTTTTCACTCTTAAAGAAATGGGGGAGGGCTACCGTCCCATAAATCAGATTCGCATTGTGCGGCGTTATTTTTAAGACAATGAAAAAGGTTAATCGGCCGATCGAATCCCCTTGAAGGTTAACTTATACTCCTGTGATTTTCTAGGACATTAGTTTAACAAATGCCACCTACTTTTGGTCTCCCTCCATAATTTTCTAGAGTGGTTAGTTTCGGATAAGATACCTGAATAAAAAATTTGCAATTTAGAAGTTTATAGGCAGCTCGAAGTGAAAAAAAATCGGGTTTAACATTTTGTAAAAGAAACATGCACTGATTTGTAAGATAGGGCAACAATCAACGTTAATTACTGTAACATTTTAATATACATTTTTAACAAATTTAAAGCTTCTTCCTGTTTAGATCTGAAGAGGCGTAAGGACTCAATTAGAGCCAGCTCATCTAGGGTCGTTAAATTATTTAAAGTCTCGTTGTTTGCCGTGCCAAAATGGGATCTTAATGTAGCCACCGCGTTTTTTACTTCAAGACAATTAAATATTATTTATTCAAGCCCGGCTTCCGTAATGACTGGCGTAACGTCTCTTTCAATATTTTCTTGTTCGCTCGCTTCGTTCCTGAGGATCGCGCTCGGGTAACGCGTTCGAATCAATCTTCATCTTTTATAATTAGCAAAAACAAAGAACGTTTTTTTTTTGTTCTCAGTTGAAACTGAACATTCAATTACACGGATATTAATTCGCGGTTTTTTGAGGAGAGAACTACCATCCATCCGTTTTTATATTTACTTTTAGCTTAAACTCACCTCTTCGCCTTTAGCATTGTGGTATCGGATCCACTTCTGCAGCCTCGGACGCCAGTATTCGATCATATAGGCCTCGGCGTACTCGATACCCTGCCCATTGCCGAATCGGCCCTGCGTTTCCGTGGCCGTGATCATGTGCACCGTCTTCAGGTCGATCTGGATCCATTCCTCCGGCTCGGTGGTGGCCTGTTTCTGAGGACACCAGGCGCCCCCGTTCTTGTCCGTTCTCACCCTACAATAGAGTCGTTGTTATTGTTCGATTAGGCACAGCTAACAATAATACTGATAATTAACTAATTAAATAACGCCCCGTGGGACATAAATTAATTGGAATTCGATTTTCATTTAGGTTGCCTAATTAACTTTTGTTAATACGTATATCCCTCATAGGCGTAGAAAACGCAGCTGCCCAACAACACAACTAGTTGCGGTTCTTCAACGGTATGCCCTGATGCCATCTAGCGTGCCGATTTTCGCCAATATTAAGAACGACCTGAATTTGTTCTCAGTGACATTTTATTAATAGACACCACAATGATAATACAACTTGTTGCTCAAAATATCTATGACAACAACAAAAATATAAGCAAGTGAAGTAGTATACCAAATAATACAAAGTCACTGTTATTACAAACTTCGTAGTAGTACATAAGCAACAACATAAATTGTTATAGACAAATTAATTAAGAACAGTCTTACAAATGAAAGAATTACGTTAAACCTACATATAAGCCATTCGCTTATTATTGTCGTCAAGTAGGCGTTGGAAATTTGACTTTGACATTTTTATCGTATCTTCTCAACATGTGCTAAAAGGAGATGGGTATAAAAAAATGAAGGTTTCAAAGGTAACTAGATGACAAAAATAACTGAATGGGAAATACGTCAGTGCTTGGATCATTGTTTTAAAGAGGAAAGGGTGCAAAAAGGGAGATAAACTTATCAGAGATGGTAATGTAAAGAGGTGGGTAAAAAATTAATATTGAACATTGGACATTTTTATATCAGAATCTGCAGAATCTATTCTGCCACGTGCCACACACTATAACTCTCTAAGTGTATTCAAATCCAAACCCGGGTTAAAGTAAGCAAAAACGCAAAAACTAGACGAAGAAAAAGCTCTGAAGATTCTGCAGAAAGTGACAGACAAAAGGGTGGTGAGTGTGAGTAAAAAATGAATGTGGAACATTGGACATTTTTATAGCAGAATCTATTCTGCCACGTAATGGTTCACACCGACATGTCCGCGATGACTAGTATTAAGGCCCACTTTTATAAGTTCAGTTTAAAACTCTAAAAAGTAAACTTTAGTTTGCAGATAAACGAAGGATTTTGACAGAAAAACAATGCAATATACGTGTCAAATCTCGAGTTTAAACTTCAGGTTTCAACTTTAATTTGAAGATCAATGAAAGATAACCAATATAATGTATGTCAAATCTGGAGTTTAAACAACAAACTAAAGTTTAAGCTAAACTTGTAAAAGTGGCACTAAAAATGCTAATCCATGATCAGGATGACTAATGACTCTCAAGAGCTTTTTTTCGGTCTAGGTTTTGTTTACTGTTGTTGTTGACTTCCTAATGGCGTCTGCTCCAAGTTGGGCAATTTGCCATTTGTTTACTGTAACTCCGGCTTGCATTTGATTTTTGATTGGACTATGCGTGGGTGTAAGGTCATAGGTGTAAGTAGGTAGATATTCGCATTTGTCAAAGGGCGCCTTAGAAGTTATTAAAAATAAAGTCGTTTTTACCTAGTTCTTTCAGTCGAGGGTTTCTGGGTGCTTGTTTTACTGCTTTCTCGAATTTGCCTCCAAAGTTCGTAGGTACTGTTCCTTCTAATTTGCGAATTCTTTGCAGTTAAAATTAGTGGGCCTTCCGCATAGTGATTCAGTTATTTGAATACAAATCGTCAACTCAAGACTTAAAAATTCTATCCAATAATAATAATAATAATAATAATAATAGGAAAAATAGTAGTTCGACAAGAAAACAAAAAATACAAAAAGTCAGCCGGCCGGAGGACATTTTGAGCCGGGTTCGGTAATTCCAGCCGCGCGCTCCGGAGACAGACCATTTCCCAAAATCGTAATAAGCTAGAGTGAGATAGAATGTGCCCGAGCGCTCGGGATTTAATTACGGAACTCTTAGAAATGTCAAGACTGTCAAAAAAAGCTATTGACAGCTGTCACTGACACTGGCGCAAACTCTCTCATCGGAGCGTCATGACGTCATCATAAGTAGGCAGCGGTTATTACGTGAGTATTATGTAAAGTCGTGATGCTTTTCTTTAAAACCTGTTTGTTTTTTTATTGTTTTAATATAGTTGCTATTTAATAAAATGTTGGTATATTATTGAAACGCCTGCGGTTTTTGAACATGTCTCGGCTAGCAAAGTGTATGTGCAGATACATTATGGGCTTTAATAAAACACGATTGACCCTTTCTGTTATTATTAATGCTGATGGCTAATTGATATTTTTTGCTTCTATTACGTCGAAATGACTAACGGACGCAATTTCAATATGAAAAAACCCTCGATTCGGATTTATAAATTATTTATTTATTTCACCAGCTGCTGGTCGATTTGTGAACCAATCTAGTTCTTTCAGGCGAGGGTTTTATTGATTTCTCGAATTTGCGATCAAAGTTCATATTTTGCGGATTCGTAGAGGTTAAAACCTCTACGATTTATTTTAATTGAATAGAAATAGAAACCATCAAATCAGAAATCAAAACTTTAAAATTTTTCTAATACGAAAAGTATAAGAAAACTAAAATTCCGCTGGTCGGAGGCCATATTACTTAGAAATGTCATTGTCAAATGTCAAAACTGTGATGGTACGTCCCCAAGATCTGTCCACTTTATAGGTTACCTCATTTCGCAGAAAAATAAAGAAAGAGCTATTGTGACGTCATGAGGATTCACGGCTGACAATTTTATAATTATTTAAATAAGTGATTTGACAGAGATGTCTTATTTTTTGAAAATTTAAGCTTTTAAATGTTAATGTTCGGCAAGAATTCTTAATTACTATAAATTTGGGGTATATTTAGACTTATTTTACACCATGCAAAGTAATAGTTTCATTCAGAATACTTCTTAAATATCGGAAATAAACTTCACAAAACGGCTAAGAAAATAGGGTTAGAACATCGGTAATTCCATCCGAGCGCTCCGGACACAGACCATTTCCCAAAATCTTAACAAGCTAGAGTGAGATAGGCTGATATCCGGAGCGCTCGGGTTGTAATTACCAAACTCAACTAGTACAGAGCAGAAAATTTATAAAAATGGACTTCACTCTGTAATATAGTAATAATGTAGGAAATAACTTCTTGGTTTCAGCACACAAAAATACCAAAAACCTTAACAAAATTTAATTTTAATTAAAAAAATTAACCCTCGCTTTACAAAAGCATAGGGGGAATGGCGGAAATGAAGTCTTGTGACGTTGGCTGACGTATACAGGTGGTTCTCTCTCTAAGAAATGAGGTAACCTGTAAAGTTAATTGATCTTGGTACGTCCCCATGTGCGGATATGGCGTATATTGCGGATCCACAGTGTTGCCGCTATATATAGTGATATAATGAATTCAAAATTTTACAACATTTTTCCTCTTATACTTTTTGATTCATGATTTGTCTAGTATAAAATATAAAATAATAATTTCATGTAAACAAAATAACTTGACAATTAACATTTGACAGACACACACCAATGATCCAAATCAGTCCGCTAAAAAAAGTAAATTTTTGCCGACTTATATCACTTTAATGAGAATGCAGAAATTTCGCAACACTTAGCAAGAAACTTCAATTTCAACCAATCAGACCACAGCGCCAGTATACGCGATATCCGCACATGAGGACCTACCATAAAAGTTTGTCGACATAGCTGTCACTGACACTAGCGCAATGTCACTCATCGGAGAATTATGACGTCATCATAAGTAGGCAGCGATTGTTACGTGAGTATTATGTTTTGCTTCAGGACCTGTTTTCACTGTTTCTATTTAATAAAATTTTGATATATTATCGAAAACATTAACTACGCCTGTGGTTTTTGGACATGTCCCGGCCACCAGAGTGTTTGTGCAGGTACAATATGGGCTTTAACAAAACACGATTGACCGCTTCTGTTATTATTAATCCTGATGGCTAATTGATATTTCTTGCTTCAAATTACGCCGAAATGACTGAACCGTGTTACGCGAATTCAATATGAAAAAGGCCTCGATTCGAATTTATAAATTATTTATTTATTTCATCTGCTGCTGGGCGATTTGTGAACCAATCCCGACGAGCTTTGCGCATTTATGGAAATAAAAATTACATCGCGTCTCGTTTGCAAATATTCGGCTTGTTTATTTTCCAATCGGGCGTATTGGAAAATGAGAAAATAAATAATTTTGTTCGTTTGTATTTCGCCAAGTTGTAGCATGCAGATTGGGTACAGAAACTTGCCACTAGGCAAATATAGCAAAATTATTTTTCCTTGTGTAGTTTTAGCCATTTGAATGGCAAAAAAAGCACCATCTCCGTCGTAGCTCGTATGTTTGACACACAATTAAAGGAAAGCGCCCAAGAATCCTTGATACAAGAAGCAGACGACTGCTCCCGGTCGGTGTTTAATTACAAAAACTATTTAATGAAGAGGGCGGCACCACGCAATCAAATGTTTGTTAATTAGCGACTGTTTAACTTGGAACAATAAAGCTCTGATGGGAGCTTGAGCTATTTAAACTTCCAACTTGTTTGACAGTGACGGATGGGCGACTTCCCCCCAGAAACAACAAACAGATGTAATATGGAATCTTAAGCGGCGAATAATTTTTGGGGGGCGACGCTCGTTAAATGGATTTAAATTTTGCAACTTTACCCTTTAAGCGGCTTCAATATACAACACCCACATATGCAGGAATAACACTTGTCAACCCAAAACATAGTTAGATGATAATATGCTTTTTTTTTAATTTATGTTGTTTTTTAACTTTCTTTGTTTGAGGTTGAGGTGTGAACTTGTTTTCGTTAAGTCGGTATGTCACGATAGAAGAATCGGTTAGGTGGTAACGACTCTGAGAAAGATTTGTGCGAACTTAAGAACCTTATTTTATCGGGCGATCGATATGAGCACGTTTCGTGATTTTATAGAAATTTTATTCGGTTTACAGTGCCATAGAGCTTTTCTCTGGAAATAACCGAGCTATTTTTCAAAATAGGATGGAAATGTAGAGCCATTTTAAGCGCGCAAGGATGGAGGATTTATCGTTCAATAATATACCGGAATTTATGGCGCTGCTTAACCGTGAGAGATATTTAAAACAACCTTAAAGGATTTCCAGGCGAATTTCCAATCCCATTTTCGGCCTATCCGCACCCTCCTGTTTTTACTCTAAGCCCAATGTTTGTTCGGCAATTTAGGGCCTTGTTTTCACAAAGAGGCTTTGTTTTTACTTCAAATCGAATGCAAATTTGTCGGTAAAGCCGTTCTGTCGCTTATTAAAAAAGGCGGCCTCTGGTTTCACCAGATCTAAAGCCATTGGAATTGTCTAGGCAAACATCAATCAACGGCTCTCAGTGGCTATAATTACGGCCGCGGCCACTACGAGTTAATTTGCTTTGCTACTTAGCGGCCAAAAATGGTAAAGCTCATTATTTAGAAACACCTGTGCTTGTACCGCTATATAGACACGTACACAGTGGCACTAAGAAAGTTTTAGAGGGGGTCGTCGAACAGGGAAAACAAAATTAAAAACTTTCCAAAGTTGATCGATGCCCGGAATGGAAGTAAACATCGAAAAAACTTCCAACCTAATTATTTCTGGAGCGAATCGGGAAAGTGCGTTCTTTCGATAAAGGACGAAAGGACGCTTTTCTTCATTACGTAATGGCAATAACGTAGGATTTTTCGTACCGAAATAAGCCATAAAAATGAAGTCGTTTCACCGACATCTGCGGAGGATGTCGTTGAAAAATACGCGCCCATTAAAGTGATCCGTGTTTAGATTTTCAATTTTTAAACGATATTAATGGCCCGCTTAAAAATAACGACTAAAAATTATGATTTTTTTAATGTTCAGTCATAAAAAGGATTGGATTTACCCTCACTAAATGAACTGTCAGAGATAATGATTGGCGCACGCACATTAAGAAAATGACGGAAATTAAGTGTAGTGAATAAAAATTACCTTCCATGTTGAGGTCCCACATTGCCACTGTCAAACGATGAGGAAGCGGTGATGTCGCTATCTTTGATCACGCCATTTTCCATTCCCAAGGGGGCGATGCATTGAGCTGAAATACAAAATATTTTGAAAACAAACCAAACTAAATTAAAATTTTCTATTATAAAAAATTAAAAATGTATCTACTTGTTTTGTCAATCTTCAAGGAAATTGTTCAGAGAGAAAGAGGAATTATTGCAAACATTTTTTGAGGTGCCACGCCCATTTTTGTTAAATTTTGACGAATATTTTCCTCATACTAACCATTTTGACTGAGACACTTACTAACAACTTCATTGACCGTCTGTAACTTGAGACCGCCTCGACCGATCGGAGTGAATCCAACTGTTTCTTCCTCTTCTTGATGTCTTCCTTCACCTCCCACCATCGGAAGTTCCATAGGTACAATATTTTCGGAGATAAACCCCTTCGAAGTTCGATTAAACACTTTTAGAATAGTGTTTTTGGACCATTTTCGAGGTTAAATTTATTCGAATTGAATTCGTTACGTTTTTTAGAGATTGCAAACGTGCGATTCCGATCACAAAGAGCAAAAAAAAGTTTCCGGAATTTAGGGGAAAGAGGTATTACGACTTTTTTCTCAATTCTCAATTTTGACCGCCCGTAACTTGAGAACGCCTCCATCGATCGGAGTGAATCCAATTGTTTTTTCCTCTTCTTGATGTTCTCTCTCACCCCCCACCATCGGAAATCCCGTAGGTGCAATATTTTCGACGTTCGATAAAGTAGTCTTAGAATCGTGTTTTTGGACTATTTTTGAGGTTAAATTTATTCGAATTGAATTCGTTACGTTTTTAGAGGATTGCAAACGAGCGATTCCGATCACAAAGAGCAAAAAAATTTTTCCGGAATTTAGGGGAAAGAGGTGTTACGACTTTTTTCTCAATTCTCAATTTTGACCGCCTGTAACTTGAGAACGCCTCGACCGATCGGAGTAAATCTAACAGTTTTTTCCTCTTCTTAATGCCCTCTTTCACCCCACCACACATTCCCACAATCGGAAGTTCCGTAGGTGCAATATTTTCGGAGCTAGACCCCTTCGGAGGTCGATTTTTAAGTACCGTTAGAATCGTCACTTCTCCAAATTTGTATTTTCACACACTTAGGGAAATTTTTTATCGATTTTGGCCTTAATTCTAATCTGACTTTCTCGAAAAACTCCAGATTTGCATTTTGAGGCGTTTTAAGTAAAATTTCACTTATTTTTGGTTCAAAAATGTAATTTCACAAAAAAAAATAAATAATAAATTAGAAAGTTTTCTAAAATTGAATTTTACGAAAAACTTTAAAATTTGCGTTTTGCAAAAATGTAATTTCACCAAAAACAACAAATTAGAAAATTTCAATCAGTTTTTCCTAAATTTGTCCTAAAATTGAATTTTACAAAAAAGCTTTAAAATTTGCATTTTTAGACGATATCAGTCATTTTTAACCGATTTCGACCTTAATTCTTACCTTAATTTTTCAAAAAGCACCAAATTTACATTTTGGAATGCTTTGAGCAATTTTTAACGCATTTCTAAAAGATTTTCATCATTTTTAACCGTTTGTGTCAGTAATTCTTACCTGAGTTTCTCGAAAAACTTCACAGTTGCATTTTTAAACGCTTTGAGTCGTTTTTAGCCGATTTTGGCCAGTATATACCTTCCCTTTTCCAAATTTGTATTTTTTTTTATTTTTACGCACTTAGAGTCATTTTTGATTGATAATGGCCTTAATTCTCATCTGACTTTCTCAAAAAACTCCAGATTTGCGAGTTGACGCGTTTTAAGTAAAATTTCACGTCTTTTCGGGTCAAAAATGAAATTTCCTCAAAAAAACAACGAATTAGAAGCTTTCAATCAGTTTTTCCTAAATTTGTCCTAAATTTGAATTTTACCAGAAAACTTTAAAATTTGCATTTTTAGACGATATTGGTAATTTTTTGCCCGATTTTGGCCTTAATTCTTAGTTGAATTCATCGAAAAGCACCAAGTTTGCACTTTGAAACGAATTTTCAAGCGATTTTGGCCAAAGGGTCGTAATTTGGATTCCTAAAAGATTTTTATCATTTTTAACAGATTGTTTCCCTAATTCTTAGGTACCTGATTTCTCGAAAAACTCCAGTTTTATTTTCTCAGTTTCATTTTCTGTTTTATTTTCAAAAGCTTTGAGTGATTTTTAACGGATTTTGACCGGTATTCTAACCTTAACTTCGCCGTACACTACAAATTTGCATTTTTACCCACTTAGAGTCATTTTGATCGATTTTGGCCTTAATTCTAACCAGACTTTTTCGCAAAACTCCAGATTTGATATCATGAATTTAAAAAAAACAGCTCAAAATTATCTCAATGCAATGCGATCTATTTAGATTATAATTGTTCACTCATTGGAAAAGTTCAATTTTGATATTTATTAGATATATATTTAGATAGAAAAACAATCCCAACGAAAGTCCAATGTAGATTGATGACAAAAATATGAAAAAGATCAAGGAACGAAACATGACGAGGATTAAGAATTAAAAAAAATTTGAACAAAAAAAACAGTAAGAAATAAAAAAAATAAAAAATTACGAAAAGCATTGAAAGTAAAAAAAATATATATAGATAGAAAATTATAAAAAAACTGTCCAAAAGAGGCATAGTTTTAAAATATTTTCAATTTTGGAACA
Organism: Taphrorychus bicolor; assembly: GCA_951812265.1. Lineage (NCBI taxonomy): Eukaryota > Metazoa > Arthropoda > Insecta > Coleoptera > Curculionidae > Taphrorychus > Taphrorychus bicolor. The sequence continues at coordinate 33,456,623 of OX638300.1, read as the reverse complement.
AAACCGTTAAAAAGATTTGAAACATTTGATAAAAGATGTCCTTTTTTCGGTGCACAATTCATTTAATAAAAAATGATTTTTAATTTATAGTAGACTTTTTTTTTCGGGCCATTACAGTATAAAGAAATTAAAATGTGAAATGAATCAGGAATTTGGAATACATTAAAAAACACAGTTTTGGATCAAAATTTGCATAATAAAAATCAATTTACATTATTCAAAATTGCCTTGAAAGAATGAAAGCAATGAAAAGTACAAATTAGATTGATGATAAAAAATATGAAAGAACAAAAAATTCAACGAAGCGACAAATAATAATAGAGAAATATGAGTAAATAACAGTAAGAAAGAACAAATTTAAATGAAAAGTTACGAAAAGCATTGAAAGTAAAAAATGGAAAATAGATAGAAAATTATATTAAAAAAATAAACTGTCCAAATTGGGTCTAATGCTAGAAGAAAGCTTTTTATTTTTTATGAAAGATCAAAAAATTCAATAGGCAGATAATAATAATAATAATAATAATAACAGAAAATATGAAGAATAAAAGAGCAGTAAAGATACACCTATAAAGTCCAGAGGAGGCAAAGGCACAAATTATGATTACTTCTAATTCTAGGCCAAAATCGTCTAGAGCTTAAAAAAATATATATAAATGTTGAGTTTGGACTCAGGCTTTAAAGGTGTAAACAGGAATCATTAATTAAAAAAACGCACTTTTGGGTCGAAATTGTCTCAATGTCTCAAAATTAACTTACTAACATTACAATTAAATATAGTTTATTTATTGGAAAAATTAAATTCAGTATTTTCTGAGATAGACTCATTCAGAGGTCGATTTTTAAGCACTTTTAGAATCGCCTTTTTTTGACCATTTTTAAAAAAACTTCGTTAGAGGTTAAATTCATTTGAATTGAGTTTGTAGCATTCTTATTAGATTGCAAGCGTGCTATTCCGATCAAAAACAGCAAAAAAATGTTTCCAAAATATTTTCGAAAATGTCCAAAGGGCGGGGTTATTTATTACGACTTTTTTCTCAATTCTCAAGTTTGATCGCCTGTGACTTAAGAACGCCTCGACCGATCGAAGTGAATCCAACTGTCTTTTCCTCTTCTTGATGTCCTCTTTCACCTTCCACCATCGAAAGTTCCGTAGATGCAATATTTTCGGACATAGACCCCTTCGGAGGTCGATTTTTAAGCACTTTTAGAATCGCTTTTTTTGACAATGTTTTAAAAAACCTCTTTAGAGGTTAAATTCATTTGAATTGGGTTTGTTACGTTCTTATTAGGGGAATGCGAGCGTTCCATTCCTATCAAAAAGAGCAAAAATATTTTTCCGAAATTTTTTCGAAAATGTCTAAAGGGGGGGTGTTACGACTTTTTTCTCAATTCTCAGCTTTGGTTGCCTGTGACTTGAGAACGCCTCAACCGATCGGAGTGAATCCAACTGTCTTTTCCTCTTCTTGATGTCCCCTTTTCACCCAAATGTCCAAAAAAGTAGGGGGGGGGGTTTACTACGACTTTTTTCTCAATTCTCAAGTTTGATCGCCTGTGACTTAAAAACGCCTCGACCGATCGGAGTGAATCCAACTGTCTCTTCCTCTTCTTGATGTCCTCTTTCACCTTCCACCATCGGAAGTTCCGTAGATGCAATATTTTCGGACATAGACCACTTCGGAGGTCGATTTTTAAGCGCTTTTAGAATCGCTTTTTTTGACCATTTTTAAAAAACCTCTTTAGAGGTTAAATTCATTGGGAATTGGGTTTGTTACGTTCTTAGGCGATTGCGAGCGTTCCATTCCTATCAAAAACAACAACAAATATTTTCCGATTTTTTTTAGAAAATGTCCAAAAAAGTAGGGGGGGGGGGGGGTTACTACGACTTTTTTCTCAATTCTCAAGTTTGATCGCCTGTGACTTAAAAACGCCGATATTCACCGATCGGAGTGAATCCAACTGTCTTTTCCTCTTCTTGATGTCCTCTTTCACCTTCCACCATCGGAAGTTCCGTAGATGCAATATTTTCGGACATAGACCCTTCGGAGGTCGATTTTTAAGCACTTTTAGAATCGCTTTTTTTGACCATTTTTAAAAAACCTCTTTAGAGGTTAAATTCATTGGAATTGGGTTTGTTACGTTCTTATTAGGGGAATGCGAGCGTTCCATTCCTATCAAAAAGAGCAAAAAAATGTTTCCGAAAGTTTTTCGAAAATGTCTAAAGGGGGGGTGTTACGACTTTTTTCTCAATTCTCAGTTTTGGCCGCCTTTGACTTGAGAACGCCTCAACCGATCGGAGTGAATCCAACTGTCTTTTCCTCTTCTTGATGTCCTCTTTCACCTTCCACCATCGGAAGTTCCGTAGGTGCAATATTTTCGTACATATACCCCTTCGGAGGTCGATTTTTAAGCACTTTTAGAATCGCTTTTTTTGACCATTTTTAAAAAACCTCTTTATAGGTTAAATTCATTGGGAATTGGGTTTGTTACGTTCTTAGGGGATTGCGACCGTTCCATTCCTATCAAAAAAAACTACAAATATTTTCCGATTTTTTTTCGAAAATCTCCAAAAAAGTAGGGGGGGGGGGGTTTAATACGACTTTTTTCTCAATTCTCAACTTTGACCGCCTGTAACTCGAGAACGCCTCAACCGATCCGAGTGAATCCATTTGTTTTTTCCTCTTCTTGATGTCCTCTTTCACCTCCCACCATCGAAAGTTCCGTAGGTGCAATATTTTCGGAGATACACCCCTTTGGAGGTCGATTTTTAAGCACTTTTTAGAATCGCGTTTTTTGATCATTTAAAAAAAAAACCTCTTGAGAGATTAAATTCATTCCAATTGATTTGTTACGTTCTTAGGAGAGTGCAAACGTGCTATTCCGATCAAAAACAATAACACATTTTTTCCGAAATTTTTTCGAAAATATCCAAAGTGGAGGGGCATCACGACTTTTTTCTCAATTCTCAACTTTGACCGCTTGTAACTTGAGAACGCTTTCTCTTCAATATTTTCGGAGACAGACCCCTTCGAAGGTCGATTTCAAAAGTCGTCAAAATGTCAAACAAAAATTCCAAATAAATCTAAAATGAGACAAAAAAAGGAAGGGCGATTGCCCGAAAAAACTTTTTCACGAGAAAAAAGAATTGTGCAAAAACGATGCTCAAAAATAGCACATTTGTATATGAACACCTTGGACAGGGCTCCTAATTTGGCATGGCAATATACAGGGTATTCCATCAAAAAAAAAAATTGTTGAGTATTTTGATGACAAAAAAAGCAATTTTTTTTTCTACTCCTACTGAGTAGGTGAGACGTCTTGTGTCTGTGATAATGAAGCAGAATGTTCAATTTGTTGATAAAATGGCGAATGTCAGTTATGCTGTGGTGCATTTAAATGCTTACCTCCCTTTGGCTGGTAACTCTAGTATCTAAAGATAACTATAGTTTTAAGGTGTGTACCTATTCAATCTATGAGAAGGGCTTTCAATGCCTAACACTTATTTGGAAGCAATTTAATAAAAGTTCGTTTCCAGATTTCCCTAAATATACAAACTATATCTCTGACATATTCAATAATATACATGTCCGGGAGACTAGCCTCTTGACACAAGGATTTCATGTGTCCGACGTTTTAATCTGTTAAAATTGATTATTAATCCCTAGGGATTGCGTTCGCCTATATCGGTGCGCGGAGCAAATATCTGACACGCTAAGCCTGAAGGATTTGGCTAAAATCGGTCTAATTTGGAACTTTCACTTACATGGATCCACTGCTCGCGACTTGTTTCCGAACAGAGACAGTAAAACGAGGCTCGCCAACCATTTCCACGATATCATAATCCGTCTGGGTGAGGGCCCGAATGTTGGAGTGAAGGTACTATCACGGCATTTTCCTGAAAGCAGAAAATAGTCTAAATAATTGCTTAATACTACCCCCTTTATTTACATTTTTGAGTCTGCCAAAAATAAGACATAGTCTAAGCGTAATTGTCTTCCAACATTATTCCTTCCATAAGAATCTCCAGTTCTATTGCCTATTAACCCCCCTAAAAGTTGCTATATTTCTGGATAAATATGATCGTCGTAACAGAAATCTGTTAAAAAGTTGAAGAATCCTGGGTACCTTCAACTCGATATTTTTTGGTTTTCCCTTAATGGTTTTACAGAAGACTTTGTTGTCAAATATCTACCTGGATCATAGGCCCTACTAATACTTAACACCTTCCGTATAATATTAGTAGAGAGTAGAGTAATCTCAGTGACGTCACAACTGTAATATTGACGGTGACAGGGCGATGCGTCAAATTACCAAAATGTCGCCCTGTCAAGTCTGTCATTGTCAATTGATCATTCCAGACTTATATATTAATAGGTAGACAGAGGAAGTAGGATTCTCCAACAGTTTGCTCCAATCTGTCTGTGAAAATGCCAGTGAAGTAGCATTGGTATTGTAGCACATAAGAAAATATTTTATTAAAAATAATAATGAAACTAAATTACTATTAGTAACAGTAGTAATGTTATACGTAATATTATTAGCAAACATCGACTTTCGTTTAAATAAATAAAAACAATTGTGAATTAGTTGTCGTTGATAACCCTGGGATTACATCTCCTACGCCACTGGAAAAACTACTCAAAAATTTAAATAAAAAAACTGTTACAGGATTAGAAAAATATTTCCCAAAATAGCATTATTGACTTCACTGCTGTATATACTAAATCATATTTCGAAGATTTGGATGTAAAATAACTGGTTCTAGAGTTATTTGAGATAATTTAATTGTTGCTGAAAAATCTGTTTACCTGTGAAACGTAATTCCAGGCTCCTTTCTATAGCCGCTGCTTTTACAACCGTAAGCTGCACATCCCATCATTGTAAACAACACAATTATTTATGATATTAAAATCTTGCAAAATCCTTTGCAAGACAGCAAGTAATTTATTGCACAAATTTATGCAAGTAATTTATTGCAAAAAAAACACATAGCCAACGAAACGTTTGGTTTTCGTCTTAAACATGGCGTCTTATCATTTTTGGTAACAGCTGTCAATGTAGCGGAGAATTGCGCGCGCGGATTCCATTGTCTACCTATTCAAAGATTCCAGAATTACGTTATTTGACATGTTTGCCCCTCAAGGCAATATGGAAATTAGAAGTAATAAAAATAATGACAGCGACAGTAAGACATCATGACGTCACCGAGACGTCACTTCCGGCGAAAGTCGCAATCAGTTCAAAAGTTTCGACTGCTAAAAAGGGTGACTAAAAATGTAAAAACAGAGGGGGGGGGGAGTTCAAGATTAGCTCGATAAGCGAGAAAATGTTACGTCTCATACTTCGATAAACTGTCAAATTTCTAGGCTTCAAGTGTTTTAATGGAAGATATCAATCTAATAGTTAAGTTTGTTCATGGAGTTGATACCAAATGAAAAAGATTCTTCTTGATTTGACATAGAAAAGCAGGAAAAATCCGAGATCGATCCCTATCTTCCTACAGGTTTCCATTAATATTAAGAAGGCAACAAAACCGGTGGGGATTTCGCTTCGGCGGCGGGTGGTTTCGAATAAGAACGGCAATCGCTTTAAATGGGATTACGACAATGTATACCGCAACCTGTAACGAGGTTTCCTCTGCCAGTTGTGTCAATTGCGTAACGGCCCCCCTCGTTTTTAGTTCGACGCTTGATTTAACCCCCGGATAGTGGTACAATTCGCCAGTTTTTGCTTTTTTTGAAGAAGAAGAAGAGAGACGCTTGAAATTGGATACCCCGTGAATAGTAAATGCGGCATTACTTTCGTGCTTAGGTATTTTCCAGGAGGCATATCTCCCCGGCTCCGAATAACTTTATAATTTAAATTCCAGATAGCGATGTTAAAAAGGAAACGGAATTCATATTTCTCTAGCTGGTGTACGTATTTCAAAATCCGGGCTTAGTAATGAAAATGCTTTTAATGGGCCAATCGGAGCGTGAAGCTGTATCACTGATTAAAGAATATCTGCAGAGCAAAAGTGTGATTTGAAAACCCGGTCCAATGGTATGGCAATTACCGGGAGACAGCAAAGTGATTTAGACCACTGCAGATTATCGATACGAAAAAACATGTGCGTTATATCACCAAAAGAAGAGTTATTTTTTTTCCACGCAATTTCTCTTTAGAAATGGGTTCACATTAATCAACATCAGAGGAATTCCAAGCCCAATCGAATGCCGATTAAAGACCGCCCATATACGGCTCTATTAATTATAAACAAATTATACCCATCAGCCGAAGAATTAGCCATTAGCATTGTATCTTATCGTCCTTATGGTGATGTAGATCCAAGAATACACGTTTCGCCATCGACTTGACGCCGCGTCATAATACTATACCCGCTATTCATTAGCCTTACAGTAGTTCGGAGGGTGGAAGGGGGCGTGATTAATCGACTATCGCCAATTTTGGTAAACTGAATTTCTAATAAACTTTAATGATTTTTTATTTAATCAAAACCCATTATTAAACAGAGCGAGAGCTTCTTTGTTGCCATCAATGGAGGGCCTTATTTGGCCCGATAACGTCATTATACAAAACGACCAATAATGGCGTGGAAATGGAACCCATTACACACTGTTTGGTCGATATCCACCAAACGTGTCTTCTCGGTCTAATGGAAGCGGTTTCATTGAAATCTGGAACTGCTGTACGAGGGCCCGCATAAGGGCATTAGGAACTCGCGTTGCCTTATCGCACGGATGTCATCGCAATCAACAAATAATATAGTAAAGCCGCAGTTAGTGCTGCAGCTCGCAGAGAATTCTGCCAGAGGCAGAAGATGGGTTCAGGAGATGGACCAATATTAAGATAAGAGCCTGATGTCGTAATCTTTTAAAATTATACCTATACTGTTGTTGAGTTTTAAATTACGTTTAATACAATTTTTACGAATTTTATCATGTTTTTCAATTCCAGTTAATTTCCTACATTATCGACGAATGTATCTTCATTTTTATATTTATACTTATCTCTTTTCAGCACATGTTGAGAATATACGATAAAAAGCTGTATAGCTCTAAATCATAGGGTCTAACAGTTACAGCACTCCCAGTATAACAGGTCCTACAGCGTGAATAATATTACTTTGTTTTTTTTTATTAAACACCCTTAAGAATCGCATACAGGCGAAGGGGGGGGGGGGGGGTAAACTTCTGAGAGTAGTGACAGTGTTTAGAATTGTTTTAGCAGCGGTGAAACAATCCAGTGCCAGTCTCCAGGACACTGCAAATTTAGAAAAAAAATGTTTTGCGGTGAAATACTTTTTCACTTTTAAGAAAAAAAATTATCCTTAAGAACCTTAACATCTTAAGACTCGCATACAAGCGGGAGGGGGAGGGGAGAGGGGTTTATTTTCTGAGAATGTTTAGAGTTGGTTTAGCAGCGGTGAAATATGTATAACCATCCAGTGGCAGTTTCCAGGATAGTGAAAATGTATAAAAAAAAGTTTTTTTCGATAAAAAATTTTTTCAATTTTAAGAAAAATTATTTTGTCCTGCTCTCTCAGTAAGAACTGAAGGGTGGATGTCGTAGAGGTACAACCGAGCGACTAGACCTCTGCCTTAGATTTCTTTCACTTAGAGACCGTTCTAGTACCAATCGAGAGATTGCCGATCAATGGGTGGTTTGGATGCGTAGAGTATACAGGGTGGCCCAAAGAAAACTTTTCACCACGGTTTTCTGGCCTATGAAGCAGAAGACGCGAAAACGTTCGGATACGTCAATTTTCATTCTAAGGGGGACACATTTTTTTGATGTATTTATTGCCTTAGAGGAAACTATGAAGCCGGGGTAACTTTTACCCTAAAAAATTTAAATGGAGAGGATTATCAAGTTATACATCATTTTGAAAGGCGTTCAACCTTTTCAGTGCCGCATCGTTTTTAGAATTTGAATGATTTCTTCTCGAGAAATCAGGGCAGGAGACAGAAAAATCGATTTTACATTAAATTAATTTCAACTTATTATTTCTTGAAAATGACCACCACCGACCTCCATACAGTAGTAAAGACATTGTTGAAAGTGCATTCAAACATTTTGCAACATTTGTGGAGTTATAATATTACACTCATTTACAATACGTTGCCGCAAGTCTTCAAGTGAATTCGGTTGGGTAGCATAAATTTAGGACTTTATATGACCCCATAAAAAAAGTCCAGCGGGGACAAATCCGGGGAAAGTGCGGGCCAATATGTAGGTCCTCTTCGTCCATACCACCTTTGAGGGAATGTTTCATTTAAAAACTGCCTAACTGGGGCGGCGTAGTGCGGAGCCTCATCTTGTTGAAAAATGATGTTTTCTTCACGGTGACGGTCATCGTGTTCGATTATTTCTGTTAAGCTGGATCAATGGCGTCTTCCAACAAATCCAAATCGACCTGTCTGTTCAAGTTTCCAAGTAAAAAGAATGGACCGACAATATGATCTCCGAAAATTCCTATCCAAACGCTTAGGTTTTGTGGATGTTGCGTGGGAACTTCATGAGAAAGCATTGAATTGGTTGACGACCAATAACGGCAATTATGGCGGTTCACCTCACCGTTGAAGAAGAAGGAACACTCCTCAGAGAAGGAAATATTATAAAGGTATTCCGGATTGTTAATAATTCGTTGAGTAATGATCTCACAAATTTCTATACGTCTATCGAAATCATCTTCACTTAATTCCTGCACTAATTTAATTTTATAAGGATGGAATTTATGTGCTTTTAATATTCTCTGGATGCTTGTACGTCGACCACCTGGTGCTATTGATAATTTTCTAGTGCTGGTAGCAGGTTCCATCGTGACGTGTCTCAAAATAGCTATTTGAACTGCTTCTGTTCTTATTGCTGGATGATGAACAATCCTCGTTTTATTTCCTACACTTCCAGTCTCTTGAAATTTGACAACCAGGTCTCCCACACATAAGAATGGGATACGTTCCTATGAAGATATTGTTCATTAAACAAATTTGTGGCCCGTCTAGCACAATCGTTATTTCGGAAATAAAGCGAAATAATGTCAACTATTTCTTGAATACTGTAAAGTATTTTTAAATAGTATTGTGTACAAAAGTAAAAGACAACTACTAAACTACAAAACATTAAAGTGCAGGTAGGAATAATGCAAAAACATTTTCTAAATTTACATTCCGTATCAGTGTTGTAAAATTCCTAAGATAATATAAAAACCCTTTTTTCAGACTCAACAGACCATTCAATTCTAAAAAGTTAGGTGGCATTGAAAAGACTTGACGACTTGAGAGAGAGAGATGACTCTTGACCATCGTCGTAACTGCCTGCGGTGGTGCAGAGAGAGACAACAACGGGATCAGCAATGGAAATGTGTTGTTGCTTTAGTAACAAATACTGTTTTCGAGAGAGAGCCCACATGGGTGGTTTGGATGGTTGGTGGTAAATATCGTTGGATATGAAGAATTGTGCTGTTTTCTTTTCTCCCCCATTGGATTTTTTCTCTCACTCTTAAGTATCGACGTAATTGCGTGCGGTGTTGAAGAGAGAGACAACCACGGGATCAGGAATGGAAATGTGTTGTTGCTTTAGTAACAAATACTGTTTTCGAGAGAGAGAGCCCAAATGAATATTTTGGACGCGTAGAGTATATATCGTTGGACAGATACCAAGATTTAGGCTGTTTTCTTGTCGTCCCAATTGAGTCTTTCCTTTCATTCTTGAGCATCGACGTAACTGCCTGAGATGGAACAGAGATAGAGACAACAACGCGGCCAGGAATGGAAATATGTTGTTGCTTTAGTAACAAATACTGTTTTCGAGAGAGAGCCCACATGGGTGGTTTGGATGTGTCGAGTAAATATCGTTGGATATGAAGAATTGTGCTGTTTACTTTTCTCCCCCATTGGATCTTTTCTCTCACTCTTGAGTATCGACGTAATTGCGTGCGGTGTTGAAGAGAGAGACAACCACGGGATCAGGAATGGAAATGTGTTGTTGCTTTAGTAACAAATACTGTTTTCGAGAGAGAGCCCATATGAATGTTTTGGACGCGTAGAGTATATATCGTTGGACAGATACCAAGATTTAGGCTGTTTTCTTGTCGTCCAAATTGAGTCTTTCCTTTCATTCTTGAGCATCGACGTAACTGCCTGAGATGGAACAGAGATAGAGACAACAACGCGGCCAGGAATGGAAATGTGTTGTTGCTTTAGTAACAAATACTGTTTTCGAGAGAGAGCCCATATGAATTTTTTGGATGCGTAGAGTATATATCGTTGGACAGATACCAAGATTTAGGCTGTTTTCTTGTCGTCCAAATTGAGTCTTTCCTTTCATTCTTGAGCATCGACGTAACTGCCTGAGATAGAATAGAGATAGAGACAACAACGCGGCCAGGAATGGAAATGTGTTGTTGCTTTAGTAACAAATACTGTTTTCGAGAGAGAGCCCACATGGGTGGTTTGGATGTGTCGAGTAAATATCTTTGGATATGAAGAATTGTGCTGTTTTCTTTTCTCCCCCATTGGATTTTGTCTCTCACTCTTAAGTATCGACGTAATTGCGTGCGGTGTTGAAGAGAGAGACAACCACGGGATCAGGAATGGAAATGTGTTGTTGCTTTAGTAACAAATACTGTTTTCGAGAGAGATCCCATATGAATGTTTTGGACGCGTAGAGTATATATCGTTGGACAGATACCAAGATTTAGGCTGTTTTCTTGTCGTCCAAATTGAGTCTTTCCTTTCATTCTTGAGCATCGACGTAACTGCCTCAGATGGAACAGAGATAGAGACAACAACGCGGCCAGGAATGGAAATGTGATGTTGCTTTAGTAACAAATACTGTTTTCGAGAGAGAGCCCACATGGGTGGTTTGGATGTGTCGAGTAAATATCGTTGGATATGAAGAATTGTGCTGTTTTCTTTTCTCCCCCATTGGATTTTGTCTCTCACTCTTAAGTATCGACGTAATTGCGTGCGGTGTTGAAGAGAGAGACAACCACGGGATCAGGAATGGAAATGTGTTGTTGCTTTAGTAACAAATACTGTTTTCGAGAGAGAGCCCATATGAATGTTTTGGACGCGTAGAGTATATAGCGTTGGACAGATACCAAGATTTAGGCTGTTTTCTTGTCGTCCAAATTGAGTCTTTCCTTTCATTCTTGAGCATCGACGTAACTGCCTGAGATGGAACAGAGATAGAGACAACAACGCGGCCAGGAATGGAAATGTGTTGTTGCTTTAGTAACAAATACTGTTTTCGAGAGAGAGCCCACATGGGTGGTTTGGATGTGTCGAGTAAATATCGTTGGATATGAAGAATTGTGCTGTTTACTTTTCTCCCCCATTGGATCTTTTCTCTCACTCTTGAGTATCGACGTAATTGCGTGCGGTGTTGAAGAGAGAGACAACCACGGGATCAGGAATGGAAATGTGTTGTTGCTTTAGTAACAAATACTGTTTTCGAGAGAGATCCCATATCAATGTTTTGGACGCGTAGAGTATATAGCGTTGGACAGATACCAAGATTTAGGCTGTTTTCTTGTCGTCCAAATTGAGTCTTTCCTTTCATTCTTGAGCATCGACGTAACTGCCTGAGATGGAACAGAGATAGAGACAACAACGCGGCCAGGAATGGAAATGTGTTGTTGCTTTAGTAACAAATACTGTTTTCGAGAGAGAGCCCACATGGGTGGTTTGGATGTGTCGAGTAAATATCGATGGATATGAAGAATTGTGCTGTTTTCTTTTCTCCCCCATTGGATTTTTTCTCTCACTCTTAAGTATCGACGTAATTGCGTGCGGTGTTGAAGAGAGAGACAACCACGGGATCAGGAATGGAAATGTGTTGTTGCTTTAGTAACAAATACTGTTTTCGAGAGAGAGCCCTTATGGATGGATTGGATCCGTCGAGTAAATATCATTGGATACGAAGGTTTGTGATGTTTTCTTTTCGCTCCCATTGGATTTTTTCTCTCACTCTTGAGCATCGTCGTAACTGCCTGCGGTGGTGCAGGGCGAGACAGAGAGACAACAACGGGATCAGGAATGGAAATGTGTGTTGCTTTAGTAACAAATACTGATGCTAACCTGAAGTCAGGTAACAAATACTGTTTTCGAAAAAGAGCCCATATGAATATTTTGGATGCGTAGAGTATATATCGTTGGACAGATACGAAGATTTGGGCTGTTTTCTTGTCGTCCCAATTGAGTCTTTCCTTTCACTCTTGAGCATCGACGTAACTGCGTGCGATGGAACAGAGAGAGAGACAACAATAGGATCAGAAATGGAAATGTGTTGTTGCTTTAGTAACAAATACCGTTTTCGAGACAGAGCACATCAATAGGTGGCTCGGACGCGCACAGTACATATGCTTAGATACGAAGATTTGGGGCGTTTTCTTTTCGCTCCCCTTGGCTCTTTCCTCTCACTCTTGAGCATCGACGTAATTACCTGCGGTAGTGCAGAGAGAGCCAACAATGGGATGAGGAATGGAACTGTCTTGTTTTAGTAACAAATATGGTTTTCGCAAAGGTAAGAATTAAGGCCACATAACCAAAGGAGTGATCCACAGTTTGACATGAGGAGGTATACTGTACGAGTCATGATATGGAGTGCTATTTGCATAAATCTGAGCGATATTACCACAGCCTCAGTACTCGATTTCTCTATTCTTCTGTACGTTATTTTCAAAAAAATTCTGTTGGGAATTTGCAAACTTTTGTTGCGTATCTGATGAAAGCACCTCTATAAAGGTGGACTTGGTAGCGTTGATTTCCTCACACTATACCTCCTTTTCCTCAGAGAGCTTTTATGAATGTTAAAAAATTGCTACGAAAGGAAGTCGTGAGCCTCTTCAAATACTGAATTTTGCCAAGAACGTCCATCATCAAGCGTGCTTTGTTGAGCTTTTTCTGTCCACTTCTTGAAATTCTTAAAAAAGTTTTAGTCATAGCAAAAGGGCTCGTGGAGTTGTAAGTGAGCCACTGCCATTTCGCTTTTGATAAATAGAAACGAGACGCCACAAGGTGACCTTTGGGCGAATTTGCATACGAGGGCAAATTGCTGGTCGTGACCTAGGCGGTAAAAATCTAATCTCACGTACCTAATCTTCGCTTCGCCGTTCCGTAACTAAATAATCTAAAATATACTGTTTCAAACAAACTCATCAAAAACGAGTCGGAGTTCTCGGAGAAAGAGACAAGGAGGGAAAATGGCCTTTCGTTTGTTTAATCGTCCAGAAAAGTTGGAATTATATTTCGAGTTCGATTAACGGCGAAAGGATTTAAAGGGAAATTTGAACGGAATAAAACGAGTTTCGCGTTTAAGATCGAAATTGAAAAATTTTTAATTAGTTTCGTTGAAACATCGCAAAAACTTAACTAACATGCACTACTACCACCCTGGAATCTCAACAATGCCCAAAGTATAATTACAAAGGCGACGAGTTATTTCGAGGGGGACCGCGATTACGCGACAGAGGACCCGAATTCCATCCAGGATTGAATGCACCAACTTTCCGGGAGTAAATCTTCCCGGAGAAACGCCACTGTCCCCTCGAAAATTAGAGAACTCCACGGTTTTCTGAACAAAGCACTTAAAAAGCGGTCGCAGACGCTAATTGCGAAAACGGATCTGTTTGCCGTGATGGACCTGATGATGTTCGGCTGCAACTAAGTTCGTTAAAGGAAATATTGTCGCCGTATACACTTGTGACGTCATTTCAACTCCAAACTTTGCCCCCAGGGGTAATTCTCGAAACAATTTCGTTTCCATTAGAGCGAGACCTTTAACTTATCTGGGCGCTTTGTAGCTCGCAAACTACCCAGTGTTAATCGACCGAATCACTATTTTGCCTTATCTTTATGTCTGATGGGCTTGGGCTGCGTTTCGGTTTATGTTCTTGCAGATTCAAGACGGAGCAAAAAGTTGGACATGGTAATTTACTGTGTGTTTCAAGGAGAGAAGTTTGATCATATTTATGCGCTTTTCTATCCAGGCCTCTGTTAGACGCTTTTCTATCCAGGCCTCTGTTAGAGATTTTATAACATCTTTCTTTGTGGATAGTGCATCTATTCTTCGTATTCTCTGTTCAGCAAGGGTTCAATATGACGTCACATTCCTCATCTCATTTCATTAGAAAAAGATCGCCAAAAATCAAGCCTATTATCAGTTCTTATTAATAATAAAACCACCAGCTAAAGTCAGTTTGACACTTAATGTCAAAATGTCGTCAAAATGTAGAAATTCTGGATTAATCGTCACCGGCAAAAGTGTGTAAAATTTTGTGAAATGGTTACAAAATGCCTTTGCGCTGAGCGAGAAAAAGTGGCACGAAAATTTTATTACATTATTACCCGTAGATGCACTGTTCAAAAAGGGTTTCTATTTAATGATTTTCGGAGACTAAATACCATATTTTTTACCAGTTCAACTGACATTTTAAGAAAGACAGACTTTTTTTTTGTATGACGATACAATTTATGGCGTAATATTTAACCCTCGCTGAACAGATGAACATATGTATTGCCTCTGAGGCCCCTGAGTTTCCGTCAATTTTCTGACTATACTCTGAGTTTGTAGTCCTTGAAGTGCTTTTTCTATACGTTCCACCGCTTTCTGATTTTTTTTTGTGTAACGATGAGCAGGTTTCCTTCTTTGGTACTCCTCATTCCGACAATGTCTTCTCCGTTTGATTCATTGCCTAGACTATATTTTACTATTTTGAGCGTATCATTAAACGATTTACCTTTATCCTCAACTACCAAAGCGTAAGTTTTGCGTTCTTCTGAATGAACACGTGAAATTGTCTCGTGAAAAACGCTTTCTACCATTTTTTCATTTTTCCCTTGGTAGGGTCTCCAGTTCATGCATGGCGAACCAGTTGTCGTTTTTGGCTTCTTCCTTCAAGTCTAGCAGCCTTTTGAATAGGTCTTCCTTTGTCCTTATCTTGTAAGACTGTTCGATAATTCCAAAATTCTCTTGGATGTCCAACAATTCTGGGAATCTTCTACTATACCTATAAGGCATGTATATTCGTGTTGAGGGTGGCGTCATTTGATCCTAGGATGACTACTTTTGGGGTGTCATCTTTTCTCAAGGGCGGGTTTCCTACTTTTATTTCCGTATGTACATGGTCCTCCTCATTCGAAGTCTCATTTGCTTGTATTTGATAATCTTCGTATCTATCAACTCGTTCCATTATTCCCGTTTGAGTGGCCATTTCCCTGCTCCCTGACCGTTCCGTTTGCACATCTGCGTCTCTTATGATCAAAACGGAATTCCCTTATGATGCTTTTGTTGAGGTTACTGACTTGTCTTTCTAGCTTAGTGGTAATTTCTTTAATGTCTTTTTCGTATTGTTTTCTATATTCGTTCGAAGTCTTCTCACCAGCATTTTGATGGCACTTAACGCTTCTGTAAATAAAAATACCTCCGGGCTTTCTTTCTTTTTATAGAGCTTTTCTTTATCTTCGGCGGATAGGTCAGGTCGTTTTCGTTTCTTATCCGTTTCACTTAAAGTCCTGCACTTTTTTTTTCCCGTATCTGGTCCTTTGTCTCTCTGACGTCCGTTTTGTCTCTCTCTCTGTTTCATACACTTCCATCTTTTCTCTGCCTGTCTCACTGCTTGTATTTTTCTTTCCTCGCCCAGGAGGTAAGTATTCCATAAGTGTGTTTTTTCCAGCGCATCGTGATGCAGGAGGCGGGCCGAAATAGCCGGAAACAGGTATACCCTCGGGTATCTCCTGTACGTCAGTTCCCCGGGACCTCAACCAGCCAAAGAAAACATAACTGAACTAACCTGAACTAACCGGACCAAAGAAAAACATAACTGAATTAACCTAAAGAGCGGTAAAACTAAAGAGCAGAAACAAATATCTATTTGTAAGTCCAAATTTTTTAAAACCCAATATTTCTATTTTAGGCAAAGCAAGCAAAAGGTTCCACGGTTGGATTTGTAGCTGCAGAAAATCTTAAAACATCAAATCAAAAAATTATGCCACTCAAAATTAATAAACAACCGAAAAATGTTGTTTGAATGAAGATATATCATCCTAAAAGTTCAAACAACATTGAAGTGTTATGAGTATTGTTCACAATTTCTGGATCAACACAGAAAACTCCGTATGTTTTCCTGCCCCTCAAAGCAGTATGGCGCACTTTTATCAAAATCAGCTCTTTGGGAATAGTCATAAGCAGTATGGCGTACTTTTGTCAAAACCAGCTCTTTGGGAATGGTCAATAAGATTTTTGTTGGTTGTTGTGAGATAAAAACAGAGAACGTTTAGGTAGGAAAAAGTAGACTAATACCACCACAATACTACAATTACGCCCCTGTAAAACGAGTGCTGAGAAATCGAGAAATCACACACTCGAAAACGACCGATAATTTAATTAACAATGCGGTGGGCTTCAAAAACGCGATTGACAGCGGCTCTTGACAGCTAAACAATAACAACACTAACAACATTAACAAGCGATGAATTAATTATTCAAGTTGATTGAGACGTGGGATGGCGATCGAACACGGCCTTATATAAGTGACTAAATTGGTCAGTGGCATTCTAGGCGACGTCAAAACTCTTTGGGGCCACTTCGGCTCATGATTCCCTTACAAACGACACATTGCTCTCCCATTAGGATATATTAACACCGGGTTTTACCCTTTAGAAATATTAATAAATTAGATTCGCCGGGTGGGGCCCGCAATTTGTACAAGAGTCACGTATTTTTACCGAGGTATAGAAGGGAGGCGACACCCTATAAGCGGTCCCACTTTACCTCTCTCTAAGACAACTTTTCCTCCCAAGATTATAAAATATTTCAAACAAGGTATGGAACTAAAAACTGATGTGATGGAAAGTGAGGAGTTTCAAGTTGCAGTTTAATTAATAAAAATTGCAGTAAACATAAATTAGTTATGTGGTACCGGTGTTGGTTTAAGGGAGGCTCCAAATGGACGTGTTGCTCCACGACGGGAAAATATAGTTATAAGGGAAAGGACTGTGAATTTTGATGTCCCGAGCCTAAGGGGAGGAAACAAGGTCTGAGTGGCGACAGTTTTCATTTGGATTTATGGAAATTTTCGCCACAAGCACGTGTTTTCCCTCAACGTTAAAACTTCCGGTTTTAGATGTTTTCGCTTCTTCTAAGGCAAATTGAAGAGCAACAATGTGTGCCCCAAAACTATAGTACATAATAAAAAGGAATGAGATGTTTTAGTTACCAAAAATATCACTTGTGGCCCGGCGACTGCAAAAACCCACATTTTTCTTCAAAACTAGTCATAAGTAACGTTGAAGAATCGAAACTGACAAGACAAGACCACCATTTTGGAATTGTAAAAAAACCATTAAAAAGGTGCGCCGCACGCCGCCGAACTACGTAGATCACATCGACGTGCCACCGACGTAGGGGTTGGTGATGAGTGCGACAGAGACACATATATAATCGATTGTTATGACAAGACATATTAAAGCTATGTTGCCACACCTTATCAATTCACGATGGCTTCCAGTCTGCGACGTTGTCAACTAAACTACTTTTTATTTAATTTAGCTGATTTTCTTGACAAACGATATTATGGTACATTTCTATCTAATATTCAGCTAGAAGACTGAAACATTGTCAAATTGACATAAATGTTGTGTTCATAGTCTTTCTTCTGAAATCAACTATAGACTACATGTTTTTTATGTGCTATATCGGAGTTTTATGTGTTAAATTATGAAACTCGTGTTAGGTTTTGTTCAAATATAATTTTAAATAATGTTTCTCGAAGCCTCAAGCTTTCACTAATGGAACAATTAGCTTTTAAAAACCAAAATATAAATTGTATAAATATTTAATTAGCATTTTCTTGTAGTCAACGGGGTCAAAGAGTGACAAATTATGGAAATAATAAATTTTCAGAAGTCAAGCAATAATGGTATCGCTACGAGGGTGTCTTTTTAATTAATTCACTACCACTCACGACCATTATATTGTTGTGGTGAGCGGTGGCTAGAAGGCGGAGCGACATTGGAGGTTAGACCTTCGCGGCTCGCGGCCTATCCGGGCGCTGCGGCGTGGGAATTGTCACGAGTGATTTATCGCTCTGTTTATTGGGAACGCAGATATTTACGACCTTTTTTTATGTGCCTCTTATCAATTATTTTTCTTCTAAGAATGTTCTAGGCTTTTCTATATTTATAGGAACGTCGCCCCCAGACAATATAGGTACGAAATCTCGGCCATTTGTCTGTGGGAAGTGACAATATTGCAGAAAACTGGTTTTTGGATCGCTTCACAATCATCTCGCATGCCCTAGTGGAAGCACCTGTCGTCGTCAGATGGCGCCACTTACATATTTTTAGGATTTTGGAGGAATAGCGCCGCCGTAGTAGTCGTCTTATTCAATCAAGGAACAATCAATTGTCAAGGAACTGAGCAGCGTAACGGACCTCCTTCTGTAAGGAGAACATCAGTGGAAATAAACGATGGCTGGACCATGCAGACGCTTCGAGACGAACAAATGAATGATCCAGATACTGAACCCATACTCTTGGCAAAGACTGACGACAAGAGACCAGAGTGGCAAGAAATTGCTGGAAAAAGACCAAACGTGAAGGCGCTATGGGCCAAGTTGCACTCTCTTAGAATAGAAAATGGATTACTTAAGAGAGCGTGGGAAAGTCCGGATGGCAAGACCGTAGTCAGTCAGTTGGTAGTTCCTGGTAGCAGAAAATCGGACGTACTACAGGAAATGCACGACGGAACCACTGGAGGTCAGTTTGGGGTCAATAAAACCTTGTCAAAAATTAAAGGGTGGTACTGCTGGGTGAATTATCATGAAGACGTCGAATCTTGGTGCCGCAAGTGTGAAGTTTGTTGTGCCACAAAAGGACCTCGAACAAGATCACGGGGCCGAATGGTGCAATAGACTGTAGGTGCTCCATTCGAGAGCGTAGCAATTGATGTCGCGGGACCATTTCCTCAGGCTGACTCAGGCAACAAATACATCTTGATCGCCGTGGATTATTTCACTAAATGGCCTGTAGTGTACGCCCTGCCTAATCAGGAAGCAACGACTGTGGCAACGGTGCTAGTAAATAAAATGTTCTGCAGATTTGGGACCCCTCTCGAACTTCGTTCTGATCAGGGTCGAAATTTTGAATCGGCTGTTTTCCAGAAGGTCATGGAACTTCTCGGAATTCGCAAGACCAGGACAACTCCTTTGCATCCACAGTCGGATGGGATGGTGAAGAGATTTAATCGGACCATAGAACATTATCTGTCTGGCAGATCATCAGCGTTATTGGGACCAACATCTACCTCTCACGTTGATGGCATATCAAGGCTCTATACATGAAGCCACTGGTTATACTCCGGCGAAAGTAATGTTCGGAAGGGAAATGAGACTTTCTGCGGAGTTGATGTATGGAACACCAGAAAAAGATTCGCTCAACTCTGAGAAATTTGTGGAAGAGCTTAAGGAGAGGCTTAGCAATGTTCACCAACAAGTCAGGAATAAACTGCGGATCTCTACAGTGTGATCGAGTCAGTGATCGAGCCAAAACAAGATATGACTTACTGGCTAACTCCCGCGGCTTCCAGGATGGTCATTTGGTGTGGCTGTACAATCCGCGGCGAAAGCTGGGGGAAGTCCCCCAAACTTAGCCAAAATTGGGAAGAACCTTATACAATTATTAAGAAGATTAAAGACGTGGTGTATAGGATCCAGCGGACCTCCAGGTCAAAGATGAAGGTTGCTCATCTGAAACGATTAGTACGACACCATGGAACTCTATCTGTTCGAGACGAACAACGCTAGAAGGAGGGCAATGTGTAACGTGTTAATCTGTTATTTGTCATAAATTTCACAAACTTTTAAAATTTCACTCCAAAATGGAGCCTAAAATTTCATTCAAATCCTACAGCGGACCTTTTAGATTTCTAGCTTAAGTGGTTTCAGAAAGTGTAAGGTTTGCCAGTTTTTGGGACACGTTATACTCTCTAAAATAGAAATTAGCTCTCTATTTGTCATAAATTTCGCAAAATTTTAAAATTTAACTCCAAAATGGCGCCTACAATTTTTATTTAAAACCTACAACCGACCTTTCCGCTTCACTATTAGACATTTCGGTGTCCTCGGAACCATTACTTACAGCAGGTGGCGAAGAGTTTTGTTCTAAAAGAAGTTTCTTTATTAGCTCTTTATTTGTCAAAAATTTCACAAAATTTTAAAATTTTACTTCAAATTTTCGCCTACAATTTGATTCAAAACCTATAACCGACTTCTTAGATTTCTAGCTTTAATGGTTTCAGAAAATGTAAGTTTGTCATTTTTTGGGACACGTTATACTATCGAAAATAGAAATTAGCTCTTTATTTGTCATAAATTTCACAAAATTTTAAAATTTCACGCCAAAATGGCGCTTACAATTTCATTCAAATCCTACATCGAACCTTTTAGATTTCTAGCTTTAGTGGTTTCAGAAAGTGTAAGTTTTGCCAGTTTTTGGGACACGTTATACTATCTGAAATAGAAATTAGCTCTTTATTTGTCATAAATTTCACAAAATTTTAAAATTTCACTCCAAAATGGCGCCTACAACTTCATTCAAATCATACAGCGGACCTTGTAGTTCTCTAGCTTTAGTGGTTTCAGAAAGTGTAAGTTTCTCCGCTTTTTGGGACACGTTATACTATTTAAAATAGAAATTAGCTCTCTATTTGTCATAAATTTCACAAAGTTTTAAAATTTTACTCCAAAATGGCGCCTACAATGTCATTCAAATCCTACAGCGGACCTTTTAGTTTTCTAGCTTTAGTGGTTTCAGAAAGTGCAAGTTTCTCCACTTTTTGGGACACGTTATACTATCTAAAATAGAAATTAGCTCTCTATTTGTCATAAATATAAGAGTATTTTAAAATTTCACTCCAAAATGGCGCCTACAATTTCATTCAAATCCTGCAGCGGACCTTTTAGATTTCTAGCTTTAGTGGTTTCAGAAAGTGCAAGTTTTGCCAGTTTTTGGGACACGTTATACTATCTAAAATAGAAATTAACTCTCTATTTGTCATAAATATAAGAAAAATTTAAAATTTCACTCCAAAATGGCGCTTACAATTTCATTCAAATCCTACAGCGGGCCTTTTAGTTTTCTAGCTTTAGTGGTTTCAGAAAGTGTAAGTTTTTCCACTTTTTGGAACACGTTATACTATCTAAAATAGAAATTAGCTCTCTATTTGTCATAAATTTCACAAAATTTTAAAATTTCGCTCCCTACAATTTCATTCAAATCCTACACGGGAGCTTTTAGTTTTCTAGCTTTAGTGGTTTCAGAAAGTGCAAGTTTCTCCACTTTTTGGGACACGTTATATTATCTAAAATAGAAATTAGCTCTCTATTTGTCATAAATATAAGAAAATTTTAAAATTTCACTCCAAAATGGCGCCTACAATTTCATTCAAATCCTACAGCGGACCTTTTAGTTTTTTAGCTTTAGTGGTTTCAGAAAGTGTAAGTTTCTCCACTTTTTGGGACACGTTATACTATCTAAAATAGAAATTAGCTCTTTAATTGTCATACATTTCACAAAATTTTAAAATTTTACTCCAAAATGGCGCCTACAATTTCATTCAAATCCTACAGCGCACCTTTTAGATTTCTAGCTTTAGTGGTTTCAGAAAGTGAAAGTTTCTCCGTTTTTTGGGACACGTTATACCATCTAAAATAGAAATTAGCTCTCTATTTGTCATAAATTTCACAAAATTTTAAAATTTCACTACAAAATGGCGCCTACAATTTCATTGAAAACCTACAACCTTAAGCTTAGATTTCTAGCTTTAGTGGTTTTAGAAAGTGTAAGTTTTGCCACTCTTTGGGACACGTTATACTATCTAAAATAGAAATTAGCTCTTTATTTGTCATAAATTTCACAAAGTTTTAAAATTTTACTACAAAATGGCGCCTACAATTTCATTGAAAACCTACAACCTTAATCTTAGATTTCTAGCTTTAGTGGTTTTAGAAAGTGTAAGTTTTGCCACTCTTTGGGACACGTTATACTATCTAAAATAGAAATTAGCTCTATATTTGTCATAAATTTCACAAAATTTTAAAACTTCACTCCAAAATGGCGCCACAATTTCATTCAAATCCTACAGCGGACTTTTTAGATTTCTAGCTTTAGTGGTTTCAGAAAGTGTAAGTTTCTCCACTTTTTGGGACCCCTTATACTATCTAAAATAGAAATTAGCTCTCTATTTGTCATAAACTTCAGAAAATATTAAAATTTCACTCCAAAATGGCGCCTACAATTTCATTCAAATCCTACAGCGGACCTTTTAGTTTTCTAGCTTTAGCGGTTTCAGAAAGTGTAAGTTTCTCCACTTTTTGGGACACCTTATACTATCTAAAATAGAAATTAGCTCTTTATTAGTCATAAATTTCTGAAAATTTTAAAATTTCACTCCAAAATGGCGCCCAGAATTTCATTCAAATCCTACAGCGGACCTTTTAGATTTCTAGCTTTAGTGGTTTCAGAAAGTGTAAGTTTTGCCGGTTTTTGGGACACGTTATACTATCTAAAATAGAAATTAGCTCTTTATTTGTCATAAATTTTACAAAATTTTAAAATTTCACTTCAAAATGGCGCCTACAATTTAATTCAAAACCAACAACCGTCCTTTTAGATTTCTAGCCTTGGTGATTTCAGGAAGTGTAAGTTTTGCCACTTTTAGGATACTTTATACTATCTAAAATAGAAAATACCTCTCTATTTGTCATAGATTTCACAAAATTTTAAAATTTCACTCCAAAATGGCGCCTACAATTTCATTCAAATCCTACAGCGGACCTTTTAGTCTTCTAGCTTTAGTGGTTTCAGAAAAGTATAAGTTTCTCCACTTTGTGGGACACGTTATACTATCTAAAATAGAAATTAGCTCTTTATTTGTCATAAATTTCACAAAATTTTAAAATTTTACTCCAAAATGGAGGCTACAATTTCATTGAAAACCTACAACCTTAATCTTAGATTTCTAGCTTTAGTGGTTTTAGAAAGTGTAAGTTTTGCCACTCTTTGGGACACGTTATACTATCTAAAATAGAAATCAGCTCTCTATTTGTCATAAATTTCACAAAATTTTAAAATTTCACTCCAAAATGGCGCCTACAATTTCATTCAAATCCTACAGCGGACCTTTTAGATTACTACTTTACGGTGAGCGGTGGCTGGGAGGCGGAACGACATTGGAGGTTGGACTTTCGCGGCACGCGGCCTATCCGGGCGCTGCGGCGTGGGAACTGTCACGAGTGATTTATTGCTCCGTTTATTTAGAACGCAGTTATTTACGATCTTTTTTTATGTGTCTCATTCAATTATTTTTCTTCTAGGAATGTTCTAGGCTTTTCTATATTTTTAAGATTTTGTATGAAAGGCGAATAGCGCCGCCGTAGTAGTAGTCTTATTTAATCGAGCTATAGGTAAGCTAAAGTACCAAACGATAAAAGAAGGCTATAAAGTGTTAAGTACTGAGTTATTTAGTAGATGTATTTGTGGGATAAATATACAGTGTTTTCGTGTTAAATCGCTACACTGAAATTATTGAACCCTGAGTTCGCAACAATATTATGACGGTTTAGTACGTCTGTTTGGCGTGGATTAAATGCCTTCCAGCACACTAGAGGATTAAAAGTTTTCTAACACACTAGTGTATTAAGTCCTTATAGACACGATATCCAAACTCTTCAGCTCAATATAATTGTAGTAAAAATAAATATGTCAAACTTGAAATTTTTCAAAACCAGGAAGTTTCACCTGCTCTCCCACTTTTTCTCGTGGATTAACGGCTTGTTAATCCCCTTATGTAATAAATAACTGTAATAAGTAAAAAGCGTATTATAATTGTTTATAAATGACTAGAAAAATCTCTTATTTGAGAAAACAAAAAATCTAATTTGAATTCTTAATTATCAAGAACAATCAAACAACAACCCAAAATTACCTACAAATGAACGAGTTTCCATTACACTTCCCGAATCGATTTTCCCAACAACGGGCGATACCTATAAGCAATACAAATGAAATAGTTTAGCCAGGGTAACAATGGAGAAAATGGAACATTGTGAGGTGGAACAATGAAATCGGCATTTAGAGGATATTAATCATGCAATTATTGCTTCCGCACTAATGGAAACTCCGACAAAATGGAAAATGTGTTTTCGGGCATTATCCGGCGCGCTCTCGCCGGCATCAGTACCATCTCGCAACTTGTTGATGATGACCCTCGTTTTAGATGTCTTATAGAATCGCGACTAGTTCCTTTTGCAGAGAAGAAAAAATCGTCTGTAATAAGGCATAATGCCGCTTATAATGCCAAAGCTACTGCCTAATAGCGCATCTAGATACGGCCTTACGTTGTCCTAATAAAGGAAATACGATTTCCATTTAGGAACGGACTGTGTTTAGCTTTCATGAGCAATAAGCCAGGTGAAGGCAACTTAGTCATTATTATTTATGGTTAGAACTGAGTAAAGTGATTTGAGAAGAATTCCAGAATGTTGACAGAAGCCTTAATTGCAGATTAAAAAGTGTTATATAAATCTATTACGGTGTTGGATGTCTATGGCAAAATTCCTTTTCGCCTTGGCTGGCAAAAAGGCGACGATCTCTTTGCCGGAATCAAGTGACGCCGAAGATGACAGGACGAGATTACGCGATATGAGTCTCAATAGCTCATTCACACGTCGTTCCGAGAAATAAAAGCGACAAAACGTCGAGAAAAGGGGCCCGAAATTCGATCCTGCAAAGCCAATATCTGACGGTTTACACATCTCAATTGTCAGCGATGACCATTAGGTGTGACTGGACATCGGTTTTAGCAGCATCGTGAGCTCTTGCCCCTCTTCTGCAGACGTTAAACGCTAAGTTGGATACTATGCAATTTCTTAGTCAAAACAGGTATTGTCTTTAAACGCTAATTTGCACTTAAGCCCGAGGAACTGAGGGATAAGTAGTTCAATTAGTGTCTCAGTTAGTATGAAGAAACAAGTCAAACAGTGGGCGCCTTTGTGCTAACGAAGGCAGTATCTGCGTCCTGCTCTGACGAACGGTGTTAATTGCGACTGAAAAAGGAAAAAGGCGAAAGAGCTGGAGAGCGTTGCGTTTGTCTTCGCCATTATGAAAACTGCATTAGATAATTGAGAAGAGGTAAAAACAAAGAAGGTAATGTAATCGTTCTAAATGGGATAATTGGCGCTTACGCCACGGTAGCTTGTTTAAATT
Source organism: Taphrorychus bicolor (assembly GCA_951812265.1). Classification (NCBI taxonomy): domain Eukaryota; kingdom Metazoa; phylum Arthropoda; class Insecta; order Coleoptera; family Curculionidae; genus Taphrorychus; species Taphrorychus bicolor. The sequence continues at coordinate 33,431,355 of OX638300.1, read as the reverse complement.
AGTGCGGGTTCAGTGGCGTGCGTAAACAACGACATAAAATTTCCTGTGTTGCTCAAAATATTCTGACCAAATTGGGGCGAAACTTGGGTCTTTTGTGCTGTCCACCTGAAACAAAACAGCCTCGTTACGTTTAAGTGATAAGGGACAAAAACGTCAATATTTCGTATAGACCCGAGCAAAGGACAATGCCTGCTATACTGCTACATTTACATTGATTGGCAAGTTAAAGACCCGGTTTACATGAGTGCAGAGAATTTACGAAAGGTTTAATTTTTTTTTTTTTTGGGGAAAAGTCGACATAGCGAGGAAATAATGGAGCGCAGTGTCGCTGGCGTGAGAGCAGTTTTCGAGGCAGTTGGCGACATTTGTTCCTAAGGACTAGCTATTTGCTTTATAGCCCTTTTATGTAGCTAATATACGAAGCAAATTGTTAGGGCCGCTCTCTTATTAGGGAAAAATGCGATTAAGATGTCTCAGAGAGTCGCGAACTTCCGACGATAGGGTGCATTCGCTGCGTTTTATGGCCCGAGACTCCGGAGATTTGCCACAGATATTTCCAGACTTTCCTGAGGGGTTCGTTCTTTCGTTCTAGTTAGGAAATATGTTTGTGTGTACTTAGTTTTAACATTTTACCACAGTAGCAATTTGGAGATTTTTTAATGTTTTTATAGACAAAAAAAAAGAGCTTGATGGTCTTTGATTCGTGGAGTTCGTTTTTCGTCGATTTTCGAGTGTCTAGACTCAGCTTTTAAACCAATTATTTAACAATTAAATCCATATAATCCATTCGACCAACTAAGCTGCTAACGGAAAAATTGATCGATATAGCAAAATTTTTCGTCATTTTTGTGGGCCTGTATCTCAAAAATCTCATAACCGAAATTCATAACTAAAAGATATTTTAATGCAGTTTCTTCTAGATTCAGACTGGGATGTTTATGTTAAATAAAACTTTCTTTTCTACAAACGTCAAATAATGACGCATTTTACGCTTTCATTTGACAAACGAAAACCTAGCCTTTTTTGAGGATCAGAATGTGAGTTTACTTTTCCGCGCGTTGCCCAGGACAGCAAGCGATAAAGATTTTTTCGCTTGCTGTCAATAGCAACTACCACCACTCAACCAATTATTAAAAACGTCATTGTCACTTTGATTTAAATTTTCAGATTGTGTCTTCAGTTATGGCCAGTTGTGATTCACATTATTTGAAATTGATCGTTTGCAGAAAAAACGTTGTATGCATTACGAGCAAAAAGTAACTTTTTTGCTCTCGAGTGATTGCCGCTCTCCGCTTCGCGTCGAGCGGCAAACTTCACTCTCCGAGCAAAAAAGTTGTACTTTTCGCTCTTATTAATACATAAATAACTATTTCCGCGCGTTGCCCAGGACACCAAGCGAAAAAGATTTTATCGCTTGCTGTCAACAGCAACTACCACCACTCAACCAATTATTTAAAACGTCATTGTCAGTTTGATTTAAATTTTCAGATTGTGACTTCAGCTATGCACAGTTGTGATTCACATTATTTGAAATTGATCGTTTGCAGAAAAAACGTTGTATGCATTACGAGCAAAAAGTAACTTTTTTGCTCTCGAGTGATTGCCGCTCTCCGCTTCGCGTCGAGCGGCAAACTTCACTCTCCGAGCAAAAAAGTTGTACTTTTTGCTCTTAATACATAAATAACTATTATAGAGAGTATAGAAAAAAGCACTGAAAACTGATTGCATTTCAATCCAGTGCATTGGCCTACAAAAAAAAATGCAAAGGTTTTTTTAAAAAGTTTGCGAAATTCTATAAGTTACTTTGTATCGCGAATGTGTTGCTACTGATTTTTATGAGATAAATTATCTCTAAAAGATAATTCATTATACAACCGTTAAGGTTAATAAAACATCTCTAGTCCAACAAGGTTGGCAGAAATCTGATGAGAAACTTTTTTGGAGAAATCGTTTTGGAGTAAAATAATCAAAACCCTTTTAAAGCACGTCTTAAATCAATATTTATTTCTATAAAAAATTTGAAATTATTGACGATTTTAAAAGTCACCAGTTTGAATAACTAACATTACATATTGCGGTGAAGTGAAACCAAGCCAGTTTTCTGCCGGAGTTGTCGCTTTCCACAGGCAGATGGCCGAGATTCGTACCTATACTGTCTAGGGACAACGTTGAGCAGAGTATCAAACTCATTTCTCTATCAGGCAGAGAAACCATAGACCGGTTTCGCTCTTATTAGAGCTCATCTGTATGGTATAACTCAAACCTGATAGAAATACGAGTTCGAAAAATACTTGGTCTCTCTTGCTCAAGGCACGGTGCATGTATGCAAGTGGCGCCATCGGACGAGGGCAGGTGCTTCCACTAGGGCATGCGAGATAATAGTGAAGTGAAACCATGCCAGTTTTCTGCCGGAATTGTCGCTTCCCACATATGGCCGAGATTCGTACCTAAACTCTCTGGGGACGACGTTCAACAGAGTATTAAACTCATTTCTCTATCAGGCAGAGGAAGTTGTAAGAGTTTGAGTTTGATACTCTGCTGCACATCGTTCTCAGACAGTATAGGTACGAATCTCGGCCATCTGTTTGTGGGAAGCGACAACTCCGGCAGAAAACTGGCTTGGTTTCACTTCACTATTATCTCTCATGCCCTAGTGGAAGCAGCTGCCGTCGTCCGATGGCGCCACATGCATACCTTACATATTGCAGTTTGTAAATATTTTAAACGGTATTTAAACGGTAAATGACCATAATTTCTAATTTTGAATTGAAATAACTATTGACTTAATACGAGCTTTTTTTTCCTCTAAAACTGTTCATTAATCAACTCAAAAAAACTTTTTAGCTTGAACAAAACGAGTTCAACCACAAATTATTTTACGAAAAACAAGTGGCTTCAACTTCACTTTCCGAGCAAGTTGTACTTTTCGCTCTTAATACATAAATAACCATTATAGAGAGTATAGAAAAAAGCACTGAAAACTGATTGCATTTCAATCCAGTGCATTGGCCTACAAAAAAAAAATACAGAGGTTTTTTTAAAAAGTTTGCGAAATTCTATAAGTTACTTTGTATCGCGAATGTGTTGCTGCTGATTTTTATGAGATAAATTATCTCTAAAAGATAATTCATTATACAACCGTTAAAGTTAATAAAACATCTCTAGTCCAACAAGGTTGGCAGAAATCTGATGAGAAACTTTTTTGGAGAAATCGTTTTGGAGTAAAATAATCAAAACTTTTAAAGCACGTCTTAAATCAATATTTATTTCTATAAAAAATTTGAAATTATTGACGATTTTAAAAGACACCAGTTTGAATAACTAACATTACATATTGCGGTGAAGTGAAACCAAGCCAGTTTTCTGCCGGAGTTGTCACTTTCCACAGGCAGATGGCCGAGATTCGTACCTATACTGTCTAGGGACAACGTTCAGCAGAGTATCAAACTCATTTCTCTATCAGGCAGAGAAACCATAGACCGGTTTCGCTCTTATTAGAGCTCATCTGTATGGTATAACTCAAACCTGATAGAAATACGAGTTCGAAAAATACTTGGTCTCTCTTGCTCAAGGCACTGTGCATGTATGCAAGTGGCGCCATCGGACGAGGGCAGGTGCTTCCACTAGGGCATGCAAGATAATAGTGAAGTGAAACCAAGCCCGTTTTCTGCCGGAGTTGTCGCTTCTCACAGACAGATGGCCGAAATTTGTACCTATACTGTCTGGGGACGACGTTCAGCAGAGTATCAAACTCATTTCTCTATCAGGCAGAGAAACCATAGACCGGTTTCGCTCTTATTAGAGCTCATCTGTATGGTATAACTCAAACCTGATAGAAATACGAGTTCGAAAAATACTTGGTCTCTCTTGCTCAAGGCACTGTGCATGTATGCAAGTGGCGCCATCGGACGAGGGCAGGTGCTTCCACTAGGGCATGCGAGATAATAGTGAAGTGAAACCAAGCCAGTTTTCTGCCGGAGTTGTCGCTTCTCACAGACAGATGGCCGAAATTTGTACCTATACTGTCTGGGGACGACGTTCGGCAGAGTATCAAACTAATTTCTCTATCAGACAGAGGAAGTTGTGAGAGTTTGAGTTTGATACTCTGCTGAACGTCGTTCCCAGACAGTATAGGTACGAATCTCGGCCATCTGTTTGTGGGAAGCGACAACTCCGACAGAAAACTGGCTTGGTTTCATTTCACTATTATCTCGCATGTCCTAGTGGAAGCACCTGCCGTCGTCCGATGGCGCCACTTGCATACACTACATATTGCAGTTTGTAAATATTTTAAACGGTATTTGAACGGTAAATGACCATAATTTCAAAATTTGAATTGAAATAACCATTGACATAATACGAGCATTTTTTTGCTCTAAAACTATTCTTTGATCAACTCAAGAAAACTTTTTAGTTTGAACAAAACGTGTAATTCAACCACAAAATATTTTACGAAAAACAAGTTGCTTTTTTTCACTTTAAAAATATGCATTGACATGCTGCAACGCGCGCCACTGGGTAATACAAATTTTGTCTGTAGCGCAAAAATATGGGCATTCCCATCGACCTTCAAACTAGATAGACTCAGTGAGTCAGTCGTAAATTGTCAGGTTTGTTTACTTCCAACATGCATATGTGGTCCGCGGGCGCGCGTTGCGAGGGTAATGAAAAAATGGCCGCCGAGTCGGGTAATCGGTGAAAACATGATACATGCACTTACCTGTGATACGAGAGATAATGATAAAATCTTTAATAAAACACAAAAAAATCGCACAAAGCGTTCGCAAGTTCGCTGTCTCAACTTCAAACACAAAGGAAACACGTTTTTACGTTTTGTGGTTGACATCAGTTCAATGAGGTTGACACACACATTCAATTGATAGCACTGTTGCCAATTCGTCAATTAAGAAGATTTTCTACCTACGTTTTGATCGTGCTGTACGGCTACATTTGGCTACACAACATATAAACATATGGGTTGTGTAGTTCGTCCCTGAGAGCGGTCAACATCGCACCGAACCTTTAGAAATGTTGCCAGACCAAATTTTGTAACTAAAGGACTCTAGCTAATTCTTTCTCTGTGGGCATTCCATAGCAAGTAAATCTTTCGAAATTTTATTGAAATATCTCTTGTGGTTTTGGAGAAAACTGTAAATTTCCATTTTTTTTTAATAAAAATTTTAATAAAAAGACTTTCGACTACAAAAAAATTTTGAAGAAGAAACTAATTAATATAATCAATGAATCTTTAACAATAGTAGTCTTCCAAAGTATCAGGTTAGTCCAGGTTAGTATCAGGAAACGTCCACTAGTGTTGAATATCCATAAGCTTATGCTTCATTTATTAATGACAAAACAACTTTAACGATCAAATTTTCCCTTCTATAAACACTTTTCAACGGTTAGAGGGCAAACCTTCCTATTGCAATTTAAAAAAAAACTTTAAGCCAATATAAAAATTTTTAACGATATATGGATTACAAAATCTCAAGAAACATCGATTTTTTCGAAATTACTTTCTGAGTTAATTAATTATCTATTTTAAAATAAAAAATTGCAGTTTAAATAAATTTACTCTTCATTTACTAATTTTGAAATAACTTGAAAATTGTGAAGGCTTTCAAGGCCGATCAAAATACAATCTAAAGTATTTTCTGGTCTTTGAAGCCGTGGTCCAATGGAATTTCTCCCTGACGTTTCGTCTACAGCTGCGGCAGATATTATCAAAGGCGATGAGGTGAAGGGGCGAAGTAATCTCTCGTGCTTCCCGCCCTTGACTGATTGGATTGTGGCAGATTCGATTCGACAACTGTAGACGAAACGTCAGGAAAACATTCCATTGGACCACGGCCTCAAATCCCGGAAAACACTTTAGATTGTAACTTGAAAATGTCTCAAACTGAAAGTGTTCCTTCCTCCTCCTTTTTCCTGCTATGTAAACTCATTTAAGCAGTTACTTCTGCAGTTTTTTCTGTGTATAAATATTTTTTTTCTGAATAGGAAAAAGCCTTAGAAGACATTCTTTCCTTCACACATTTTTTAGTGAAAACAAAACAGATATGAATAAATCTTAACGATGGTTGTCTGAAAATTTCCTCTTTTGTAAACATTCTTTAGCAGTTAATTCTAGTGTCGCAATTTTAACTACAGTGATGTTTCAAAAATTTAACAAACTTCATCTTTCTAGAAGTTACTTTCTGTGTTTTCTGGGTGTCTATTTTAAAAACAAAAATTTTAGTGTTTTCTATGAATTTAGACTTCATTTATACTATAAAGTATCTCAAACTGAAAAAGCAGTTCCTTCTGAGTGTTGTTACCTTTATTTTTTTGAGAAAAAAATACCTAAGGGAGCATAGTTTCTTTTAAAAAATACTTTAGTCTAGTTTATAAACAAAAATTGTAGTTTTTTAGTAGTTTGCTATGAATTTAGACTTTATTAATTAATGATGCATAACTGGAAAAGATCACAAACTGAAAAGTTTCTTTTTGGAAAACATTTTTATTGGTTAGTTCAGAGATGTTTCTGATTATAAATATATTTCTTTTCACAGAGGACACACTTTCTTTTATAAATTTTGAGAAAAAAAGGTATGAACAAAATGTAAGGATGATTGTGTTCTAACGTCCCCGAAAACCTAAACCTATCATAAGTTACTTTCTGAGCTACCTGTGCTAACTGGGTGTCTATTTTAAAAACAAAATATACAGTTTTGACTATAAGTTTAGGTTTCATTTATTCATGAAGAAATAACTTGAACATATACCAAACAAGTAAACACTTTTCAGATTTTTTTCTGAGTATTGATATATACGATATATACGGACCTTTTTTTCTGAGTACAAAAAAGACATTTTTTCTTTCACACATTTTTGAGTGAAAACCAAACCGATATGAATAAATCTTAACGATGGTTGCCTGAAACTTTCCTCTTTTGTAAATACTCTTTAGCAGTTAATTTTAGAATCGCTTCTGAGTGTTGTTACCTTAATTTATTGAGAAAGAAAAACTTAACAGAGCTGAGAAAAAAAAGTATGAACAAAATGTAAGGATAATTGTGTTCTAACGTCCCAGAAGACCTAAATCTTTCATAAGTTAATTTCTGATCTACCTGAGTGTCTATTTTAAAAACAGAATATACAGTTTTGACTATAAGTTTAGGTTTCATTTATTCATGAAGAAATAACTTGTACATATATCAAGCAAACAATTATTTCGTTTGTAAACACTTTTCAGTAGTTATTTTCAGTTTTTTTTTTTAGAAAAAACCGGGCCAATATGAATAAGTTTTAACTCTAGTTGTGATTCTAAAACAAAGGAAACCTTACAGAAGTTATTTTCCGAGTGCCTTTTAAAACGTGCAGTCTTTACTATAAATTTGACTTTAATAATGACGAAATAACTTAAAAAGCCCTCAAACTGAAAAATCTCCTCTTTTGTGCACATTCTTCATTCAAGTGTTTTTTCTGAATATAAATATATTAGTTTCTGAGTACAAACAACTTAAAGGACACACTTTTTTATAATTTTCTTAGAGAAAACGAACAACTGTGAGTAAATTTTAAGAACAGTTGTGTGTCTTCCAGAATCTCGAAAAACTTAAAGTTTCATAAGTCACTTTCTGAGATAATTGGTTGCCTATTTTAAAAATATTTTTTTTTTATTATGTCAATATTCCTTAAGTTCAGTAGAATCGGAGTTCACAATTCTGATCTTACGTATTTCCTCTTTTGCAAATCTACTTAAGTTTAGTAGAAACAATCTTCAAAGTTCCTAAATCTTCTGATCCAGTTCTCTCAGTTTTGGCTAAAACTTTCCACTTTTTCAGTTTTAAGGATCAGAAGTCAGAATCTGATGATGCAGATTTTTACTCTGAGGTAAATCCCGAAAACTTCAGCGAAAATTGGATATGCTTCATGAACATTATTGCCACTAGTTGCAAGAGTATTGGATCGGTCATTTTCGAGGATCAGAAACATCCCAGAGGCAGTTGTTATGCTCAGGGACATTTGAAATTTTTTACAACGTTCTTCAACGGCAAAGATTTTGTACTTACCACCTAACAGTCAAATGTACCTTTTAAACGAAAAATCCTAGACTGTGCGTTTATACAACAGACCTCGTTGAAATTCATTAGAGTTGAAGGTTTCATTTTCAACCATCTTTACTTTGACTCACTCTGTATTGAACATTTTCTCATTTGATTTTTTGCCCTTCTTGTACAACATGGAATAGAAATGTTTTATTAACGTTAAGTCTACGTTTTTTATTCTACAATCAATTATCTCTTATCTTATTAACTTAAACAGATTTCGGTTAAGGCATTTTTGAGATACAGACTCTCAAAAATTACGAAAAATTTTGTAGTATTGAACTTTTCCGTTAGCAGTTTATTCTAGTATGATAATTGTGGATAAAGGAAAAATGTTTGCTTGCTGAGAAACAAAAGCTACAATTTCTAGACAAGCCCCCCCCCCCCCCCCGTGATACCACATCCAACATGGACAACCCCAAACCCTCTCTCTAAATCAATTTCGCAGGCGTCACTCGGACTTCGCGTTACGTAAGATTATACCTGCGAAGACAGCCAAACATGCCGCGTAGGAAAAATCCATTAAAGAAAGTTTTTCGGAAGGGAGCTGAAAAAGCGGCAGAAGGGCTAAATTGGCCCTATACCGGAAAGACTGCGTTCATAGTTCGGCCATAATTAATTATTTAGCTTCTAAAGTTTAAGAGGACGAAAAAAGTGAATTTAAAACTTTTCGAGACTTTAATCGAGTTTACTGGTGGATAAAACGTTAATAGGGTGTAAACCTAAAAATGCACGCTGAAATTATGGGTCATTACAATAACTGCCTGTTCACGAACCTACGCAAAAGTAACATGTGCGTAAGCGTAACTACAGGCTGGGAAATAAGAAGTTCTTGCCCGTTTGACAAGGCTGTGGAAGCCGCGCCTTTTATCGTTGCTAATACCATAACTGAGCTATTACTGATAACTGAATAATTAACAGGGTTTTGTTTCCTTGGGAAAGGCTCGTAACTTCTCTGGAAATTGGTCACACCAACTCGACACCACTCTAATCAACCATGGGCATGGAGAATCAAGAACATGTAGGTAGCACAGCAGAAAAATTGATATTTACATAACAACAACGCTGACCATCTTGATAGGGCAAAAAAGGGATCAGTACAGTAACCACCAAATGGGCGATAAAATTTTAAAACAACCTCGTAAATTTCGTTTAATTTATAGGCTCGTTATGCTCTGACAGTGTACTTCTGGATACACTGCTGTTTTTTCTGCAGCGACCACATTTAAGATGATCGTTTTATGGCGGGATAGGCTTCGCTGAAGAGCGACCTGCACAATCAAAAAGCCGCGTCGAGAATAATTACTCATAAAATTTCATTGCCTCATTACAACGAAACAGTATTTGCTCCCACATTGTTGCTCCTGCAAATTTAACAATACATTTCATTGAAGCACTTTGCAATCTGTTGTTGCAAAATTACTCTAAAAATACAGGCAGTAAGGAGATTGGTCTATAACCGTTAGGAAAAAATATGAAACCAAATTGTTTTGAAAGCAATATGGAAACGTGGTAAGTTACTACGTTTGCACGGGGTATCTTAATCGATTTGAATAACATTTTCCCATTTTAATAATTACTTCATTACAAAAATAAGTTAACATCTATCTCAAAACGCTATGAAAACGTTAATAATTGTTTTAATTGAAGTAATTTACAATCTTGACTGTTGTGGTCTGCGTAGAAAAAGTCCAGTTTTTCTCTAAAAGACTGGTAGAAATTCCAGTTTGAAAATAGCGAACTTCAAGTCAACAGTCACAAATTTATTAAAGTTTTTTGGTTACATGTTTCGCCTAAAAAGGCATCATCAGGCCGCAACCAAAACACACGTTAAAATTGTTAAAAAGAGTCCTCGACAATATGTGAAAATGTGAACATATTTTATTCTTTTTAACAATTTTAACGTGAGTTTTGGTTGCGGCCTGACAATACGTTTTTAGGCAAAACATTTATAAATTTGAGACTGTTGACTTGGATTTCGTTATGTTCAAACTTGTTATAATCTTGTCTAGGTTCTTAAAATACAGACAGAGTAAAAAGATGGGTCTATAATTTTCTGTTAGGAAAAAATATGACATCAAAATCGATTTGAAAGCAGTAAGGAAACGTGATAACTTTCATATTTTAGTAATCAATTAATTACAGACATAATTTAAAATTCATCTGAAAATGTTATGAAAATGCTGTAAAATATTCATTGAAGTGGTTTACAATCTGGACAGTTATGTTCTTGTCCAGGACCTGAAAATGACTTTATGAAAATACATAAAGTAAGAAGATTGGCGTATAATTTTCTGAAAGTTAGGATAAAATAAAATATCAAATTGACTTAGAAGCAGTATGGAAACATAATGGTAAATTACTGCGTTTCCACAAGGTATCGTAGTCAATTGGAACGAAATGTTTCCAATTTAATAATTAATTTATTACAGATATAAGTTAAAATTAATCTCTACACGTTATGAAAACGTTAATAATTATTTTAATTGAAGTAATTTACAATCTGTACTCTTATGGTCTTATGTAGGACCTGAAAATGAATCTGAAAATACAGGCAGAAAGGAGATTGGCCCATAATTTTCTAACCGTCAGGAAAAAACATGAAATCAAATCGACTTAAAGCAGTATGGAAACGTGGTAAATTACTATGTTTCCACAAGGTGTCTTAGTCGATTTGAATGAAATATTTCCAATGTAATAACTAATTCATTACAGATATAAGTTAAAATTAATCTCTACACGTTATGAAAACGTTAATAATTATTTTCATTGAAGTAATTTACAATCTGGACTGTTATGATCTTATCTAGGACCTGAAAATGAATCTAAAAATATAGGCAATAAAGAGATTAGCCCATAATTTTCTAAACATTAGGATAAAATATGACATTAAATCGACATAAAAGCCGTATGGAAACGTGGTAAATTGCACCTAGAGACTCCCTCCTCAGCGCCAGTAAAGCGAGAAGAGTCTGTCTTCCTGCAATGACAAATATGTCTCTGCATCACGGGGAAAACGACGCCCACGGCAGCAATGGATTTACAATCTGGACTGTCATGGTCTTGTCTAGGACATGAAAATGACTCTTAAGATACAAGAAGTAAAGATATTGGTTTATAATTTTCTAACCGTTAGAAAAAAATATAAAACCAGATCGGTTTGTAAGCAGTATGGAAACGCAGTAAATTACTACGTTTCCACAGGGTTTCTTAATCCATTTGAGTGAAATTTTCTCATTTTAATAATTAATTCATTGCAGAAATAAATAAAAAAAATTCTCAAGACTTCATGAAAACGTTAATAATTATTTTTATTGAAGTACTTTACAAACTGGATTGTTATGGTCTTGTCAAAGACCTGAAAATGACACCGAAAATACAGGCAGTAAGAAGATTGGCTTATAATTTTCTGACCGTTTGGAAAAATATAAAACCAAATCGATTTGAAAGCAGTATGGAAACGTGGTAAATTTTTACAGGGTATCTTAATTTGATTTAAATGAAATTTTTCCGTTTTAATAATTAATTCATTACAGAAATAAGCAAAAACTTATCTCAAGACGTTAAGATAACATTAATAATTATTTTCATTGAAGTAATTTACAATCTGGACTGTTATGGTCTCGCCTAGGACATAAAAATGACTCTTAAATTACAAGAAGTAGGGAGATTGGTTTATAATTTTCTACCAGTTACGAAAAAAATATAAAACCAGATCGGTTAGTAAGCAGTGTAGAAACGTGGTAAATTACTACGTTTCCATTAATCCATTTGAATGAAATTTTCACATTTTAATAATTAATTTATTACAGAAATAAGTTAAAATTTATTTCAAGACGTTAGGAAAACGTTAGGACTGTTATGATCTTGTCTAGGACCTGAAAATGATCTTGAAAAGACAAAAAGTAAGGTGATTGGTCTATAATTTTCTTACCTTTAGAAAAAAATAAGAAACCAAATCGATTTGAAAGCAGTATAGAAATGTGGTAAATTACTACGTTCCACAGGGTACCTTAATCAATTTGCATGAAACTTTTCCATTTTAATAATTAATTTATTACAGAAATAAATTAAAATATTTCTCAAGGCGTCATGAAAACGGTAATAAGTATTTTCATTGAAGTACTTTACAATCTGCACTGTTGTGGTATTGTCTAGGACCTGAAAAATACTCTGATAGAAAAAAGAGAAAAATATTCTGAAAAGAAAAAAGTAAGGAGATTTGTTTATAATTTTCTAACCGTTAGAAAAAAAATAAGAAACCAAATCGATTTGAAAGCAGTATAGAAATGTAGTAAATTACTACTCCACTCCAATTACGTCTCCACAGGGTATAGTAATCGATATGAATGAAATTTTTCCATTTTAATAAGGAATTTATTACAGAAATAAATTAAAATTTTTCTCAAGGCGTCATGAAAACGTCAATAATCATTTTTATTGAAGTACTTTAAAATCTGGACTGTTATGGTCTTGTCTAAAACCTGAAAATAACTCTGAAAATGCATAAAGTAAGGAAAATGGCCTGTAATTCTTGTAACCCGTTAAGAAAAAATATAAAACCACATGCAAACGTGGTAAATTATTACGTTTCCACAGGGTATCTTAATAGATCAGAATGAAATTTTCTATTTTTAATAATTAATTCATTACAGAAATAAGTTAAAATTTATCTCCAGACGTTACGAAATAGCTATTTATGTAACCAGTTACGAAAAGTCCGATTTTGTGTAACGAATGAATGTTTGCGGGACGAGCGCAGCGAGTTCCCGCAATTTGAATGCGACACACAAAAAAGGTTTTTCGTCACGTGTTTCATACAAGATTTTTTCTAATTTTGACTACAATTACCTACTTAGATAGAGAATTATTATTATTAAACTTCAATATTTACTTTTAAACCACTTTGTATCTACTTAATACCGTAAAACTATAGCAACGGTGTGCCACAGCCGAAACCTGCAACTGGTGGTGACACCAACTTTTCATCACTAGTTACGAAAGATTTTACTTTTCGTAACTAGTTACGAAAAGTAGGACGTTACGTCACTGTCATCAGTATTGAAAAGTGCCACTTTATATGTCAAAATTAGAAAAACTTATTAATAATTATTTTCATGGACGTAATTTACAATCTGGACTGTTTTGGTGTTGTCTAGGACCTGAAAATTACTCTGACAATACAGGCAGTAAGGAGATTGGCCTATAATTTTCTAAAAGTTAGAATGTCAAACCAAATCGGTTTGAAACCGAATGGAAACGTGATAAATTACTACGTTTCCAAGGGGTATCTTAATCGATTTAAATGAAATTTCCTCATTTTAGTAATTAATTTATTACAGAAATAGTATACTATCCAACAAGTATATTCCCAAAGGTGACGTTTAAGCTCACGAGCGCAGCGGGTGGCGCATTTACCTGAGGGAATGATGCCTATTATATGCAAGTTGGATACTATACTTTGTCCACAGCTTAGTTTTCAATTTTTACGTAATAATCAGTTGGATAACCCGGTCGTCAACAAGCGTTTTGTTTTGATTGTTAAAGTCGAAGTGACATTAAAACCATTATGACATCCATCAAGGTGGCTATAATAGTTAGAACCCTCATTTGTTTTGTTTGTAATTTCCAACATGGCGATGTTTGCATGCATTTCTTATGGAGTGCGTAATGAAAGTTAATAATTTATATTAATATTTTTTAATATATTAATTTTGGAATAAACTATACTTGATTATCTATAACTATTGTATTTAACTCTTTTTTTCTCAGACCAGAGGAAATTTACAGACCTTTATATACATGTTAGATGGTTCAAATATAATCAATAACCTTGCGCAAAATATTGAAATAGATCTGGAATATAGGTAGGCATTTAAGTAATTCCATCAAAATTCAATTCTTTGCCGACTTTTTTTTCCTCGTTACGTATTCAGTGCCTCCCAGGCGCGATCCAATGGAATATAGACGATAAAATAGATAAGAAGGGAGTAAAGTGAAAAAGCCAAACGTGTCATAAATAAAAGATGCGACAAATGTAAACATTTTGGGGCGAAGTTTTTCGGCAAACAGTCATCATTGCTCCCTGATGGCGTTCGAAGTGTGACCCATATATTTGTTCAACGAGTCCTGGATAGGGAATGAAAAATGGGGCCGATGCACTTCGGATGGTTCCTGAATAATACAATAACCCTGCGAAGAGTGACGCCTTGAATTTTTTATTTTTTGCAATATTAAACAGACCAAAGTGTCTACCCTTTTACGACCTTTGTCGCCTGTACAGAACCGGGTCAAAGGTAAATATTTCATTACCTCTACGTAAATCGCCGCGCTTCTGATGATACATATTTGATTGGCTGCTGCTGCTGTTGTCGTGAGTAATGTCACCGAAATCCCCGGATGGTTTACTGAATAACAGATAACGGCGATGAGATATGGATAAGGATGCAAAAGAAGTCGCATTAAGTTAATGAAATGACCATATAAATTGCAATCAGCGGGACCACCGGCGACGTTTCGGTTGGCCGAATAGAGTGACATCAATAAAACGCGAAAGAGCAGAGATTGATTGAAGACGTTTTCATAATTTGCCTGTAATGTAAATGCGCTGGTACAGATTAGTAAAACTCGCTGCATGATTTAATGTTTTCCTTTGGCAATCAATGGAAGGAAATCAATCAATCTTTAATTTATTGCGACGGCCAGACTTCCTCTTTCACTATTATTTAACGATAAGAGGATGCATAAACGAACATTGTGACGTATCGTAAAACGGTGAGTAATGAGGTTAAAGCCGATTTTTATAATGCCCCACGCAATAACAAAAATCTATTGCAAAACTCGCCGCCTTAAACCAGGAATGAGTGTCAACAAAGTTATGCGATACATTTCATTTTTATGGGCAGTTTTGCGCTGTGTCCGACAAATAGGCGTGAATAATGGCTGTCGCAAAGTAGTCGTTTTATCGATTCTCTAAGCGCTTTTCGATAAGCAAACTAGCCGAAACAATGACCTTCTTCATGGGGAAGTATTTCAATAACAGCCTGAAGTTTGGTGAGTAATTGTGATTTATTAAGTCGCAGCTGGGCATTGGTTATGTAAAGTGTTAGGATTGTTAAGAAGTAACATCTCCATGTGTGGCATTTATCAGGTGATGATGCAAAGACTGCGAATGTAGAAAAATTGCTGAAAAGTCGCACAATCAGAATCAAAAGCCCAGACTCACGCAGCACTTGATGTCTTTTCCTGTGGACTAATAGAGTTTAGTTAAAAACATTTTAGTTTTCACTCAATTCTCTTCGAGGGCAATTGCTTATCCTCTTTTCAAGTCCATCTCTTGTTTAATTATCTAACACATAATTTCAACGTTACTACTAAAAATAATGAAATCGTTCATTGATGTAGATAATATGTGATTGAAGATTCCTTTACTATCTTGAATATTACAAGGGGCGACATTTTTGTTAGAGAAACTTAGTTGCTGTTGTGAACAGTTTGTCAGAAGTTTTCGAGTTTTTTGTGTTGGATCACAAGATTAAAGATTCATCAACTCAAGTTGCTTGACACTTTTAACTTGACTTGAACAATTAAATACTTGACAAGTCGGTATTTGACTTGACCTGCTTTTTTTTTGTTGAGTTGATGTCAAGTATTTTCAAACCACTTGATAATTGATCGAAAATAGATAATGAACACGACTAACTCAGATATAGTTACGTAGTTTCCTATCAGTCGATTTGTTGACATCCAAGTAACTTGAAGTTTTTTCGTAAGTGTTGTATCTTGTGTTTCTAGAGATATCTAGTTTCTAGTTGTAAGAAGTACAGGGACATCATGTGAAGAGTTTGCTTTTTTCCAATTTCGAATAAAAAAAAGGTGTAATTGCGCTTTCTACTATTGCCACGAGAGGACGCCAAATCTGTATTTAGAAAGTATGTTTTTAGACCTATAGCGCTTTGAGAGTAATCTCATAATTTGTTTTGTGGCGGAACTTCATCCACAGACTCACAGGTGGCAGCATTAGTTGAAATCTTTCATAACATCACACCGCCTTTCCTGCGCCGAAGACAGGGTCTACTATGCCTTCGGCCAAAAGGAGTAAAATACCCCAATACAAGGCACTTTACTCCTTTTGGGTATACAAGGTGGTAGAGTTATTGAACTTGTGTCAGCGATTTTCCAGATATTAAGAAAATGAACGCCCACAAACTCGATAAAAAAAATGTCATCAAACTTGTTTACTAATTGTCCCGTTTATATCTTCATTTTAAACTTTATCTGAAGTTTAAACTCCGAATTTGACGTATATTCTGTAACTGTAACGGAACTTGGATTTTTCAACTACATGATTTTAGAAGTATTTGAAAGAAAAACTACTTGACTTGACATTTACTCCTTCAAACATCACTTGAAATTAAGTCAAGTCAAGAAGCCTGAAAATCAAGTCAAACCGTGAATCCCTTCACATGATTCGTAGCTTCCAAAGTTTTTTTTCTCAACCAATCAACTTGATTTCCTTCCTGGAGAGTCTTGCGGTACAAATTTGAGTGTGTACTCCTCAGCCTTATGTTCTTCGGTCGATGCTGACTTTCAAGTGTACTCCGTTTACCCCAATTTTCGGAAAGTGGAGTGGACCACGGTGATTTGTTATCGAAACTTATATATGGTAGTCCGTAATGAATCTACAAATTCTGCGTATCAAAATAATATGATTTAGCCAAAAACGTAACGTCCAATTAATTACAAATTTCGTAATTAGAGGTTTTTGGCTAAGGGAGGCTCGATTTTGAGCTTTGACCCGATACTTTATCGGGTAGAGGGCGCTAGGCGCGCTGTGCTGCTTCGGTGCTGTAAAGGAATGCCCCATCGAAAAATTTTGAATATCAATTGTTCATTAGGGACCACCCTGTACAGAATATACGGAACCTCTGGGACACTTCTCAAATGGTTGTTCCGTTGCCTTGACGTCGTACGGCTAGGGGGAGAGTGAGGAGGCGACTGTCACGTGAATTCATCCATCTCGCACTTGATTCCTCTCCTTTTATTAATATTCATCGATAATTTGGTTGACGTGTTGCAGAGTTGGAGTTTTCTGTTGTACGCTGATGACATCAAGTTCTAGGGTGGAGAGCAGACACTGATCGCCTGAGCGTGGTCAGAGAGGATTTACATCTACTCCAACAGTAAAGCTGCTCTGCGAGCCAACTGCAGGAACAGTCTCAGTTCAAAGTCGCCCAGCAATAAAGGGATCCTTGGAAATGTTGACAGAAACAAAAAAGATTACCCTAAACTGTGGGATGGGTCATACGTCTTAGCATGAGCAGAATACAGTCATGGATATACATTGAGATTTTTTTAACTTTGAACATATAACGCTATTTCCCCTATGTTAAATCTTAATTTGCAGGTTCAGATATCTGTACAGGTAACTTTAACAGCTCGAAAACTTCAAACTTTATTTTTTATAACGCTGCTTTTAGTAAACTTTTTGCTGAATATTTTTCATAGACTTTAGATAATGTATTCTAAACAGGAAAAAATAGATTTGTTTAATCTTTACAAAAATGAAAATAGCCTTAGGAAAGTGCGTAATTTATTTGCAACGAGTCATCCAGACAGGCCCATTCCTTCTATTGGAACGATACATAATATCGTCAAGATGTTTAATTCAGAAGGATGTGTAGTTAACTCTCATAGGAAGAGGAGCAAACAACCGCATGTTCTTACAGAGGAATTAAAACTGTAAATTTTATGTTTTATGGAAGAAAATCCTGGATCCACCTTAAAACAAGTGGCTGTTAATTTCCAAATTTCAAAATTTTCTGTGCGAAGGACCCTAAAAGAATTCAAGTTCAAATCCTACAAATACTCTAATCATCAAGTGCTCTATGACGACGACAAAGAGAGGCGAACATATTTCTGTGAAAGATTCCTAAATTTACTCCATAGGAATGGCAAAATTTTGCGAAAAATTGTATTTACAGATGAAGCATCCTTTTTCATTAAATGGTTGTGTAAATTCCCAAAATTATAGGTAAAGAACTTTTTTAGCAATCGCCTGAATTCTGTTTTTTAATATCCTAATTACCTACTGTTTTCAGATACAGGTCTCAAACAAATCAGCATTTACAAAATTTATCTCACTCCCAATATAATGCAAGAGGATAGGCATGATTGGAGATACACTTATAGGACCATTCTTTATTGAAGGGAATTTAAATTCGGCCAACTTTTTAAACCTGCCCCGTGACCAAATTATGCCAGAAATTGAAAATTTGAATATTGAAAATCCGTGATTTCAAATGGATGACGCTCCTGCTCATTCCACAAACGAAGTTAGAAATTTCCTCAATCAAGAATTTCCTGACAGGTGGATAGGAAGGTTTGGGCCTATTTCATGACCACCAAGGTCCCCTGACCTCTCCCCAAACGACTTCTTTTTATGGGGCTATCTAAAGTCGAAAAACAATGTTGAAATTGAGAATGTGGACGTTTTAAAACAACGTATCCGAACAGCCTGCAACGAATTTAATCAAAATTTGTTAAGAAACATAGTTCGTGCCTTTCAAGATTGACTTGCATATTGTTTAGAACGCGAAGGAGGACATTTTGAGAATTTGTTTTTCTAGTGTTTTTAATAAATGTTTTCTTGTTATAAAAAATTTATTTTAATTGGTGGATATCATTGGCGGATTAGGACAAAGCCGCAAATTACACAACTATTTCTGTGCCTGTGCCTCTCTGCTTTGGCAGAGAGATAGTTTTGTAATTTGCTGCCTTGTCCCAATCCGACAACCATATCAACCAATTACTTTTCTAGGACTGTATACCTTTTTATCAATGTTATTTAATGTTTAAAAGCGATGTCTAAATTAAAATAATTAACGAAATATATTTGGAGGCTTTTTTGACGGCTTTTTACCTTTACCTAAACATCAACGTCCGACACCAATGCTTTGAGATGATTTTTTAAAAATTGAACATAGGGAAAACTGCTTGCATGTTCAGAGATAAAAAAAACCTCACTGTATATGTAAAGCAAACCAAGGAAGTCCAACCCAGACAGATCCATGGACCCATGGCTTACTTAGGAGATGTCGGCAGTGCCTGAGAGTCCTTAAGGAATCTTTACAGGCCTTTGCATACTAAATAGGCACATATAGCTCCTGACAATAGTTCAAGTAAATAATCAATATATGGAGATTGTGTCCCAGGAAGAAGCAAGATGTGATGCGACAAAAAGTCAAAAAACTATGAACTAATCGCCGACGTTTCGTTTAATTTAACTTAAACGTCACAAGGGCTGTATTAAAGTAAATAATGTACTGAGTAATGATTTAAAACTTTAGTCCCGGATATATAGAACAATAAAATTATTGGAGTATATAAAAAAAGCCAGGTCTCAGACTGGTGGTACGCCGCCAGGTATGTAGGAGGATATTGAATAACCCTAGATTGGGAGACTTAATGAAAATATGATATGCAAATTCACTGTAGTGCATAGGAACACAAGAATTGTCAACTCTAAAGACAGGCTTACCCACTTATTCAAGTGAACCTCCTTTTAGAGCCCTTAATAGCACAACATCTGTTGGTACACATTCACCTCTGTTTTTGTGTACCAACTTAGTAACTTGGATGCGCATCTCAGGGAACAACACTTCAATATGGTGCCTCATTGTCCACCACATGACTTCAAAAAGATTTCAACAGGTTTGATTCCTTACTTTTCGAATTTTCGGAGCCATTTTCCGGTCCTAGACAAGACCATAAGAGTCCAAATCGTAAAGTACTATATTATGAAGGCTTAATACGTCTGTTTGGGTGGATTAAAAGCCTTCTAACACACTAGTGTAGGATGAACAAGCGCTTGTTATAGAAACGATTTCTAGACTTTCTACTTTTCAGCTCAATATCATTGTTGTAAAATAGTATATTATACAACAAGCATTTAATGAGAGTCGTTATTCACGAGGGTAACGTTTGAGCCCACGAGCGAAGCGAGTGGCACAAGTTGCCCGAGAGAATACCGCTCATTAAATGCGCGTTGAATACTATACTTTATCCACGACCAAGATTCTGGGTTTTCTCAAATATGATAGGTTATAGATGCCACAAAGATAATTTACAATTTTAAAACCACGACCACGACTGGTTTCGCTATTCAATGGCGCAACGTTTGATGCGTCTTGTCGATAGATGACGGTCTAGTAACCCGCGCATGTCATCGCATGTTCATTTCAATGCTACGAGGGTGGACGTTAAATTACTTCATTTTATGGCCTATTTTAAGTATTTTTCAGTGAAAAGTACATATTTTAGGGAAAAAGAGACACTGTAACCTACATTTGCCTCAATACATCCTAATAGAAGGATAATTATTTGAATAAACCAGTGGTAACTACCGATTTCATGTTTAGGGCAGTTTACTTTTTGAGTTGTCAGTTGCCTACGACATGTTTCGTTTCCATGACAACTCATTATTCACTTGTGAATAATGTTCATTATTCACAAGTGAATAATGATTATCGTTAGTCTTGAGAATGTACAAGAATAATGTGATTATTATAGTATGGTCGTGGATAATAGTTATTTTCCTAACTAGTGCAGAAAGTGATACTTTCCCGCACGCTGTCTGCTTCGCGTCGTTCAGGCAGCTGACGAGTGCAGGAAAGACACTTTCCGCATCACGAGTTAGGAACAATATTTTTTCTACGAGCCCAAATAAAGAAACAGATAATCAGCCTTATGATAGAACGTTATCTTTGTCAACAGTATGACAGCTGAATTAATCAATAATCAATTGGTTGTTATGACAAAAAGCTTGGTGTGATTGTTGGCGTGACGTAATATTTCAGGCATGAACTGGTGACATTGGAATAAAAAGTACGTAGATTATATGAAGGGTGTCAGGAGAAAACTGAGAATGTCCATTTTTTACCTAAAATTTCTTAAATATGTCATCCGCTTGCGAAATGTAAGTATTATGCATGCTTTAAGCAAATCAGGAGAAAACGAGTAGTGTCACATTCTGCAACGTTATTAAAAAATGTGAAGCGATCCAAAAACCAGTTTTCTGCAATATTGTCACTTCCCACAGACAAATGGCCGAGATTTCGTACCTATATTGTCTGGGGGCGACGTTTAGCAGAGTATCAGACTCATTTCTCTATCAGGCAGAGGAACCATAGACCGGTTTCGCTCTTATTAGAGCTCATCAGTATGGTATACCTCGAACCTGATAGAAAAATAAGTCTGAACGGCAATTGGATCTAAATCTTGCTTAGACGCCTGTATGTGTGTATAAGTGGCGCCATCTGACGACGGCGGGTGCTTCCACTAGGGCATGCGAGATGATTGTGAAGCGATCCAAAAACCAGTTTTCTGCAATATTGTCACTTCCCACAGACAAATGGCCGAGATTTCGTACCTATATTGTCTGGGGGCGACGTTTAGCAGAGTATCAGACTCATTTCTCTATCAGGCAGAGGAACCATAGACCGGTTTCGCTCTTATTAGAGCTCATCAGTATGGTATACCTCGAAACCACTTATATACACATACAGGCGTCTAAGCAAGATTTAGATCCAATTGCCGTTCAGACTTATTTTTCTATCAGGTTCGAGGTATACCATACTGATGAGCTCTAATAAGAGCGAAACCGGTCTATGGTTCCTCTGCCTGATAGAGAAATGAGTCTGATACTCTGCTAAACGTCGCCCCCAGACAATATAGGTACGAAATCTCGGCCATTTGTCTGTGGGAAGTGACAATATTGCAGAAAACTGGTTATTAAAAAATGTTTAATACGGAGGAAACAGGGATTGTCCAACCGAAAATCTAATAAACCGGGAATGTCCAATCAGAGCTATTATAGTAAATTAAGTAGTAAGAACAGTAACGATAGTTTACCGGTCGGCGACAAAATGGGAGGAAACCGGTAAACTCCTTAATGTTCGAGAAACTTATACTATTTTTTGTGCGATCGGAATAGCATTAATTGTAAAAATATCTAGTTTTTCGTTTAAAAATGTATTTTATTTTATCCCAAAATTGCTTAGTAGATGGCCACAAACTATGCTTCAAAAGGTGGCCACACATACAAGCATATGTTTTGATTACCATAGCAACCCGAACGTGACAGTCGCAAAATTATTGTCAGAAAATTAAAAACGCGACAAAGTTTTGGTGTGACACATGTTGTCTCATTGAGGGTGTTTGTTTAAAAAAATGGCTGGCAATTTTAGTAACAAACCGGTCAGAATGTATGAAGTTGCTAAAAGGTTACGTCTACAATCGCATGAATTTCGAAGTTTTTGTGAATGTAGAAGACTCAAGTGTACGGAAAAAGTGAATCCAAGTAACAGACAAGCTATTCTTAATTATTTTAATTCTCTGGAGTCCAACAATGACCAAAATTCCTATTTGTGCTCTCTGATGTCAGTAACTACAATTCAACGTAGAAGGTCAAGGGCACCAGAACACTTGGCGAAGTATCATGGTAGTAGCTATAAGTATCGGGTAAGAATTAAAACAGAAAATATTTTTAAAGAAGAAAAAGTATGTGGGAAATTTTTCAAAGCAGTACACGGAATTTCCAAAAACAAACTTGAGTACCTACTGGGTTCTTTAAAAAAGTTTGGTTTTGCCCCAAAAGATAAACGTGGAGGAAAAAATTACAAAAAAATGAAAAGTGATACTTTGGAATGTATTAAATCACATATTGCTTCGTTCAAGACAAGGTAAAGTCATTACAGCTTGAAGGATAATAAAAACAGGTCATATCTCCCAGAGGAACCTAACATTACAAAGATGTACATGATGTTCAAAGATCTTTACCCAAATCAAAAAGCATGTTATCAGTCCTATAGAAATATATTTCGGGATCATTTAAATATTGGATTTGGATATCCTAGATCCGATACTTGCAGTCAGTGCGATCAGTTTTCAGTAAAAATAAAAGCTGCTGAAAAGGATCTCATAAGTGGCGCAGAATTTACAAAGCTTAATTCTGAAAAAAAGCTTCACTTTTTCACATTTCTCTTCCGAACATAACTACCAATGATGTGTACTACAAACGTCAACTCTCCATATTCTCCTTTAATATTCACATACTTTCCAACGCCCAATCATATTTTTACACGGATCCTGAATACATAGCAAAAAAAGGAGCTGATGAAGTGTGTTCTTTTCTTTTCGATTTTTGTATGAATTTTTTGCCTACAGAAGTGAAAAATTTGCATATTTTTTGCGATGCTGCAGGAGGACAAAATAAAAACTACACCTTTGTCCGTTTTACTCACTACATGGTAAATATTATAAGACGTTTTGACACTATACAGTTGACGTATCCGGTTTGTGGGCATTCGTACTTGGAATGCGATAAGAACATGGGACTGATTAATACAAAATTGAGAATGGAATCTTCCAGAGATTGGGAAGAAACTATTTTAACAGCTAGAGTAAAACCAATGCCATTGACTTTAATTTCGGTAGATCAGAGTTATGTTAAGAGGTGGACCGAGTTTTTCTCCACAAAATATGCAAAAAAGTGTCCATTCCCGATTCAAAAAATGAGAGAGTTTAAGGCGACTAATGTGCATGTACGACTTATATCACATCGTGACCCCTACAATGAAGCGATGTTAGAATCTCCCATCCTCTCTGTAGAACAGTGTAATAAACTTATCCCCAAACTCAACTCAAGCAGCACACGTTTTGAGTTTAAATTGTCTTCCCAATCTTATTTCGAACTGATACCTATAGATACAAAAAAAACATAAAGACCTCATCTCATTATTGAAATTTTGCCAATGTGAGGAAGTAAAACAACTTTATGCCTGTCTCCCACATGCTGAAAAACAAATAAGAAAAGTTGTTAATCAAGCAGCTTCCTCTCAGGAACATGTAGATCAACTTTGTGCCAGTATTCCAGATCATGAAACAATATCAAGTCGAAGACTAACAAGAAGATCTGTAAATGTAGATCGTGCAGGCCCATCTCATGAACAAGATAATAGTAGATTATGTCACTAGGAGTAAAAGTGGGTCTTTTCGTGCTGAGCCCAGAGATTGACGGCCGAAGCGAAGCTGAGGCCTACAACTGGGCGAAGCACAAAAAGACCTTTTACTCCGAGTAACATATACTATTTTTTTTCGAGCATGCAGGATATAATAAATCTATTTCAGAGTGATTCAGTTTTGAAATTTTCTCTCATCTTCTTTAAGCGGGTCTAGGTACTTACCCAATTAGTGGTGTATATTATTTGTAAAATACATAGAATGTGTTAGAATGGTGGTTTTCAATGTTCAATGGTTTTAATGATGGTTCATGGTTTTAATGATATTAAATCATAACCAATGGTTATGGTAAACTAAGAATTTGTAGCAATGTTTTCAATGCTAAATTGATATAAGTCACATTGACACATAAATATGATGACGCGCATGACATTTAACAGACAATTTCAAAATTCGGGAACTTATGCGATTTCGACTAATAACGGTTTTGGATGATGCTCTGAGAGTATTCCTATCCTTTGCTTTTTCAATAAGAATGTAAAGATGGACAATACACTCAGATCGGTTTATCTGGTGTCATCTAGTGTTCAAATAATTTTGGTGAATAAAAATCGTTTATATATGCGCCACCATGACAGTAGCGGTGACTTTTGACTTTACTTTTACTGCCTAGGACTTTTTTGCTACTTTTTTGGTCTCTGGATTTGAAAGCCCACTTTAGGTGTACGTATGGAGAAAACAAATGACATACTTTTAGTCCGCTTGAAAAAAAAACAACTTTGTGCCTCTGTTCCATATGCTGCAAAATCGTCGTCATGCGGTCGTAAACGTACAGGAAATTCTGTCAATCGTGTACGTATGTCTAACAATCAAACTGAAATTGGTCCAAGAAAGAAACTGAGAAAATGTACAATCAAGAAAAAGCTTACCACCCAAGAAATCTCTTAGGTAAGAAAAAAAAGCGAAAAAATGATAAATAAATTTGAAGATTATTTTTCGTTGTTACAGATACACAGACAGTCCCTGGTCTTTATCTAATAATCAAATGCACTGGAAAATGCTTTCTACTTAAGCAAGAGATAGTACAAAAATAAACGCTCAAACTCTAAGATTGATAACATATTATTTCCTTATTACGGATACATACGATGTACAGTCCCTGTTTTCACGCAAAAAAGGCAGACGTTACTCCATAAAATACAGCTTTTTTGACAGAAGTTTTATGTTTTAGTTTATTTTTCATTGTTTGTTTATTGATTCTTCAATAATATAAGATGTTTCTTAAACAAAAATACGGGTATTACCTCTTAATAAAATCGAGTTATGACGACTTTAAACAAAAAATGGTTATTACTCAAAACTTGGTCGCGTGGACATCCCTGGATTTCACGTGACACCCTTCATATACTCTGTTCACGAGGGTTAAATATTACGTCATAAATTGCAACGTCATACAAAAAAAACGTCTGTCGCTGATAAAATGTCAGTTGAACTGGTTAAAAATATGGTATTTAGTCTTCAAAAATACATCAAATAAAATCTTACCTTGAACACTGCTTCTAGTGGTTTTTCGTGCCACTTTTTCTCGCTGAAAGTAGTCAATGAGTCTTAATTTCAAAATTTGTTCCTTTTCACTGTAGGGCCAAGTAACCATTTTACAAAATTTTACACTCTTTTGCCGGTGACGATTAATCCAGAATTTCTAAATTTCGACGACATTTTGACATTAAGTGTCAAACTGACTTTAGCTGGTGGTTTTATTATTAATAAGAACTAATAATACGCTTGCTTTTTGGCGATCTTTTTCTAATGAAATGAGATGAAGAATGTGACGTCATATTGAACCCTCGCTGAACAGAGAGTAGGTATATTTTGTATCACAAATCAATAAAAGCAAGCATAATAGTTCCTTAAAACAAATAAAAATGTTTGGCACGGCTGTAAGGCAGATGCAACTATCTAGATAGACAGACTATAAAGTCTAAATTATATTATAAATCAGTCAATCTTTAAATATTTACTTTCCCGCACGACAAATGCGAAGCTTTCGAAAACAAAATGCGTGCGGGAAAGTAAGCACGCTCGTAGAAAATAGTTATTTTCCTAACTAGTGCGGAAAGTGATACTTTCCCGCAAACTGTCTGCCGATGCCCGAACGACGCAAAGCGGAGTTCGGGCAGCAGACGAGTGCGGGAAAGACACTTTTCGCACGAGTTAGGAACAATATTTTTTCTACGAGCCAATTCATTGTAACAAAGACAAGGAATAAACATACAATACATAAACAACTTTATCTTTGTCAACAGTATGACAGCTGAATTAATCAACAATCAATTGGTTGTTATGACAAAAACTTGGTGTGATTGTTGGTGTGACGTAATGTTTCATGGTGAAATTGGAATAAAAAGTACGTATATTATGGATATATTTTGTATCAAAAATCAATAAAGGCAAGCATAATAGTTCCTTAAAACAGAGAAAAATGTTTGGCACGGATGTAAGGCAGGTGCACCTATCTAGATAAACAGACTATAAAGTCTAAATTATTTTATAAAACAGTCATTCTTTAAATATTTACTTGGTTTAAATATTTGCACGCCGTGCGGGAAAGTAAAGCTTTCAAAAACAAAATGCGTGCGGGAAAGTGATATATTAAGAACACTCGTAGAAAAATAAATTTTCCTACGACTGCCTCGAAAATGAACAAATGCGCACTACTAACTACCGTTGAAACTCGCATATTGCAAATAGCGTGCGCAGAGTGCACATTGCGCACCCTCTCATATAGAAGCGTGTACAAAGTCAACTTTGCTCACGCTTCTGATTGCTTTGCACACACCTTGCTTACAATACGAATGATCATTTATGAAGCAAAATCGGTAATGGAAAAAGTTTAGTGTGCAACACCTACAAAAATCACTATTCACACTCGTGTGAAAAGTGCAATTTTCGACACTAGCTGCAGAATAATATACTAGTGTCAAACTTGACATTTTTCAAACCCAGGAATTTTCACCTGCTTTTCCACTCGAGTGTACATTTTTTCTCATGGATTAAAGGCTTGTTAATCCCATTCTTCCCCCCCCCCCTCCTTATGATCATACGTGAGGTTGTAAACACGTAAACGTCATCTAGTTGGCTGTGAAATGTCAAAAGAAAAGGATAAAAGAGCAAAAGTCCATTTGCTTTAAAATCCTCTGAATCTGTAAAATATCCTCTGAATTAAAACAAGTGCTACGGTGTGAATAATATTTATTATTCACGCTGATTTTTTTATCATACACTCCATAAGAATTGCATGCTAACTCAAGAGGATTTTAACAAACAAAACAAAAAAAAAATAAACAAATGAAGGTTTATTATGTAGAAATTGTTAATTAAGTCATGGACAAAGTATAATCCTATTTACATATACCTACATATAAATCATTCACTTATTATTGTCATCAAGTAGGCGTTGAAAATCTGTCTTTGACATTTTTATCGTATCTTCTCAACATGTGACGAAAAGAGATAGGTATAAAAAAAGAGGATTTCAAAGGTAACGAGATGGCAAAAATAAGTGAATGGGGTATATGTAAAAGGGGGTTGGTTAGTGGGGTTAGTTCAGTTGGTTGGATAGGGCGGTTATAACTTGAACTAAACTAACCAAAGGAAAAACATAACTGAACTAACCTAACCAACCCCCTTACAGTCTTACAGGAAAACAAACTTGTACAGCTAAGGCGGTAAAACCGTACAACTTTTTTTTCCCTATACAAAGTGACAGGTTTTATGACATAATTTCACGTTTCTGTCCCTTTGGCTTTCAGGTACGTAAATAGAAAATATATATACCATGTCCATTAGAAAACGTCATCTAGAAAGCTATACATTTTTGACAGAAAAAACTTACATAATCAAAGTAAATGAACTTTTGTTCTTTCATCCTTTTCTTTTCACATTTCGTTCAGCCTACTATATGACGTTTTCAAATGAAAAACCCTCACATCTAAAATTTCTTGTTATTAAACATATTTTCAAATTCCCCCACGACCTATAAATGTGTATTTTGTGTATTCTATTAATTCCTACGCCTAACAAAATCAGTATTGACGATTTTGTGTACCCCAAGTGTACCAAAGCCTAAAATTTGTATACAAAGTGTTCCAGAAACGCGTGACGTAGAAAATATACATTTTTTCTAATAGAATACCTAATGTGGAATACCCTAATTACAAATGATGGATCACGTAAATAATGCTGTTGCTTTATAGGTTTTTGGTGATTCGTTTTGCCGATTGATGATACAAAGTGTATCCAAAGGGATAAAAAAAAATCTAAAACTATAATATTAAGGTTTTTTTTTTGTTAAAGTAATACACTCTGCTTATACTAACAACAAACAATTTTAAGATTCCCCCAGAACTTTCTAACGTTCGAATCTCCCTGTGCGCGTTTCATGTTTCAAAGTTCTTTCCATCAGAACTTCCCCAAAGTTTAAGTTTCGATTCTAGGGCATAAAGTAAACATCCATTCGGAGCACCTGCCTGGAACGAGCCTTTATTAGGTTTTTGCAAAAAGCAACAAAATTGAAAGAAAAGGCGGAGAAACTCGGCTTTTGTTTATGTTTGTATGCGGCTCGGGCCATTAAGCTCAAAAGATTGAAACCCCTTCCACGACTCGGGCTTTGAAAAGAAAACGCATTTGTCATAATATTCAAAGTACCTTTTCCTGGCCCTGCGCGGGCCTAAGGGGTGGTTTTAGTCGGCTTTGTATTTAGGAAATAAGCAAGAGCTTATTTAAAAATACGTCAGTGGCATCGGTCTTATTATTAAAGTTAAATAAGAGCCTTACCCAAATAGGCGTCTTTCCGAATAAGGAACAAATTGAAAAACTTAATTAGTGTAGGAGATGGAACGAAAATATAATAATAAGAAATTCTCTCTCATTTCCAGAGGAAAAACGTTGTACAAGTAAAAATGGAAAATAAATGCCCCTCCATCTGTCTCGAGGACGACTCGACGCTTATTATTTCGAAATATATAGGGGTGTAGGCGAAAGGGAAAATTAATAACGTATATGACACAACTTTCTCAAGGTGTCACATAAAACTGTGACAAGAATGGATGGCGCAGTCGTTTTATACACGACCGAAGCGGAATAATAAAGTAGATTTTTATCCACCACTTAAATCAGTTCACCTCCTAATTGCCAAAATTTGGGAAGAATTTTTCCCGAGGGGATTATCGGCCGTGTAACGCGCTGTTCGACGGGATAAATCGGCTTTAGAAGGAATGACGAAAGTGACTCCGGATTCCATTGTTAGGGAGACGGGGCTTTTTGAATTCAGGTGTTGCCTTTTTACTTGTGCAGACAGCCTGGATATTAAAGACACTTTTTGTTATGAGATCGATCAGTCAAAGTGCATAGACAATTTCAATTTTTTTGTTTCGTTATTATACATCTTTATTTTAATGGAAGTGGATAATAAGGAGGTATGTACCGACTTACACGTTTCGTGACGATATTGTCATTTTCTCCAGCTCCTCACCCCACGAATCACCTATAAACTTGTGTTCCCAATAATGTTTTGGGGTTATTTCCTACTCGTATAGGCCTGTAACTACGTAAATCATCTGGAAGTCCATATTTATATCCCTTTTCACTTTTATTCGCCGAGATGTGGCAGACGTTTTAGCCGATACTTCGACGTTGTGGCTTCTTTATGGCAGCAAAATTGGAATATTTTTCCGCTATACATATACCTCAGGGTGCGTTTTATTTCCACGTATTGAGAGATATATTACGGACGTTCGACCTCTTGAAAATTGATATTTATAACGCTTATTCCTTCCTATTTGAAACGAGTGTAAAAATAAGGAAAAGTGGTGTTCGTTTACTCAGTTAAAATACACTAGTGAACTAAATTAACGCACCACTTGAAAATAATAATCTAAAGTTTAGTTATTCGTGTATGGTGAATTAGCAGAATGGAGACAAAATAACAACTTCAGTCGATTTTAAAATCGCCGACGTTTCGACCGCATATTTCGGTTTTCATCATCAACAAGTCATGTTGATGTCATATCTCGTTTATGTTTTAACGAGCTAAGACAAGACTTCACAAGGAGACATGTAGCATTGCAGGCAGACAGAGCTGGAATGTTTACTTATTATTTTTGGCAAATCTACTAAACCGATTCCCATAATTTTTTAAAAATGAAATACCGTTTTATCCTGAAACATACTGCTTATTTAGCTTCTAATTAAAATAAATATTTAATGAATACCAGGTGTAACAACCACACAGTGCTCTTTACCATAAACTTTGTAACATCTTCTGCAATACAGGGTGTCTCAATTTCGATAGTTTCACAGCGTATCTTTGAAACTAGCGTAACGCGGTTTTTTGCAGTAGTGTGACTTTTTTCGTAAAACACAAGACGGTGTTATCAAAATTTCCATGGCTGCTGTGGTTTCTGCGTTACAGGGCGATTTTAAAAAGTTGTCATTTTGGGACTACACTGATACTGTCCCTAATAATGTAGCTATTGACAAAGTGAAAAATCTTATAGAGAACTTTTCACAGAAT
The DNA here is from genome assembly GCA_951812265.1 of Taphrorychus bicolor. Classification (NCBI taxonomy): domain Eukaryota; kingdom Metazoa; phylum Arthropoda; class Insecta; order Coleoptera; family Curculionidae; genus Taphrorychus; species Taphrorychus bicolor. The sequence goes on along the minus strand of OX638300.1, from coordinate 33,400,671 downwards.
CTATTTGTTTTTTCACATGATTTCTATAATTTATACCTTTTAAAATATTAACTAAATGTATCTTTTTTAACTATAGTTATTATATATTTAGAACCTCCTTTTCAAAACCTTTTAAAAAAACAAAAATAATTTTTTTTCTTCCGCTGATTGCCATCAGAGTCATTGCAAAGAAAGATGTCACGCCACAAGATTTTACGTATCTACCGAGTAGCGTTTTTACATTTTTCAAAACAGAAAAGATAAACAATTTCGCGAAACGTCAAATTATCAAAATCATCCTGTATAATAAAAGCCAAAGTAGCCATGAAAATTTTAATAGCACCATCGTTTGTTTTACGAAACAATTTCCAACTTTGACCGCCTGTAACTTTAGAAGGAGTGGACCGAATGGAGTGAAATCAACTTTTGTTATTTTTGATAGAGTAGGAAAACTCGAGGAAAACACCAATTTGTCGATCAACCCATCTGCATAGTTACTAGTTTCGGTCGGTGTCTATCCCTCATCAGTACAGCTTTGGCTGGTCGACAAATTGGAGACTGTGAGTTCGCGGCTTAAAGCTAAAAGTCTACGGAAGAGCGGTGAGATGTTGACACCACCAGCATATTAGATGTCGCCTGCTCCTGCTCTGTACAACATCTCACCGTTATTTTTTATGTTCTCTTTCACACTTCTTTCACTACCACGTGACGAAAGTCAAGTAGGTTCATTTGATCATCCGATCAAAGACAGCAAAAAAAAATTATCATCATTTTTTCAAAATTGACCAAAAAGGGAGAAGGGGGGGTAATTGGTTTTATTTTTCTCAATTTCCCAATTTGAACGTTTGTAATTTTAGGTGTCGACCGATTGGAGTGAATCCACAATTTTGTGTTCTTTTTTATGCCCTTTTTCCCCTCCCACCAAAGAAGGATGTCCGTAGGTGTAATACTTTGAGAGACAGACCCATTTGGGGGTGGTCATTTTTAGTTACTTTTAGAATGTGCTTTGGAATGTGCATTTACAAAAAGTGTAAACTTATGGGATTAACTTCACTCTTATTAGGTTCATAGGGGATTAAACTCGTCTCACTCCGAAAAAAAAAAATTTTTTTCGAAATTGTCAAAGGAGAGGGAAAAATTTCATTCTTTTTTCTCAATTTCCAAATTTGATCGCCTGTAATTTTATAACGAGTGAACCAATTGGAGTAAATCCAACAGTTTTTTGTTCTTTTTGATGTCCTCTTTCATCTTCTATTAAAGAAAGTCTCGTAGGTCATTTTGGGAAGCATACCCCTTCTATGGTCGATTTTTAGATACTTTTACAATATGTTTTGGATACATTTAGAAAAAAGTCCAGTTATGGTACCAATTTTTTTCAAAATTGACCAAAAGTAGTGGTATTCCCTCTTTGTTCTCAATTTCCAAATTTCACAGCCTGAAACTGTAAAAAGAGTGGACCGATTGGAGTTAATCCAACGGTTTTTTGTTCTTTTTGATGTCCTCTTTCATTTTCTATTAAAGAAAGTCTCGTAGGTCATTTTGGAAAGCATACCCCTTCTATGGTCGATTTTTGGATACTTTTACAATATGTTTTGGATACATTTAGAAAAAAGTCCAGTTATGGTACCAATTTTTTTCAAAATTGACCAAAAGTAGTGTTATTCCCTCTTTGTTCTCAATTTCCAAATTTCACAGCCTGAAACTGTAAAAGGAGTAGACCGATTGGAGTTAATCCAACGGTTTTTTAATCTTTTTGAGGTCCTCTTTTATCTTCTATTAAAGAAAGTCTCGTAGATCATTTTGGGAAGTATACCCCTTCGGTGGTCGATTTTTAGATAGTTTTACAATATGTTTTTGGAAATATTTAGAAAAAAGTCCAGTTATGGTACCAATTTTTTTCGACATTGACTAAAAGTAGTGGTATTCACTCTTTGTTCTCAATTTCCAAATTTCACAAAATGAAACTGTAAAAGGGGTGGACTGATTGGAGTTTATCCAACGGTTTTTTATTCTTTTTGAGGTCCTCTTTTATCTTCTATTAAAGAAAGTCTCGTAGGTCATTTTGGAAAGCATCCCTGTGGTCGATTTTTGGATACTTTTACAATATGTTTTGGAGACATTTAGAAAAAAGTCCAGTTATGGTACCAATTTTTTTCGAAATTGACTAAAACTAGTGGTATTCCCTCTTTGTTCTCAATTTCCAAATTTCACACCATGAAACTGTAAAAGGGGTGGACCGATTGGAGTTAATCCAACGGTTTTTTATTCTTTTTGAAATCCTCTTTTATCTTCTATTAAAGAAAGTTTCGTAGGTCATTTTGGGAAGCATACCTCTTAGGTAGTCGATTTTTGGATACTTTTACAATATGTTTTGGACACATTTAGAAAAAAGTCCAGTTATGGTACCAATTTTTTTCGAAATTGACTAAAACTAGTGGTATTCCCTCTTTGTTCTCAATTTCCAAATTTCACAGCCTGAAACTGTAAAAGGAGTGGACCGATTGGAGTTTATCCAACGGTTTTTTATTCTTTTTGAGGTCCTCTTTTATCTTCTATTAAAGAAAGTCTCGTAGGTCATTTTGGAAAGCATACCTGTGGTCGATTTTTGGATACTTTTACAATATGTTTTGGAGACATTTGGAAAAAAGTCCAGTTATGGTACCAATTTTTTTCAAAATTGACTAAAAGTAGTGGTATTCCCTCTTTGTTCCCAATTTCCAAATTTCACACCATGAAACTGTAAAAGGGGTGGACCGATTGGAGTTAATCCAACGGTTTTTTATTCTTTTTGAGGTCCTCTTTTATCTTCTATTAAAGAAAGTTTCGTAGGTCATTTTGGGAAGCATACCTCTTAGGTGGTCGATTTTTGGATACTTTTACAATATGTTTTGGATATATTTAGAAAAAAGTCCAGTTATCGTACCAATTTTTTTCGAAATTGACTAAAACTAGTGGTATTCCCTCTTTGTTCTCAATTTCCAAATTTCACACCATGAAACTGTAAAAGGGGTGGACCGATTGGAGTTAATCCAACGGTTTTTTATTCTTTTTGAGGTCCTCTTTTATCTTCTATTAAAGAAAGTCTCGTAGGTCATTTTGGAAAGCATACCTGTGGTCGATTTTTGGATACTTTTACAATATGTTTTGGAGACATTTGGAAAAAAGTCCAGTTATGGTACCAATTTTTTTCAAAATTGACTAAAAGTAGTGGTATTCCCTCTTTGTTCCCAATTTCCAAATTTCACACCATGAAACTGTAAAAGGGGTGGACCGATTGGAGTTAATCCAACGGTTTTTTATTCTTTTTGAGGTCCTCTTTTATCTTCTATTAAAGAAAGCTTCGTAGGTCATTTTGGGAAGCATACCTCTTAGGTGGTCGATTTTTGGATACTTTTACAATATGTTTTGGATATATTTAGAAAAAAGTCCAGTTATCGTACCAATTTTTTTCGAAATTGACTAAAACTAGTGGTATTCCCTCTTTGTTCTCAATTTCCAAATTTCACACCATGAAACTGTAAAAGGGGTGGACCGATTGGAGTTAATCCAACGGTTTTTTATTCTTTTTGAGGTCCTCTTTTATCTTCTATTAAAGAAAGTTTTGTAGGTCATTTTGGGAAGCATACCTCTTAGGTGGTCGATTTTTGGATACTTTTACAATATGTTTTGGACACATTTAGAAAAAAGTCCAGTTATGGTACCAATTTTTTTCGAAATTGACTAAAACTAGTGGTATTCCCTCTTTGTTCTCAATTTCCAAATTTCACAGCCTGAAACTGTAAAAGGAGTGGACCGATTGGAGTTTATCCAACGGTTTTTTATTCTTTTTGAGGTCCTCTTTTATCTTCTATTAAAGAAAGTCTCGTAGGTCATTTTGGAAAGCATACCTGTGGTCGATTTTTGGATACTTTTACAATATGTTTTGGAGACATTTAGAAAAAAGGCCAGTTATGGTACCAATTTTTTTCAAAATTGACTAAAAGTAGTGGTATTCCCTCTTTGTTCCCAATTTCCAAATTTCACACCATGAAACTGTAAAAGGGGTGGACCGATTGGAGTTAATCCAACGGTTTTTTATTCTTTTTGAGGTCCTCTTTTATCTTCTATTAAAGAAAGTTTCGTAGGTCATTTTGGGAAGCATACCTCTTAGGTGGTCGATTTTTGGATACTTTTACAATATGTTTTGGATATATTTAGAAAAAAGTCTAGTTATCGTACCAATTTTTTTCGAAATTGACTAAAACTAGTGGTATTCCCTCTTTGTTCTCAATTTCCAATTTTCACACCATGAAACTGTAAAAGGGGTGGACCGATTGGAGTTAATCCAACGGTTTTTTATTCTTTTTGAGGTCCTCTTTTATCTTCTATTAAAGAAAGTTTTGTAGGTCATTTTGGGAAACATACCTCTTAGGTGGTCGATTTTTGGATACTTTTACAATATGTTTTGGAGACATTTAGAAAAAAGTCCAGTTATGGTACCATTTTTTTTTCAAAATTGACCAAAAGTAGTGGTATTCCCTCTTTGTTCTCAATTTCCAAATTTCACAGCCTGAAACTGTAAAAGGAGTGGACCGTATGGAGTTTATCCAACGATTTTTTATTCTTTTTGAGGTCCTCTTTTATCTTCTATTAAAGAAAGTCTCGTAGGTCATTTTGGAAAGCATACCTGTGGTCGATTTTTGGATACTTTTACAATATGTTTTGGACACATTTAGAAAAAAGTCCAGTTATGGTACCAATTTTTTTCAAAATTGACTAAAAGTAGTGGTATTCCCTCTTTGTTCCCAATTTCCAAATTTCACACCATGAAACTGTAAAAGGGGTGGACCGATTGGAGTTAATCCAATGGTTTTGTATTCTTTTTGAGGTCCTCTTTTATCTTCTATTAAAGAAAGTTTCGTAGGTCATTTTGGGAAGCATACCTCTTAGGTGGTCGATTTTTGGATACTTTTACAATATGTTTTGGATATATTTAGAAAAAAGTCCAGTTATCGTACCAATTTTTTTCGAAATTGACTAAAACTAGTGGTATTCCCTCTTTGTTCTCAATTTCCAAATTTCACACCATGAAACTGTAAAAGGGGTGGACCGATTGGAGTTAATCCAACGGTTTTTTATTCTTTTTGAGGTCCTTTTTTATCTTCTATTAAAGAAAGTTTCGTAGGCCATTTTGGGAAGCATACCTCTTAGGTGGTCGATTTTTGGATACTTTTACAATATGTTTTGGACACATTTAGAAAAAAGTCCAGTTATGGTACCAATTTTTTTCGAAATTGACTAAAACTAGTGGTATTCCCTCTTTGTTCTCAATTTCCAAATTTCACAGCCTGAAACTGTAAAAGGAGTGGACCGATTGGAGTTTATCCAACGATTTTTTATTCTTTTTGAGGTCCTCTTTTATCTTCTATTAAAGAAAGTCTCGTAGGTCATTTTGGAAAGCATACCTGTGGTCGATTTTTGGATACTTTTACAATATGTTTTGGACACATTTAGAAAAAAGTCCAGTTATGGTACCAATTTTTTTCAAAATTGACTAAAAGTAGTGGTATTCCCTCTTTGTTCCCAATTTCCAAATTTCACACCATGAAACTGTAAAAGGGGTGGACCGATTGGAGTTAATCCAATGGTTTTGTATTCTTTTTGAGGTCCTCTTTTATCTTCTATTAAAGAAAGTTTCGTAGGTCATTTTGGGAAGCATACCTCTTAGGTGGTCGATTTTTGGATACTTTTACAATATGTTTTGGATATATTTAGAAAAAAGTCCAGTTATCGTACCAATTTTTTTCGAAATTGACTAAAACTAGTGGTATTCCCTCTTTGTTCTCAATTTCCAAATTTCACACCATGAAACTGTAAAAGGGGTGGACCGATTGGAGTTAATCCAACGGTTTTTTATTCTTTTTGAGGTCCTTTTTTATCTTCTATTAAAGAAAGTTTCGTAGGCCATTTTGGGAAGCATACCTCTTAGGTGGTCGATTTTTGGATACTTTTACAATATGTTTTGGACACATTTAGAAAAAAGTCCAGTTATGGTACCAATTTTTTTCGAAATTGACTAAAACTAGTGGTATTCCCTCTTTGTTCTCAATTTCCAAATTTCACAGCCTGAAACTGTAAAAGGAGTGGACCGATTGGAGTTTATCCAACGATTTTTTATTCTTTTTGAGGTCCTCTTTTATCTTCTATTAAAGAAAGTCTCGTAGGTCATTTTGGAAAGCATACCTGTGGTCGATTTTTGGATACTTTTACAATATGTTTTGGACACATTTAGAAAAAAGTCCAGTTATGGTACCAATTTTTTTCAAAATTGACTAAAAGTAGTGGTATTCCCTCTTTGTTCCCAATTTCCAAATTTCACACCATGAAACTGTAAAAGGGGTGGACCGATTGGAGTTAATCCAACGGTTTTGTATTCTTTTTGAGGTCCTCTTTTATCTTCTATTAAAGAAAGTTTCGTAGTTCATTTTGGGAAGCATACCCCTTCGGTGGTCGATTTTTTGATACTTTTACAATATGTTTTAGAGACATTTAAAAAAAAGTCCAGTTATTGAACAATTTTTTTTTAAATTGACCAAAAGTATGGTTATTCAATTTTTTTTCTCAATTTCTAAATTTCACAGCCTGAAACTGTAAAAGGAGTGGACCGATTGGAGTTAATCCAACGGTTTTTTATTCTTTTTGATGTCCTCTTTCATCTTCTATTAAAGAAGGTCTATTTTAGGCGGTCGATTTTTTGATACTTTTAAAATAAGTTTTGGAGATATTTAGAAAAAAGTCCAGTTGTGATATGATTTTTTTTTTCAAAATTGACCAAAAATATGGTTATTCCATCTTTGATCTCAATTTCCAAATTTCACAGACTGAAACTGTAAAGGGAGTGGACCGATTGAAGTTAATCCAACGGTATTTTGTTCTTTTTGATGTTCTCTTTCATCTTCTAATAAAAAAGGTCTCGTAGATCATTTTGGAAAGCATACCCTTTTTGTGGTCGATTTTTGAATACTTTTGCAATATACTTTGGGGATATTTAGAAAAAATTCCAGTTATAGTACCATTTTTTTTCAAAATTGACCAAAAGTATGGGTATTCCCTCTTTGTTCTTAATTTCTAAAATTCACAGCCTGAAAATGTAAAACGATTGAACCGATTGGAGTTAATCTAACGGTTTTTTGTTTTCTTGATGTTTCTTTTTTCAGCTTCCTTCAATCAAAGTTCCGTAGATTGAATAAATTGAAAGATAGCCTCCTTTGATGGTAGATTTTTAGGTACTTTTAGGATGCACTTTGGAGACATTTAGAAAAAAGGCCAGTTGTGGGACTAATTTCACTCTTATTAGGTTTGTTACGTTCATAGAAGATTGAAATCGTCTCATTCCGATAACAGCAAAAAAAAATATCATTACAAAAATACACAATAATATAATTTTTTCGAAGTTGACCAAAGGAGGGGAAGGGTATTCCCTCTTTTTCCTCAATTTCTAACTTTGACCGCATAGAACTTTAAAATGAGTGTATTGACTGGAGTGAATCCAACGGTCTTTGTTTGTTTTTTGAGGTCCTTTTTCACCTCCCACCAAAGAAAGTCCAGTAAAGACCCCTTCGATGGTTGATTTTTGGTGTGAAGTGACAGAAAAAATATTGCGAAAACAGCATCGCGCTGTTTCTGCTAATTTAAGAGATATTCCGAAAAAAACATCCTTTTAAAATCACTTTTTAAACGCTGAAAAAATAAATTTTCGGTAACACCAAAAAAAAAATAAAAAAAAATTGCAAGAGAAAAGTGAATAGGACATAAAAAACAGGTTTGTAAAATTGCCAACTTTTGGAGTTTTATTGTAATCTTCCTCAGGACTCTTTCAATAAGTGAAGTTTGTTCCAGGTCAGAAATAAATTCCACTCCATTAAAAAAAAACAACCAATAGCCATACGAAACTACGAGAGTTAATATGTGTTACCTACCGTATTCTGTAGAAAGTCTGGGGAATTTTACAATAATTGTTGTTGTTATAAGCAAAGTGTATAAAACCTCTGACTAAAAAACAATAGAGCTAATCTGGACAGCTCGTCTTGTTTTAGAGTTTTGGCCCGCTTTTTTAGCAGTGGTAACCTTTAAGCTAGTGACGATATCCGCCGGAAGTGATGTCTCGGTGACGTCGTGACGAATTACGTCAAATTATTGCAAAACAGTTATCACTGTCATTATTTTTATTATATCTTATTTCCAAACCAATCCAATATTGAACTTATACCCATCTCCTAGTTAGAGCCCTAGAGAGGGCTCCTAGCCATAGCTGGCCTAGCTCCAAGGTTTTCTAAAACTTAAATTCCAACCTAACAAAACCCAAAAACAATCCACACAATCAGGATCCGGACCGGCTTTAAGTTGCCACGACGCCGGTGTTGCCAAAACTTAAGAAAATAAAACCCAGCACCAAAACCAGAAATTCCCAAATTTTCCACATCCCAAGACCTTACATTACTAGATACAAACATAGGCATACGGCGCAGAATAACCTCTTTCACCTTTTCCAAAATAATGCGCATGCGTGATCATCGCTTTCTCTAAGTATCCTTTATATTCGGGATAATCCAGCCAACATTGTTGAATTTTTTTCCCCATCATGCGTAAGTTTGCGCTTTTTCGAAGTTTATTCTCCTCTCCTTGAAGACTTCATTTGAATTTGAAGCGGAACTGGAACTACTGGGAGTTGGTTCATCCATGGTTGTAGTGTAACTTTTTATTGTCAAAATCAAAAAACAGGTAAAAAATAAAAAACCACAGATATCCAAATTCAAAATTGGAATTTGACACTAAATTTGACACAAACAGTGATAGGAGTGAAGTACTAGCACTGACATCTTTCATTTGTCATGTCAACTCTACATCATATTTAAAGGTGTCAAACGCCTAACACTAATAATAAATGCTATCTCGCTTTGCAAAGCGTCATTAGAGAAAAATAGCATACGAAATTACGAAATGATAGAAGCACAAGGCTAGCGAGCCCAACGCCCGACCCGCACGCGGATCAATGCGAGCACTCCGAGCAATATACTAAACTGACGATGAATCCGGTTCATCGTTCGAGCCCGACACTACTCCGAGGGCAGAAATTCCCATTTTTGCTTAAAAAAGTAATTTTCTCCCCAATTCTCCCCCAATCCCATTCACGTTTTATTTCGAAAAAACTTCCACAATTTGGAAATATTAGCAATATTGGCAACACTGCATGACGCTTGTATGACTTGAGATGACAACATTACGGCATAGGAACCTTAAAGGCCGATTTATAGGTCCGTAAGAGTAAGTCGTAACAATTAAGCGGAAGCAGTACAGGAATTTAACAGTTTCGCTTATAGTTTGTCCGTAAGACTTTATCAGTAAGAAGTAAGACGTAAAAAATGGATTATTTCATTACTTACGTTACTTTTTACGGCCTCGGGTGCGATCGAGAGCGATCGGTTGCCTCCGGCTGTCATTGTCATTTGTTTTGGTGAACAGTTGATTGCACTGTTGCCAAACAGCCAAACTCGACTCAAATGATGTAACCTTCAACCGAATGTCTCGAATATCGATCGATGCACGTGTTTATGTTTCAGGTAGATAAAAGTAAAAAGGTGTGTGTGGCCACGACATGACAAATGAAATGACCAAACAATCAAACAAACGCTCCTCAATCTGGCAACATAAAAAAATTATAAAATTGAACTGCCATTTTTAGGGAAATACCAGCATTTGTTGGCTCCAAAGATCTAGAACATATGGACAGAGCCAACAAATACCGATAATTTCCTAAAAATGGTCCCGTTTTTTGGCTAGAAGTCCGGCCCTCTTAAGATTCCCACTACGTAATGTTGTTATCAGCGCACGTCATGCAAGCGTCATAGCATCTTAAAGCTGGACCGGATACGTATTGATTGTGTCGATTGTTTTTGATTTTTATTAGGTCGGAATTTAGGTTTTAGAAAAGCTTGGTGGTAGGTCAGCTAAGGGCTAAGAGTCTTAGCACTCTAGTTAGGAGATGGATATAAGTTCGATAGTCGATTGACTGGGAAAAAGAAATCATAAAAATAGTGACAGGGACAACTGTTTTGCAATAATTTGACATAAGACGTCACCGATACGTCATTTCCGGCGGATATCGTTACCAATTTAAAGGTTGCCTGTAAAACAGGAAAGGGTCTTCAGATTAGCTCGATGGTTAGCTCTGTCAATAAGTCATTGAAAAAGCCGTTGATACTATAATTTAAAATTTTTTTATCCTTTTTATATATATATAATATTTTATGTATATAATTTTTACCATATTTAGAATGAATTCGGAACTCGAATATCAGCAAAACGAATCACGATAAATTCACCAAAAACGTGCACCTATGAAATAACAGAATTATTTACGCCAGCCAGAAAGTGCTTTAAATTTATATGTCGGGTTCGTTGGAGTAGCCGCAAATGTGCTCTAAAACAAACCTATTTTAGTTTTATTGGGTTTCATTAGGGAAAAGAGCGCTGTTGCCGCGTTGCACCGCTGATGCACCATATTGCAGCGCACAAACACAGACAAATCCTCATTTCAATGTTCGTCTAATTTATTTTCAGTTCAGCGTGTTTGTTTGAGTTCACGTAAGTTCTTCAGGGCACAGATTCGCTCTTCAAGTTTGAAAACAGTCGTGTTTATGTTCCCGTCTAATCCTTTTCCTTGGTCTGTGCGCCGAAACGTTCGAGTTTCTGGGTTGTATTTCCGCTCTCCTCATCGCCACAGACTTATACGAGGCAATTCGAGTTATGGGTTAAACAAACACTGCAACAATTCCTCTATGTCAAATAAAGGCGTAGTGGGTATTGAAAACCACCCAACAATGCGGACATAAATTTCGTTTTACACCTACTGCAGGGCACCTGTTGGGTTCTAGACAGCGCCGATTGTTACCGGGTTCCGCGAGGTACTGTTGGGCCTGCTTTGGCAGTCGTCGACCAAGATTTAGAACGGCCGTTTCGCGATAATGGTAATACGAGAAGAAAACAGACGGGGCAATAACAGCCATAACGCTAATTATCTGAACAATTACCCGTGGCAAAACAATCATCCCCTATAAAAGCAGTAAAAGCTCATAAAAACGTAGAAAACCGGAAAAAACAAATGTTTTTCTGGAATTTATATCCAGCTGACTCCCTTTTACTGCCGATAAAGCTGTGTTCTCGACATCGGATGGCTGGCGTTTTTACTTCGCACAGACTTTCCCTATCCGATGCAATTCCGATTGAATCAAAAAGTTTCTACCTCTGCTCTGCTCTACACTAAAATCACTCAATTTTATTATCATCCATCTTAAAGCAATCTAATCTCCAGAGTGGAGCGGTAACACAATAAAAGTAGGAATGGAGATTCGCTCAATTAGGGAACTTCCTTGCGGAACGAAATCAACTTAAATCCGGAAGGTAAATAACTTCGCGGGGGTGAGAAATATTAGGCCTTGATTTCCTCCGCTAATCCGGGAAACTTCGCCGCGACGACCAAAAACAACCACTATTTTCGGAAAATACGCCCTTTCCTTTGCAAATCCCGTTGTCATGTCGTATTAACGGGAACGTGCGGCTCATCATAACGCCGAAACCCTCATCCTAAATGTTATTTCTGGAGCAGCTGCACGTCAGATCCGATTTACCTTGACACTGACTGCATACCAAATGGTTTTTGCTCGCCGGTCTCGAATGCGCTTATACAACCCTTCTGGTATTAGGTTATATAATGCTGCTATATGCGGGGTGCGTTGCGTTGTACAGGGACTTCGTAATTTTGCACACCAGTATTATTATTATTATTAAGAAGAGTGCGTTTTGTGTTCAACCCTTTTTCGCGGATATCTAATCTTACTTACTATTAAATTAACTAAAGGGCTCATGCACTTCGCCCATTGCTTCATCGCCTTTGATAATGTCTGCCGCAGCTGTAGGCGAAATGTCAGAAAAAATTTCCATTGGACCACGGCTTCAAAGCCCGGAAAACACCCACACTATTTTGGTCACAGTTTTATAAACATAAAATTGGCGGCTAAATCGATAAAAAGTGACGCTACTTGACATCTTACGTCAAATGATCCGGAATCGTGATTACTCGGAATACGGAATACTCCGACGATGCTATTACGTCGTAGGACGCACCAACAGTGGAGGACTTCAAGTTAGTTCACGAACCAATTTTATTGTAAAATGTAGGCAGTTGTTTGCTACCTCCAACGCTACATGATAGAAATCAATGATCTAGCATAAATGGAGAAAGCATTACGTTTCTTAACGTTGGCATCACTTTTTGGCACTGGGACACAAAATGTCAGCTAAATCGATAAAAAGTGACGCTACTTGACGTCTTACGTAAAACCAAGTGATCCGAAATCACAACTCGCCAATTGATATACTCTAACCATGCCATTAGGTCATGAGACAAACAAACATGGCGGCCTTCAGTTCAAAAAAATCGAACCAATTTTATTGTAAAATGCAGGCAATTGTTTGCTACCTCGAACGCTACATGATATAAAAATTAACGAGCTAGCATAAATGGAGAGAACATTATGTTTTTTAACTTTGGCCTCACTTTTTGGCACTGGGACACATAAGATTGGCGGCTAGATCGATAAATAGTGACGTCCGAAACGATCCGAAATCACGATTGGCCAATTGATATACTCTAAGGAAGTCATTACGTCATGAGACCCACCAACAAACAACATGGCGGATTTCAGATCAAAAAAACGGAACCATTTTTATTGTGAAACGAAGGCATTTGTTTGCTACCTCCAACGCTACATGATATAAATCAACGTAGCACAAATGGGGAAAGCATGTTGTTTAACTTTGGCATCCATCATTTTTTGGCACTGAGACACATAAAAGTGGCGTCTAAATCGATAAAAAGTGACGCTACTTGACGTCTTACGTAAAATCAAGTGATCCGAAATTACAACTCGCCAATTGATATACTATAAACATTAGGTCATGAGACAAACCAACATGGCGGCCTTCAGGTCAAAAAAACCGAACCAATTTTATTGTAAAATGCAGGCAATTGTTTGCTACCTCCAACGCTACATGATATAATAATTAAGGAGCTAGCATAAATGGAGAAAACATTATGTTTTTTAACTTTGGCCTCACTTTTTGGTACTGGGACACATAAGATTGGCGGCTAGATCGATAAATAGTGACATGACAAAACAAAAACAAAACAATGACAAAATCACGATTGGCCAATTGATATACTCTAACGATGTCATTACGTCATGAGACGCACTAACAATGCGGACTTCAGGTCAAAAAACAAAACCAATTTTATTGTAAAATGTAGGCAATTGTTTGCTACATGATATAAATCAACGAGCTAGCATAAATGGAGAAAGCATTATGTTTTCTAATTTTGGCATAACTTTTTGGCACTAAGACATATAAAATTGGCGGCTAAATCGATAAAAATTGACGCTACTTGATGTCTTACGTCAAGTGATCCGAAATCACGATTGGCCAATTGATATACTCTAACGATGTCGTAACGTCATGAAACGCACCAACATGGCGGACTTCAGATCAAAAAAACGGAACCAATTTTATAGTGAAATGTAGGCATTTGTTTGCTACCTCCAACGCTACATGATTAAATCAACGAGCTAGCATAAATGGAGAAAGCATGTTTTTAACTTTGGCATCACTTTTTGGCAATTTTTTTTTTAAAGTGACGCTACTTGCCGTCTTACGTCAAATGATCCGAAGTTACGATTTGTCCGGAACATGGCGGACTTCAGGTAAAAAACGGGACCACTTTTGTAGTAAAATATAGGCAATTGTTTGCTACCTCCAACGGAGATCCAATCTTGAATGGAGAAAGAATTATGTTTTTAACGTTGGCATCACTTTTTGGCACTGGGACACATAAAAATGGTGGCAAAATCGATAAAAATTGACGCTACTTGACGTCTTACGTCAAATGATCCAAAATCACGATTCGCCAATTGATATATTCAACGATGTCATTACGTCATGAGATGCACCAGCATAGCGGCTTTCAGGTCAAAAAAACGGAATCAATTTTATTGTAAAATGTAGGCAATTGTTTGCTACCATCAAGGTTAACATGATATAAATCAACAAGCTAGAATAAATGGAGAAAGCATTAAGATTTTTTTTTAACTTAGGCCTCACTTTTTGGCATTGGGACCATAAAAATGGTGGCAAAATCGATAAAAAGTGACACTACTTGACATCTTACGTCAAATGATCCGAAATCACGATTCGCCAAATGATATACTCTATTGTTGTAATTAGCGTCCTTAAGTTGTAAGTTGTTGGTGAAGTTAGCAGGATTGGGACAAATAATGCACCTCTTCTTTATTCGAAAATGGCCGACGTTTCGACTATTTATTTATTCGCAAATTTTGTACCTTATGCAGCGGACGTGTAGTTGGTCGAGCCTAAGATACCAGGGTCACCGAACAATCGAATGGAGTTTGCTATTTTAACCATCATGAATAGATTTTTAACTGACTACCCTCTATAAGTGAGAATAGCCCTGAACAAGACTAAATAAATAGTCGAAACGTCGGCCATTTTCCAATAAAGAAGAGGTGCATTATTTGTCCCAATCCTGCTAACTTCACCAACGATATACTCTATGCTATTACGGCATAAAACGCAAAGCATGGCGGACTTCAGGTAAAAAAAACGGAACAAATTTTATTGTAAAATGTATAGGCAATTGTTTGCTGTGTCCAACGCTACATGACATAAACCAACGAGTTAGCATAAATGGAAAAAGCATTATGTTTTTTTTTTACTTTGGCCTCACTTTTTGGCACTGGGACACATAAAATTGGCGGCTAAATTGATAAAAATTGACACTACTTGATGTCTTACGTCAAGTGATCCAAAATCACGATTGGCGAATTGATATACCCTAACGATATCGTTACGTCATGAAACGCACCGACATGGCGGACTTCAGATCAAAAAAACGGAACCAATTTTATTGTGAAATATAGGCATTTGTTTGCTACCTCCAACGCTACATGATATAAATCAACGAGCTAGCATAAATGGAGAAAGCATGTTTTTTAACTTTGGCATCACTTTTTGGTACTGGGATACATAAAAATGGTGACAAAATCGATAAAAATTGACGCTACTTGACATCTTACGTCAAATGATCCGAAATAACTTTTCGCCAATTGATATACTCTAATTATGCCATTACGTCATGAAACGCAAAACATGGCGGACTTCAGGTAAAAAAAACGGAACCAATTTTTTTGCAAAATGTCGGCAATTGTTTGCTACCTCCAACGCTACATGATATAAATCAACGAGCTAGCATAAATGGAGAAAGCATTATGTTTTTTAACTTTGGCTTCACTTTTTGGCACTGGGATACATAAAGTTGGCGTCTAAATCGATAAAAAAATGACGCTACTTAACGTCTTACATCAAGTGATCCGAAATTACGATTCGCCAATTGATATACTCTAATTATGCCATTACGGCATGAAACGCAAAACACGGCGGACTTCAGGTCAAAAAACGGAACCAATTTTATTGTAAAATGTATGCAATTATTTGCTACCTCCAATGCTACATGATACAAACCAACGAGCTAGCATAAATGGTGAAAAATGAAGAAAGCATATTTTTAACTTTGGCCTCACTTTTTGGCACTGGGACACATACAATTTGTGGCTAAATCGATAAAAAGTGACGGTAGTTAAACGTCTTACGTCAAGTGATACGAAATCTCGATTCGCTAATTGATTTGGCAGGCGCACCAACATGGCGGACTTAAGGTCAAAAAAAAAGAACCAATTTTATTGTAAAATGTAGGAAATTGTTTGCTACCTCCAATATACCTCTATGATTAAAACCAACGAGCTAGAATATATGGAGAGGGCTTTATGTTTTACAAAATTGGTCCCCGTTTTTTGGCATTGAGGGACACAAAATGACGCCGAAAAAAATGACGGACTTCAGGTCAAAAAAATGAATCAATTTTAGGAAAATGTAGGCAATGGTTTGCTTCCTCCAATATCTTCATGATTAAAATCATCGAGCTAGAATATGTGAAGAAGGCTTTATGTTTTACAATTTTGGTCCCTCGTTTTGGCATTGGGAGACATAAAAATGGCGACAAAAAAAAATTGCCACAAAAAAAAATGGCGGACCTTAGGTCAAAGAAATCAATGTTAGGAAAATTTAGGCAACGGTTTTCTATCTCAAATATACCTCTATGATTAAAATAAACGAGCTAGAATATATGGAGAGAACTTCATGTTTTTCCATATTAATCCCCATTTTTGGCCCTGAGAGACATAAAAATGGTGGCAAAAAAATGGCGGATTTTTAGGGAAATGTAGGCAATAGTTTTCTATCTCAAATATACCTCTATGATTAAAATCAATGAGCTAAGGTATATGGAGAGAACCTAATGTTTTACAACTCTGGTCCCTCTTTTTGGCATTGAGAGACATTAAAATGATTTTTGTGTGATGATGTCAAATGATAATGAAATTGCGTTTGGCGAACTGATGTTCTTTAACAATGACATTATTTCATGGAGTACATAAATAGGAAGAACTTTCTGCCAAAAAGTCGAACTAGTTTTAGGTTAACCAGTTTTAGTTTAACCAAATTTCAGCAATTGTTTGTGAAGGTGGAATTTATAAGATTTTTTTTTAATAAAAATCAACGAGTATGTATACTATATAGGGTGTTCCAGAAAGAAAAAATATCGCATTTGGAGATACTGGGGATCAAAATGATTAATTGAACGACACATACCTAAGTCCAAAGGGGAATGATTTTTGAGATACAGGATCTCAAAAATAAAGTTTTACTTTATGGTATATATTTCGCGTTCTTTTAATGAAGAGGACGATGTTCAGGAGCTGGTGTAGGATATTTTGACTTTTAATGAGTTTTCGTCAGGGTTAAATATACAAATATATACAACTGCCCGGGAGACCTAAGGAAGCCGTTTTTAAAGACTAGTAAGGAACCTAGTCCTAAGGGAGAACTCAATAAAGGAAGAAACGTTGACAGTTTCAAAAAAGTGAAGAAGCTTTATTTTTTTTTAATTCCTTGAGAACTGTATTGACTGTGAGTAGTTATCGACCCATTCAGCCCATTCCTATATTCCGGGAAGACTCGTTACTTAACAGTCGAAAAGAAGTACATTCAAGTAAGTACACTTCTAGTGGCTGCCCAAACACTTCAAAACAGCGCTGCTTTCACCGTTGACGTCTTACTCAGACTGTGCTGAAAAGCTTTTCATTGGAATATTTTAATGAGGGGACCTCTTTTCGGGGACAAAAAGACCTTTGTGTGGCCGTCTTTTTAGAGCCGGTTATGGCGCTTTTAATTAATGCCAACTTTTTCACGATATAACAACCTTCTCTCTCCCTGACGTCTTGGTCGATAATCTATCGACACTGTATATAAGGGAGTATAAATTAAGTTCAGAAAGTTTTCCCTTAAACTCTCTAGTGGATCATATTTATTCCTGGAAGATGGGCGTAAATCCCGTGGCAGTATAGAGTGTTGCAACTACATACTGCAAAGAGAAGCTAAGACCATTATGTAAATTTGTTTCTTGAGCAACAGTTGGGTCATCCCGCTGAAATAGAGATCCCGCGAGTTTGCTCTATATATTCCGCTCTTCGGATACGATATCTCTGAAACTATCCGAGCAGTAGCCTAATCCAGACGAGCACCTGAATTTCCGATCGATCGCTGTGATGGAGCAAAGGGGGACTTTTAAGGTATTATTTTACTTTCGAGCGGCTAGACCGAGGTAAGTGAAATAAATTACTGGAATTATTCCAGACCCGAGTCGTTGCTACCCGGAATTGCTTATGATTTGGGGGTTCGAATGGGCGGCCGACGTTGATTTCTTTCTTTGTTCGGTAATTTGTCGTTTCCGCAGCAACAAAATCTATAATCGAAGCATCAGATATCGACAAAGCCGAACTTTCAAAATGACATAAATTTAAAGTTGATTTTAAATGTCAAAAATTTGACGGGAATGACGGGGGGCTTCAGCATCTAATTGGTCAATGTAGAAACGCCTACAACGTCACGCCGTTTTATTGGAGAGTTTTCAAACTAAAAGTACTTCTTTCTTTGGATTATAAATCCAGCTTTATCAATTTGATTTCAAGACGTCATAGAGGACAAAAGCTATCGATAGTATACAGGAAAAATTCCATGACCACCTGAGATGCAAAAAATAATGTAATAGGGTATATTAGCTATGGAAGCAAGCAAGCAAGCAAGCATAACTAAGTTATGTTTCGAAGCTTTGAACTTTGACAGTGGAGGTGTATAAGGTGGACTCAGTTTGATAAACTATCATTAAACCTACTCCACCACCACAAGCTTAATGGTTATTTAATCTGCTGACCTGTGAACTAAAACACGAAAAGCCATCAGCAGAGCCTCTCCGAGGGTTGTGCGGTGTATGGCGATCCATTATGCTATTTTTTTCCATGGCCCAACACCTACACAACTCGCGTGTTTATTATCAATGCATTAAAATATAAATAATATGAAACTAAACAATAACTCCACTCTGCTTAATTTTATCGTGTTATTGCGTGACCAGGGGCCATTTTTTACAATATTATTCAAATAAGATTTTGTCGGAAAAGTCGATAAAATAGGTAAACTTGCGCGTTAAGAGCTGATTGTTATTTCTTTGTTCCTCTTGCGGTTAATAACAAGAAGAATATTCAGGTGGCATCGCGCGCTGCTTTCCGGTCAATTAGAAATACGACTTGGACATACATGATGGGATTCCAAGAATCGCGATGACTTATGGCCTTTTCACATCGGGGTGGCCTGAGTCAAATAAGAGAAAACATTACCTAGAGGAAGATTATCTATATGTACTTATAGCTAGTTTCTCATTATAATGTACCGTCAAAAGTCGCCGGAATCTGGCAGTGAAATCTGAATGGGGTTCGACCTTTTTCTGTAAATGGAAATTTTCTGTTACACGTATATTTTAGATGGATTAAGTCCCATCAGGACAGGATTTTCTCTCATCACGTCACGAAGCCAATGATTTCGTTTATAGATTATTTATTAGTCACTTATTACAAGAGGTTATTGTCAGGCGTTCAACTTCAAACGCCTTATCTTTCCTCGATTATTAAGAAAGGTAAACAATGATTAGTTTTTGTGTGTTGATTTGATCAAAGGCTTTAGTGACATCTAACAAAGACTAACCTTTTTTTGCTGCAGGATTATATTATCTCACTTTTGATGAGGCGAAGGTTTACCCTAAATCCCCCTTGGAACATCCCTTGAAAACACTAAGAGTCAAAAAAAAACATAAAAAAAATAAATAGGAAAACGCGTAAAGTTACGCGTTTCTCGGAGCTTTAAGCCGGCACCACACAAACACGCTTCGTCCGCAAGTCCAATCCCGACTGTTCCGTCTGAAAACATAATCATTGTGGCTCGTATCGCGCACTTGCCGCGCTCCACCGTCTACGTCCTTGTCGCGATCCCGCACGACCCCATCTACCCTCTCTGTCCGGCCGTATTTTATGGACATAAAGGCACTACTGGCAGGGGTGATATGGATATTTCGTATGTAAGTTGGCGCCCTGAATTTTTCATGTTGTTCTCCGCCGTGTTCTAACGTCGGCCCCGTCGAGGTCCTACAGGTGTGTTTGATTCCCGATGGCTTTAGTTTTGTTCAGAAACGTCGAGTGGATATTGGCCTTTAGGTGGAAGTAAAGGAGTAATGGAATGGTACAGTTCTAATGTTTTGCTCTCCTTAAAATATTTTTAGTTAGGTAAAAAAGTCACAAAGACAATTTTAGAAGCAGCTAGTTCTAGGGATTATCGCAATTCATATAAAATAAGAGAAATGTACCTACTTATCTATATAGAAAATTTTGAATTCACAAACGAGCTAATGTATGAAATATAGAGACCTTTGTGTTTTGCAGCTGTAGCTCCCCTTTTTAGCAGTGGGACACAAAAAAATGGCGTGGAATATGTAAGACATCTAACCATGATTCGAAATAGCAATTAACACAATAAAATGTCAGCAATTGTTTCCTACCTTCAATTACCTCTATATATATACACCTTTATATACACCTTTATATAGTAGTTTTCAGGAAGATATTCATCTAGCCACCCATGACATTGTAAACGCACCTTTTAAAAACAATTGAAAAGTTACCAGAAAAGTTACTAGATCGGAGAGTGGTGCGACTCGAGCTTAACGAACGAATTTATCGGGTTTTAACCTCAAATTTTGTAATTTTCAAACATAACCACTTTATTTCTCAAATTTTGCTCAAATCCAATTGTTATGCTTCGTTTGTAATGTAGAAAATGTAAACTGGCTTAATAAGCAACTAACTACCACACAGAACTATTATCACAATTCATCGCATGATCCAGAAAACAACCTGCAACCTCCAACTTCTGCAAAATAAGATGCCAGAGTAGAGTTACAAAAATTGAGACAGGAAGACCTTTCTTCCTCAAGCAGTTATTCAAGCAGTTATTGATGAGAGAAGGACTGAACTGGACCATGAACCATGAACAAGATTTCCCAAAAGTACCAAATATACTCACCCAGAAATTACCTTAGTGTCCAAATGCCCTGGGAATAGACCATACATTTAACAATGCTTATGCCTATGTTTTACATAATGTTATATAGTTTACCACTTTTCAAGCTTAAAATTGAATGCAGATTGCAGTCAAGTAAAAATTGTTCCAAACACAGCAACATCACCTGAAAAAAGATTATGTTTCTACCAGACTGAATTTAAGTACTGGTACTGCCATATGATTTGGATTGTGTGATTAGGATCCGTGGTGAGAGTCCCAGTGGCCTTTTCATTTAGGTTACCTATATGCCATCCACGGGCGGAGGAACAAGTAGAGGAAAGGGCACTCTCTTGTCCTGAGGCTGAGAAATCGGCCTCAAAGGCGGATGAATTACTAACAGTAATCAACGGCACGAGAATGTAGAAGGCAATGGAAAACCACTACATTAAAGGTTCATGGAACATTCCTAGAAAAAGACATTATGGCAAGCTCATATACATGTAAGGCCCCTAGTCCGCGGCAGACCTTAGATGGTCAAGGGGTGCTAAGAATCCCCGCGTCTCAAGGTAGGAACCACCCGAAAGTGGAAACGTACAGAAAAAAGAATATAAATACTTTGAAGAAGGGCAATACACCTCTAAAAATTGGTACATGGAATGCCAGATCACTTTATGCAGCAGGAAAAACACACAACATAATTGCAGAGATGAAAAGAATGAGTGTAAACGTCCTCGGAGTCAGCGAAGTCAGGTGGCCCGGAACAGGAAAAATAAATATAGAAGATCATACAATGTATTACAGTGGGAATGATGACCCGCAACATTACAACGGAGTTGCAATTATAATAGATAACAAAAATAATAAGTCTGTCAAATCATTTGTACCACTATCAGATAGAGTCGCACTATTACAACTAAAAGCCCATCCTAGAGATATCAATATTGTCCAGGTATACGCCCCCACAACAGAAAGCCATGAAAACGACATACTCAGGTTCTATTCAGAAATCAAACAGTTGTTGAAGTTGACAAAAAAGAATGAAGTCAATATCATTATGGGAGATCTTAATGCCAAAGTAGGAGAAGGGAGAGTGGATGGCATAATTGGAAATTGGGGTTTGGGTGAAAGAAACGAACGAGGCGATCTATTGGTGGAATTCTGCCAAGAAGAAAATTTTGTTGTGACAAATACGTGTTACAAATTGCCAAAGCGAAGGCTGTACACATGGAAGTCCCCCGGAGACACTAAGACTAACATAATTAGAAATCAAATTGATTACATATTAATTGATAAACGCTACAGAAATGGGATAAGTGATGTGAGAGCGTACCCTGGAGCCGATGTCGGATCCGATCATAACCCTGTCGTGGGAACAATATTCATAAGACTAAAGAAGATCAAGCATCATATACAACGAAGACCCGATTTCGAAAAACTTAAACATCCAGAAATCTGTACAGAAATCACTGAACAACTAAACGTAGCAATTAAAAGAACAATAACGCAACAAGAACAACCGATAGAAGAATCATGGAGTTCTCTAGAACACGCAATTAACCAAATACAAACAGAAAAACTTAGTAAAGAACCAACAGCAGCAAAGAAACCCTGGATGAGCAATGAAATTCTAGACCTAATGGAAACTCGCAGGAAATATAAGAACATAAACATCGACAAATATAAAGAAACCCAAACCAACATTCAAAAATTAATCAGACACGCAAAGGAGAAGTGGATGAACGATCGATGTCAAGAATTAGAAGAACTACAAAAGAAACACGACCAGTTTAATATATACAAAAAAGTTAAAGAAATCACAGGAATAAGAAGGAAAGCCCAACAAACCAACTTCCTTAAAACAGAAAACAGTGAAATAATTACAGACCAGGAAGAAATAAAAGAAGAGTGGTCAGGATATATTCGAGAAATGTTTGATGATGAAAGGATAGAACCGGAACTAGAACGCGACAATGATTTGACATTAAATATCTTACCATCCGAAGTAAACGCAGCAATAAAAACAGCTAAAAGTGGAAAAGCTGCAGGACCAGACAATGTATACACAGAAATGCTAAAATTGCTGGACCAAGAAAATCTCCAACGACTCACCGACCTCTTTAATAAAATCTACAGTTCAGGAACGTACCCCCGTGATTGGCTCAAGTCAGTGTTCATACCGATTCCCAAGAAAAACACATCAAGAATGTGCTCCGATTTCAGATTAATTAGCTTAATGAGCAATACTTTGAAAATTATGTTAAAAATATTACATCGACGTATCTACTTGAAATGCGAACAAAATATAAGCCCCGAACAATTTGGGTTTAGATTAGGACTGGGAACACGGGAAGCACTTTTCGGATTAACGGTTTTACTCGAAAAGTGTAGAGACCAAAGAAAAGACGTGTATTTGTGTTTCATTGACTACGAAAAGGCGTTCGATCGCATCAAGCATCCAACACTGTTACAACTGCTCCAAAAACAGGGTCTAGACTACGAAGACATAAGGCTTATAAAAAATTTATATTGGGAACAGAGGGGGTTTGTTCGGTTTGGTGACACCGTGTCGTCAGAGATACCGATAAGAAGGGGAGTACGACAGGGCTGTGTTCTCTCGCCTCTTTTATTTAACATTTACTCCGAGTGCATATTTCAGCAAGCGTTGGAGGACTGTGAAATTGGCATAAAGGTGAACGGTAAAATACTTAACAACATACGCTACGCAGATGATACTGTCATCTTCGCAGACACTTCAGAAGGCTTACAGGAGTTGGTAGACAAGATTGTGAAATCAGGTGACCAACACGGCCTGAAAATAAATACAGCAAAAACCAAAACGATGGTCGTCAGCAGAAATCAAAATCTACAAGCCAATATACGAATATATGGTACTCCAATAGAAGAAGTGAGAAAATTCAGGTATCTCGGTTGCTGGGTTACCCAGAACCTGGATCCAGAGACCGAAATTCGAGCTCGAATTGAAAACGCAAGAGCCACGTTCGTGAGAATGAAGACATTTCTAACGAATACCACCCTGTCGCTCGATGCTCGATACCGTTTCGTGAAGTCATATATTTATTCTGTCCTCTTGTATGGCACGGAATCCTGGACAATGGGAAAGAGGATGATGCAGCGATTGGAGGCATTTGAAATGTGGATCTTCCGCAGACTTTTGAAGATACCATGGACCCGAAGAATAACAAATGAAAATGTTATAAGAATGATGGGAACAGACAGGGAACTTTTACAACATGTGAAACAGCGCAAAACTGGTTATCTGGGACATGTATACAGAGGAGAAAAATATCAACTTTTGAGACTGCTTATGGAAGGAAAGATAGAAGGCCGAAGAGGACTCGGAAGACGAAAATGCTCATGGCTTAAAAATATAAGAGAGTGGACAGGATTAGACACATGCACCCTATTGAGAGCAGCAAGAAATAGAGAGGAGTTTGCTGGTATTGTCGCCAACCTTCAGTAATGAAGAGGGCACTTGAAGAAGAAGAAGAAGAATATGCCATCCATAATTCCTATATTCATACACCATCCATAATGTTCCTCGATGATCACTATGGATCGAGTTAATATTAGTCGAGATTATTCCCCATCATAAAGAAAAAAATATTTTCTAACAGATGAATTTACTGTTATATCATTTCAGTTGTCATTTGGGTATAGCTCCATTATTGGAAGTCAACTTATAAAAGTTGACCTTTTCAGTTGTATGTGTCGGTATTTAGAGAAGTGTATTTTTGTTTGTGAACTATATATGATTATTGATTTTAAGTTATAAATTACTTACACAAAAAGATGTCTTGCCTAATTGAGCATTTAATTTCTTAAACTACCTAAATATCAAGAAACTAAAACATTTGTGTAGTGATTTAATATGAGGTTTGTTCCAACATGCTAGAGAACCATTAAATGAACTTGAAAACGAGCAGAAAATCCACTGCTCGAAACGTCGTGAAAAAACTCAATAAAGACAATGGAAGACCAAGATGTTTCATTTAATAATACATCATTGTCTACCACCTTTAAACAAATGCTAGAGAACCATTGCAGAACCTTTAAAAAAATCACTTTGGCCAACTCACTAGCAAACATTTCAAATTGAAATGAGGTACCATCTTGACGTTTGCAGAACCGCAGAACCACTCTGGACAAGCACACTGTTTATTTCAATATCATATTAGTGAGTTGTCAAGAATGATAGGAATGGAAAGGATTGGAATGGTTTCTTGCTGGAATGGAACAACTTTTCAACTAAGAGAGCTACAGTTCTTTAAAACTAAATAGCATATAAGCTGGGGCCATTTCTTATAAACTCAGTTAAAAATATTTCAACTTATATGCATTGAACTTTTCGAAACAAGTAAAGGCCATTTATTAGTTTGAAATTAAGAACCCGCTTTGCAACTAACTTACTATACCTGGAATAAAAATGCTGTTGAATTTGCAAGAACTTTTTTATTTTATATACAAAGCCAAACAAGTATCGTGTGTTTAATGGAAAAACTCATTAAGTTGGCTGTGAATTATCAGGAGACAAGAATGCTGGAGTAGTAAAGTACCAGCTACTTTCATTGTTCTATCCTATTCTATGAAAACTTCACAACTAATCTATACACATTTTGGAAAATATTTAAAAAATTATAACACACATATTGGTAGTTTTTATTGATTACAATATAGTATAAATAGTTTATATTGGATATTAGGACTTTACTTCCCACTACAGGATGTCTACCTTAACATGATTTCGGAAGTGTATAGAGCAGGTCAAGGTCACCGAGTTGTTTGTCAACATTTTTTCTCAACGTGGGCCCTAGGACATACCTTGGGCTCAAAAGATGCACTTGAGAGTTTGTGATTTGGATACAAACTTTCAAACTCCCTCGTGTATTGTTTTGGAATTTTTAATGAAATGAGTTATGAGAAAGAACCATGACATGACATAATAGTTATTTATGTATTAAGAGCGAAAAGTACAACTTTTTTGCTCGGAGAGTGAAGTTTGCCGCTCGACGCGAAGCGGAGAGCGGCAATCACTCGAGAGCAAAAAAGTTACTTTTTGCTCGTAATGCATACAACGTTTTTTCTGCAAAGGATCAATTTCAAATAATGTGAATCACAACTGAGCATAACTGAAAACACAATCTGAAAATTTAAATCAAAGTGACAATGACGTTTTTAATAATTGGTTGAGTGGTGGTAGTTGCTATTGACAGCAAGCGAAAAAATCTTTTTCGCTTGCTGTCCTGGGCAACGCGCGGAAAAGTACACTCACATTCTGATCCTCAAAAAAGGCTAGGTTTTCGTTTGTCAAATGAAAGCGTAAAATGCGTCATTATTTGACGTTTGTAGAAAAAATAAAATGTTTCTGCTTGGTTTCTGTTAAAATCTCAAGTATAATTAAAAATTATATTTGCAGAAGAAAATAACTCCATACACATGCCGCTGGCTTTTTTCTAAGAATGGAAGATCCACTTCAAAGGCACATTAAGGGTCTTTGTAGTAATACATTATACAAAACACTTAAAATGTATGGTGATTTAAATATTAGAACCCAGGTTGTAAACTTCAAGAGACCCCTTTTGAGGTCCAGTCCTGAGCAATCACAATAGCAAAAAATGAATATATCTAATATGATATGCAGTAGTATGATAATATATAAAAACTTTGTGTTATTTTGACAAATGGTGATATGTTGTACAGAGCATCCATATATTTTTGGCTTTAAGCCGCAAACACATGGTCTCCAATTTGTCGAGAAGCCAAAGCTGTACTGATGAGGAGTAGACCCTGAAACTAGTATGCAGATGGGTTGATTGACAAATTGGTGACTACCAACTCTTTAAACTGTTTTGACAAATGTTATATGCATCCTTCGGAGAGATTAACACATACATAATTAGCACTCTGTATAACTGAGATCACAATGGTCACCCTCAAATTGGTTCCCACATAATCACTTAACAGAACACTTAATTTATAAACGGAAACACACATTTTTTGTTCAGGTTAGTTCATCCTTCCTTTGGTACATTCACAGATAATTGAGATGGTCAAATGATCATTCTTCATTTGGATAATACAAAATCATTCAGTAGCACCTTGAAGATGTCACTTGAATACTGGAAACTGGGCAATTCTTTTTTTCTTTCTTTCTCAAGCATCGAGCACTTTGCTTACACTCTTCATACAAAGTCAAAAAGCAGTCGATGCATGCAGCTGCAGCTCTGCTACTGAAGTTAAGGAAATTGTTAAAAAATAGCTTCATTCTGTAAGGGATCAAATCCGTGGTAGGTCGTAGGTTTATTTCACTTTTTTCTTTCACTATATAAGTTGTTGAGTATAAAAGTAGTCATATAAAAAACTGTTTGATGATAATATGCAGTGTAGTTATTTGAAAATTACTCACAAAAATTGGAGTAAGAAAAAAAGAAATATGAGAATTAAATTCACAATATTTACAAAGATGCATATTGCATCCAAGGGATTGACGGACGTAATATTGCGCTCTCTATCTCAAAATACATGCAGAAGACAAGGATAGAAAGTAAGGGTCATGCCATTTCTTAAATTTTGACATAATGTGATTGATACCAATAGAAAATAAGAATTTCCCCAGATTTCAGTTGAAAAATTTTTGGAAGAAGAGCTGCCACTACAAAACCGATATTTCCATGGCTGGCTAGATGAATATCTTCCTGAAAACGACTATAGCAGCGTTTTCTGGTGACAGCTCTAGAGCGCTTGAGAGTATCCCCATCTTTTGTTTTATCAATAAGTATGTAAGGATGGCAATATTTCAAAGCAGTCTAGATCTTTTCAAACTAAACATACAGAATTGTCATTCATCTTTTATTAATTTTATTTCTAATAGTTTAACTTTCTTGTATATAGCAGAAAATCTACTCTAACAGTCATTGCATTGAAGTTACAGTGTTTTTTTTCATTATTAAATACAAATTAATATTTCAATACTTGAAATATTGCGATGGCTCTAAACTTAATACGACTTGAAGGCGCAAGGTTAATAGAGTCTTTGCGCCTCGCGTGTATATCTATCCTTTGTTAACTCAAGAGAAATATAAGGCTAGAAATACAATCAGTGCGCGCAAATGAATTGTCCAAACAAATGTCATTGCTGAGAAATAGGCACAACTCCTGATAGTTATAAGATTCTGTTACACTTCTCACAATCGATTTATGATAAATAGATCAGTATTTTTATAATTTAAAGTCCCTCATAATTGCTTGAAATCATCAAAAGCGATTGACATTTGTTTGGCTTTGTCAGGAGACTTCTGAAGGCCGCGTGTCTCCGGGCAAGGCCACTTAGGTTTAAGGCAATTTTTCACTGTTTTTAATATTAAAAAAAAAAGTGTAAAAAACCGATCTGCTACATTTTTTTTTTAATTTAATTGCCTACAGCTTGCTTTGAATACCCAAGGACAATACCTACAGGATGTCCTCGCTGAAAATGTTATTTTGAACAAACAAGTTAAACAGCATAGATGCTCAAATTCGGTCGATGATATTAAACTTTTTAGATAGAAAACAAAATACGGGATCTTTTCTAGGTAATCGGTTTTGCTCTATTGATCTAAAATATTTTCAAGATAGCGACGGTACTTCTGGTTATACCCACATACTTCCATAATATACACAACATTCCCTATCTTTTACATTGCTGGCCTTGGCTGCAAAAGGAGGGGATGGAAACACAATACCTCGTATATTGCAATCTTTGCACATGCTGAAAAATGAGCGCCCTTTTGCAAGTGGCACAGTTAGACCCACGTGAAGTTAGATCCACGTACTCTTCTCGAATCACGAACTAGGCCGAAAGCACTTGGTTCGTGATTCGTGACATCCAATGTTGCCGATACCTTCACGAGCTAGGTACTCCGGTTACTCGACGTAAATGCGTATAACGGAAAAATACTTGATCCGGAGGTATGTAATTCTAACCAAGTACGTTCCGAGATTTGGCAAGAACCCACGCACACGCGCATAGTGAATCGGATCCGAGGCTCCATATTTTGGCATCAAGGTCACTAAAGAATGCCCTGTACGTTATTGAAGTACGGGGTGTTCATTATAAAACTTCATCTAGCAAACTATGAAATTTTGACAGAAAAGGATGACATAATCAAAATAAATTGACTCTTGTTTCTCCATCCTTTTCTTTTGACATTTCACAGCCAACTAGATGAAGTTTTATATTGAACACCCTGTACTTGGTGATACGGAAGTAGATGTTAACTTGCGCATTTCCTTTATATTTGTGCATTTTTTGGATTCGCCTCGACATTCTACGAGTATTTTGTGTAACACTATCTATTACGATTTTCAAGTGTTTTCGAAATATTGACGCTTGACATACGTCACTTTTTGGACTTTCGAGGGACGTAACTTTGAAATGATGTGATTTAGAGCAAAACGGCTTTTACATTCCTGTCTTAACTTTTCAAGGGGAATCTAAATATTGGCTTTGACAAGTGTCAACATTCTAAATATGTTCATTATAAAACTTCATCTAGCAGGCTATGAAATTTTGAGAGAAAAGGATGACATAGTCAAAATAAATGGACTTTTGTTTCTCCATCCTTTTCTTTTGACATTTGACAACAAACTAGATGAAGATCCAAATTTATCTGCCGTATGCACGGTAACAAACAAGTAGGTACGTGTGGGAGAGTGTATACTTCGTGCAATTTTCTTTAAAATCCTTTATTGGCGGACCGGTTTCGGCACAAAGGCCATCATCAGCGCCCAAAAATTCGTCAAAAGAAGGGAAGCCAAGGGCGAAGATTCATGGCGCCAAGGTACCTCATGAATGATCACAGACAGTCAATTTCAAACTTAAAACTTAAACAATTGGGAACGTCAATAAAACATGAAATGACACTAACAGACCACACGTAACAGGCAAGAAAATTTAAAACATGTTAAAAAGTTTAAAAACCTTAAAAATTTTCAGGTCGGAGGATGATTTATGTTGTGTTTAAATGAATTAATTCATTTAAACCCACAACATAAATTCTCCTCCGACCTGAAAGTTTTTAAGGTTTTAAACATTTTAACATGTTTTAAATTTTTGTGTCTGTTACGTGTGATCTGTTAGTGTCTTTTCATGTTTTGTTGACGTTCCCAATTGTTTAAGTTTTAAGTTTTAAATTGACTGCCTGTGATCATTTATGAGGTACTTTGCCGCCATGACTCCTCGCCCTTGGCTTCCCTTCTTTTGACCAAGTTTTGGGCGTTGATGATGGCCTTTGTGCCGAAACCGGTCCGTCAATAAAATATTTTTAAGAAAATTGCGCGAAGTATACACTCTCCCACACTTGACAGGAGACGGTTTTGACAAAACGACTTTTCACTACTTTTAATATTTAAAAAAATATAAATTTGTGTATTGGAAAAATATAGTAAAATATGGACCTTTCCAGTTAAAAAAATTCACATCTACAGGCATTTTTTTTTATTTTAGTTTTCTACAGTTTTTTTGTACACGAATAACTACAATACAGGGTGTCCCCGTTGAAAATGTCGTTCACAACGCTTTATTATAAAAACCTGTTTATTTTTTAATCACCACTATTTAAGTATTTTCAACTTTTCCTAAAATTGGTCCCGCTTTTCAGCCGCAAGTCCGCCATGTTTGTGGCACTTTCGAGTGCCCCATTCAACGAGCTAGTATGTTAAAAAGTAAAAAAAATGGCAACTTGAAATTTCATTTTTTAGGTTTACCCCTGCAAGTGTCAAAGACCAATTTCTGCAATAGTTTATGTTTTGAAACATCAAAAAAGCTTTGGAAATTGTCAGAAAACATCTTTTGCAATAGAAAAAAGTTTACTTCTTATGAGACATACAACAGAAAATCATTATAAGTTATTTAGAATCATCATCTAAAAGCTTCTAAAGCAATTTTGAAAATCAGTGTGTTCAAAGTGATCAAAGTTGCCAGAAGATTTTCAAGTTTGAAATTCGTTTCTCAATTTTAATTTTAAGCAACATTTAAGATTGTGGAACTGAAAAGCTAAAAAAAATTAAAAAATTTGATAAAATCGAATGGTAGGCCGAGCTTTTGGAAACTTGGTATATTTTTATATAGTTTTTCATTCCAAACCACTTTTCTTAATGACTTTCAGTCATATCTTTCATAGAAAGGAAACTTTACCTAAAAAGTTGTTTTCTGACAAAAAAGGATTTCCGATTTCCTTGATTTTTCAAAACTTATTTTTTGCCAGAAATTATTCATTGGCCAAGCAGAACTAAGAACCAAATTCTAAATATGGTTGTTTTCATTTCTATTTAAAAAAAACCTTTATTTTTATTGTTTTATTTTATGTGGTACTGGAAAGCTAAAAAAAAATAAAAAAATTGATAAAAATTGAATAGTATGCCGAGGTTTATGAAATTTGGTATATTGTCGGTTTTTTATTCTAAACAACTTTTTTAATGACTTTCTGTCATATCTGTCGTAGAAAAAAACCTTTATATTAGAAAAAAAGAGACTTTCTGACCATCTCCAAGGCCTCCATGATTTTTCAAAATTTAAATTATGGTAGAAATTGGTATTTGACCAAGCAGAGCCCAACCCCACAAAACCAAATTTAAAATTTACCAATTTTTTACATTTTACTTGAGTCGTTTCACCTATAAGCCATTCACTTATTATTGTAAATCAAGAAGGCTTTGGAAAAATATTTTCTCAACATGGGCCAAAAAAAAGATGGGTAAAAAAGAAATAAAGAATTCAAAGATAACGAGATGGCAAAAATAAGTGAATGAGTGATATGAGGGGAGATCCTGTATATAGAAAGATCCGCGAGTTTTACAGTTTTGGCCCACCTTTTTGTGGAACACAAAAATGGTGGTGAAATCGACAGGAAATGATTCAGAATCGATCGGGAATTGAAGTGATCTGACGATTACATTACGTCATAGGTGCGGTCAAAAAAAAAAAAAAAAAACGGGACCAATTTTAGCAGCATTTGTTTGGTACCTTTAGTCCTTCCTCTATGGACCCACTGCTAAAAAAGAGGAGTTACAATAACTGCAAAATACGAGGGTTTCTTAAATATTATCTCTGATTTATAAACCACATTCAACTTAAGCCTGATTTAAATATAATGTGAATGCAAATATATGATGCATCCCTGCTAATCCGAAGCAACAAAAACCCATTAACAACTCCTCAGAAATAGTATACCGGGTGACACAGGAGACATGAGACAGCCTCTAATTTTTTTACTTTTTATGATAAAATTTTGCAAATTTGTGTCGGTTTAACCGGAAGTGACCATTAATTCATTACTTTTAATGCTATCCTGTATATTTTTCTGGTCTGTCTTCTCCGCCCAAAAATTCTCTTTTCAACCATGTATAACATGTTATATCTTGTTTTTGTTTTGACAAAGAAAATTCAGTTATTTAAAATAAGTATGGTAGGCCATGACTAGAAGACGAAAAATGTTTCGATATTTAGTAGGCGTCGGAAACGAAAGCCTAATTTTATGGAGTTATAAAGTTCATGTTTTAATAACCCCAGCAAATGTAGTATTTTAAAAACTCACGTTTTAAAATTTAAAAAAAAGCAAAAATATTTGTCAACTATTTGTCTAGTGTGTTGTATTGTAACTATTTGTCATCACTTGCCACAGTACGGAATCAAATAATTTAATTTATTTTTTAAACAAAACTTTTTTTTTCAAAAACAAAACACCACACTGTCAAAACAACGAAATAAATTTAATTAGTAACAATAAAACAAACGACTAATAAATTAAATTAGAATGTGAGTCATTTATTTTAGGTGCTCAAAATATTGTCCATTATTTTCTTGGATTTCTATCCCTACTAAATATCGAAACAGTTTTCGTCGTCTAGTCATGGCCTACTATACTTGAAAACTGAATTTTCTTTGTCAAAACCAAAACAAAATATAACATGTTATACATGGATGAAAAGAGTATTTTTTGGCGGAGAAGGTAGGCAAGAAAAATATACATGGTAGCATTAAAAGTAATGAATTAATGGTCACTTCCGGTTAAATCGGAAGTAGAATAAAATATCAGTAAAGCTGAGAGAAAGCGAAATAAAGAGATATGTAACCGCACAAATTTTCAAAATTTTATCATAAAAGGTAAAAAAAAATAAAGGCTGTCTCATGCCTCCTGTGTCACACGGTATTGTGCAATTAGTGTTAATTTTCGAGGCAGTCGTAGAAAATAGTATTTTTCGTTATTTCATTTTACCAAAATTATTTGAACATTAGTACGAACCAATGACCTAGGAGATATGGACAGAGCCAACAAATACCGATATTTTCCTAAGAATGGTCCATTTCTGGCCGGAAGTCCTAAATTTTTAAGGTACCCATGTCGATAAAAATCGTCAGAGCACATTGGCCACTCACAACTTCAAATGATTTGACCTAAGACGTCAAGTGACGTCAACTCAAGCGGATATCGCCGCCATTTTTAAGGTTTTCACTGCTAAAAAGGCGGGCCAAAACTGCAAAACAAAATGATCTCTCCAGATGTAATACACTAGCTCGTTGGTCGGGTTGGTCCTAATTAATTTTGTACTTAAGAATGGGGCTGATTTTTCATTTCTTGTGAAAGGGTAAACTTCAGCTTTAGAGGAAACTGTTTGGATCTCTACAGCTTTCTTTTTAGTCTTATGAAATATTTCTCTTTTATAGATATCCCTTAAGGACTTCAGTACCGTGTTCTAGTTGTTCTGACTCTTGACTGTAAGTAAAAGTCGATGTGTTTTTTTTTTAAGTTCTTAAACTAAAGCAGAATGCTAACCTTTAGCTTCGAGGGGCTGTCTTATAAACGGTACATTACTTGGTGATTCGTCAAAAAAGTTGAGGCTCTTAATGCATCGATGACATTTAACACTTAAATTCCATATTCTCCATCGTGATGATGATGATGGACTTGAATTTTTTCGCCATTGAAAAGCCAGGCTTTCTCCTCCTCTCTCTCTCTCTCTCTCGGGCGTTATTTACTCAACATATTATGCGAGAGCAATTTGCCAAAGTACCTTCGCGGTGCTCTTAAAGTGGCGGACGTTCTCTATAATTTCCGACACCCTTCGAGGGGATTTGTAGAGCTTACCATGTAATTACGGCAATTTTGAGGCTTTTTAAGTAGAGGAGAATGCTGTCGTGGTAAAACGGTTTCGGCCGCGGGCCGATTTTTGTATAATGTTACACTAAACGAGGCCGAAAAAAAAGTCGAATTAGTATCAGGATGCGGTCTGGATGTCGCTCGTTAGCGCTCACAGCAGCGCGGTTCATCATATTTAATATTTGCGCCATGGAACGCTCATTTAGGGCTCCGATGGCAAACACTGCGTCCGCCGATATGCACCCCCGAGGGGGCCGACAGCAAACGTCCAAATTACCAGCCCAGGACAAATATTTGCTTTTTGTGCAGGAAATGTGCCTAAGGCGACTTCGGTTTGGATGCCGTAGTATAAACAGGGCTTTATCCATTTCCCGGCATCGGATCAACACTATTCACAAAAAAAAAATCCATGTAGAGGAAGCCTTTGTTGCAGATACATGTCATCATCATTGCTATAGTTGCTCTTGATTTGGATCTCCAAGATCAACGATCCGGTTCGGAAGTTCTCATGAGGGAGGACTAAACACAGTTTAACACCGAAATTCGTGACCTGATAATTCAGAGAAAACGAGATAATAAGAGAAAAATGTAACTTAATTATAGGCCTGGAAGGCTCCTTTTTTTAAACAATAATATAAAATTTTTAAATATCTTGATACGGTAATATTACGATCAGTAATTCGATGGGATAATCTCTTTGGAGTTTGTTGGTCCGAATGAAGTGAGATTAGTTTTTAGGCAACCAACAATACATTGGGTAGGTCAAATAAGGAAATTTTCAACAATGCCCATCCCTAGTAAAATCAAAAATTTGTGCGTACTGACAGCTGCCTGTCACAGTGACTTATCAAATTGAGTTATAGTGACGTAGCGTAGCATGCGAATGAGTGGAGGGGAGAGTCCCCGGAGTCCCCACGGGGAGTGACGTTCGTGACGTCACTCCCCGTGGTTGTTCCGATGGACAATAAACATCATTACCATCTGACGATAAACTTCTGCAATTTGAGTGGAATAGCCTTGAAAAAGACGTAAAACAAACGTCGGCAATTTCTGCGGATGCGTAGAAGTTTTATTTTGGGTCCTTCTCCCGCAACTTTTCTCATGAAAATAAAAATCTTGAGGACGCTACACCTAAACCTTTATTTGTAATATTAAAAAAATTGCAATAAGATGCGGTTTTTAGAGTAAAGTGACCTTTTTCCCGGCATCAGATCAACACCACTCACAAAATAAAAAAAAAACACTTTACTGGCAAATTGATAATGTAAGAATGTAACTTCGGTTAACTTTGGTCTTGTAAAGTTAAGACCTGCCGTTGCAGGCAGCTCAAAATTCTGGTTTGTTAAATCTCTAAACAGCTAACAAATTTAAAAAATTCGACCATTCTCGATGCATTCTGCATTCAAAATATTTGGAAATTCTAACAAGCTTTTGTCTGCTAAATGCGTAATACCTAAATGACCACTGTGATTTAGCATTAACTCAAACGATGTGGCTTCCGATTCTTCAAAAGCTATCCAAGAAGTCAGGAGCTTTATTTATTTTTTTGTATAAGGAGATGCCATCATAGTTTAAAAGAGACGCCACCGAACGCCAAAACCGAATGATAAACTAAACAAAACAAAACGAACCGAAAACAATGCGTTTAAAATGGGATATTTTTTGGTCTTGTCTACGTCATTAAATCTGCACCAAACGGTGACAAACGGGAGACCACCGTCAGAAACTCCGTCAAAATAGTGTCAACCGAACCGGAACCAAAGCCGATTAAAATTTGCTTAATATTACGAACAGTAATTCGGTCAGATAATCTCTTTTGAGTTTATTACTCTGAATAGACGATTCCAGAACAGCTGTTTTTGATTAGGTCCGCCATACTTTATTGTGGGTCAAACAAACCATGTAGCCAAACATACGAAACTTTCTGTGCTTATACGGAAATGATCCACAAGGATCATGACAATTCACAGGTTGTTGGTACTTTTGGGGTGAGAAATCTTTTATTAAAAGAATATTTTTCTGTTGTTATTTACATTTTTTCACATTTTTTTTCCTCTTACCGATTTTAAAACAACATAAATAAATTTAAGTATAAAAAAATAGTGAGAATGGCAACCCCGCCGCCGGTTTATTAATTTGGATGTGTAAACGTTTGAATAACATCGATTTTGTTGGTTTGAACACTGAAACTTAATGAAAAAGTCGTTTATTTCTAATTTTTGTGCCGAAAATGTTTAGAAGTGAATATTACTTCAAGGTTACTGGTGATGTCAAGTATCCTTATGACCAGAAAGTGGAAATTATAAACAATATTGATCCTTACTCCCTTTCGCCACAAGATTTGAGTTTCCCAATTTGTGATTTGCCAAATGTGACCTTACTGGATCATGCAGACTATTTTATTTTAAAGCACAGTTATTATACGTAGGTACTAAGCAGCAGTTGAAAGCATATAAAAGTCTACAAGCTTTTAAACTGTATGAATCTGGTGCAGTTCTTTCGATCCATGCAAAACAAGTCACCAAGGATGCTTATGTAATTTTAAGTAAGGTAAGATCAATTTAAACAAGCTACTGCTTTAGCCAAAGTTATAGCTTATGCGGTTTTTTTATAGTTTTTCCTACAGTCTTAACTTCAAGACTAGCATATTCATCAAATGGTGTGAATTGCTATATGTTTCTGAATTCTCATATATCAATTTAGGGCCTGCTGTTTTTTGTCACAAAATGAACCAAATTGAGTTTAACCATACAGGCAGAAATTCAACCAATTGTCAGCTGTGTTTTCTCTTTATATTTTATACATACTTAGGGCAGGACAACTTGACTTTATCAAACTGGGCATTAGCATAATCTCATAACTTTTCAGTTCCATCAGAAATCTCATTAAAGTAAAGTTCTTATTAAAGGTGCTTATCAATACTATGTTAGGTTTAGAATCACTGGGTGTACACATTTTGCAGATTTAGTTGTAGCTATTCAGAAGAATTTATGGTGACATAAATTAAATTTTTTAATAGATTTCCTCAAAATGCACCCCAGAGGGTCATTTACCCCAGAGGTATAATTACTGGTGAGTTTTATTGTGGGCACATAGAATATTTAGTGGAATTTAATTGAATTTAGTAATATTTAGAGAAATTCAAGGAAATTTTACTTGACACTTAGTGGAATGAATTTGAACATAATTTATGAATTGATTTACCTCTCGTTTTATGTGCTGTGTGAACATGTGATAAGACAAGATATCAATTTACTTACACAATAAGCCTCATTTGCAAGGTTGTGGTTTAACAGAGTCAAGTGGGCTGTGAATCAAGGAATCTCTCACCAAGTTAAAAAATGTACATATGTTGGTCAAGTGCAGACATTTTGTTGCAAGGGAGGCAGAAAATATCCTAAAATTAACATGACTGCCATAAAAGTACATAGGTAACTCCAGATATAAGAAAGTGAATGAATGCAAAATGCAAATTATTTTCACTTGTATTTTAATGTGAGAGATCTCATTCTTTGAGTTGTTGAAAGAAAATAGTGGGGTGACAACTAGTCGAGTGAAATTCATTTTACCTAAATGCTTTTATTACTCCAACTTTTTGGGTCAAAAATTCATACCCAACTTGAGAACTTCTTCCTAAACTTTTCTGTTGAACTCCTACTGTTACATGTAAGTCATTCGCTTGTTATTGACATCAAGTAAGCATTGGAAATTAGACTTTGACATTTTTATTGTATTTTCTCAACATGTGCTGAAAGGAGATATTCAGGTTTAAAAAAAAAGGGGATTTCAAAGATAATGAGATAACAAAAATAAGTGAATGACTTGTATTTACCTATTATACTCTACCTGTTTATTGTATTTAATATTATTAGTGTAAATTTGGAGTATTGTTAGGGTTGTATTAATTGTTACTTAATATCACTTTTATTGACATGCTCAGAACTGCATATAAAAACATGTTGTGTATTATATAATTTTACAGTGAAAATAATATACTTAATGTTAATATACCTACCTGCCTAATATCCAAAAACAATTTGTGTACTTTTTACAACTTTGACACCCTGTCCTAACTTCAGAGAGAATCGGATCAGAAGCTCCAAAATGGCATTATAAAACCCCACTTAGTAGTGTTTATAATTTAACCAGCACCAAGGCACACTTAGCTAGCTACAACCTTTGACAACAACAATTGAAGCTCCTCCTTGAAACATTAAAAAATATTTTTGAAATGCTTTTATTCCAGCCAATGTACCAAATTCTTGATTGTAAGACAGGAAATATGAAATAAGACATGAAAGTCTTGTAAAAGGATTCTACGTGGTTGGTCTAATGACAGATTTAGAGAAGTATTTAAATGGTACATTTAACAGGACTTTTATAAAAGCACAGTATGTACTAAAATAGTGGTATGGAAACATCTTGAACTTCCATTGTCTATATTGAGTTTTTTTACACAACATTTCAAGCAGTGGAATCTCTGCTCATTTTCAAGTGAAACTGAAACAAGCAGAGATTCCAGCCTCACTTGACAATGAGCAGAGATTCCACTGCTCAAAACGTCATGTAAAAATACTCAATAAAGTCCAAGATGTTTGGCTTAATAGTACATCATTGTCTACCACTTTTAAACAAAAATAGTGATATGTTTAAAAGCAGATAGTATGTTTAAAATATTTTACTGTTTAAAAGACCACAGAACTTTCTTATGATGAAAAAAATATACACATGTCTTGTACGTAGTTGGACTAAAGTAATAATTTAGAAGATAAGTATTTAAATGGCAAGTTCAGCAGGACTTTTATAAAAGGATAATATGTAACAAAATAGTAGTATGTTTAAAAGTAAATAAAATGTTTAAACTATTTTAGTATAAATATCTATAATATATATGATAGTATGTTTAAAAGTGGCTAGACATTCTTACAATGAAAAACTATAAACAAACAATCCTGTATGGATCAGAACCAATTACAACCTACAACTTTTTGGAGGGCCTGTAGAAAGGCATGATTTTGGTTAACTAATTATTTCTAAAATGCTCATTGTTAATATCAGATTTTGTGTGTTTAAGTTTAAACTAAAATTAAACTACCTCATTATCAAAGTATGTATTTGTCTTGCTGACACACCTTTTGACTGGAGGCTCTTAAAATTATTGTATAAAACTTCCTTTGCCTAAAAGAAACAACATAGGAATACACTTATTACCTAAACTCTATTTACAAATCATACCTGTGTTTGAATCACACTTAGCTTTTCTAAAATTCCTTTCAAGAACCGAAATTCTAGCTGAACAACCAGCCTGGGTTTGCCTTTCAAGGCAATGCAGGTTTTCCTACAATTTTAAACATAAATAACTAGGTATGCTCCAGTATACCTGCACATATACCTATCTAAATACTTTTTAAGAATAATTACTGTTCAACTTACCAGTTATGAAATATCAGGTAATACGTCTCCTGCTAAGTCATTTTTGCTTCCGGTAAGGCCTCTAAGGCCTTCCTGTAGACCTGTAAGGCTTGAAATTCAAACCAAAGCATTTCCATTTCCATGTTCAGTGTTCACTAACCAGGCAGATCAGGAAATCGAAAGAATGAAACGGTATTTCAATTATCTCATTCAGTATGCATTTGAACATAAACGACATTACAAGAATAAGACATTTCCAATAAGGGCATAATTCAAAGCAACACTTCAGATGATGATTAGGCCGCTTAGAGACTTTAGGGGATACTTGTAGTTAAAAATATCTTAAATCAAAACTGAAACATGATGATAAAGATCGATTTTCAAGTTTCGTTTGACAGTGACATTGTGGGGCAAACATATGTCAAATGACGTAATCTTGGAATCGTCTATTAAGTCAGACTTTTTAGGCAACTAACAATACATTGGATAAGTGTAGGTACAATAACGGACTTTTCCGCCTTGCAAACATCTCTAAGCAAAATAAAAAATAACTGACAACTGACTGTCACGTTAACGTATGATATTGAGCTATAGTGACGTAGCCTAGCATGCTAATTAATTATTTGTAATACAAAAAATATTGTATATATAAAGCTTTTCATTATATTTTTCGGAAAAGTAGGTCATGGAAATTTGACAGATTGCCCCCCGTAAAATATTTGAACTCAGTCAGTTTTATTGGTTATATTGACATAATTTAAAGGTTATAAAATGCTGCCATTACAAAAAAATGTTGTTGCCAGAACTTAGAACTTACCAAAAATAATAGTTGTAAGTGAACATAATAAATCCATGTACTAGAGCTGCTACTACGTTTTTCAGGCAGGTCAAATACTTGGCAGAAGTAATTCTTAGTACAACAAATTTTCTTATACTAAAGCTGGGACATCGAGTTTTGCTCACCCTGTCCAACATAAGATCCACCATCCATAAAACTGAACCACTAAAAGGTCTTACGTAAATGACTCTTATTCCTGAAACCATAAAATCTTTCTATTAAAAGTATCTTTGCAGTTATCTACTCGAATTAGCTCTTTTACAAAATGTTAACATTTCTTCACTGTAGAAATCTACTACTAATGCTATCAAACAAGGTGCACATAAAATGAATTCATACCGCCCTCAAAGTTTGACAAGAAACAGTGTTTTTCTGCACTTCGGATATGGTAGGTACAACGCTCTGCGTCAGAACACTAGGTTTCTTTCCAAGGGGTAGTTCGGCAGAGAAATTAAAACCGTTTTTCTTAAATGTGATAGCTACTGAGTGATTTTGAGAAAATTTATAATCTGATAAAAACTTAATTTAATATAATGTTAGCAACGTCGAGGAAATTAATTTGATTTACTCAAAGTCAAACTGAAGCCAGATATTAAAGTGAAACTACATTAACCATCATAACAACTTGTAGGGAAGTTGTTATTGGCATTTACCTTCACCTGCTTTTAATTTACTGGTTAAAATCTTGTCAATCACATTTTTGGCAAATCAGGTTATGGATAACTAGTATGTCGCGTTTTTGGCGGAATCTCTCCTTTACGGGTTTTATAACATAACCATTAACATTTACACAGTTCAAAAATTATATAGGGGTCATTCAAATAACAGCCTTTGGAAACACTTTATGGAACGCTTTATAAGTGCCGTTTTTAGAGTAAAGCGACATTTTCCCGGCATCACATCAACACTTATTCACAAAATAAAAAGAGGTACATAGAGAAAGCCTTTGCTAGTGTTACATGTCATCATTGTTGATCTAGCTGCTCTAAGGTTTTTTTTTTGGAAAATGTTGACCTGCATCTCTAAGATTAAAGATCTGGCGCCGAAGTTTTCCTGGGGGAAGGTTAAACACGTCTTAGCATTGAACTTTGAAGGATTTCACGACCGGTCAAAATACAATCTAAAGTATTTTCCGGTCTTTGAAGCCGTCATCCAATGGAATTTCTTCCTGAACGTTTTGTCTACTGAGGCAGACATTATCAAAGGCGATACGGCAATGGGTGAAGTAATCTCCCGTGCTTCCCGACGTTGACTGTTGACTGATTCGACTGCGGTCTGTGGTCGTGGTGAGCTCCATGCTCCATGGTATTTATTCCCCCGCCGGCGCCGGTGCCGTCACGCTGCAGTGGAGGGACTGGGGTGGGGGTAGTGGTGGCGCCGGAATTCGGCGCACTTGAAGTATATCGTAGAACTCGCTTTCAGCTTGCATTTAGAAACGTAATTTCCTCCTTCTTGTTGAAATTGTTGTCGATGTTTAAATGGCCTCTGTCGTTAGTCTCGGATAGAATCGCTGCGATTGATATAAGATATCCACCTGGTTGAAAAGGATGTCGTGACTTTAGGAGAGAGCGTGCTCTGCTACTCCTGACTTTTGTATTTGTCCCAGTCTGCAACTCCTCTTGTGTTGACACTGCGCAGCCACAGCTGCATTGAATTCGGTAATCTTCGGTTGCCGATAGGGGATCTCTGCGGTCTTTGGCCGATCCCGAGCTCTGTTGAATTGTACGAGTGAGTTTAAAGACAGTTTTAACATTGTGATTTTCCAGTAGCCTGCCGATCTTGTCCTTTACTTTACTTTACCTTACTGCGTAGATGTATGGTAGACTAGTCCATTCGCGCTTTTCTTCATTTTCTCCCGTTATTTCTTCCTGGCACTATACATTCTTTGCACGGACGGCCCTATTTAACTCTTGCTTGATGTATCCATTCCAACCAAATTTCAACAGGAAGGAGGAAATTACGTTTCTAAATGCAGACTGGAAGCGAGTTTTGCTACATACTTCAAGTGCGCCGAAACCCCGCGCCACCGTTACCCAGTCCCTCCACTGCAGTGCGACGGCGGGGGAATAAATACCACAGAGCTCACCATAGTCGAATCAATGCCGCAGCTGTAGACGAAACTTCAGGAAGAAATTCCATTGGACCACGGCTTCAAACCCCGGAAAACACTTTAGATTGTAAAATAATAGTATTTTCAAATATTTCGATATTACGATCACTAATTTGATGGGATTCGTTTGAGGTTGTTAGTACGAATTAAGTAAGATGACTTTTTTAGGCAACCAACAATACACTGAGTAGGTATAATACAGACCCATCCCTACTCAAAATTAAAAATGGCATTGTATATGAATCCCAAGTAAATCAACGAATGGATAGTTCGGTCTCTCTCTGTCAGAGGGCCATGGGGGACCCTGTCACTCCTGTCAACTTCATGGGGGACCACAAACTTGGCAATGGTGGAAATGTCACGGCAAAAGTAAAAATTACCACAGCTGATACTCTACACAAGTAAAAACAAAATTTCTACTTCTCTACTGCATTGGGTGAACAAGGATGGATATACTCTATAAATAACAAGTCATTATAAAAACTAGTAATTTTGCAGGACGCACACCGTTTTTTCCAAAAGTAAAAATTCCAAAGTTATTAGCTCCAAAAAACTTTGTTCCAACGATCAAAACACCCAAAATATTTAACACCAAACGTATTTTGCTCCAACTGTTCTTTCTTCCAACCGTCGTTTCTTCCAACGTCGTTTGTTCCAAAAATGACTTTGACGAATAATTGATGGTTGTGCTTATTTATCCGCGAGTACGGTCCGTAGTCTCCGCCATTAGAATTACCGTTAGGGCGGTGAAATAAAAATTAAACAAATATGGCGCCCTAACAGGTAACATAAAATAACATTTTCTAGATTTTATGACAAAATAAATCTTATAGTGATTAAGATATCTAGAGCATTATAAGGATAATAACGCATGAGGTCGATAGTGTAGAACCCGAGGGCTTTTGGCCCAAGGAGTATACTTCGACCGAAGGCGTTATATCTTATAATGCTCATGGTTTCTTCAACGTGTAATATCTGACTTCTTGTACTTAAAAAATTAACTTTTATGTATTATGATTTGATATAAGTTATAAGTGCCTATACTTGGCCGGACATTTACCGTGGCAACACACAACAATGATTATTTTGATTTATAAATGATTTACTGATCAAACTACTGTCAGTTTAAATTTGTTATGCCTAAGGGCGTTATTTTTTTGTTTATGCGCTCTAGGGCATTATTTTTAATATAAATGACTTTGACAGAAGTCAATTATTATGAAATAATAGACCTGTCGTTTCTTGTAAATATTTCGAATTTCTTGAGAGCTACAGTTGGAACGTTTTGTCGTTTTTTATCCGAACGTCAGTGAGTTCCAAACTCAAAAATGCGTTTTTTTCGATATTCAAATTTACAACGGTTTTCGGAAAAAAATCAGCTATTAGTTTTGGCCTAGTTCTTATACCGGGCAAGCCACAAAAGTTTTTCTGTGCCGAATTTTTGCCAATTTGGGTGTACTGTTCTCACATTTCACCCTGTGGATTCCACATTTCTGCAGCGAAAAATCTGAAATAATTCAGGGAGGTAGCACACATGTGGGCCCTCGATTTGGCCAAAAACCGAGGTCCTAGCTTTGAATTTGAAATTTTGACAATTTTTAAACTCTAAATTTCAAACTGCCACTTTGTAGTCTATTTGTGCCGAGACTCTGCATCCGATCGAATGGCTTTCTATCCGAGAGGAATGTTTTCTTTTCGGCACCAAGGAACCACTTTTTCGCGGGGACGTCGTGAAATGGTTTTAATTGAATTTCGAAACAAAAGATGCAGATTTTTTAAATTTC
The DNA here is from genome assembly GCA_951812265.1 of Taphrorychus bicolor. Taxonomy (NCBI): domain Eukaryota; kingdom Metazoa; phylum Arthropoda; class Insecta; order Coleoptera; family Curculionidae; genus Taphrorychus; species Taphrorychus bicolor. The sequence continues at coordinate 33,356,781 of OX638300.1, read as the reverse complement.
GGCAAAATGTCCGTTAGTTCCGGCAATTGACGCATGAGTAAAGGGGTAAGTGTGCGCTGCGATCGCATTTTTTGACTCCGGAAATTTCTCATTTGATAGATCGAACTTTAAACACTGAGGGCGACGTCACATACAGGGGAATATGGTTAAAAGCGGAACGGAGCGTAATTTGACAGTTGAATTTAAACAAATCAGATAAAAGCTAAAATAAGAATTGACATGTGTAATGACGTTATTGACATTTCTGCTCCGTTCCGCTCCGTTCCATTCCGTCGTCACAGGCCGCCGTCACATATAGCGGAACGGAGCAGAAATGTCAATAACGTCATTACCCATTTCAGTAACGTCATTACACATGTCAGTAACGTCACTACATATGTCAATTCCTATATTAGCTTGAACAGAACATGAACCCCTACAATTGACCTTCTTGTAACCGGCAAATGCGCTCTTTTAATGGTCTATGGCCCTTGAAAGAATTTCAGACCTGTGCGTGACTCGAACAATAGTTTAGTAATTAAAGCGATTTTGCGAATATCGTTAATTGAAATTAAAATCTTATTCTCTCATCAGATGGAGCTTTTAATTTTTCATCCTTGGAATGTAAATTCAAGCAATTTATGTCTTAATTGACTGGGCCATGAAATTAACGATCAATTTAAATAAACAGCTTTAATTGTCAATTAAACTATGTCATGTCAGGTGTCATTTTAAAGAGCATCATTTATTCTGTCCAGTGATCACATTTTATTTCCTTTTTCCAGCATAATTTCCAGAAAAGCTCATTTTCTAAATTTATGCCCGGCTGTCCGAATAAGCGCCATATAGTCGCCACGGGTCAGAGTGGTATCGATTTTTTCTGCAGTTCCCTTTCGGGGATGAGAAGTACCGAGAGGGTGGTTCCGAGGATCTTCGGAAAAAGAGAGACGCGATTTGAACTCGCGAGAGTTACGACATAGAAAAGAGATGGTTTTTGAACTCGCTAGAGTTATGACCTAAAGGCAGAGACGCGCTTTGAACTCCAGAGAGTGATTACCTAACCGGGAAGATGAAAAAGTTCGAATTTTAATTAATAATTATTATAATCTAATTTATTATAATATAATATATTAATTATAATCGTCAATTCGTAATTTTTTCCGTTTTTTGAATCCCGTGATAAGTCCGCCGCGCTAAATATTTTTATTTTTAATTAGTGCCAAAACAATTAAACCGCTATTATTGCCAGCCTACGCGAAAAGTTTCGTGGAGTGTTCTTTCGGTTGTATCATATAGTGTCAACCCACCTTTGCCCTTTTCCTGAATAGGCCATTTTCTTGCAGATAGCGGATACTTTGCAGACGCAGGCGACTACCGGAAATTAAGTATTTGTAGAGTAGTTGTAGAAGTTGAAACATTTAGTATATTATAGTAGAGTTTTGCTCACCATAATATCGAGGATCCCAGCGACCTGGCATTTTTTTTCTTCTACACTGCGTCGTTAGTTTAGTTTCCTTGTTGTTGTTTTTTTCAATTTAGTAAAAAATCTTGTACCCGTCAAGCACGTTTCTGGGGACCACCGAGCTTATCGCGAAAAGTTCACGTCCACCGCTATTTTATTTCAGATTCCTGAGAAAAAGGAAAATTGTTTTTTTTTCATAACTACTATTCGATTAGATTTTTTAAGGCGTTTTGCAGGTTTTCTCTTAAACAATAAAACCTTGATGGGATCCCCAAAATTTTAACTCTGTCTCATTTAAATTAGCATTTATTAATTATATCCGTTTCGCAATACCATGGAAGTGTTTTTTCGCTACAAAGATGAAACGCCACGGATTAATTATGGGCCTTTTGCCCCCATAATTAGCGACCTAAGGGACAACAAAACAGATAGATCCTTTCCGAGAGTTGGGTCCTCCTTGTAGCGTGGTAAAAGAGATTTCATACACGAAGATACGTTGGACTTAGAACATCCACGTAGTCGAACTTCAGCAGACACGGCGGCGACGGCAACACAGCAGCGTCAACCACAGCCGCCCCCACGCAACGACCGATTCACGGCGGGAGGGGGGGATACTGCGCGACATAGCTTCCCACAAAACATTAAAAGAATATTCACGTTCCTATCACATTCTCTCAAGCTACCCAAAAAGAACATTCTTTAAGTAATATGAATGTAATGTTCTCTGTAATAATGTCCAAAAAGTACGTTCTTGACATGACCCCACACATCACGTACTTTTCGGTACGAGAATATCACATGACAAGGAGGTTACTGAAAAGAAGTTCTAATGAATAATATGATAAGAACGTACTTTAATTGAACTTAGTCAATTAGTAAAATATGTATATCCCATTTATTAAATTACCATTAAATAAAAAATAATAGTGATAATAGAAGTGAATATTTTAAAAGTTGCCATTTTCTGGTTTTATTATATAAAATGCCAATGGCATATCTAGGTGAAATTTTATAAAAAAGTACAAGCCGTTTCCATAGAATGTGAACTGTAAAGCTCAACCGCACGCTCATTTTAAACTTAATTAACAGAAGAAAAGAAAGTTGACAAATATAGACTAGTAGAAAAAATATTGTACGTACCATAAGATCTCCTTTCCAGGTTTCCAGGACATACCAGTTATTTTCTATAAAGAGCTACTTATACAAAAAAATGCGCGTGGAATAGGTTCTTTACCGCCCGCTGTTTTATTGTGAGAGTAGAGCACTTTACGGAATATAACTAGAACGTCCCAAGTACTTGTACAGGGAGTCGCCGGACACGTTCTTTTCATATGATATTCAAGTTCCGAATGATATTTCACATGAATATCACATGTCCTTCTCTTGAAAGGTTTATTCTTGTCAGGTGCTAGAAATGTCCCAAAGGAACATAAATGGTGCATGTTTATCACATCACAAAAGAACGTGTTTATCACATAATAATCATATGCCACGTAACATAATTGGCACGTTCTGATCGAGATCCTCAAAAGGAGGTCGCGGGCTCGCGGGAAACGTTCTTCTCATGTGATATTCAAGTTCCAAATGATAATTTTTCACAATATCACATTCCATCTCCTCGAACGCATATTCTTGTCAGATGATAAGAATGTAAAATTGCTAAGTGAGTTTAATCTGATTGCTTTAAATTCATCTGTCAAATTATGCTCTGTTCCGCTTTTAACTAAATTCCGCTGTATGTGACGTTGCCCTTAAGACTTAAACCAAGGAAAATAGGCGGAAAAACGTGGAAAAAATATATAGCAGGTGAAAATTTGAACGTTTCCAGGGAGATTATTGGTAAACTGCTCACTCCTCGAAAAAGTTTTTATAAAGAGTGGTTGATTTAAAAATTACAAAATCATTACTTAGATTACAAAATGTGGTAATCAAATTATATACTTTATTAAGCAATGTTTATGAATGTACACAAGTATATAGAGCATTTACAACATTTTTAGGTGCGTAAGTAAACAGTTAGAACAAAATAAGACATTTTATGTAAATAGTTTTATTTTTCTTAATTAAAAAATGTATTTAAAATTCTCTGCCTAGTCATTCTTCCTTCATTTAGACAATTTATTTGATGGATATTACCTACATCAGAATCATCTAGATTGTCAGGCTTAACATAAATATCTTGTCGATCATCTGCTGGATTATCTGGCTCCCCTTCACCTCTGTTGATACAGATATTATGTAAAATGCAGCAGGTGTTTATGATATTAGCTGCCATTTCAGGCTTATAGTGTAAAGTTCTGTGGCCCAAGCAGCATCGGAATTTTGCCATTTAGCCTTTCTACAACATTTCTGGAAAACTTATGTACTAGATTGAAGTACTTCAGATTCATTTAAATTTCTGCCAATTATGGGAGTCATTAGAAACGGCTGCAATGGATACTATTGGATACCCCGAATCTCCGATTAGCCAGGAACTTCTGCCACCATTCCAGTACCTGTCTTCCATAAATTTTTTAACTGATGAGGTACTCCATATTGCAGAATCATGTACTGATCCTAGAAATTGTGCCAAAACAGCCAAAATTTTCAGTTTTTGAGTCCACAGAAATCATTGTGTTGATGCTATAAAAGCCCTTTCAATTTTAAAGAAAATAATTCTGGGCATTTCATGATTGTTGAATGGAGGAGCTGGAAAAGCTACGTGGGTACAACATATAGCTCCCAATATACTGGAAAATCCTCCATTCTCCACAAGTCCTTGCTTAGTTCTATTCTGTTCTTCTTCTGTAATGGGGAATTGAATAATAGGTCCCAAATTTTTTACTATTACAGTAGTGACTGCATGGAGGCATTTTGAGAGAGTTTGTTGAGCCATCAGCACAAACATATCTTGGCCAGAAATGAAGTGCAGCCAGCACTTTGTGAATGATTGGTGTTGCTATTTCTTTTTGGGGTACCTACCAAATAAGGAGCTATTTCATCGATGAGATCCCATGCAATTTCCCTTGATAATCAGTACATTCCTCAAAAGCTCTTTTCAGGCATACTAAAGGGATCTTCAAAGTCCCTAATATATCGCCTTTCTATTGTAATTCGTGCCTGTTTATAATGCATCCTGGTGAAACTGAGATAAATATTGTTTTCTATATTTCTTACCTTCCTTCATCATCCTCAATTTCATTTAATAAGAAGAGTATGCCCGGATCAATCATTCTTTAAAGCCTTAAATTGCCACCATGTGCAATAATTTTAGTTTTTAATTGTGAAATGTGCAAACTGCAAAGAAGTCGCATATTGGAATAAAAAATGACAATAAATAATAAAATAATAATATTAATTAATAATGTGAATCTATGGCATTATATAGTAATACTTCCGCCCAGCGGACAAATAAGCACAACCATCAATTATTCGTCAAGGTCATTTTTGGAATAAACGACGTTGGAAGAAACGACGATTGGAAGAAAGTACAGTTGGAGCAAAATACGTTTGGTATTAAATATTTTGGGTGTTCTGATCGTTGGAACAAAGTTTTTTGGAGCTAATAACTTTGGAGTTTTTGCTTTTGGAAAAAAAGGCGCTCCCCCATTTTGCAGACGTAGAGAAAAAGATATGCCATTTCGTTTGTCATTATTATTTATTAAAGTTTGGTTATGTAGTGTAGGTATAAGTATTTGTGATATTATGTTATTTTACTTTCTTTTTTTTTGGCAAATGCCGGCCACAAAGAACAATGAGAAAGGATGACCTTTATTACGCACGGTCGCCCCATCCATTTAAGTTATCCTATACCCAGAGCCCACAGCCGTAGTTACAATGAGGCAGCCAGGAAAGCCAGGCTTCAGAGCCCAGCATGAAGGACCTCAATGGATTGTGAATATTGTGATTGTATGGTAGTACGAATGCAATACACTCCTTGGTACCGGAGCTATCAGTATATATCTCAGCACTACGTGTGCAATATGGGATGCTGGATATGCACCGTTATTGCTCAGCTCACATGGCATGCAAGTCCAAGTGCGAACGATCTGGAGAAAGGTACTACCCTTGATTAAAAACTGATTAAAAACTAGCTGAAATATCCAGCTTTTTTGCTCCAATATCCATAAGATTAAAGATTCCCTGGTTTTCGCGCCATTAGATTCACTCACTTCTCTGTTCACCACTGTTTTAAGTAACGGCAGCAGGCGAAGGCATTTTGGTACTTATTGAGTTATTTATCGGCTGCTTCATTAATTAGCCCAAATATATAGCTTTTTTTGCTCCAATATCCATAAAAATGTAGAAATTATGCATTGTAAATAAAAAAAACTGTGACATACCATGACAAATACGACTGCAGGCAAAGAGAGCAAGGAGCATTTCGGAGATCTTTGTGTAGCTGACGTGAAGTCAGTATTACGTAAATTACAATTGCAACAACGCCGGAAATTAAACGGCCTTGAAATATTTGTCTAAAATGATGATGTCACTAGGCTCCAGTGACATCTAGTGAACACCATCATAAGTGCAATTGACTTACTATTAGATTTAAATACAATGTGTGGTGTCATCGGGATTACTCTCTGCCACGATATTAAATATCTGAGAAGCGACAGCTGACTTGACGCAAGTCAAAATTACGAATTTGAATATAAATTTACAGATTCCGATATTATCGTCAGAGAGATGGAGAGAGAGACATCTTGATATACACTCAACTCGCGTGTTCCTTCCCTCGTAATAAAAAATAATGTTTGTAGTGAAAAATAAAGTTTAAATAAAATCAAATTATGGTTCGTTTGTATTAACAAATCCATCAAGCCAGGGCAAGCGATCATAAATGAAAATGGCTAACTACTGACAGCTGTCTGTCACCGTGACATATGATATTGAGCTTTAGTGACGTAACGCAGTATGCGAATGAATTATTTGCGATATAATTAAAATTGTATTAAAGTGCAGTTTTTAGAGTAAAGTGACATATTTTCTTGTTGAGGACCATAAAAAAAACAATAATAAACTTTAAAACCAACAATATATAAAATAAAGTAATATTTATCCATATCAAGCTTTGTTTGTGAATTTGGACATTACAATGATACAATACAACGCAAGTATGTTTCATGCCGCTAAGGCTGGACAGGTAACGCGGTCATAAAGACGTTATTTTCTCCAATGCCCGCTCGATTATCCGGGCATATCAATAAGACGGCCTCATAACCGATTATTTATGAAATCTTAAAACAGCGGCACAGCTCTTAAATACGTTTTAATAACGTTAATAAAATATTTTTATTCGCATAATCCCGGCCGTTAATGCGGCCCGTACATGCATTTCAGTACTTAATTATTTCGATTTATTGGATCGTTTTGCATATCGCTGTCACACAAACGGCTTTCCAGTTTAGCGCAAATTTAGTGACTTGATTAGGCTTCGGGGCTTTTAGCGAAATTAATTTTCTTTATTTGTGATGTCTGTCGCCATCGCGTGATGTATATTATAATACCACCGAGGGGCGGACCGGGTAGTACAATTTGCATTAACTATACTGAATCCCCATCTTTCCTTTCGGGATGAATGCCAGTTAATTTCCAGACCTATTGTTCGGCGTTTAAGCACGCTTTTTAAACAGCATTTATGCCTCTGCCTTTGTTATACATGCCATGAATAAAGTTTTGTTAAAATCCCAAATTTAGTTCAAGAAAGACTGGTTTGAATTCATTAGCTCGGTCCAGACCTGCTGTTTTTTTAATAAACGATGATTTGAGGTCTCAGCAAAGAAAACGTTATTAACTTTTAAACTGCAAAAAGGGTCTTTATGCCTTTGTGGTGGGGTGGTCTAAATTACTTCGTCCCGCTAAGCTCTCCTTTATTGCTCTAGGGTTTTAGAAGCTTAAAGAGAATCAGTTTCTCGTTAAAACTTAAAAACTCTTTTGTCTACACGCTCCACCAGAAACCACTGTTAGTTTTGGCACAATTTCCCGATGGCGAAACAATTAAGAAAATTAAACTTCCGCGGGAGAGTTTCTGGGCGCTGCAACTCCCAAGAATTGAATTACCTACTAATTAGCCGCAACCATTAGGGCGATATTGTCTTGACAAGAAGAGCAGAATACTAAACAACTAAAAAAAAAAATCTTAAGCCAAAATTACGGTCCTGACGCACCGGAGTAAATACGCAACGGCTTAAGTTGGATGTAATCCAACAGTTGCATGTATAAGGCAGAAATTTATAGTTTTATAATTGGCAACATCTTAAGGCTACCCTACACGAAAGTACGTCTTGGGTGTCGCATAAATACGTGAAATGGATAAATCAAGAAGCGACGGGGCCTTTGAATCGCCGGCTTCGTTCAATGGCAGTAAATATGGGGATTTGAGGGCTTTGGATTGCGTTTTGCATTGTGTAAGTTTTTACATTTTGTTTGGAAGACGATTGCTGTTACGCTGTGCGAAGAAAAAAAAACTTTAAGAAGAACCTGAATATTTTCCTGAGTCCTCAACATCAAGAAGATATCCGTGAAAAAAAGAAAATCGTATCTATAAACAGTTTTGAGATATTTTCCGTGTTTTTACAGGCAGTATAAAAGCCATTTGGACGGTTCTTGGAAAATTGGAACAATTTTAAATTATCTAAAAGAGGACATGTTTTACCTTCACCATTCTGTCAATAAATCTTAGTAAAACAGAAGGTTCAGCAATATCCTCGATTATTTAATAATCTTAAAAAGAATGATAAACAAACGATCAGGGAACCAAGTTCAAGGAAGTTTTGATTGGAAGAAAAAGATATCTGTGCTCAGTTTGATCGACTACTTAAGGAAAACTTCTACTTTTCTTACTTAAAAAGCATTTTCTTTAGTCATTAATCGGGTTCAGTTAACAATTCTCACCTAATTTTCAAATCCTTTATGAAGTCAAGTGGATTAAAGTTCTTAGATTTAATGTAGTGTAGCGGCTCCCTTTTGTATCGGATTAAATGTCGAAGTTGTGATTAAGTTCTCTAAGATGGTTTCTAAAACATGTGATATATTGGAGAAATAAAAAGTATATGAGGCACTGTATGGCAGCTACCACACTCTGACAAGTGGGTGACTGGGAAGTATTATTTTTAGAGTTTCCAATTTGAGGTTTTTTTGAGTGGAAATTTCTTATATTGAGTAAATGCTGCTTGGCAAAGAAGATAACTTGTTGCAGATTAAGGAAACCACCGTCAGACTTCTCGCAACAAGATTTAAGGGCGAACCCAGATTAGAACGTTCTTTTCGGTTAACGCCGTCTTTTACAACTATCAGTAAAACTTCAGTTTGAAGCTAAAACACTAGATATGACGTAGATTGCAATGTATATCTGTCAGGTAACAATGCAATCTACGTCATTACTGGTGTTTTACAACTATCAGAAAACTTCAAACTGAAGTTTTCTGATAGTTGTAAAAGTCACCCTAAATCTCTTTTTGAGGATTAAAGAAAAATTGTGAAAAAAAAATGATGGATCAAAACCAAACTTTCTGGGTTTTTTTAATAAGTTGTTTCCTGTAGAATTCAGGCTTACCAGAAATTTTGTTGTAAAGACTACAAGGACAGAATTTCATATAGTAAATAGATCAGGACATTCATTCTTAAATTTATAAGTCCTCGAGGAAAAAATATTCATGGCTTAAAATTTAAAAGTCCTATGTCTATGTAGTTTCCAACACATAAAAATCAAAATTTAGAACCAAATATCAAATTTGAGAAATTTTCGGAAGAGTATCACTCCTGAATTTTAGTGATTCTTTTAGTGATTTAGGAAATTCTTAGAAGACTATCACTTCTCACTTTTAGTCTTTCGAACATTTTCAAATTTGGCCTTTGGTCCTAAATTTTTATTTTTAAGTCCTGAAGGCTTCTTAGACATAGGATTTTTAAATCTTCGCTACCAGAAGTGATAAGTCTCAATTGAGCCTTACCTCATTAAGCAACCATCCTAAATACGAATAATCAATAGAAAGAGATAGAAAAGAAGGACCCCTACGGTTTTTGGATGTTTTGGTATCAAGGAGGCCGAATGGGAAGTTTGTGCACACCGTTTATAGGAAACCAACACACACAGGTCACTAACTAAAAATTATTTAGCTGGTATCCCGGATGAGACCAAAGCACTCATTCAAGAAACACAGCTATAACCGCCTTAGCAGGCAGGTCAAAGCTGCGCAGGAGGAAGTCAGAGCTGAGCAATGGCAGGAGCCATTGCTGGCACTGGACCCGCAAGGGTAAAGCCTCTGGAAAACTGCTAAAGCAATTCTGCAGAAAAGGAAACCAAATCCGACGCTACACGGACCAAACGGGATTGTCTACACCAAGCTAGACAAAGTACAGGTATTTGTTAATCATTTGGAAAGTCAGGTTCAGGAAAACATCGTTGACGACGATGATGCCGACCGCTGAGAAGAGATGGTGGAACGACGAGCCAGAAGGATAGATGGGATGCTCGACGAAGAGCACATCCCGCACACCAGCCCTGAAGAAATTCGGGACATTGTGCAGCATCTAGATCTCAAGAAGGCACCTGGATGTGACCAGATAGAGAACAGACCACTCCGGCTGCTGTTACCCAGGGGGATTGCCGCCTTGGTCAACATTGTGAACGCGATGTTAAGACTGAGGCCTTTCCAACTTTTCAACCAGATAGAAGCAGGCAGATGTCATTCTGTCTCCCAAACCAGGTAAAAACCCTCTTTTTCCACAGAGTTACAGACCCATCAGCCTGCTGCCTACCATGGGGAAGGTAGCAGAACGAGTCATCCTGAGGCGACTAAAGGAGAAAGCAGAGCAGCTAGACGCGCTATCAGACAACAGTTTGGCTTCAAGGCCCAGCTGTTGACCGAACTGCAGGTGCTGAGTATGGTGGAATACATCCCCGAGGCATTCGACAGACAAGAGGCAACCGGAGCCATCCTGCTAGAAGTAATCAAAGAATTCGAGAGAGTCTGGCACAAAGAACTGCTAGTCAAGCTGCTAGACACTGGATTCCCTGTATCCTTTGTTAAACTAATCAGATCTTTCCTTTCTAATAGGTATTTCAGAGTGAAGCTGCACGGACATTACTCTGCGTACAGGTTGATGGAAGCAACCGCAATGGAGTACCGCAAGGTGCTCTCGCCCTTCTTGTACAACCTGTACGTAGGAGACCCCCCCCCCCCCCCGGAACAGACAGGACCAGGCTTGCGTTTTACGCTGATGACACAGCTATAATAGCAAGATCGCTCAACACAAGGCTACTATCACGGTACCTTCAAGAGGAAGTCACAGCCTTAGAATAGTGATATGCCAAGTGGAAGATAGACCTGAACGCCAACAAAACGCAGGCCATAATCTTCAGGAAGCGACGCAAATACAGGCCATACAATCAAGTCGTCCTTAAACGCGATGCGATTCCTTGGCAAGAGACAGCCACACACTTAAATGTGGAGCTGGACAAAAGCCTCACTAGGGAAGCACACATCACCAGGACCAAAAACAAGACAAAAATGACAACCGATGATCGGAAGACGCTCAAAACTGGCTTTGAATAACAAGGTTATACTGATCAAAAAGATGATCCAGCCACAGCTAATTTACGCCTCAACAGCGTGGGGATATGCAGCAAAGACACACTTGAAAAGCCTCAGGCAGTCGAAAATGTGGCCCTCGGGATGGCGCTCCTATACCCTGGTATGTCCGTAACCAGGATATACAAAGGGACCTCGACTACACCACAGCCATTAGTAGAGGATAAAAAGCCATGTGAGGAAAACCTTACAGAAGATAGAGGACTACCCCAACCAGCTGATGAGGACGGCGACCCCGAGGTCTAAAGACCGCATAAGCGGCCGAAATTCCAGCTGTTAGAAAACGGGTAAACAGTAATTATCTTTTATTCTTTTTCACAGGTAACCAGGACCACACCAGAGGCCAGAAGTGACAGGACAAAACCCCACCAACAGACAAAAAACCCCCGAGCAGTGAGTCTGGACACTCCGGAACCTGGGTATAACCTTCCCGCGGATAACTGGTGCAAACCAGCTCTTTCCGCAATCCTACTCCCTCAGTAGGGAGGGCTTTCTTCCCATACCCACAGCCCAAACGCAAACTCCTTAGGGTGGGGTAAAGATGCAATAGTTCTCCACTTTTGTATTATTTACCACACCTAAAAACAAGACATTCCGAAAGGAATACAGCCGACGAAGAAAAGAAGAATTCAAGACAAGAAGAGCCCCAATCGTCGGGGTAACTTCAAACAGGACCTAGAGATGGCCTTCTTGCTCAGGACTGGACAAACTTCAAGACTGTTATCAGTCAACGTCGGGAAGCACGGGAGATCACATCGTCCATTGCCTCATCGCATTTGATAAAGTCTGCCGCAGCTGTAGACGAAACGTCAGGAAGAAATTGCATTGGACCACGGTTTCAAAGCCCGGAAAACACTTTAAATTGTATTTTGACCAGCCGTGAAAGCCTTCACAGTCTTATAGATTATTAGATACCTGCAAGTTCTTTATTCCCAATAATGAGTTTATATCCTTTTCACGTAAACTTTCGTTTGGGAATGGTAAAGGGAAGTTTTAATAAGCTCTATGTTAAAGTGTATTTCTATCCCTAATTTGCCTATATTCAAAATAACCTCAACAAATTTGTACTTTTTTAGCAGTGATTTTATTTGAAAATAACCTAAAAGCAAAATAAACTTTCGAGCTCTAACTGATTACGAGATACTTACAAGTTTTCTTTTTTCAAAAATGAGTCCATCTAGTTTATGCTCCTTTTAATCTGATTTTTTTAAAGAAATTGGATGGTAATGACACCTTTTGGTCAACCCTAACTGTTTTCGAAATATTTCTATTTTTTTTTATTTGAATGAAATAACCCCAACGAGTTCGTATTTTTTTCTAGTTAAATTGTTTCAAAAAAACATAAAATGAACTTTCAAGTAGCTCTAACCTATGAGATCCTTGCAAGTTCTTTATTCCCAAAAGCGAGATTATTGAGTTTAACTCCTGGTAGCTACTTTTTTCTTCTATTTTCAGTTTTTATTTACCAACTGGCGATTTGAAGAAACATACCCCACCGCACCTCCTCTCCCACAAAAGTCTTTTTGCTTCAGTTTTCTATAGACGGGAAGGTGAAGAAGATCCTCACATTTGTGGTCTCCTGGTGGCGATATTTTCTTAATAGTTCAGTTTTTACTTACCACCAGAGGATTTGAAGAAACACTCCCTCTCTCTTCATCTCCTTTCACACAAGAGAGTTTTTCTGTTCACTTTTCTATGGCAGGGAAGTTGTAGGAAGTCTTCACATTTGTGATGAGCAATGCCATTTTCGAGCAAGGCAGAGTTAGTGGTGTAACGTGTAACTGTAAAAAAAAAACTTGACAAGATAGACCTCAAAATTTTATTTTATCCAAACTCCAACCAGGAAGGGATAAAATATGGTTGCAAGAACGTCTGGATGAACCTCTACGGTGCTGCCCGCCTCTCCCCCCCCCCCCTCGCTCCCCCCAACCACAAAGGCTGCAAATTATCATTCTTGGAAGACTTACAATCTGCTGCAAAAAAGAGAACTAGAGAACCAGGCCTCTTGCCCATCCTAATGTGCGCAGAACCCCCTCCTCAGACCTTGCGCAAAATGGCAGATTGCAAATACAAAAAAGGGCGCACTCTGCTGAAGGGAGGGCTCAAGTGCTCTATACTATGGTCCTTTTTCCAAGGCGAAAATTGACTAACGTGACCATGATCGTCTTGGAGGAGGATATGGACGACCCGACTTAATATGATAACCCCACTCCACCTTCTGAAAATGTCGTAACTCCTCCACATTTTTCTCACTGATTCAGACTGGATGGGACCCGGCCCTTCCAAAAGGGCAAAAGTCAAAACTGTGTTTGTGATTATATGGTTCACATTTTTGTTCATCTTGTTTACTTCTTATCCTTTGTCTTTTTTTCACAAAAAACAATCCAGGTGCCTATTTAAAAAAGCCAGTCTTAAGGAAAATAATTTTTGATTTTTTTTCGATATTTCCGAAATCAAATGAAATTTGGCAACCTCACCTTGAAGTCTTAACTTATTAGTAACTTTTGTCTAATTTAACCCTCAACTTTAGTAAACCCAAGCAATTGCATATCCCCATGTAATAATGTAATATTTATTTTATATTTTCGTCAAAGAGCTCTATAAAAATATAAATAATCCGAACTCACTCACCTTAGTTCCGGGATTTTCAAGGATAAACAAACAAATCTGTAAACATTTTTTCAGGATGCGGGGGGGAGGCTCTTCGTGTTTGATCGAAAACATTTTTTTATTCTGTTTGAATAAAAGCTCAGTCACGCGCCGTCGAAAAAACACGAAAAGCTTTTTCCGGGATTTTTCTGGAAAAATTATTATTCAGAAAACGTCCTTTCGGGAGCGCCGTGATTGACTGGTTTAATGCTGAATAAAGTAGATTTTTTTAGTTTCAGCGCCCGCGGTATTTTCAATTTCGATACGGGCCGAGCGGAAATCTGGACGCTTTTCACCTAATTAGCGGCAAATTTCGGTTTAATGGAAATTAATGGACACGACCCTTCGGGCCAACTCCGACGGACGCTTTGAAGCTTGAAGCTCCACTCCACTTTTCACAATTAAAAGCTTCGATCTAGTTTTCGCTGCAGCTTGAGTTGTGGACAAATAAAAAGGTCCATCTCGCGGAAACTTTATATTCTCTCTCTCGAGCACCCGCCATATTGTGTACACATTCGGAATTGTGTTTCGCATTCAATGTTCGAGGCACTTCCACCAGTCTGCACGAGCGAACGATATTAAATTTTGAAATAAACTTGTTACGCTGTCAGTTGCAAACGAGGAGCCTCTCCAATCTCAATAAATTTAAAACAGTTCGTGTAATTAACTGACTATATATATTTGTGTAAAGTTGCAATGCTATACATGTAGGGGTGTACCAAAAACCATTTACTTTGATTATGTCTTCCTTTTCTGCCAAAAATGTATGATGAGATTTTCTAATGAACACCTCGTATGATATACGCACTGAAGCAGTGTTTTTTGAAAACAAAGACTCTCCACGTCCCATTCGCATCGAAAAAAGGTTGGAGAGCGGCTCAAGGGGGTGTTATTAGGATTATTCCCGGCCAGCAGACCGAACGAACGCACCTGAGCCCCCAAAAGGGATCCGCTGAAGTGCACCCGCCATATTGATTGTATTCTAGGGTTAGAGTCGTTACGGTATTTCCCTTTTATTTGCGGCCTCTCCACTTTGGCTGTAGGTATCATGCAATTGGGGATTTCATCTTGGAAATGGGATTTTAATGAGGCAAATGCAGAGCGACAGTTAAAGTGCTTTCTCTCAGAAAATGTTATGTATGTAAGGAAAAGTTGAAATTTTAGTTCGTATGGGAAACACGAGGGGTAAACCGCTGGCTAAAATTTTGTACACTACTGCCTAATTCCCCAGTAATGCCCAAAAATTTGTCAGTAATGCCTCTAATTCCCAGTAATGCCCTAGTAATGCCCACTAATGCCTTAGTAATTCCTACTAAATCCTACAAATATCAACAATGCTACGCCCTTAAAACCTCTTTTTATGTAAAATAAATTATTTTCAGAAGTAGAAAAACAAGTCAATATGGATATAGGAACACTTTCTTAATAAAATAAATATACCTACTTAATGTTGCGCAAAAACTTTAGTAGCTAAAACGAAAATTGCACTATCATAGCATATGAAAGTGATAAAGTAGTAGAAGCTAATATTTCTGTTAATGTTTATTATTTCTATTAAGAACATAATAAAAGTATATACATAACTATAATGCCCCAATAAGTACCACAAAATGGTTGAACCATTAGACAAAAGTTTGTAAATTTTACATTCATCAAATCAATCATTTCTTACATTTTTGTATAAATATTTGCTAAATAAAACATTTCTTGTAGATATATGATTGGTTCCGTCAGTATAGATATGAACTAATAATAAAAATATACAGGGTGGCCCAACGAAAACTTTCCACCAGGATTTGCTGGCCTATGAAGCAGAAGACACGAAAACGCTCGGACCCGTCAATTTTCATTCTAAGGGGGACATATTTTGTTGATGTAATTATTGTCTTAGAGGAAACCATGAAGCCGGGGTGACTTTCATCGTGAACATTTTAAATGGAAAGGGGTGTCAAGTTATACATCATTTTGAAGGGCGTTCAATAAATTTTTCAGTGCCGCATCATTTTTAAAATTTGAATGATTTGTTCTCGAGAAAACAGGAGCAGGAGATAGAAAAATTGATTTGACATTAAATTAATATAAATTTATTAGTTGTTGAAAATGACCACTACCGACCTCCATACAGTAGTAGAGACATTGTTCAAAGTCCATTTGAACATTTTGCAACATTTGTGGAGTTATAAGATTACACTCATTTACAATACGTTGCCGCAAGTCTTCAAGTGAATCCGGTTGTGTAGCATAAATTTTGGACTTCAAATGACCCCATAAAAAAACGTCCAGTGGGGGGACAAGTCCGGGGAGCGTGCAGGCCACTCTGTAGGTCCTCTTTTCCCAATCCACCTTTGAAGGAATGGCTCATTGAAAAACTGCCTAACAGGGGCGGCGTAGTGCGGAGGAGCCCCATTTTGTTGAAAATTGATGTTTGCTTCATGGTGACGGAATTTATGTGCTTTTAATAAATTCTCTGGATGGTTGTACGCCGAACACCTGATGCATTTGATAATTTTCTAGTGCCAGCAGGTTCCATCGCGATGTGTCCCAAAACAGCTATTTCAACTGCTTCTGTTCTTATTGCTGGATGATGAACAATCCTCTTTTTATTTCCTACATTTCCAGTCTCTTGAAATTTGGCAACCAGGTCTCTCACGTAAGAATGGGATACGTTCCTATCAAGATATTGTTCATTAAACAAATTTATTTGCAGTCCGTCTAGCACAAACGTTATTTCGGAAATAGAATGAAATAATGTCAATTCTTTCTTGATTACTATAAAGCATTTTTAAATGATAGTGTGTACAAAAATAAAAGATAATTACTAGACTACAAAACTTCAAAGTGCAAGTAGGAATTATGCAATAACATTTTCTAAATTTACATTCCGTTTCAATGTTGTTCAATTCCTAAGATAACATAAAAACCCTTTTTTCTCGAGAACAGTCCATTTAATTCTAAAGCGTTAGGTGGCATTGAAAAGGCAATTGAACGCCCTTTAAAATGATGTATAACTTGACACCTCTTTTCATTTAAGATTTTTAGGGTAAAAGGCTTTGGGTTCATCTCGAAAAGCTATAAATATCAGAGAAACATGTCCCCTTCGAAATGAAAATTGACGGATCCAGGCGTTCTCGTGTATTCAACTTCATAAGGTAGAAAACATCGGTGGAAAGTTTTCGTTGGGCCACCCTGTATAAGCCATAAAATTCTAAAACATTGAAAGTAGAAAATTTTAATGAGCACACATTTTAAAAGAATGGCCTATAATACATTATTATTTTTTTCTTAAGTTGTTTATAGTGCTTTTCAATTAGAATAAGGTCACTTCTACTACACGGCCTCTATAATATTTGTGGTCATAAAATACGGCATAATAATCCTCGAAGATTGTCTGCAAAATGTCTATGCTAAGATGCTCATTTTCTCCCTCTAAATCTGTTGATTCTTCAGTCGATTCCTCAATTTCGTCAGAGGTGCTGTCATGTAAAAAATACGTTGATGATGCAGACGATGAATCAGATAACATAGACGTACCCTTAAGATCTTCTTTTTCTCGTTCATTCCTATTACTGAGTCGCTTAGCTCGCTTCTTATTTTCTAATTTTCTACAACTTTTGGCTTGTTTCTGTTTATCGTTTATTACAAAACGTCTTATTTGATCATTGCTCATTTTTCCGTCCGACTCATCTAACAACCAAATGTAAGAGGACTTTCTAACTACCAATGTTTTGACACCAATTTCGAGTTGTATGAATCGTGACCCTTCATTGTCCTGTACTGTTGCTGAATAATCTCTCAATCCCAACTGATTCAAATTAGCTTTTTCACTGCTGTTTGCTTGATCATTTACGTCAATTTTTAGTATAGTTTGTATGTTAACATCGAGGTTCGCAATGTCATCACCTTGCAAAATTTAATTTTCGTCTATTTCTTCTTCTGAAATATCCTGGATGTTTTTGTTAGAGTTTTTGTGGATATTTTATCCTTTCTCCTGTGTTCCAAAATGCCAAAGAATATCAGTGTTTATCCAATCTTCCTCAATTGGTTTGATTCCTACATTTTTAGCAGCAGTCAAAGCTTCATCCAAAGATTTCATAATAATCTCTTCTATGTTTAAGGTCTGTAGCTTCCATACTGGGCAAATTTATATTACTTTTGTGTGTTCTTTCTTCACGCGGGAATACTAGTGTATCAGAAAGATCGCACAAAAGTGTATTAATCATCTTAATTCGTTAAATTCTCTCTTAGAATTCTTTAATACTGAAGTTTATAACTGTAGAGAAAGTTGACGTAATTGATCGAGCCGACCTAAAATGTTTTTCACACGCCTGGCTGCTAAATATTGACAAACAAAACATTTCAGGACGCTTATTCTATAAGAAAGAGTAAAAGTGAAAGTGAAAATTTTGACAACCTTGATTGGTCAAAAAATTCTGTTGACGAATTCCATTGGCCAGCAATTCTCACTTTCACTTTCACTCTTTCTTATAGAATAAGAGTCCAGGTGTCAGCTGTGGATATTTTTCTGAATCGTTAAACATTAAAATCAATTTTATTAAGTTATGAGCATTAAGTTCGATGCAAAGATCAGACACTCAAACGGCTCCAAGCCCAGACACGCTTCGTCGATTTGCGACCGTTAAAAACACCGCATTGATGCCGAATTTCCGCACTGATGCCGGGTTGTCAAAAAATTCCGGATTTTGATTTAAAAACTCTATTGTAGTATAGATTTCTTACGGGACTAATAAAATAAAGATTTTAGTAGATTTTACATTCTCAGAAACCGTCTAACTCGTAAAATAATATCATATCAATGCCTACAAATGCCCAGTAATGCTTACTAATTCCCAGTAATGCCGACTAATTCCTTGGAAATGCCCAGTAATGCCCACTAATTCCCTAGTAATGCCTACTAATGCCTATTAATTCTTAACTAATGCCCACTAATTCCTCGAACTTGTACACCACAATGCCCCAGCGGTTTACCCCTCGGGGAAACATGACCCACGACGACTCTAAAATGCGCCTCTTAGCATATTCAATAGGCATATCGACTTATATGAATAATTTTTCAATCATATTACACGATAAAATATTGATTTCGACAATTATTGCATCTTGTCAGTTCTTCCATAAATCTCATACTATCATCGACCTTCAAACTAGATAGATTCAGTGAGTCAATCATAAGTAGGGATAGAATGAGAGTTTTGCATCATTTGCCCGAATGTGCCCGAACCAATCGGGAACGTCCTACCCCCACCCCGCTACCTCTGCAGGCTTTTAAGCCCCGCCCCCGACCAATCAGAATCGTTAAATCTCAGTCTGGTACCTGTATAATCCCTTAGCCTTACACTCAACCAATCAGAAGCGACCTAACCGACTAATACAAAGGCGCAAATTTGCCCGAAACCTTAACTCCACCCTTCTCCAAAATGGCTCCGCCCTTCTCCGAAATTAGTTCAGAGCCGTACTCAGTCCTTCTGCCTCGGAAACCATACATCTTTGATAGGCAACACGATACCATAAATATTTTCGGTTGGTACGGTCCTGTTACATGCTTGGAGACCCCACTAAAAATCTATGCAGTCAAACAGAGGCGTACCCAGACCGTCCAACTCTGAAACTCTATACGAAAATACAACGGTAATATTTAAACGGCGCTAGCTACGTCCAAAAGAAAACTTAACAATAGATCCCATCTTATAGAGGTAGACAGGGACGTAGCTAGCACCGTTTCAAGATTACCGTGGTATTTTCATATAGAGTTTCAGAGTTGGACGGTTTGGGTACGCCTCTGTTTGACTGCATAGATTTTTAGTGGGGTCTCCAAGCACGATGGTTTCCGAGACGCAAGGTTTGGGTACGCCTCTGGATAGTTGCACAGATTTTACCTACAGGACGGTACCAACCGAAAATATTTATGGTACCGTGTTGCCTATCAAGGATGCATGGTTTCCTAGGCAGAAAGACTGAGTGCGACCTGGACAGATTTCGGAGAATGGTGGAGTTAAGGTTTCGGGGAAATTTGTGCCTTTGTATTGGTCGGCTAGGTCGCTTCTGATTGGTTGAGAGTGGGGCTAAGGGATTATACAGGTACCAGACTGAGATTTAACGATTCTGATTGGTCGGGGGCGAGGCTTCAAAGCCTGCAGAGGTAGCAGGGTGGGGCAAATGATGCAGAACTCTCATTCTATCCCTACTGCCAGCATCAAGCGATGGAGGATCAACTTGCCACCCTGCTCTCCCTTATTCAACAACAGAATGAAGAGCAGGAAAACCGTGATCAAGTACAGGAGCGACGTCATCAACAACAGAAGGAAGAACAAGAAAAACGTTATCTAGAACAAAGGAAGAACAGAAACGGTTCAAAGAAAAATTAGTGAACCATCTCGCAGCTAGGGAACAACAATTGGAAGAAAGAATAATGCAATCCGTTAACGAAGGACTCGAAGCTGTCAACCAGAAGATACTCGAGCTAGAAAAGAAATTCCGGGAACTACTTGAGGACGACAACGTGTCTACAGAGAGTTTTAGCACAGCCATCGCTAAAATTAAGCCTCCCGATTATGACGGTACTACGGCCTAGGAAATTTATAAAACCCAATTTGAGGCAGCTGCAAAAGCTAATGGTTGGTCCGAGCCCAGAAAGCTACATCATTAGTGGTAGCACTTCGTGGAAAAGCGGCTGAATCACTCCAATCTCTCGGCAGCTGATCAAAGTAATTATGTACAGCACTACTACACACTAATTATGCAACTACACTCTCTGCAACTACGATTTGGAAATGAGCACAAAGAAACCGTGTTCCAGGCCCAATTGAGGATGAGACAGCAGAAGTCAGGTGAATCCTTACAAGAATTTGATGCGAACATAGACAGACAAAGCCTGGCATACCTGGCATATCCATCAGCCCCTGAATGTTTTCAAACGCAACTTGCCGCCGAAAGGTTCATTGAGGGAGTTCGCGATAGTGACATGAGATACCACTTGTCTAGTAAGGCCAAAGAATATCAGCGAGGCACTAGTTCGGGCCCTGGAATTCGAGGCGTCACGAGTGTCATCTAGTTCAGCTCCACGTGTAAGAATGGCAACTTGCGATGAAGAGGAGGATACGTCTATGGCTGAATCCATGGCAAGTTTGGGGTCAACATGGCACTTGGGGCATAAAATCTTTTAACTGCGGCAAACTGGGTCACGTCAAGAGTAACTGCCGTAATATTCATTTACGAACGTACGTTACGTCATTTAGAAGACCGAGCAGCGACCAAGACCGCCCTAGATTCCAGGACAATCTAATTCCGGTCAATGAAAGGGGGCAATTGACCGGGTCCGCCAGGATTGAATTTAGTTCCGCCCATTGTTGAATTTAAAGACCCCCAGGATCTTTAAATTCAATAATTTGGGTGGCAAAAGTCTTACAGTGGTCGGACGCATTAAGGGACAGAAGATCCAAAATGAACATCGACCAGGAAGGTCTAACGGAAATGCCGATGCATTGTCCAGACGGACGTGTAAAGAAGATTGTCGGCATTGTCAAAGAACTGAGCAGAGTGAGGGACTTCCTTCTGTAAGGAGAACGTCGGTGGAAATAAACGATGGCTGGACCACACAGACGCTTCGAGACGAACAAATGAATGATCCAGATATTGGACCCATACTCTTGGCAAAGACTGACGACAAGAGACCAGGGTGGCAAGAAATTGCTGGTAAAAGTCCAAACCCGAAGGCGCTATGGCCCCAGTGGCACTTTCTTAGAATAGAAAATGGATTACTGAAGAGAGCGTGGGAGAGTCCGGATGGCAAGACCGTAGTCAGTCAGGTGGTTGTTCCTGGTAGCAGAAAATCGTACGTACTACAGGAAATGCACGACGAAACAAGTGGAGGTCATTTTGGGGTCAATAAAACCTTGGCTGAGTTTGCAACCCTATGTTTTGATGGTGCTGTACGGCTACATTTGGCTACACAACATATAAACATATGGGTTGTGCAGTTGGACCCTGAGAGCGGGCAACATCGCACCGAACCTTTAGAAATGATGCCAGACAAAATTGTGTAAATAAAGGACTCTAGTTAATTCTTCCTCTGTGCATACTATAAATACTGCACGTCATTCTTGATCATTTTATGAAGTTTAAATTAAATTTAATTTTGTGTTATACATTACACAGAAAAATTTGAATCAAAACCGCCCCTTCTAACTGAGTCGATTGTCGTCAATTCCGGTTAATTGCCTTTTCTGTAGCTAGTACACGAGAGGACACAACTCGATTACAGTTCCAACTAAAGACAGAATTAAAACCCAGTCCAGTCCAGTGGACGCGATCCACCGAAACCGCTTAAGTGAATTATCCGAAAAAGCGCTCCAGCTGCACGTTTTAGACAAGTTAGATTTGTCCAAAATTGAGGCATATTTGGAACGATCGATCCCGTAATAGTGGATATCACGACAAAAGACATTTAGGTTCATTAATTCTAGATTATACGAATGACAAATGACGATTCTCCATTATACATCAAACAAAATTGAGATTAGTTGGAACGACATCGACGCTGCGCGATCGGATAGTAATGTTGCCATTATATCGTATTTCCATTAAGGTAACTCTTCACTAAAGCCTCCGGCCGGTGTTTCCTAAATAAATGAAGGCAATTGTACTTTGCGTTTCCGTTTGGGCTTATATACCATGTTCCCTTCTGTTTTGCCAATGCACAGATCAAAATACGGTCACTTTGCTGTCCTTTGAGCCTACCTTTTCACCAATAACAATTTACGAATAGCTTATAGGATACTTTGATGTCCCACTTTGAACTTAGTTGCGCTCCAATGTCACACGTTTTGAGAAAAGCATAGTAGGCCCGAAGTTATATCAATATTTGATTTTCGCGGGGCTTCAGCCATTATTATCATTATTCAATAAAATATTAGATCGGCGCTTTCGGAAATTGTAGAGTATTTTGGGATTGAAAGTAGTTGGATGGAAATATTAGAAAATAGTATATTATACAACAAGAATTTAATGAGAGTCGTTATTCTCGAGAGTAACGTTTGAGCCCACGAGCGAAGCGAGTGGCACAAGTTGCCCGAGAGATTAACGCTCATTAAATGCGCGTTGAATACTATACTTTATCCACGACCAAGATTCTGGGTTTTCTCAAATATGATACGTTATAGGTGCCACAAAGATAATTTACAATTTTAAAATCACGGCCACGACTGGTTTCGCTATTCAATGGCGCGACGTTTGATGCGTCTTGTCGATAGATGACGGTCTAGTCACCCGCGCATGTCACCGCATGTTAATTTCAATTCTACGAGGGTGGACGGTAAATTACTTCATTTTATGGCCTATTTTAAGTATTTTTCAGTGAAAAGTACATATTTTAGTGAAAAAGAGACACTGTAACCTACATTTGCCTCAATACATCCTAATAGAAGGATAATTATTTGAATGAATCAGTGATAACTACCGATTTCATGTTTAGGGCAGTTTACTTTTTGAGTTGTCAGTTGCCTACGACATGTTTCGTTTCCATGACAACTCATTATTCACTTGTGAATAATGTTCATTATTCACAAGTGAATAATGATTATCGTTAGTCTTGAGAATGTACAAGAATAATGTGATTATTATAGTATGGTCGTGGATAAAGGTTTTTTAACACCAAACTTCTTTCGGCGTATGTTGAGAAGATACGACCAAAACGTCTAAATCAGATCTTCAATGCTAACAACACATAAATGATAAATGAATGGTACATAAATATACAATAAACAGAAACAATGAGGATTAGTCGATTTCAAGGACCTCTATGAAGTCTAGTCGACTAACTTTTAGAATTAATATGATAAATAAATTTAGTATCTCGTTAGGAATAGTCTGATTGTGTTAAGTTTGTTGCGTTCACAGGATATTGAAGACGTCTTAATTCTACCAAAAACAGCATAAAAAATTCCAAAATTGATGCAGATTACTGTAAAATACAGAAAGCGATTTTGAGCCGTCGGTACTATGAAAACGCTGTTTTCGACCTTTTAAACGACTGATAAACCATAATTTCGCAAGCTCTAATTGTGTCAATCCACAGACTAGTTTCCTTGGACCGGGCATTGACGTTGACACTGGACAGGTGTAATCTCGTTAGTTCAACAAACGGATACGGATGGCGCCACCGGAAACCTTTTCTCGGTACTGCCATGAAACGTGTCTTGAGTATTCCAAAAATCGAGAGCTCTGGTTGTGTCAAAGCCTCACTGAGGAGCCGTAAACGGCGAAACTAGTCTGTGGATGGACACAATTAGAGCTTGAGAAATGATGGTTTATCAGTCGTTTAAAAGGTCGAAAACAGCGTTTTCAATTCCAAAATTGTTTCGAAAAATGACAAATGTGGGATATTTTCTTTTTTTTTTTTAATTTCTAACTTTGAGGACGTATAACTTCAAAACGAATGCATCGATTGGAGTAAATTCAACTGGTTTTTTTTCTAATGGTTGTCCTGTTTCACCTCCCATCAAAAAAAAACCCGTATGTTCAATAGTTCAGGAGATTCGATCAACGAAAAAGAAAACTCATTCGGTCTTATTTACGGTCGATTTTTAGGAACTTTTAAAATGTGCTTTGGAGGGATTTAAAAAAAAGTCCACTTATGAGGCTAATTTCACTCTTATTATGTTGGGTATGGTTCGTAGAGGATTGAACCCATTCCATCAAAATCAGCAAAAAAAATTTCATAAATTGTTTTCAATTTTCTCAATTTCGAATGCCTGTAACTTTAAAACCTTTGGGAGTAAATCCAGCCGTTTTTGTTGTTTTTCATGTTTTCATTCATCTCCCGCGAAAGAAAGTCCCGTAGGTTCAATAGTTTGGAAGACAGACTCCGTCGGTGGTCGATTTTTAGGTACTTTTAGAATGTGCTTTGGAGGCATTTCAAAAAAAGTCCACTTATGGGAGTAATTTCACTATTATTGTTTGCTACGAAATCGCCTCATTTCAATATAAAGCACAAAAATAATCATTTCTTTGAATTGACCAAAGGATCGATTTCTAAATTTGACTACCTGTAACTTTAGAACGAATGGACATATTGGAGTAAATCAAACGGTTTTTGTTCTCTATGATGTCCTCTTTCACTTCCCCCATAAAGTCCTGTAGGTTCAATAGTTTGGAAGATAGACCTCTTCGGTTGTCAATTCTTGGGTTCTTGGTCATTTAGAAAAAAGTCCACTTGTGGGACTAATTTCACTTTTGTTATGTTTGTTACGTTCATAGGAGATCAAAATCATTTCATTCTAATCAAAAACAGCAAAAAAAAATCAATTTTGAAATTGACCAGAAGGGGGAGAGGGTATTTAGGTATTTTTTCTCTATTTTCAACTTTCCCGCCTGTAACTTTAGAATGAGTAGACCGATTGAATCCAACAATTTTTTATTATTTTTGATGTTCCGTTTCACCTTCAATTCAAGTTTTTTTAAATATTTTTTTTTCTGTTTAATTTTGCTTTTTTTTTAATTGATTTCTCCTAATTGTCTTGATCGGAAATTTACTTTAAACTTCAGCTAGAAGAATACTAATAAGCTCTATTTTATGTTTTGTTTCTATGATTGAGATCTTTGATTCATTTTTCTTGCCTGTTTAATTTAATTTCTCGTTTTTTCACTACTACTTTTTTCAAGAAGTTCCGAATATTTTTACCTTCTTTTACTTCTTTCTTGGTCGAACACATTCTCCGAAATTGTGCATCTTTTTCTATCGATTGTGAATTCCTAAAATCGTTTTCGTGTGTTAATTTCCAGGATTTTTCTCTACCATAAGCGTTTCTTCTTTCATTATATCTTTCTGTTTAGTCCTCAATTGTGGTTCCAATTTTTTTTATTGAAGATTTCCTGAGTTTTGTAAAGATAACGGACACACGAATTAAGGCGTCTACTTACTGTTTCTTGAAATATTTCCATTTCTGCTAGTGAACAATATTTTATTAATTATTATCCACGCTTTATATACATTTTTTTTACTTTGAACTTTCATAAATTTGGTCAATTGCTAACAGTCGAGGGCCGCTTTTGTGTTTAGAGCTGCACATAAATTCAGTATAGGTTAGGTCAAGTTAATCTAGGTTAGCTCAGGTTGATTTCGGTTAGTTTTGCTTAATTTAGCTTAGCTCAGGTTAGTTTTGGTTTTCTGTAGTATTTCACACCAGTGGCCCATCCATAGTGCCAATCGAAAACACCCCATGCAATAATAAATAACACCCTAAAACACAAGCGTGCCTGAGGGCGAGGGCCGCTGTTGTGTTGGTCACAGGGCTGCCCATAAGGGTAGCTAGGAAATGGGTAAGTTCAGGTTCGTCTGTTAGCTTAGGTTAGTTTAGGTTGATTCAGGTTAGTTCAGGTTCGTCTGGGTTAGCAAAGAAGAAACCAGAAAGCTGGAGAATTTAGGAGAAGTGGGGGAATGTAGTGATCTATACGGCGGAGCAATGGAGGACCAAGAAACACCACCAAGGAAGGTAGCACGGAGCACAAAGGAGACGCTAGAAACTGTGTCGGAATTTAAGAAACTGGCAGAAAACGCAGAACCGTTAAAGGGTACTCCAAAATCAGGCCCACCTCGACTTAACCCTAGTCTAACTAGATCACCCACTACCACCATGAATGTAGGGCAAGAAGATAGTAATAGTTCCGCAACGGTGATAGACCTTTGTTGGGATGAGGCGACGGGTAGCTCAGTTAAGAAGAGACAACTGACAAGCAGTCAACAAGACTACAGCGTATCAAAAAAAACGAAAGCGATAACCTATGCACAGAACCAGGGAAAAATTGTCGAGGCATTCGAAATTAGCGAAGCCATGGAAATGATCACAAAACTTACGGAGAGGCTTACCCAGAACATCGAGAATAATACTAAACGATCAAGGATGTGGCAATGAGACTGAAACACCAGGCAAGTATTTTTAAAAGAAAAATAAACGTCGACTGGATAAAATCCCAAAAATACGCAAAAGTAGAGAAACTCACAATCTCTACAGAATCGCAAACAGACATGAAGACGGAGCAAAGTGACATACAAGAAACCGGAGAAATGAATGAAAAGTGCACTGAAAGAGAAAAGCACCTATGTGAGAAATCAACGCAAACTCAATCAGAAACTGAGCATATTATGGACAGAATTGACATGTACGCAATGAAGAATCTGCAAGAACAGAAGATCGTAGACCTGGAAGAGATAGTTAATACGGATTGGCCAGAAGACGTATTCACGGCGAGTAAAAGCGTAAAAGGAGATATTATGCAACCTCAAAATAAATCCGATATCGTCATCATAGTGGATACCAAGAGGGCTAAAAGCAACAAATTAATAGGAACACTATCCAGGGAATTCCCCCAAATGAATAGGATCGTCTCAGAGGAACTGCTAACTCCCGGTAAGCAAATAATCGTGTCAAAGTGTGAATCGATAACGTTTGAGCCAAGCGAGCAGGAGAGTGAATGCACTGATAGAAGTATCTTCTTGAATGGCTTTGACTCAAGTGAAGTAACCACGAAGGCCGTGAAAGTCCTAAGCGGAATAATAAACAAAATAAAACAAGCCGCAACGGCAAGAAGCAAGAAGAGTCGAGATGGCTGCATCCAGCAGTATGCGCACGGGGCAGTATTTGCAACGTTGCCACATATAAAATGCAAAATTCTTTGAATCAAATATTTCTGCGGCTCATAGGGTATATTCGTAATAATCGTATATAAATAATAAAGCTTCGTTAATTTATCAATTGTTTTAATTGATAAGTGATGTAAGAAAAAAAATAGCCATTACATTAATTTATATACTTTTAAGTGATTTTGTCAATTTTCGAGAATTAATGTAGATATCTACTGAACCAGGTGTAACTTTGCTCCCCAACAAGCAAAACAAGTTATGTAGTTATGGATTGGTCGTTGTCTTAAGGCCCAACCCATTCCTAACGTCTATGTAAGGGAATTATTTGCTGCAAATGAAGTACCTACCTAAGTGATCCCACACTTTAAAGAATATGTTATATTCCTTAAACTGTGGTAATACTCTACGCATGAATCTATGCTTCATCATTATAGACATTTTAGGATACCTATATAATCTATATTGCATTTTCATGTTTCCTTTCATGTGGTTAAAATCATCAGTTAGAAGTTCTAAATGCGTTTCTTCGGCCATAGAATTAATAATAGAATAAAATGAATAGAGGATAAATCGTTATAATTATTCTTTATCTACTTTGGTTTTTGTTATGCCCTTTGCGCGTGCTTGATTAAAGATAGAAATATCACATCGGCAACCTTGCACTGGAGGCGGTCCTTAAATTTACTATGATAGTAAAGATACGAAGTTGACGAAATTTTAAGGTTAGTTTGTTTTTGTTATTATTTTTGCCAGATTTTGTATCATATTGTGTCTATTCTTTTATGAATATTGGAACAAAAAAGTAGAATTCTTTTCAACCAATTAAGAAAATAGACGCAGGTTTCCAGCTAGTATAGTGCCATGTCTATTTAGTTTAATTCTCGATCAGTCTTGCCGCTTGCCATTCTTCATCAGTCCTGATGATTTTGTTCATGCACACTTTACTTAGCTTACCCCTATTTGCACTAAACAAATTTAGGTAAACCTAAAGTTAAGGATCCCTAAGCCATAGCTATTAGCATGAGGAAGCATGGTAGTAAGGAAAGCCTTAACTAGGTGTACTTGAAAATTGAGTGGTGCAAGTGGCGGTTAATTTCATCATATATAAGTGAATTAAGTTAAGAGGCACTAGAATAGGTATATACCTACATATATTTGCTGATCTTGGACAATAAGATTTTAGTTACTCAAAAATGCAACACTTACGCATATTGGAGAATAACCCTACCGCTAAATATACACTCAGCAACTGGTAACACTTTAAATTTTTGAGAGCCCAATCTTTGCGCAAGAAGCCTTACAATTCATCATCATTCTTATGTATGTCTATCACTGCTGTGTGTAAAAGCCCTTTTTGGAAAACACAATTGAAATCACTGGATGAAGCTGGTATACTATCACCTTCAGCTTCAGCAGTGTTTGCTGATGAACACAGCAGATTTTCTTCGAATTAACTTGACTCTGCCCTAGGGGTGAATTTAGAGTCAGCTGTGTTTTCTCGATAAGTTCAATACTCGGGGCAGAGAGACTTAAGTATAAAACTGGGCCCTAGGAGAAACTGCATGGACCGTTTTAGAGTCAGTTGTAGAACTGTGGTTCAACTGAACTTGAGTGGTACCTGACCAAGGCAATTATTCTATAGAAATGGGTGGAATCGAAACTGAGAAGTTTTGAGCCTTTAGGATTGCTTAAAAATGGGTGAGAATCAATTTTGCTTAGTCCCTACCTACAAGGAAACAGAAGGAATAAATCGCCATAATCATGTGCAAACACCTAAAAGTCAAACTGTAAACTATTAAATCAATAACAAAATTCACATCCTCATGTGTTCAAGTAAATAGACTTTTATTCTTTTGTCGTTTCTGCCACTACTTTATTATGTACTTATGTTGATTGCTAAGCTAAGATAAGGGAATAAATAAATACAACCACTATGCCCTAAATGGCTATCTGTGAAAATGCAATAGACAATCCTCTATTTATTCTTAATAAATTTTATATACATAACATAATTGTAAATATATTATTTATCTTGTAAGGTAGGTAGACACATAACTATTACTTAGTAACAATTTAAATATAAGATTTGTTGAAAGGGGTAACAACTTTTTTCATGGAGAAACAGATTGTATCACTAACACATAAATAGTGAGTCACATATTACCAATAAGCATATTATACTGAACTAGTTGAATAACATCTATGTTAAAACAAAACATGAATTATTATTATCTAAACATGTGATGCTATAGCAAAAGGTATGTATTTCTTGCAATGATAAAAATGATTCAAATTCAAAAACCCATGGGTAGGTAAAAATATGTGCCTAAAACAATGTATTCCCCACAACTAGTTCTCAAGATATCTGACTGTCTCAAGTTCAAAAAGTCCATTCTGTATACAATACCTATCCTTAATGTAATATAGTTAACTTTATTTAAAAATGTATTTAATAAATATCAATTTTGAGGTTCTTTATACCTCCTTTTTTTTAATAGACCGTTTTACATTTGCATATTGAAGAACTGTGTGGGATCCTATCTTAGTCCCCTTGTCTTCTTCCCTTGTCTTCTTGTAGACAAAGAAACCTTTGCAACTATTGGTGATATTGATTTTAACTAACAAAAGCTTGCAAAATATGTTTGTCCCTTCTAACCTTTTATGCAGAAACTGAACAGGAACGTAGGTAGTAAAAAAAGTTCTTCTCACTATCGCGTTTAGTTCCTCGTCTTTCAGCTCTTCCAGGCCCTGTTATAAATCTTTTGATTCGGATAGTCCACTTTAGTCCAAGCCCAACATTTCTTTTCATTTCATAATAGGTATGTTTGATGATTTTTATTTCTCTGTTACCATGCACATCATAGAACTATTAACTATTTAACTTATTATAACTTTTTGAAATACATATTCAATAATATCCACTTATTATATATAAACTATATATATGTATATACTATCCACAAAAAAAATGCTTTTTAATAAATAATTATTTAAAAGCAGAAGTATTTTAAAATAACTATCAATGGAATAAAATAAATTGGATGAGCGATTGAGCGATCAGCTGATATTGTTTACATCCTGTCCCCTGTCCTGATTGGCCAGTAGTTATGAATGAAAACTACGTCGATTTTATGAATGAAGTATGCCCGATGCGCATACTGCCATGTGTGGTACTCCCGAAGAGTCTGGCTATAACCGTGACAGACAGCAGCCTGGCAGGTACAGTAAGGAAAATATCAGAAATCATGTTTAGAAGAACAGGAATAGTTATAGATATGTACGGAATGCCTACATCAAAAGGGAGAGCTAACTGGGAGAGCGGCGGTGACACCCATGCAGGTGGAAAATCAGACGAACAGAGCAGCCAAAATTTTAGAAGAACCAACAGCAACATTTCAAATAACGATTACATGGAATGGATAGAAACCCGACCAAAACGAAACAAACAAGAAACGATAATCATAAAACCTCAAGGCAAAGATAACACCTATTCAAACATTCTGAAAGGATTAAAAAATAAAATCAATGTAGATAACATAGGAGTAAGCGTCAGAAGTCTGAGGAAAACTCAAGAAGGCCACATTGAAATCAAAGTCGCGGAACAAAAAGAGAGTCAAACAAAGTTTATAGAGGAGGTTAAAAAATTTACTAAAGAAGAAGCGGAAACCAGAATTGTTAGAAGAACAAAGTCAATATAAAGGAATAGACGACAGTATAGAAAAAAAAGATATTGAAGTAGCCATTAACACAGAAGGAAATCTGGAATGCATAGAAGTAAATATACCGAATACTAAGCAAAGCAACTATAATGCCTTTGTGAGGCTACCAATAGAAAATGCCTACAAATGGATAGCAGCAAAGACGATACGTTTAGGGTGGAAGGATTACAAAATCGAGGAATCCTACTCACCCATTAAGTGTTTCAAATGCAACTATTTTGGACATGAAGCAACACAATGCAAAAATGAAACACACATGAAAGGGAAATGCCTAAATTGCAGCAACGAAGGCCACAAGGCCAAAGAATGCCAAAATGAACCCATCTGCTATATGTGCAAAGAGGATCGCAATCACAAAGCGCAAAGTCTCAGATGTCCAACGTATAGAAAGGCAGTGGAGGATTGGAAAAATGGAAAAAAGTTGCAGATAGGAGAAGAGAAGCTCCCTCGACAGGCCAGCAATGTCTAGTACTAAAATACAAGTCTCCCAATCAACCAAAGTTACCCAAAACATTAGATGTCTACAAATTAACCTAAACAGATGCATTACAGCCCAAGACTTACTAATGCAAAGAGTGAACGAAGACAAAATAAGTGTGGTAATTGGACAAGAACCGAATAAGTCCAGATCAACGAATTTTGTATGTGACAAAAACCGTGACGCTTTTGTATACTGTGACCTGCCAATGACAAGCTCCATCTCTGGAAATGGGTACGTGTGCGTTGAGCTCTCGTCGAAGCTCATCGTGTCATCATACTTCTCCCCAAATGGGAATACGGAGGCCTACAAGCAACTTTTGGATCACTTAGAGAGGGAAATCAGGGATTGCCATAAACAAGTAATCCTTGGTGCAGACTGGAACGCTAAAACTCCAGCAATAGGGTCAAATTGTCTAAATCCTAGGGGAAAAATACTGGAGGACTGGTTAGCAGCAAATCGACTTATGGTATGTAACCAGGGAGAGGGTCCAACATTTCCTAGAGGAGAGGGATCGGTTATCGATTTCACGGCAACGGGGGAGAATTATGTCTCAGAAATAAACAACTGGAAAATAGAAAACGACGTGGAAAATTTTAGTGACCATTACACTCTTAGCTACAATATTAGCTTAGAGAAAAGCAAAAAAGTGTGCCATGCAAAATGCTCAAAAAAAATGGATTATAGCACAGAAACAAATAGAATACTTTACGAGCACAGCCTCGGATGTTTTTATTTCCCGTCCGCCGAAAGATGCGGAAGAACTGATAGAAAGCTTAACCGCACATTGCGACAAAGTTTTTAAGAAACCGAGAAACAACAAGCACAGACCGATATATTGGTGGAATGACAACATAGGGGAAAAGAGACAGCAATGCCATAAGTGTAGGCGGAAATACACCCGTTTAAAATCAAGACCGCACACTAAAGACGAAGAACACCAACTACAGGAAGAATTAAAAGCAGCAAAACAAAGTCTTAAGAAAGAAATTAGCAAGAGCAAGCGCGAAAGGTGGAAAGTCCTATGCAAGGAGTTAGATGAGAACATATGGGGACGGGCCTATCAAATAGCCTTAAAACGTTTAAAAGCGACACAAGCACATGCGGTCCCAACTAAAACAATCAAAGAACAAATCTCTAAGCTTTTCCCTGTACACACAGCCATCATATGGCCAGAAATCGACGTACCTTCGGATACTATCCCCCTGTTCACAGACGAAGAAATAAAAAGTGCCGTAGATCAAATGAAAAAAAAAGAAAGCTCCCGGCCTAGACGGCATTCCTCCAGAAATAACAAAAATTTGCATTAGACAAAACATCGATGTCTTCTTAGGCATATTTAACGACTGCTTACGAAAGGGGTTGTTTCCGAGCATATGGAAAAAGGCGTCTCTAGTACTGCAGGAAAAACCAAAACCAGATGGCCAAGAGAAAGCGTATAGACCAATATGTCTGCTAGACACAACCGGAAAGGTACTGGAAACTTTAATAAAAGGCAGGTTGCAACTGGAAATAGAGAAAAGGCACCTAATCAGTGACTCGCAGTTTGGATACCGCAAAGGGAAATCAACCATTGATGCACTGGAGGCAGTACAAGAAATTGTACACAATATAAACAGAAAGTCATACACACATAGGGGTTTCTGCATCATGATCCTACTCGACATTAAAAACGCATTCAATTCTGTATCCTGGGAAAAAATAATACAAACACTGGAGATGAGGAAAGTAGAGAGCTACCTGATTAGATTAATTCAATCATATCTGTCCGAAAGGGTAATTGTGGATGCAGACGGAGACCAACATCAAGTGACATGCGGCGTTCCGTAGGGCTCAATTTTGGGGCCTATCCTGTGGAACGTGTTCTACGATGAAATTCTCAGGCTTAAGGTAGACATGGGAGTGAAACTCGTAGCGTATGCTGACGACTTGGCACTAATAGTGTCGAGGAGAGACAGAGAGGAGCTAGTATACAAAGCAGAGTATAATGTCGCACAAGTAACACGTCGCCTTAAAGAAATGAGGCTAGAGGTGGCAGCTGAAAAAACGCAAGTAGTTATCCTAGCGGGCAGGAGAAGTATTACTAATATAAGTCTAAACATTGATTCGGCAACGAAAAAGAGTGAAAAGTGTGTAAAATATCTAGGAGTTCACATAGACAAAGACATGCACATGACAGCACATGTCAAGGAAATTTGTGGCAGAGCCCACACTTTGATAAATTCTCTCGCGAGGATCACTCCAAAAATAAACGGTCCCAAGCAAGGTAAGAGAAAGCTTCTGGCAAGCGTGGTCCTGTCCACGGTTCTATACGCATCTCCTATTTGGAAGAAAGCTATTTCATACACGACCTATCTACGACGGCTGGAGAGAGTAAACAGACGCCTTGCCATAATAATGTCATGCGCCTACAGAACAGTTTCCA
Source organism: Taphrorychus bicolor (assembly GCA_951812265.1). Classification (NCBI taxonomy): domain Eukaryota; kingdom Metazoa; phylum Arthropoda; class Insecta; order Coleoptera; family Curculionidae; genus Taphrorychus; species Taphrorychus bicolor. The sequence goes on along the minus strand of OX638300.1, from coordinate 33,322,840 downwards.
CGATAGTTGTGGAGGCGGTTGCTGGTTTACCACCCATCGACTTGCGAATACAGGAAAGAGTAAAGTCATTCAAAAAGACTAAAGATGAAAGAAAAAGGTTGGGAGAAGAAATGATACAGGAGTGGAAATCCAGATGGACGGACTATGGAGGATGGTCAAGAGTCTTCATCAAAGACGTGGAAACCTGGAATGATAGAAGATGGGGAGAACTGAACTACTACCTAACACAAGCTATCACTGGACACGGGGTATTCTGTTCTTACCTACACAGAATTAAAAAGAAAGAAAATTCAAATTGCTGGTACTGCGGCAGAAATGATGACGCTAGACATACCATTTTCCAATGCGAGGAATTTGAGGAAGAAAGAAGGCAAACAACAGCCCAAGTTGGATGCGACATTACACAAACAAATATCGGAGACCTCATGCTCGAATCGAAAGAAGGATGGATAGCTGTGGACAAAATGATATGTAAAATTATGAAGAAAAAGGAAGAAAGAGAGAAACTAGAAAAACAAAGCGAATAAAAGAAGAAACCCTGAAGTAATGCCTCGCGGCGGTTCCGGGAAGAGAAGGAAGGAGTTTTAGTCGGTCGGTGCTACCATGAGACACCAACCCGACACTATGTGGGCAACCTAGATCGCTTTGTGCCTAGCCCACATGTCTGACAACAGATTTCTCTAATCCTCTAAAAAAAAAAAAAAAAAAAGTTTAGTTCAGGTTCGTCTGGGTTAGCTTAGGTTGGTTCAGGTTAGTTTGGGTTGGTTGAGATTGGTTGAGGTTCCGCGTGGTGCACAGCTTTAAAATATGACATATATTTAAAATAATTAGCGAAGGTAAACCGAAGGCTCACGATCTGCATCTCGTCGGCGTATAGAAAGGCACCAACGGAACCACTGGAGCTGGCATTCCACCAATCGATTTGCTAATTCACGAGAGTGTAGAGATTTATAGAGAGGGCCGGGAATGCAAAGGAGAGGCCAGAGAAAGGCTATTCGCGGCGTGGCAGAGGAAATGGGACCGATATCCTCTCCAAATATCAAAGTGTGGACTCAAAATAACGCAAGTTTGAATAATTACACAACACAGGCTCTTACAGGACACGGGGCGCTTGCCAGCTACCTCAAAAGAATGGGGAAATCTGAGTCGGATGACTGCTGGTTTGGCTGTAATGAATTAGATACAGCATACCATATACTGTTTGTATGCAACAGGAGCTGAGGGAGCAAATGTCACTGTTCAGGAGAACACAGGAAGAGAGGAGACGGGAATTAGACCCAAAACAAGACAAGTGGATGCAACCTCCACAAGTTGATACATAGTTCAGGTCGAAGAAAGGAATTAAGAGAGAAGTGATGGTCTAGATGTCAGAAATACAGAGGCTACGACCCCCACCGGAAGTAATGCTTTCCGGCGGTTCCGGTGTGGATGAGGGGTGAAGAGAGGAAAAGTTTTTTAGTGGGTAATGCGTGGTTCAGGTGAAAAGAGAACAAAACATCGACCGAACGCAAGTGAAGAATTATATCAAAAAAATGGCAGGAAAGATGGGAACTGGATGAGGGTTGAGCCAAGTTCTTTGTGTGTGGAGTTAAAGAATGGGCAAATCAACGTTTCGGATCTGTAGACTACTACGTTACTCAGGCCATGTGTGGAATGGAATTTTCGCCTCATATGTGAATAAAATAAAGACGATGGATAGTGACACATGTTGGTATTGCGACCATGATCCTCAACACACAATATTTCAGGGTGCAGAATTTACATAGCTAAGAATAGAGGCAAAACTAACATGTGACACCAAATTAGCAAAGGAGAATGTCGCAGAATACCTAATGAAAGAAAAGGATGTTGGCAGGCTATTACTAACATGCTTAGGAAAATTATGAAGGCAAACGAAATGGAGGAACAAAGGATAGTGTGGGTGTGAGTGATCGGGGACAAAAACGGGAATGGGAACGACAAACGTGTTAAACCCTGAAGTAATACCCTAACAGAGTGGTTTCAGGCTGGAGGAGGAGTGTTTTAGTGGGTATTGCGATGGGCAGATAGCTCACGCTGAGTCCCATACTGCCCTGCTGTCCAAAAAATCCGGACAGCTAAGAACCTAAACAGACAGAGAGGCACACCATAACAGCAGGGCGTGTGTAAATGCGCTTTCAACCTCCAAGAAAAAAAAAGTTAGTTCAGGTTAGTTTAAGTTAAGTAGGGTTTAACGTATTGTAGGTTGGAGAAGTTCCACTTGACAATTGCAATTCCTGGAAGTTCGGACACCCCAGTCCTTTATTAGGATCGTCTGTAACGTGGATGATGATGTTTATTAGGATCGTGTCTGTAAGTATCGTAGGGTCAATAGTTTGGGAGATAAACCTTTTTGCTGGTCGATTTTTAGGTACTCTTAGCTACGCTTTAAACTACTCTGACTCGTGTTTAAGTATACTAAGTTCATAAGGGATTGAAATCATTTCGTTTCTATCAAACACATTATATAAAAATCCAACATGTGGTCGAAAATGACAAAATGGGGGGTGGGCGGGTACCCACAAAATGTCCAACTTATAACTTTACAACGGGTGGATCAATTGAAGTGAATCCAAAGTCCCATAACTACAACAGATTCAGAGATAGACAAATTGACATTGTTGCTGTTTAATTTCAAATATTGTTTTCAAAATTTCGAATCGTACAGAATTTTATCGAAAATAGTCGATAATTTACAAAAACACTTTTCCTTTTGCCCGCCTAAAACTAATAACTGGCAATTTCCCCGACACAAAAACGCTTTTAGTAGCCTCCTTTGGAAGGTTATTCGAATTAAAATATCGCCAGAGTTTCCAATTCATTAGATACCTTTTTTGGTCCGCAATATTCGGCAGTTTTTGCACCGACCTCCCTTATCTTTCTTTTAATACAACAATGAAAAATCTTTAGGAGATCAATCTACCCTAAACTTACATAAAAGCTAAAAAAGGCCACTTCGCTACAATCGTCATAATCGAACTGGAAAACTCCCCTCTAAATTGGTTTTTTTTATTTTAAATTTCCAGCCCATTATTCCCGGCTTATTATTCGATATTAAAACAGTCAATCAAACCCGGTCCCTGGGAATGCGTACGGAATATTTTTACGCTGATGCCGGAGCAACGTTTCGCGCTCGAACGGGTCTAAAAAGAGAATTTTCCGGAATTTATGGACACTCATTTACTATGAAATTACGATCGAATCTCGTAAGGATTTCTGACCGGTTGTTTTCAAAATACCCGTACTCGGAGAGCGGATTTTCCCCCGTCGGAGGCGCCGGAGAAGATTTCTCCAGAGGATCAAAACTTTTCCATTTTCGGACAGGCGAAGACGGCTTTTCTTATTCGGTTACCTCGGATTAAAATCTTCTTATACATCTGGGAGGGAATAATTTCAATCTGAACAAAAAAACAACTCGAGTTGTTTCGGAAGCATGGGGTTTGTCAGGGCCCTCCCTCGACTAAGAGAGACGTCTTGCCAACGTGCTGTCAGTGTTGTTACAAGTCTTTTGTATGAAGACACACGGAGAACGGTAAAAAGTTAAATAAATAAATAATCAGACGCAGAATGGGAGATTTGACAGTGGCGGGTTCTTAACACGTTTTTTTAACATTAATTTTAAAATAATCCACAATTTATTAATTTCCATATAATCTACAACTTAAAGTAAACGTCGATCCATCTGTTGCTTATTTTCATATGAGAAAATCCTTTGTGATAAGCCAAAGCTTGGAATTAGGGGGCGTTCATTTGAAAACGTCATCTAGTTGGCTGTGAAGTGTCAAAAGAAAAGGATAAAAGAACAAAAGTCTATTAACTTTGATTTCTTAGCAATCTTAGCCTTCTAGATGATGTTTTCAATAAACACGTCTAAGAAACTAACGATGATTGATAAATTTCTATATTTGAATGAATCAAAATAATCGAATGATCATTCGACAGATGATTTTTTAAAACAATATTTATATCGAATGATCATTCTACTGATCGTCTCTAAGATCAAGACAAAAACTGGTCAAGATAAGACAAGACGGTGTCAAGAGAACTTTATATCTTGTCTTGAGTATAGTCTTGTTTCGCTCATATGCCAAGTATTTTCAACAATCAGTTGGTGCATTTACTTTATTTGAATGAGAAAAAGAATTAAAAGTGCAAAACAAAATTCAGGTTAGAATTAAGGACAAAATCGGTTAAAAAATTACATAAAGCGTCTAAAAATATATATTTAAAGTCTCTGGAAAAATTTACGTTAGAATTAGGACTAAAATTGATAAAAAAATGGTTAAAAATGCATTTTTTAATGTTTTTTAATAAATTCACGCAAGAAGAAAGGCCAAAATTGAATAAAATGACTGAAAGTGTGTAAATATACAAATTTAAAGGGTTTGGAGAATTACAATTTACGATTAAGGCCAAAATAGGTTAAAAATTACTCAAAGGAAAAATTCAGGATGGGATCAGGCACAAAAATGGTTAAAAATTTACAGAACGCGTCTAAAAGTGACAATTTGAAGTCGTGTGTCAGTGTAGTGACAAAAAAGTCTATTAAAAATTACCCATTTCATCTACAAACGACAATTTTGATAATTTTTTGGCAAAATTGAAGCCAAAAATTGACTGAGAGTGTGTAAAAATACAAAGTTAGAGGGTTTGGAAAAATTCATATTAATATTGTGGCTAAAATCGGTTAAAAACTATACTCAAAGTGTCTAAAAATACAAATTAAGAGTTTCTGGACAAATTCAGATTAGCATTAGGTTCAAAATGGGTTAAAAAATTACACAAGGCGTCGAAAAACACAAATTTGGAGTCCTTGAAGAAATTAAGATTATAATTAGGATTAAAATCGATTAAAAATGAACCACTTTATCTAAAAATATAAATACCGATGTTTTATGAGAAAGTCAGGCTAGGATTAAGGCGAAAACCTGTGAAAATGATCAAAGTGTGTAAAAATACAAAGGTGAAAAGTTTAAAGAAATTAAATCTAAAATTATAGCCAAAATTGGTAAAAAATTACTCAGAAAGTCTAAGAATGCAAATTAAAAGTTTCTGAAAAAGTTTAGGTTGGGAGTAGAGCCAAAAGTAGTAAAAAGTTTGCACAAAGCGTCTAAAAGTGCAAATTTAAAGTCAAGGCGTCTAAAAATGCAAATTTGGAGCTTGGGGAAGTTCAGGTCAGAATCAGAACTAAAATCGATTAAAAGTTCCTCGGTCACCTTATCGATTTTTTTTTGAGAAAGTCACACTAAATTCGGCGAAAATGAGTGAGCTAAAATACAAGTTTGAAGGATTTGGAGAAATTAATTTAAGATAATATCCAAAACCAGTAAAAAAAAGTCATAAAAGCGTAAAAAAATGCAAACTAAAAATTTATGAAACTATTGAGATTGGGATTAGGGCCAAAAGTGGTTAAAAATTTACACAAAGCGCCTAAAAATGGAAACTTGGACTAAAATTAAGGCAAAAATCGGCGATAAAATACTCAAAGTGTTTAAAAGTACAAATGTGGAGAGTTTGGAACAATTCATATTAACATTAGTGCTAAAATCGGTTAAAAACTACTAAAAATCTAATTAAGAGGTCTTGGACAAATTCAGTTTAGGATAAAGATCAAAGTAGGTTAAAACAAGACGCAAGGCGTCTAAAAATGCAAACTTGGAGTTTTTGGAGGAATTTAGTTTAGAATTAGAACTAAAATTGATTAAAAATTACCTATTTCATCTACAAATAACAATTTTAATACTTTTTGGCTAAAAGTAAAGCCAAAAATTACTCAGAGAGTGTAAAAATTCAAATTTGGAGGGTTTGGAAAAATTCATATTAAAATTGTGGTTAAAATCGGTTAAAAAGTATATATATCAAAGTGTCTAAAAATGCAAATTAAGAGTTTCTGGACAAGTTCAGATTAGGATTAGGGTCAAAATGGGTTAAAATTTTGGAGAAATTTAGGTTCGAATTAGGATCAAAATCGATTAAAAATAAACCACTTTATCCAAAAATGTGAGTTTTGCTGTTTTATGAGGGTCAGGCTAGGATTAAGAGTGCAAATTTGGAGTCATTGGAGAAAACAAGATTAGAGTTAGTTCAGGTTAAAATCGATTAAAAATGAACCACTTTATCTATAAATGTAAATACCGAAGTTTTATGAGAAAATCAGGTTAGGATTAAGGCCAAAAACCAGTGAAAATGATCAAAGTGTGTAAACATACAAATTTAAAAGGTTTGGAAAAATTCAATTTAAAATTACAGCCAAAATCGCTAAAAAAAATACTCAAAAAGTCTAAGAGTGCAAACTAAAATTTTCTGGAAAATTTAGGTTGGGATTAGAGCCAAAAGTAGTTAAAAGTTTGCACAAAGCGTCTAAAAGTGCAAATTTAGAGTCAAGGCGTCTAAAAATGCAAATGGGAGTCTGAAGAAATTCATGTCAGAATCAGAACTAAAATCGATTAAAAGTTCTTCGCTCAACTTATCAAATTTTTTTTGAGAAAGTTACGCTAAAATCGACGGAAATGATCAAAATGTGTAAAAATACAAATTTGAAGGGTATGGAGAAATTCATTTAAGATTATAGCCAAAATCGGTAATAAAAGTTCTAAAAGCGTTTAAAAATGCATACTAAAATTTATGGAACCATTGAGGTTGGGATTAGGGCCAAAAGTGGTTGAAAATTTACATAAAGCGCCTAAAAATATAAATTGGGAGTCTTTGGAGAGATTCAGGTTACAATTAGGTCTAAAATCGTTTAAAAATGACCCATTTTATCTAAAAATGACCCATTTTATCTAAAAATGACCATTTTGATTTATATTTTGCTAAAATTAAGGCCAAAATCAGTGAAAAATTACTCAAAGTATGTAAAGTGTGTAAAATTACAAATTTGTAGAGTTTGGAAAAATTTATATTAACATTAGGGCTACAATCGGTTAAAAACTACTAAAAAATCCATTTAAGAAGTTCTGGACAAATTCACTTTAGGATTAAGATTAAAATATGTTAAAACATGACGCAAAGAGTCTAAAAATGCAAATTTGGAGTCTTTGGATCAATTCAGTTTAGAATTAGAACTAACATCGATTAAAAATTGCTCACCTCATAAAAAAATGCAAAATTTAATGTTTTTTGAGAAAGTCAAGCTTGGATTAAGGCCAAAATCGGTGAAAAATTACTCAAAGCGTCACAAATCCAGATAAAACGATTTCTGGGCAAATTCAGGTTATGATTAGAGTCAAAAGTGATTAAAAAATTACACAGGGAGTCTAAAAAGGCAAATTTGGAGTTTTTGAGGAAACTCACGATAAAATTAGGACTAAAAAGGAATAAAAATTAACAACTTTACGTAAAAATGTAAAATCAGGCAAGAATTAAGGCCAAAATTGGCAAAAATATTTAAGGCGTGTAATTATACAAATTTGGAGAATTTGGAAAAATTCAAATTAAGATTATGGCCAAAATCAGTTAAAAATTACTCAAAGCGTCAAAAATGTAGATTAAAAGTTTCTGAGCAAATTCAGATTAGGGATTAGAGTCAAAAATGGTACAAAAGTTACACAGAGAATCTAAAAAGGCAACTTTTGAGTAGCTTTTTAGGTTAGAGCTTTAGGACTGAAATTGTTACTCATTTCATCTAAAATTATAATTTTGATGTTTTTTTATAGTGGGAATTAACACCTAGGATTAAGGCCAAGATACGTACAAAATGATTCAAAGCGTATAGAAATGTGGAGAGTTTGGAAAAATTCATATTAAAATTATTCCCAAAATCTGTTAAAAACTACTCAATGTGTCTAAAAATGCAAATTTGGAGTCCTTGAAAACATTCGAGTTAGAAGTGGGATTAAAATTGATAAAAAATGACCCATCCCATTTAAAAAAATGCAAATTTTCTTTTTTTTTCAGAAAGTCGGGCTAAGATTGAAGCCAAAATTAGAGAAAAATGGTTCAAAGTGTGAAAATATAACATTGGAGAGTTTCAGAGAAAGTCAAATTAAGATTATGGCCAAAATCGGTGAAAAAATTATTAGAGCGTCTAAAAATGCAAGTTAAAAGTTTCTGGAAAACTTCAGGTTTGGATTAGGGCAAAACCGATAAAAAATAACTTAAATGTTTAAAAGTGCCAATTTCAAAATTGTGAAAAAAAGCAGGTTGACATTTTTAAGTGCGTGTACTATTGCTCACTCCAAAACGGCTAAGGTTTAATCGATTAATTTTATTTTATTATTGCTGGGCTTAATCGATATACAGGGTGTCCCAAAACTCAACGTCATCCCTTGGAGAGCTGATAGGCCAGCTCATTACTGACCAGAATATCATAATATGACTAAAAAAAAAAATGTGAAGGCAGCAAAAATTCTTTTTTTCCCAATGGTAAAGCATTAGTAATGTTTATTTGGCATTTCGTCAATAACAAGACTATATTCAGGGTTTCTCAACAACATTTGGAATCTTATAATATGGAATTTTGTAGCTGTGGCACTAAAAAACTGATCTAAGGTGTGTATTTTTACAAAATTCATAAAAGTTACGATTTCTCAAAAAGTACCAACTTTTTACTAAAGTCATATATATATATTCTGGTCAGTAATGATGTGGCCTATCACCTCTCCAAGGAATGACGTTGAATTTTGGGACACCCTGTATATCTTTCTATCTATATGAATTTTCGCTAACTTTTATAACTGAGTCATTGCTGGCTTCTTTCAAGATATAGCCGCTGCACTGATGTTTTGTCTCTCAATAGTATCAAAGTGTAGCTTATTATTTTTGCAACGTTTCACTAATCTTTTTTTTTTTGGATCATATTTTACATGCTCCCTGGCGATAAAAAGTCAGATTTTTTTTCAATAATTTTTCATAAAAAAATACATCAAAGCAGTTTTAGCAATTGTCTCTTTTTGTGAATGAATAACAGTTGGTGGGAGGGGTGCGTCGCTATGCTGCGCCACTGGTCGGAAGTATCAAACTACCAAATGCATTATCTTTGGATTTGTATCTCTACGCGGTGTTTTTTCGCGGATTCCCTTTCATCTGTACCATGTGTGTTTCAATCTCGCAACATGTTTCTTTTTACACGTCAGTCAAGGCGAGGAGGAAGTGCCTCAAAATGATTTTTAAAATCTCTCCCGCCTGCCAGAAATTTAATATTTCTCGAGATTAAAGCAGCAACGTTTGAACGACCGAACTAGCGAAATGCGTTTATGGCCGAATTGAATTTAAAGGGTTGTTTACCTGGCCAATCGAACGGAACATCAATCATCGTCACAAAACGAGATTAAAATTAGAAAACTGCAATTTCGGCCCCAACTTCAAATAGTGCGGATTGTTTGATGTACGCGCACTTGTTTACCTTTTAATTTGAATTCGCTGAGTTGCGAAAATCCAGCGAATTACCGATTAAGCCAAGGTCCACTTGTAAAACCCACCCAAAACATAACAAGTCTGTGTTGCTTCAACGTTTCGTCACGTGGGGCATGTGGCCTGTCGAAACCTGAGTCTATTAGGTAAAGATAATATCCGCTCTCAGCTTCCTTTCTCCTGGGAAATGTATCGTTTCAAGGACCAGGAGGTGTTTATATTAGGGCTAACAAAAACCCTAAAATATTCAGCTAATTCCTTTCTACCGTGCTTGTAAAGCTTATGTCATTTCGATTTTCAATTTTTTTTTCTTTATAAATAGTAGGTCATGGTCCCTTCCTTGAGAAGTACGAAAAAAAGATTGTACATTTACGTCGAAGTTAATGCGGAAACTCTACAAACTGACAGTAAAAGTAGAAGTATATTTACAGTGATGCCAAACGTCTGAATTTATCATTAGGTGCAAATATGTGGTGCAAAATTTCATGTCTATGTGCGACCTATGGGGATTTCTATCTATGGGGACGGGTTAGACTGAAAACTGCACTAACTTAACCAAAGGAAAAGTAAAATGAAACTAATCTGACTTGACTTAACGTGACCTCGTGGGCTCCTACGAGGCCCATACTTATGCAAAAGAACAGACCGCGCAACGGGTCGGGCTATAGGGCCCGGTAGTTTTCTTTGCTTTCTAAAAAGGTTCTTTAAGAATAGTAATACATTTGTAGCATAAAGGAAGAAATCAGTTAATAATTAGCACGGGCTTAAAGGGGTAACGTAAGTATTAAAAATCACTTCTTTATATCTATCTTTATTCTACCAACAATTTCGATTTTCAATTATTTTTTCTTTATAAATAGTAGGTCATGGTCCAAATTAAAAGAAAAAAAAATCCCTAGATGAACAACTTTTACCTGAAAAATACGAAAAAAAAATTACGTCTAAGTTGATGCGAAAACTCTCCAAACTGACAGTAAACGTAGAAGTATATTTACAGTGATGCCAAACGTCTGAATTTATCATTAGGTGCAAAGATGTGATCGCACATAGAAAGTAAATAAAACAACTTATGTGAGAAAACTGGACTCATAGCGCAATTGTTTCGATTAGGAAACCCTGTCCAGGGACGGGTTTGGCCCAAGGGAGAGACAACTGCACTAACCTAACCAAAGGAAAAGTAAAATGAAACTAATATGACTTGACTTAACGTGACCTCGTGGGCCCCTACGAAGCCAATACTTATGCAAAAGAACAGGCCGCGCAACGGGTCGGGCTATAGGGCCCGGTAGTTTTCTTTGCTTTCTAAAAAGGTTCTTTAAGAATAGCATACATTTGTAGCATAAAGGAAGAAATCAGTTAATAATTAGCACGGGCTTAAAGGGGTATTTTTTTTTTATAAATAGTAGGTCATGGTCTATAGAACAAATTAAAAGAAAAAAAAGTTCCTTGATGAAAAACTTTTACCTGAGAAATACGAAAAAAAATTACGTCAAAGTTGATGCGAAAATTTTCCAAACTGACAGTAAATGTAGAAGTATATTTACAGTGATGCCAAACGTCTGAATTTATCATTAGGTGCAAAGATGTGGTCGCACATAGAAATGAAATAAAACAACTTATTTGAGAAAACTGGACTCATATCGCAATGGTTTCGATTAGGAAACCCTGTCCAGGAACGGGTTTGGCCCAAGGGAGAGACAACTGCACTAACCTAACCAACGGAAAAGTAAAATGAAACTAATCTGACTTGACTTAACGTGACCTCCTGGGCCCCTACGAAGCCCATACTTATGCAAAAGAACAGGCCGCGCAACGGGTCGGGCTATAGGGCCCGGTAGTTTTCTTTGCTTTTTAAAAAGGTTCTTTAAGAATAGCAATACATTTGTAGCATAAAAGAAGGAATCAGTTAATAATTAGCACGGGCTTAAAGGGGTAACGTAAGTACTAAAAATCACTTCTTTATATCTATCTTTATTCTACCAACAATTTCGATTTTCAATAATTTTTTCTTTATAAATAGTAGGTCATGGTCTATAGCCCAAATTAAAAGAAAAAAACATCTCTGGATGAACCACTTTTACCTGAAAAATACGAAAAAAAAATTACGTCTAAGTTGATGCGAAAACTCTCCAAACTGACAGTAAACGTAGAAGTATATTTACAGTGATGCCAAACGTCTGAATTTATCATTAGGTGCAAAGATGTGATCGCACATAGAAAGTAAATAAAACAACTTATGTGAGAAAACTGGACTCATAGCGCAATGGTTTCGATTAGGAAACACTGTCCAGGGACGGGTTTGGCCCAAGGGAGAGACAACTGCACTCACCTAACCAAAGGAAAAGTAAAATGCAACTAATCTGACTTGACTTAACGTGACCTCGTGGACCCCTACGAAGACCATACTTATGTAAAAGAAGAGGCCGCGCAACAGGTCGGTCTATAGGGCCCGGTAGTTTTCTTTGCTTTCTAAAAAGGTTCTTTAAGAATAGCAATACATTTGTAGCATAAAGGAAGAAATCAGTTAATAATTAGCACGGGCTTAAAGGGGTATTTTTTTTTCTTTATCAATAGTAGGTCATGGTCTATAGACCAAATTAAAAAAAAAAAAATCCCTGGATGAACCACTTTTACCTGAAAAAAACGAAAAGAAAAAAAATTACGTCCAAGTTGATGCGAAAACTCTCCAAACTGACAGTAAACGTAGAAGTATATTTACAGTGATGCCAAACGTCTGAATTTATCATTAGGTGCAAAGATGTGATCGCACATAGAAAGTAAATAAAACAACTTATGTGAGAAAACTGGACTCATAGCGCAATTGTTTCGATTAGGAAACCCTGTCCAGGAACGGGTTTGGCCCAAGGGAGAGACAACTGCACTAACCTAACCAACGGAAAAGTAAAATGAAACTAATCTGACTTGACTTAACGTGACCTCGTGGGCCCTTACGAAGCCCATACGGTCCACTTGTAAAACCCACCCAAAACATAACAAGTCTGTGTTGCTTCAACGTTTCGTCACGTGGGGCATGTGGCCTGTCGAAACCTGAGTCTATTAGGTAAAGATAATATCCGCTCTCAGCTTCCTTTCTCCTGGGAAATGTATCGTTTCAAGGACCAGGAGGTGTTTATATTAGGGCTAACAAAAACCCTAAAATATTCAGCTAATTCCTTTCTACCGTGCTTGTAAAGCTTATGTCATTTCGATTTTCAATTTTTTTTTCTTTATAAATAGTAGGTCATGGTCCCTTCCTTGAGAAGTACGAAAAAAAGATTGTACATTTACGTCGAAGTTAATGCGGAAACTCTACAAACTGACAGTAAAAGTAGAAGTATATTTACAGTGATGCCAAACGTCTGAATTTATCATTAGGTGCAAATATGTGGTGCAAAATTTCATGTCTATGTGCGACCTATGGGGATTTCTATCTATGGGGACGGGTTAGACTGAAAACTGCACTAACTTAACCAAAGGAAAAGTAAAATGAAACTAATCTGACTTGACTTAACGTGACCTCGTGGGCTCCTACGAGGCCCATACTTATGCAAAAGAACAGACCGCGCAACGGGTCGGGCTATAGGGCCCGGTAGTTTTCTTTGCTTTCTAAAAAGGTTCTTTAAGAATAGTAATACATTTGTAGCATAAAGGAAGAAATCAGTTAATAATTAGCACGGGCTTAAAGGGGTAACGTAAGTATTAAAAATCACTTCTTTATATCTATCTTTATTCTACCAACAATTTCGATTTTCAATTATTTTTTCTTTATAAATAGTAGGTCATGGTCCAAATTAAAAGAAAAAAAAATCCCTAGATGAACAACTTTTACCTGAAAAATACGAAAAAAAAATTACGTCTAAGTTGATGCGAAAACTCTCCAAACTGACAGTAAACGTAGAAGTATATTTACAGTGATGCCAAACGTCTGAATTTATCATTAGGTGCAAAGATGTGATCGCACATAGAAAGTAAATAAAACAACTTATGTGAGAAAACTGGACTCATAGCGCAATTGTTTCGATTAGGAAACCCTGTCCAGGGACGGGTTTGGCCCAAGGGAGAGACAACTGCACTAACCTAACCAAAGGAAAAGTAAAATGAAACTAATATGACTTGACTTAACGTGACCTCGTGGGCCCCTACGAAGCCAATACTTATGCAAAAGAACAGGCCGCGCAACGGGTCGGGCTATAGGGCCCGGTAGTTTTCTTTGCTTTCTAAAAAGGTTCTTTAAGAATAGCATACATTTGTAGCATAAAGGAAGAAATCAGTTAATAATTAGCACGGGCTTAAAGGGGTATTTTTTTTTTATAAATAGTAGGTCATGGTCTATAGAACAAATTAAAAGAAAAAAAAGTTCCTTGATGAAAAACTTTTACCTGAGAAATACGAAAAAAAATTACGTCAAAGTTGATGCGAAAATTTTCCAAACTGACAGTAAATGTAGAAGTATATTTACAGTGATGCCAAACGTCTGAATTTATCATTAGGTGCAAAGATGTGGTCGCACATAGAAATGAAATAAAACAACTTATTTGAGAAAACTGGACTCATATCGCAATGGTTTCGATTAGGAAACCCTGTCCAGGAACGGGTTTGGCCCAAGGGAGAGACAACTGCACTAACCTAACCAACGGAAAAGTAAAATGAAACTAATCTGACTTGACTTAACGTGACCTCCTGGGCCCCTACGAAGCCCATACTTATGCAAAAGAACAGGCCGCGCAACGGGTCGGGCTATAGGGCCCGGTAGTTTTCTTTGCTTTTTAAAAAGGTTCTTTAAGAATAGCAATACATTTGTAGCATAAAAGAAGGAATCAGTTAATAATTAGCACGGGCTTAAAGGGGTAACGTAAGTACTAAAAATCACTTCTTTATATCTATCTTTATTCTACCAACAATTTCGATTTTCAATAATTTTTTCTTTATAAATAGTAGGTCATGGTCTATAGCCCAAATTAAAAGAAAAAAACATCTCTGGATGAACCACTTTTACCTGAAAAATACGAAAAAAAAATTACGTCTAAGTTGATGCGAAAACTCTCCAAACTGACAGTAAACGTAGAAGTATATTTACAGTGATGCCAAACGTCTGAATTTATCATTAGGTGCAAAGATGTGATCGCACATAGAAAGTAAATAAAACAACTTATGTGAGAAAACTGGACTCATAGCGCAATGGTTTCGATTAGGAAACACTGTCCAGGGACGGGTTTGGCCCAAGGGAGAGACAACTGCACTCACCTAACCAAAGGAAAAGTAAAATGCAACTAATCTGACTTGACTTAACGTGACCTCGTGGACCCCTACGAAGACCATACTTATGTAAAAGAAGAGGCCGCGCAACAGGTCGGTCTATAGGGCCCGGTAGTTTTCTTTGCTTTCTAAAAAGGTTCTTTAAGAATAGCAATACATTTGTAGCATAAAGGAAGAAATCAGTTAATAATTAGCACGGGCTTAAAGGGGTATTTTTTTTTCTTTATCAATAGTAGGTCATGGTCTATAGACCAAATTAAAAAAAAAAAAATCCCTGGATGAACCACTTTTACCTGAAAAAAACGAAAAGAAAAAAAATTACGTCCAAGTTGATGCGAAAACTCTCCAAACTGACAGTAAACGTAGAAGTATATTTACAGTGATGCCAAACGTCTGAATTTATCATTAGGTGCAAAGATGTGATCGCACATAGAAAGTAAATAAAACAACTTATGTGAGAAAACTGGACTCATAGCGCAATTGTTTCGATTAGGAAACCCTGTCCAGGAACGGGTTTGGCCCAAGGGAGAGACAACTGCACTAACCTAACCAACGGAAAAGTAAAATGAAACTAATCTGACTTGACTTAACGTGACCTCGTGGGCCCTTACGAAGCCCATACGGTCCACTTGTAAAACCCACCCAAAACATAACAAGTCTGTGTTGCTTCAACGTTTCGTCACGTGGGGCATGTGGCCTGTCGAAACCTGAGTCTATTAGGTAAAGATAATATCCGCTCTCAGCTTCCTTTCTCCTGGGAAATGTATCGTTTCAAGGACCAGGAGGTGTTTATATTAGGGCTAACAAAAACCCTAAAATATTCAGCTAATTCCTTTCTACCGTGCTTGTAAAGCTTATGTCATTTCGATTTTCAATTTTTTTTTCTTTATAAATAGTAGGTCATGGTCCCTTCCTTGAGAAGTACGAAAAAAAGATTGTACATTTACGTCGAAGTTAATGCGGAAACTCTACAAACTGACAGTAAAAGTAGAAGTATATTTACAGTGATGCCAAACGTCTGAATTTATCATTAGGTGCAAATATGTGGTGCAAAATTTCATGTCTATGTGCGACCTATGGGGATTTCTATCTATGGGGACGGGTTAGACTGAAAACTGCACTAACTTAACCAAAGGAAAAGTAAAATGAAACTAATCTGACTTGACTTAACGTGACCTCGTGGGCTCCTACGAGGCCCATACTTATGCAAAAGAACAGACCGCGCAACGGGTCGGGCTATAGGGCCCGGTAGTTTTCTTTGCTTTCTAAAAAGGTTCTTTAAGAATAGTAATACATTTGTAGCATAAAGGAAGAAATCAGTTAATAATTAGCACGGGCTTAAAGGGGTAACGTAAGTATTAAAAATCACTTCTTTATATCTATCTTTATTCTACCAACAATTTCGATTTTCAATTATTTTTTCTTTATAAATAGTAGGTCATGGTCCAAATTAAAAGAAAAAAAAATCCCTAGATGAACAACTTTTACCTGAAAAATACGAAAAAAAAATTACGTCTAAGTTGATGCGAAAACTCTCCAAACTGACAGTAAACGTAGAAGTATATTTACAGTGATGCCAAACGTCTGAATTTATCATTAGGTGCAAAGATGTGATCGCACATAGAAAGTAAATAAAACAACTTATGTGAGAAAACTGGACTCATAGCGCAATTGTTTCGATTAGGAAACCCTGTCCAGGGACGGGTTTGGCCCAAGGGAGAGACAACTGCACTAACCTAACCAAAGGAAAAGTAAAATGAAACTAATATGACTTGACTTAACGTGACCTCGTGGGCCCCTACGAAGCCAATACTTATGCAAAAGAACAGGCCGCGCAACGGGTCGGGCTATAGGGCCCGGTAGTTTTCTTTGCTTTCTAAAAAGGTTCTTTAAGAATAGCATACATTTGTAGCATAAAGGAAGAAATCAGTTAATAATTAGCACGGGCTTAAAGGGGTATTTTTTTTTTATAAATAGTAGGTCATGGTCTATAGAACAAATTAAAAGAAAAAAAAGTTCCTTGATGAAAAACTTTTACCTGAGAAATACGAAAAAAAATTACGTCAAAGTTGATGCGAAAATTTTCCAAACTGACAGTAAATGTAGAAGTATATTTACAGTGATGCCAAACGTCTGAATTTATCATTAGGTGCAAAGATGTGGTCGCACATAGAAATGAAATAAAACAACTTATTTGAGAAAACTGGACTCATATCGCAATGGTTTCGATTAGGAAACCCTGTCCAGGAACGGGTTTGGCCCAAGGGAGAGACAACTGCACTAACCTAACCAACGGAAAAGTAAAATGAAACTAATCTGACTTGACTTAACGTGACCTCCTGGGCCCCTACGAAGCCCATACTTATGCAAAAGAACAGGCCGCGCAACGGGTCGGGCTATAGGGCCCGGTAGTTTTCTTTGCTTTTTAAAAAGGTTCTTTAAGAATAGCAATACATTTGTAGCATAAAAGAAGGAATCAGTTAATAATTAGCACGGGCTTAAAGGGGTAACGTAAGTACTAAAAATCACTTCTTTATATCTATCTTTATTCTACCAACAATTTCGATTTTCAATAATTTTTTCTTTATAAATAGTAGGTCATGGTCTATAGCCCAAATTAAAAGAAAAAAACATCTCTGGATGAACCACTTTTACCTGAAAAATACGAAAAAAAAATTACGTCTAAGTTGATGCGAAAACTCTCCAAACTGACAGTAAACGTAGAAGTATATTTACAGTGATGCCAAACGTCTGAATTTATCATTAGGTGCAAAGATGTGATCGCACATAGAAAGTAAATAAAACAACTTATGTGAGAAAACTGGACTCATAGCGCAATGGTTTCGATTAGGAAACACTGTCCAGGGACGGGTTTGGCCCAAGGGAGAGACAACTGCACTCACCTAACCAAAGGAAAAGTAAAATGCAACTAATCTGACTTGACTTAACGTGACCTCGTGGACCCCTACGAAGACCATACTTATGTAAAAGAAGAGGCCGCGCAACAGGTCGGTCTATAGGGCCCGGTAGTTTTCTTTGCTTTCTAAAAAGGTTCTTTAAGAATAGCAATACATTTGTAGCATAAAGGAAGAAATCAGTTAATAATTAGCACGGGCTTAAAGGGGTATTTTTTTTTCTTTATCAATAGTAGGTCATGGTCTATAGACCAAATTAAAAAAAAAAAAATCCCTGGATGAACCACTTTTACCTGAAAAAAACGAAAAGAAAAAAAATTACGTCCAAGTTGATGCGAAAACTCTCCAAACTGACAGTAAACGTAGAAGTATATTTACAGTGATGCCAAACGTCTGAATTTATCATTAGGTGCAAAGATGTGATCGCACATAGAAAGTAAATAAAACAACTTATGTGAGAAAACTGGACTCATAGCGCAATTGTTTCGATTAGGAAACCCTGTCCAGGAACGGGTTTGGCCCAAGGGAGAGACAACTGCACTAACCTAACCAACGGAAAAGTAAAATGAAACTAATCTGACTTGACTTAACGTGACCTCGTGGGCCCTTACGAAGCCCATACTTATGCAAAAGAACAGGCCGCGCAACGGGTCGGGCTGTAGGGCCCGGTAGTTTTCTTTGCTTTCTAAAAAGCTTCTTTAAGAATAGCATACATTTGTAGCATAAAGGAAGAAATCAGTTAATAATTAGCACGGGCTTAAAGGGGTATTTTTTTTCTATATAAATAGTAGGTCATGGTCTATAGAACAAATTAAATTAAAAAAAAGTCCCTGGATGAAACACTTTTACCTGAGAAATACGAAAAAAATCACGTCGAAGTTGATGCGAAAATTCTCCAAACTGACAGTAAACGTAGAAGTATATTTACAGTGATGCCAAACGTCTGAATTTATCATTAGGTGCAAAGATGTGATCGCACATAGAAAGTAAATAAAACAACTTATGTGAGAAAACTGGACTCATAGCGCAATGGTTTCGATTAGGAAACCCTGTCCAGGGACGGGTTTGGCCCAAGGGAGAGACAACTGCACTAACCTAACCAAAGGAAAAGTAAAATGAAACTAATCTGACTTGACTTAACGTGACCTCGTGGGCCCCTACTAAGCCAATACTTATGCAAAAGAACGGGCCGCGCAACGGGTCGGGCTATAGGGCCCGGTAGTTTTCTTTGCTTTCTAAAAAGGTTCTTTAAGAATAGCAATACATTTGTAGCATAAAGGAAGAAATCAGTTAATAATTAGCACGTGCTTAAAGGGGTAACGTAAGTATTAAAAATCACTTCTTTATATCTATCTTTATTCTATCAACAATTTCGATTTTCAATTATTTTTTCTTTATAAATAGTAGGTCATGGTCTATAAACCAAATTAAAAGAAAAAAAAATCCCTAGATGACCAACTTTTACCTGAAAAATACGAAAAAAAAAATTACGTCTAAGTTGATGCGAAAACTCTCCAAACTGACAGTAAACGTAGAAGTATATTTACAGTGATGCCAAACGTCTGAATTTATCATTAGGTGCAAAGATGTGATGGCACATAGAAAGTAAATAAAACAACTTATGTGAGAAAACTGGACTCATAGCGCAATGGTTTCGATTAGGAAACCCTGTCCAGGGACGGGTTTGGCCCAAGGGAGAGACAACTGCACTAACCTAACCAAAGGAAAAGTAAAATGAAACTAATCTGACTTGACTTAACGTGACCTCGTGGGCCCCTACGAAGCCCATACTTATGCAAAAGAACAGGCGGCGCAACGGGTCGGGCTATAGGGCCCGGTAGTTTTCTTTGCTTTCTAAAAAGGTTCTTTAAGAATAGCATAGATTTGTAGCATAATGGAAGAAATCAGTTAATAATTAGCACGGGCTTAAAGGGGTATTTTTTTTTCTTTAAAAATAGTACGTCATGGTCTATAGAACAAATTAAAAGAACAAAAATCCCTGGATGAACCACTTTTACCTGAGAAATATGAAAAAAAAAATTACGTCCAAGTTGATGTGAAAACTCACCAAACTGACAGTAAATGTAGAAGTATATTTACAGTGATGCCAAACGTCTGAATTTATCATTAGGTGCAAAGATGTGGTCGCACATAGGAATGAAATAAAACAACTTATTTGAGAAAACTGGACTCATATCGCAATGGTTTCGATTAGGAAACCCTGTCCAGGAACGGGAGAGAATGAAACTAATCTGACTTGACTTAACGTGACCTCGTGGGCCTACGAAGCCCATACTTATGCAAAAGAACAGGCCGCGCAAGGGGTCGGGCTATAGGGCCCGGTAGTTTTCTTTGCTTTCTAAAAAGGTTCTTTAAGAATAGCATACATTTGTAGCATAAAGGAAGGAATCAGTTAATAATTAGCACGGGCTTAAAGGGGTAACGTAAGTATTAAAAATCACTTCTTTATATCTATCTTTATTCTACCAACAATTTCGATTTTCAATTATTTTTTCTTTATAAATAGTAGGTCACGGTCGATAGATCAAATTAAAAGAAAAACAAATCCCTAGATGAACAACTTTTACCTGAAAAATATGAAAAAAAAATTACGTCTAAGTTGATGCGAAAACTCTCCAAACTGACAGTAAACGTAGAAGTATATTTACAGTGATGCCAAACGTCTGAATTTATCATTAGGTGCAAAGATGTGATCGCACATAGAAAGTAAATAAAAC
Source organism: Taphrorychus bicolor (assembly GCA_951812265.1). Taxonomy (NCBI): domain Eukaryota; kingdom Metazoa; phylum Arthropoda; class Insecta; order Coleoptera; family Curculionidae; genus Taphrorychus; species Taphrorychus bicolor. Next base: position 33,302,562 of record OX638300.1, on the reverse strand, counting down.
AACTTATGTGAGAAAACTGGACTCATAGCGCAATGGTTTCGATTAGGAAACCCTGTCCAGGGACGGGTTTGGCCCAAGGGAGAGACAACTGCACTAACCTAACCAAAGGAAAAGTAAAATGAAACTAATCTGACTTGACATAACGTGACCTTGTGGGCCCCTACGAGGCCCACACTTATGCGACAAACACACAATCTTTAGAAATAAATCTTGGCAACACCGCCTTAAAAAACGTCAAGAAACTTCATCTTTAATTTGCCATCAGACTAGCAAAAAAGAGCGAAATGTATATTTTTATTAATACATAATTTTTTTGTTCTTGAGACGTTTACATTATTGAAAAAAGTCAAGTTTATAAGTACGGAGCAGTTATTTGTTGTGGTCAGAAAAGAAGAAAAAAACAGCACACCTCTAAAATATGAGTAACGTACTCAAATATCCTTATTTATCCATGATTTTTCAGAGCTCGCAACTACACAAAAACCCATTAACAAGCGCTGTTTTAGATAAAAATTAAGAATGCGATTGTAAATAACAATAAGAAGTTCAATAACTCCCATTTTAGTAATTGTATAGATACATGGACACATACCTCTTGTCGACCAAGGCTTCAATTTCGCTTCAGCGGCTCTTTCACACATAAAAAATAGTTCTTTTACATATGCACATGTCCAAATAATAACTAACAGCCTTCTAGGCATCAGGCAAACTATCAAAATTGTTTAGTTTTGGTAACTTTACACTACTTTTTGGCATAAAGTAACTAAACCGGAACTGGAATCCGATATACTGACGCTACAAGAGGGCGCCTGGGTAAAAAACAATTGCACAGGTGGCCCGGCCATTGGTTGACACATTCCTATGATTTTTTGACGCAGGCTGACGCTAGGCACTCCTTAAGACTCTTTACCTTTTAATTCTGCAGCACCACTTTTCGAGTATTTTTTCTTATGGTTTGTTCTTAAATAATGTAATTTTTTTAAGGCTTAAGGTTCTAATTGTTGAACGTCATGCATTAATTTCATAAACATATTCAGATGTTATTTGATGCTCGCTTATGCGTTGTGTTCTTACACAAGCACTCTTAAGATTTTGCATAATTTGAAACATTTCTTAACATTTCGGCTCTGATTTCGAAAGCTTTACAGATATTAATGCTTTTTGTTCCAAACTGTGAGTATAACGCACTCCGACATCCTTAATTTTCCACAATTTTCCAAAAAACTCAATACTCCAAGACATTTTTCGCTTAAATCAGTTAATTTTAACATAAGCTTTATAATGATACAAAAATTAACGCAAAAATCGAGGTATCTTCTTTACAATCAGCTCTTTCCACGCTGATATTCACGTAAAAAGTAATCCTGAAGTATCACATCCCCTAGATTCGTGCCCAGAAATATACGTTGAGGGGCCTCTCTCGGAGCCTCATGGTCAAAGCTCCAAAACGGTCATTAGCAGATCGAGTGGCCAAATGACACATGTGTCATAAACGATGACGCTATCAGTAACGTATGGAGTGAGGAAATGGACGATTGCGACCCCAGACTGCATTATTTGCGCTCGCGTTCATCAAAAGGACATTAAATGTTTTAGTGATGTTTGCAAATGTGTAGGGGAAAATTAGTAATGGGAGAAGAATCATAAACAGTAAAAACTCGTTAAATCCCGCGACAATTGCACCGTTCGCTGTGTTAACTTTGCTGCAAGTGGATCGCGTCTTTTAAACTTGTTGATAATAAATCTGCCCGGGAAAACACTGAAACTTTAATGAAACCTCACACAAGTAAATAGGGGCCGTGACGTTTAGAGAGAGGGGCTCCCATATAGCGTTTTATATGATTAATAGACCGGCCGTTCTTTAAGACACGCAAGTTTGCTCCTGACGTCGCTGAATTGCCGTTTACCTTCGATTAATCATCCGTCGCGGAGATCGATGATCATTCTCCATAAACTCGAGAAAATTCCCTTAACAATATGTTTTTGCACTCGGGTCTATTCGCAGGGAATTTCACTCGTCATTTAATCTGCATTTTTCATCGGCATCAGACGGCGAGCGTATCCTAAACAACCTACAAAGGGATGATGCAAATGAGTCGCGGCCGAGCTAATCAAGCGAGGCATTCGATAGCTGAAAAACTATGGCGAGAGCTTTGTATACGAGAGTCCTGCTTGATATTCCCCCGACATTTCGGAGCAGGAAATTATTTTTCCGCTTTATAATATCCAGACAAGGCCCCTGCTTGCATTTTAAGTAGCGCCCGTTTTTGATTTCGCACGCCATTCGAGAAATTCGCGGAATCTCGCCGTTTTCGATTGTTTGTTTCAGAAGGCCGAATCAATGGTCGCGCGTTCATAGAGCACCGGTCCCTTTTGAGTAGAAAAACCTTTTAGGGGCCACTTTTTCTTTGAACGCCTACATAATGCAAATCTCGTGGAAGGGTATTGGATCCTCACCGAGGGACCGCCGGAGCCGAGCATTACTTGCGGTTTCGAGGGGAAATTCGCCTTTCATCTTCTCAACACTTTGAGGGGAATGCAACAATGGAATTACGTGTTTCGGGGAAGTCTCGTTTTGATGTGGATTCTTGTCATTTACTTGTATGTCACAGAAGGAACAGGTGTTTATGCTCAGTTTTGATGAGATTCCAGGGAGTTATTTTAAGAAAATCGTATTTCGATTTAAAACCTTCACAGATTGCGATAGTTCGAGATGGTTTTTACCTAAGATCTTGTTCTCATCCATAGCCCCTTTATGTACAAACATAAAAATATTTTTTTGATATAAGAAAGTTCATTCTTTGAAAAATACTGTTTGTGTTTAAAACATTTTTTATCAGATCAAATAAATTTTTCTTCAACGGATCAGTGCTATTCATTAGAAGAAAATTGTTTTTCAAAACTATTGTCTTACTTCAAATTTCCTTTTGTTCAAGTAAAAATAGACATTTGATTTTGTTTTTCTTGAATATTCTCATAATCTTGTTATTCTGTCTTCTGTTACGAATAAAATATGTTTTTTTCTCAAATTTAGGTGAAATGATTATTTTATATGTAATACTTACGGGTAAGACAAATACGTTTTTTTTTCAGACAAAATAATTAAATTTGTGTTGTCTTACATAATTATCGCTCACAGTTTAAATGAAGAAAAATTTCGAATAAAAATTATTTTCAGAAAAATACTAATCTACCTATTCCCTTCCTTGACGTGAATAACCAATTACATAAAACTTTTTTTAATTAAATATATTTCATAGCATTTATAGCTATTCTAATTAATACAAAGGCTCAGTCCAAGTTTTGAAACCTCGAACTATTCTCGAAATATTTACACAATTTCTCATTTTCCAAAATCGATTTCGAAGTCTCTGTGTTTCTGTCTCAATAATTTTTAGTTAAATTTTCAATCGTTTATCGAAATCTTGGTAACTTCAAACCGTTCTCAAGATGTTTAATAATTTTGCAATTTTGCAAAATATAAAAACGAACTAACACGATCGTCTAATATATACTAATAAACTGTTTCCGAGATATCTATTAATATTTTTATTTTCCACCAACAAATCCATAAAGTTAGTTTCCGTTTTAAGCTAACTTTTTCTAAGTAAGCCAAATATGCAATTAATTTTTTTGATTTTTAAATCGGTTTCGAGATATTTACTAATTTTTCAAAATTACTAAAAGCGTCAAAAATGAAAATTTGAAGTCTTGGAGAAATTTTGATTATAATTAGAATTGACATTTTTCATGAACAACAATAACAATTTACAAATACAAATTTGGAGTTTTTTGCAGACTTCGAACTAACGTTATTTCAACAAAATTAAAATTAAGTTAAAACTTTAATTAAGTTAAGAAAAGTAGAAAAAAACTAAAAAAATATATAAAATATGCAGGTAAAAGAATAAATTTAATACATTTCTAGGTTTGTGCCAATTTTGCCTTATTACAATATGTATTACGAATGTGTAACAATATCCCAAATTCTTTTCTCTCAATTCTCTCAAAATTTTCTCAAAAAAATGAATATCTAAAAAAAAAGAAGAAAGAAAAAAAAGTCCAATTTAAATCAACGAAAAAAACAATAAAAAACAAAAATTTAGATCACAATTAGAATTAAAATTGTTTGAAACGAACTCATTTCACTTAAAAATAACAATTTTGATGTTTTTTGAAAAAGTCAGACCGGGATTAAGACCAAAATACGTGAAAAATGATTCAAGGGGGGTAAATATAAAAATTTTGATGCTTTGGAAAAAAAAAGTAAGGTAAAAGTTTCCAGGCAAGTTCAGGTTAGGAATAAGGTCAACATTGGTTGAAAAACTACACAGAGTTTCAAGAATTTTACAATAGATTTGGGTACAAAATTGTTTAAAAGTGACTCATCTTATCAAAAAAATGATAGCTTTGACTTTTTTGAAAAAGTCAGGCTAGGATTAAGGTCAAAATACGTAAAGAATGACTCAAAGTGTGTAAAATACGAATTTGGATACTTCGAAAAAAATCAAATAAAGATTAGAGCCAAAATGAACTAAAAGTTACTAAAAGCGTCAAAAATGCAGAATGAAAGTTTCTGAGCAAGTTCATGTCAGAACTAGGATCTTAAAAATACAGAGAGCCTCTAAAAATGCAAATTTGAAATCCTTGAAGAAATTCAGATTAGAATTATAACTAAAATTGTTTGTAAATGACCCATTTTACCTAAAAATGACAATTTCGATGTTATTTTGGAAAAGTAATGCCAAAATACTTGAAAAACGATTCAAGGAGGGTAATTATAAAAACTTTTAATAAAAAATAAAATTGACATTTTCTGAAACCTCCTCCTGACATTTTTTGAAAGGCTAGGATTAAGGCCAAATTACGTAAAGAATAACTCAAAGTGTGTAAAATACAAATTTGGATATTTTGAAAAAAATCAAATAAAGATTAGGGTTAAGATCAATTAAAAATTGCTAAAAACGTCAAAAATGCAGAATAAAAGTTTCTGAGTAAATTCAGGTTTGCATTGGAAACTAAAAATTACGCAGAGCGTCTAAAAATTAAAATTTGAAGTCTTTGGAGAAATCCAGATTAGAATTAGAACTAAAATTGTGTGGAAAGAACTCTTTTTACCTAAAAATGACAATTTTAATGTTATTTTGGAAAAGTAATGTCAAAATACTGAAAAAACGATTCAAGGTGGGTAAATATAAAAAGTTGGATGCTTTGGGAAAATTCAAATTAATATTATTGTCAGAATCGGTTAAAAATTACTCGAACTATCAAAAAATGCCGATTAAAAGTTTGTAGGCAAATTCAGGTTAGAACTGAAGTCATCATTGATTAAGAAAGTACACAGAGTGTCTAAAAATGCAAATTTGGTGTCTTTCAAAAATTTTACAGTAGATTTGGGGCTAAAATTGTTTAAAACTGACTCATTTTATCAAAAAAATGATAACTTTGACATTTTTTGAAAAAGTCAGGCTAGGATTAAGGCCAAAGAACGTAAAGAATGACTCAAAGTGGGTAAAATACGAATTTGAATGTTTCGAAAAAAATCAAATAAAGATTAGGGCCAAAATATACTAAAAGCGCCAAAAATGCAGAAGAAAAGTTTCTGAGTAAGTCCAGGTTTGCTTTAGGATCTAAGAATTCCGCAGAACGTCTAAAAATGTAAATTTGAAGTCTCTGGAGAAATTCAGATTAGAATTAGAACTAAAATTGTGTGGAAAGATCCCTTTTTACCTAAAAATGACAATGTTGATGTTTTTTTGGAGAAGTAATGCTAAAATACTTGAAAAACGATTCAAGGTGGGTAAATATAAAAACTTGGAGGCTTTGAAAAAACTCAAATTAAGATTCTGGCCAAAATCAATTAAAAATTACTAAAAGCGTCAAAAAATTCAGAATAAAAGTTTCTGAGCAAATTCAGGTTTGCATTAGGATCTAAAAATTACGCAGAGCGTCTATAAATGCGAATTTGAAGTCTTTGGAGGAATTCAGATTAGAATTAGAACTAAAATTGTATGGAAAGAGCTTATTTCACCTAAAAATAACAATTTGAATGTTTTTTTGAAAACATTAAAGTGGTTAAGGCCAAGGCCAAATTCCGTGAAAAATTTCTTAAAGTGTGTAAGAATACAAATTTGGAGTATTCAGCAAAATTCAAATTAACATTATTTCAACAAATTTAAAATCAAGTTAAAATAAGAAATAAGTTAAGAAAAGTAGAAAAAGACTAAAAAAAAATATCTAAAATTTGCAGAAAAAGCAATAAATTTAAAATATTTCTAGTATTGTGCCAAATTTCCCTTAGTACAATTTGGATTACAAATTTGTGTAAATTCCAACCTGCCAGTCCTTAAAAAAATTAATTGTGTGTCAAAAGTTTCTAGGCAAATTCAGGTTAGGATTAAGGTCAACATTGGTTGAGAAACTACACAGAGTTTCAAGAATTTTACAATAGATTTGGGTCAAAAATTGTTTAAAAGTGACTCATTTTATCAAAAAAATGATAGCTTTGACATTTTTGAAAAAGTCAGGCTAGGATTAAGGTCAAAGAACGTAAAAAATGACTCATAGTGGGTAAAATACGAATTTGAATGTTTCGAAAAAAATCAAATAAAGATTAGGGCCAAAATCTAGTAAAAGCGCCAAAAATGCAGAAGAAAAGTTTCTGAGCAAATCCAGATTTGCTTTAGGATCTAAGAATTACGCAGAACGTCTAAAAATGCAAATTTGAAGTCTTTGGAGAAATTCAGATTACAATTAGAACTAAAATTATGTGGAAAGATCTCCTTTTACCTAAAAATGACAAAATTCTAATTTTTTTTTGAAAAGTAATGCCAAAATACTTGAAAAACGATTCAAGGTGGGTAAATATAAAAACTTGGAGGCTTTGAAAAAACTCAAATTAAGATTCTGGCCAAAATCAATTAAAAATTAATAAAAGCGCCAAAAATTCAGAATAAAAGTTTCTGAGCAAATTCAGGTTTGCATTAGGATCTAAAAATTACGCAGAGCGTCTATAAACGCGAATTTGAAGTCTTTGGAGGAATTCAGATTAGAATTAGAACTAAAATTGTATGGAAAGAGCTTATTTCACCTAAAAATAACAATTTTAATGTTTTTTTGAAAACATTAAAGTGGTTAAGGCCAAGGCCAAATTCCGTGAAAAATTTCTTAAAGTGTGTAAGAATACAAATTTGGAGCAAAATTCAAATTAACATTATTTCAACAAATTTAAAATCAAGTTAAAATAAGAAATAAGTTGAGAAAAGTAGAAAAAGACTAAAAAAAAAATATCTAAAATTTGCAGAAAAAGCAATAAATTTAAAATATTTCTAGTTTTGTGCCAAATTTCCCTTAGTACAATTTGGATTACAAATTTGTGTAAATTCCAACCGGCCAGTCCTTAAAAAAATTAATTGTGTGTCAAAAGTTTCTAGGCAAATTTAGGTTAGGATTAAGGTCAACATTGGTTGAAAAACTACACAGAGTTTCAAGAATTTTACGATAGATTTGGGTCTAAAATTGTTTAAAAGTGACTCATTTTATCAAAAAAATGATAGCTTTGACATTTTTGAAAAAGTCAGGCCAGGATTAAGGTCAAAATACGTAAAGAATGACTCAAAGTGTGTAAAATACGAATTTGGACACTTCGAAAAAAATCAAATCAGAGCAAATTCAAGTTTGCATTAGGATCTAAAAATTACGCAGAGCGTCTATAAATGCAAATTTGAAGTCTTTGGAGGAATTTAGATTAGAATTAGAACTAAAATTGTATGGAAAGAGCTTATTTGACCTAAAAATAACAATTTTAATGTTTTTTTAAAAACATTAAAGTGGTTAAGGCCAAGGCCAAATTCCGTGAAAAATTTCTTAAAGTGTGTAAGAATACAAATTTGGAGCAAAATTCAAATTAACATTATTTCAACAAATGTAAAATCAAGTTAAAATAAGAAATAAGTTAAAAAAAGTAGAAAAAGACTAAAAAAAAAATATCTAAAATTTGCAGAAAAAGCAATAAATTTAAAATATTTCTAGTTTTGTGCCAAATTTCCCTTAGTACAATTTGGATTACAAATTTGAGTAAATTTCAACCGGCCAGTCCTTAAAAAAATTAATTGTGTGTCAAAATTCTCTCAAAAGAATGAAAACCTAAAGAAAAAACTCCAATTTAGATCAAGGAAAAAAAAATAACACAACAAAAATTTAAATCACAATTAAAAAACTCAAGTTAAGACTATGGCCAAAATCAATTAAAATATACTAAAAGCGTCGAAAATGCAAAGAAAAATGAAAACAAACTAAAAAAATTATCCGAAATATTAAGGTAAAGAAATAAATTTAAAATATTTCTAGTTTTGTGCCAAATTTTCCTTATTACAAATATGTATTACAAATGAGTATACAAGCCAATTGGTCAGTCCTAAAAAAAATTAATTTTGTTTCAAAATTCTATCAAAAGAATGAAAACCTAGTGAAAAAATCCAATTTAGATCAAAGAAAAACAATTAAAATAACAAAGCTTTTGTACAAAGCATAACAACGAATATTTGAAAAATGAAGAAAACAGCAAGATAGAAAAACTTGTACAAAGAAAAATTACGACAAGAAAGAGAAGACAGAACGGTAGAAGAGAACACAACCAATTCCAAATAGCAGTAAATTTCGTATTGATATTTTATTGGTGACTTGGCGAGAAAGAAATAACTAAATTGCCGAAATCTTTTTTTTTGCAAAACTGTCAAAGCAAACACGGGAGACAATAACTGCAATAGAAAAAGGAGTAAACAAAGAGCAAGTTGTCAAAAACAATAAATAAAATAGAGAAAACCATGAATGAAACCCAACAAAAAGTCGAATTTATATACGAAAATATATAAGAAAAAAACAAAAAAAAATGCATAAAACCTAACAAAGAATAATAATAGAATAATTATTAATACAAAAATTTCGACTAAAAAACCTTTTATAGAACAGAAAAAATGTTAAGTTTCATTCAGAAAAAAGTTTTTTGATGTAACACATTATAATTTAGTTCTCTTCCAACTAAGAGAACATTAGTGTAAATTCAAAACATTATTGGTTAAAATATAAGTATATTGTTTCTTCCTTAAATAAATTAACTATTTGACAATTTTTTGCCTGGAAACAAAGTTATCTGAAAGGAAAAAATAAATTTGTTTTTTATAAATAGAATATAGTTTTTTTAAAAGAAAATTGGTTCATATTTATATAAGATAAAGTGTGTTGAACTAATGCACTAATGTTTCATACAAAGTAACTCATTCTGAAAAAAAACTAATTTCTTTATAAGAAAAAGTATTATTTTCGTTATATGGAAAGCAGAAAAATATTTCAATTGAAAGCAAGTTGCGTTCATCGTAGATATTTATTTTTTGTGTTTAAAACACGTGAATATCTGGACAACTAATAAATTTAGAGAAATAGTTTTAAATGAAAGTTGCTCAATGTCGAAGCAGAAATGAAATGGTGGAAATGTTACTAACTTAGATGACGTCATTAAAGTTATTTCAAGGTCAACTTGGTTTTTTTCAAAAAGCCCAACCTTGAAATGGTGTTTCATTGGAAAAAAAAGTGGACCTTGAAATAACCTCGATGACGTGATCAAAGTCAGTAACGTTTCTAGTATTTTGTTCTAGCAACTACGTTGAGCAACTTTCATTTGAGACAATATGGTACTGCAGCGTTCTTTGGTTCAAAAGGAAATGATTTAATCGAACTTACATCGTAAAATTGTTTCTGATTCACTTGTTATTTGCTGATCAAAGTTCTTGGAAAAAAATCTGGTTTTTGTTATATATGGAGAACGTTTTTGCTATGGATTTCAATAAAATTTGTTGTGAACTCATTTCTAAGTAAGAATCGTGTTTTTGCCGGACATTCTTGAATCGATTGAAATCGAGAACCAAGAAATCGATTCTCTAAATAATCGAAGATTGACATCAGTTTTTCGGATTATCGATTTTTCTCAATTTTTTTTTTATTATTTCAGCGAAATAGAGTTTGTTTTTTGAATAAATGACGTACAAAACGTATCTACTACAGATATTACACATTGGCCTTTATTCTATAGCTACATGTGAAGCTGAAAATAAAAGATTTTCATTCAACATTGTCAGAACCTAACTGACTAATAGTACCATTTTTTAACCACCTAAGGCAGCTAAAAATGTCATTCTCACCTTAGATGTTTCTATAAAATAAGGGCCGTTAATCGGGAGCAAAAATATATTTTTATAAAAAAAATATAATATCACACATCAGATTTTATAAATATTCGTCAAAAAGTTCGTCTGTGAAATCGTCGTTTTTGAAAATGTTCAAAGGGAGGAGAAGTAGAACTTTTTTTTCAATTCTCATGTTTGACCGCCTGTAACTTGAGGAGTCGATCGACCGGAGTGAATCCAACTGTCCTTTCCTTTTCTTGACGTCCTCTTTCACCTCTCACCATCGGAAGTACCGTAGATGCAATATTTCTGGAGATAGACCTTTTGAAGGTCGATGACCATTTTTAAAAAACCTCTTTAGAGGATAAATTCATTCGAATTGAGTTTACTACGTTCTTAGGGGATTGCAAGCGTGCCATGTCGATCAAAAACAGCAAAAAAAAGTTCCGATTTTTTTTTTGAAAATGTCCAAAGTGGGGAGAACTAGGACTTTTTTCTCAATTCTCAAATTTGACCGCCTGTAACTTGAGGAAGTCTCGATCGATCGGAGTGAATCCAACTGTTTTTCTCCATTTTTGACGTCCTATTTCACCTCTCACAATCGGAAGTTCCGTAGGTGCAATATTTTCGGAGAGAGACCTTTTCGGAGGTCGATTTTTAAGCACCTTCAGAATCGCGTTTTTTGACCATTTTTAAAAAACCTCTTTAGAGGTTAAATTCATTCGAATTGAGTGTGTTACGTTCTTAGGGGATCGCAAGCGTGCCATTTCGATCAAAAAGAGTAAAAAAAAGTTTCCGATTTTTTTTTGAAAATGTCCAAAGGGGGCTTATACGACTTTTTTTCTCAATTCTCAACTTCGACCGCTTGTAACTTGAGAACCGCCTCGACCAATCGGAGTGAATCCAACTGCTTTTTTCCTTCTTGATGTCCTCTTTCACCTCCCACCATCGGAAGTTCCATAAGTGCAATATTATTGGAGAGAGATCTTTTCGGAGGTCGATTTTTAAGCATTTTCAGAAACGCGTTTTTCGACCATTTTTAAAAAACCTGTTTAGAGGTTAAATTCCCTCGAATTGAGTTTGTTTTTAGGGGATTGCAAGCGTGCTTTTTCGATCAAAAACAGCAAAGAAAAGTTTTTTTTTTCCTCAATTCTCAACTTTGACCGCCTGTAACTTGAGAACGCCTCGACCAATCGGAATGAATCAACCTGTTTTTTTCCCTTCTTGATGTCCTTTTCATCTCCCACCATCACACACGGAAGTTCCGTAGGTGCAATATTTTCGGAGATAGACCTTTTTGGAAGTCGATTTTTAAGCACTTTCAGAATCGCGTTTTTTTACCATTTTTAAAAAACCTCGTTAGAGGTTAAACTCATTTGAATTGAGTTTGTTACGTTCTTAGGGGATTGCAAGGGGCCATTCCGATTAAAAACAGCGAAAAAAAAATCCCAAACTTTTTTTGAAAATGTCCAAAGGGGGTATATGACTTTCTTGTCAATTCTCAACTCTAACCGCCTGTAACTTGAGAACGCCTCGACCGATCAGAGTGAATTCAACTTTTTTTCCTCTTCTTGATGTTCTCTTTCACCCCCCCCCCCCCACCATCGAAACTTCCAGATCTTGTTTTGTTACATTTGGGACCTGCTAGCTCTTCCTAACACATTATTGAGGGGAGGAGGAGGAAATTAGTTTTTTATTAATTCTTCGAACACTACTATACACATCATTCAAATCGGCTAACAAAGATCAATCAAACGAACTCATAACATATAGAGTAACCCATTTAAAAAAAAAGAACCTAACTTTATGTCATAACTTGAAAATCGCTATCAATAAAAAATTCAAAACTGCACCACTAAATAACTCACGAAAAACTTTTTGCTCTATTTCCTTTATAACCGAGATACACCGCCATTTCAAAAACAAACACTTTTTTTCAAAAACGTCCTGTAGACGGAAAATGAATCAAGCTAGCCGGGAAATAATGATATTTTTAAATTTATCATCAAAAATCGAGTCGAGAATGTGTGACCAAATTTCATCTATCTACATATTACGGTTTTACCAATACCCCATAACTCCATCGAAAATGCGCCACCCTATACAGACTGACACACACGGTAGATGTAGAAGTCCATTAGAAAAAACAGATTTTTTTTAAACGTTTGCGTATGGACGTATGTTGTAAAACCATTTTAACAATAAAAAAGACACTTTTGTTACGTCATTAGTGAGTTGTATGTTGTGCCCAAACTCCACACATAAATGATAAACTTTCCTCAAGTTGACAAGTTCACAGGCCAGTGATCTCGTCTGTCCGCTGTAAAAAAATCTTTAGTAATCTTTAGTAAAAAAATCCTAGTTTCCTCAAAATAGCACTTTTTGGTGTCCTTGTTGGTTCAGCACACTCTCAGAATGCGAGATTGCATTAAATTATTATACACATTTAAATTGCTGCTAAGTGCATTGATTCCTGGATTAGGATTTTTTAAGCCTCAAATGTCGGATTAAGGCTCAAAATAGTTATTTGGAGAAAATGGCAAAAACGAATGATAATTAACGCACATACTCAGTGAAACCAATAATTTTATCACCTCAGATCCTCAAGGTTGTTGAAAGGGCTCTAAAAAGGCACATATTCTAATACTGGTAGAGCAAGAATTTTGTTTCTCATTAAAATACACCCCCTGCCCTGTGGGAGTGGAAAAAACGCTCATAGGTTCCTGACTGAAATTTATTCCTACCACTCAGATTAAAAAAAAACTGAAATAATAGACGAAGAATGGCAGAGCCTGTGACCTTTGACCTATTTTTCTTGTCTGGATTCTGAAATCGCATATTTTAACGCACTATAATTGCCTTACTACCACACTATATTTGCCTATTAAGTATTCGTCTATCGAACTAGGGAGACAACAGAAGAGACGGAGCCATGACCCTTTAGTGAGCAACTCTTAGCTTACATTTTCTTGAAAGTTTAATATGTATAGTTTTGTTAAGACCTGACTCAGGAGTAGAGTTACAAGACTTCGCTACCATGCCTTCATGTACATTTTTATGTTTTAATGCCCAGAGGTTTAAGCTCCGAATTTGGCAGACATTATGTTCGTACTTCACAATCGAATTACCTTAAATATCTCTGGACGACTTTTCGTCTTTTCTAAACTAATAGCAACCGCCACTAATCAAACAAAAACACAACAGAGTCGTCGAGAGGGAATGTCATGCACGTGCCCGAAAACGAGAGTAGCCATTTTTTTAAGGGCCGCATCGATCACTCTTAGCGACCGACCCTCGAACGGCAGGAATGTGTGCCCTGTCAAATCAACTCCGGACCGGATAATAAATAGGAACTGGTTCTCGAAAAGGAAAACTTTTTCCAAACTTCGATGATGCCACCTGAAATCCAATTCTAAAAGTACACGTAAAGACCGTCACACAGCTTCAACAATCGATGCCTTTCTTGTACCTTTTAGCAGATGAGAAGAACCATTTGCGTTAAGCGTAATGATTGTCAGTTGTGCATACTCCATCATTTCGCCGTTTTTGTAAATGGTGATGCTATGCAAAATTCATGGTTTTTGACGTATAAAAGATGCCAGCACCAGAGGGGTTCTTTTGTGCTTCAGCTGAAGCTTGTTAAACTAATTAATGTTGAGGCACGTCAAGCCGTTATACAATTTTCAGAACAATGGAGGTGCTTTATGTTATAGGAAAGATATGCAAAGTTGCACTTGTTGGCGTACCTGCAGTGAAAGCCGACCTTAACTAATAACGCATATTTCTTCATGAATAGCACAGAAACCACATAGTGCCGCGTATTCCCCCCGATGCCGGTGCCCTCGTTATAAAATTCCTCACTTTCGTATTCCCTCGATATATATTGGCATTATCTCGGAATCGTACAAAAGACCGCTTTGTCGAAAACATATCAATCAAAGGCGCATCTACCACTGACTGGATAACTCAATTCAATATTGTATCTTATACAGCTTCATATTATTTGTGACTTGCGAATCATCTCCTGCATCATTCAAAATAATCAGTTTCGAATATGACAGCTTTTAGCAGAGATTTCTACAAGTTTCCACAACATAATTGATCGCTGAACACCCTCATACTCGTATCAGACAGCGAAAGGCGCTTTTTTTCAAAAGAGGGCTCGAACAGAAATTTGAAAGGCCCTTTTGTGCACCTAACGAGCCACTGACAGTCGCATTGTTAATGCTAAGACATGCCTAAGTAGCGCCCGGAAAGTTTCTCCCGACTTGTCGCTGGATAAATGGGCCCTAATAAAAACCTATAAAAGTTCGAAGGTAAGGACGAGCTCCTGCTCTGGGAAAACAATAATCGGAATTCGGAATGACCGGTCGCACATTAAGGGGGATCGATAGATGGCTTTAGGCCAAAGTGCCCCCTCGAAAGTTCGTCGCAAAGTTAGTAACTTATCCAGGGACCGGTATTCAGCAGGGGCATCACAATGAACTTGGCTCGAACGGGCAAGAAATTCACATTACGGTGCCTTTTTCCTGGATTCTCGACACATCAATAGTAAAGTTGAATTTCGAATAAAAAAAAATGAATAGTCTATATTTATTTCACAAGCTTATGCTATTACCTACTTTACTAACTTCTAAGTCTTAAAGATGTTACATATCATCTTCGACTTACTCAAATTCGGTTTACTACGTTCAGAGAGGACTAAATTCGTCTCATTCAGATGATGAAAAGCATAAAAAAAAAATCTAAATAACCAAAGGATCGCTATAAAAGAGCGATTCTTCTTTTATAACGATTTCCAAATTTTAACCTCTGCAACTTGAGAAATAATAGACCAATTAGAGTGAGTCAAACGCTTTTTTCTTTTTCTTGTTGTCCTCTTTCAGATACTGAAAACGGCAGTCCTATTGGTTCAGTAGTTTTGGAGATAGATCCCTGCGACGGTCGATTTTGAGACCCTTTAGGAATCAGCTTTAAACATGTCGTTAAAAAACAAATATACATACTAAGTTTAGAGAGGAAGGGGAAAATTCCTTCTTTTTTGTTCAATTTTCAATTTTGACGCCCGATTAGACTCAACCCTCCAGTCCTTTTTCAATTAAGCAAACGACAGTCCCATTGGTTCAGTAGTTTTGGAGATAAACCTCTTTGATTGTCGATTTTTGAACCCTCTAGAAATCGGGTTAAAAACTAACGGTTTGCTTCGTTCAGGGAAGACTGAAATCGCCTCATTGAAATCGCCCAATTAGTTGAAAGCCTCATTCAGATGAAAAACAGGATAAACAAAATAAAAAAAAATTATTCGAATTGACCAACGGGGGGATATTATTTCCTTCCTGCCTATTTTGCCTTCATTTGTGTGTGCCTTTACGAAAAATAGAGGACAAAACTATAAACATTGATGCTTATCTACACCGCTTATGTTGAGAAATTTAGGAAAATTTCTTCAACGAAATTTTTCCGGAAAATTTCTCTTTGTAGAGGTGCTACTTACTTTACTCAACTATAGCGCCTTCTAAATTATAAGTCTTTGCATTGTTCTTGATTTATTGAAAATGACCCGGAAATTTTCAGAACATTTCCAACTTGAAAATTATTTTCAAGATGGAAATTTGCTTTCATTTTAATTTTCGCTTTGGAAACTTTTGCATCAAAATTTTCCTTAGGTACAGGTGGTATCGTCTTACATATTGTTCTTGATTAATTGAAAGTGACCCGGAAATTTTCTGGAAATTTTCAAATTGAAAATTTGAACACTAAACAAACCTGCGTAACTAGCGTTGGTTACGGCTGAAAGTTTCGGCTTTATAATTTTTCGAATATCGAAATTTTTTGTAAAGGTACTTACTAGTAACGTACTACTAAAAGTTTCCGCTTTGGAAATTTGAATAACGAAATTTTCCCTAAAGGGACAGAACTTGAAAATTTTCACGTGCCCAACAGTAAACAAACCTGCGTAACTATCGTCGGGCACGGCGGAAAGTTACTGCTTTGGAAACTTTTGAATTACAAAATTTTTCCTGAAGATACAAGTGGTGTATTCTTAAATATTATCTGTGATATATTGAAAATAACGCGGAATGTTTCAGGAAATTTTCAAACTAAAAATTTTCACGTGCTCAACACTAAACAAACCTGCGTAACTCGCGTTTGTCACGCCGGAAAGTTTCCGCTTTATAATTTTTTCAATATCGAAATTCAGGTACAAGTAGTGTCGTCATAAATATTGTCTTTGATTTACTTATTGAAAATGACATAGAAAGTTTCAGGAAATTTTTAACTTGAAAATTTTCATGTTCTCAACACTAAACAAGCCTGCGCAACTAGAGTTGCGCACGGCGAAAAGTTTCCGCTTTGGAAATTTGAATATAGAATTTTTCCTTGAAGCTCCAGGTGGTATCGTCTCAAATATTGTTTTTCATTTATTGAAAACGACCCGGAAAGTTTCAGGAAATTTTCATATGCTCAGCACTAAACAAACCTGCGCAACTAGCGTCGGGCACGGCGGAAAGTTACCGCTTTGGAAACTTTTGCATTTCAAAATTTTTCCTGAATATATAAGTGGCGTCATCTTAAATATTGTCTGTGATTTATTGAAAATAACTCGGAAAGTTTCAGGAAATTTTCAACTTGAAACTTTTTACGTGCCCAACACTAAACAAAGCTGCGTAACTCGCGTTGGTCACGCCGGAAAGTTTCCGCTTTATAATTCTTTGAATATCGAATTTTTTTATAAAGGTACAAGTAGTGTCTTCTAAAATACTGTCTTGGATTTACTTATTGAAAATGACATGAAGTTTCAGGAAATTTTTAATTTGAATATTTTCACGTGCTCAACACTAAACAAGCGTAACTAGCGTTGGGCAAGGCGAAAAGTTTCCGCTTTGGAAACTTGAATATCGAAATTTTCCCTGAACGTACAGGTGGTGTCGTCTTAAATATTGTCTTTGATTTATTGAAAACGACCCGGAAAGTTTCAGGAAATGTTCAACTTGAAGATTTTCGTGAGCCTAACTCTAAACAAACCTGCGTAACTCGCTTTGGACAGAGCGGAAAGTTTCCGCTTTGGAAACTTTTGAATATTGAAAAATTCCGTAAAGGTGCGCAAGTGGTGTCTTAAATATTGTCTTTGTAATTGTCTTGCAAATGACTCGGAAAGTGTCAGGAAATATTTAACTTTTTCATGTGCTCAACACTAAAAAAACCTGCGGTACTAAAGTTGGTTTCCACTTTATAAACTTTCGTGAAGGTACAGGTTATGTCGTCTTAAATATTCTCTATGGTTTATTGAAAATAACCCGGAAAGTTTCAGGAAATTTTCAAACTAAAAATTTTCACATGCCCAACACTAAACGAACCTGCGTAACTCGCGTTGGTCACGCCGGAAAGTTTCCGCTTTATAATTTTTTGAATATCGAAATTCAGGTACAAGTAGTGTCGTCTTAAATATTGTCTTTGATTTATTTATTGAAAATGACATGAAAAAATTTTCATGTGCTCAACACTAAACAAGCCTGCGTAACTAGCGTTGCGCACGGCGAAAAGTTTCCGCTTTGGAAACTTGTATATCGAATTTGTCCTTGAAGCTACAGGTGGTGTCATCTTAAATATTGTATTTGATTTATTGAAAACGACCCGGAAAGTTTCAGGAAATTTTCAACTTGAAAATATTCATGTTCTCAGCACTAAACAAACCAGCGAAACTATAGCGTCGGGCACGGCGGAAAGCTACCGCTTTGGACACTTTTGCATTTCAAAATTTTTCCTGAAAATACAAGTGGTGTCGTCTTAAATATTGTCTGAGATTTATTGAAAATAACCCGGAAAGTTTCAGGAAATTTTCAAACTAAAAATATTCACTTGCCCAACAGTACGCCGGAAAGTTTCCGCTTTATAATTTTTTGAATATCAAAATTCAGGTACAAGTAGTGTCGTCTTAAATATTGTTATTGATTTATCTATTGAAAATGACATGAAAAGGTCCAGGAAATTTTTGACTTGAAAATTTTCATGTGCTCAACACTAAACAAGCCTGCGCAACTAGCGTTGCGCACGGCGAAAAGTTTCCGCTTTGGAAACTTGAATATCGAATTTGTCCTTGAAGCTACAGGTGGTGTCATCTTAAATATTGTATTTGATTTATTGAAAACGACCCGGAAAGTTTCAGGAAATTTTCAACTTGAAAATTTTCATGTTCTCAGCACTAAAAAAAACAGCGAAACTATAGCGTCGGGCACGGCGGAAAGTTACCGCTTTGGAAACTATTGCATTTCAAAATTTTTCGTGAAAATACAAGTGGTGTCGTCTTAAATATTGTCTGAGATTTATTGAAAACGACCCGGAAAGTTTCAGGAAATTTTCAACTTGAAAATTTTCACGTGCCCTACACTAAACAAACCTGCGTAACTAGAGTCGGGCACGGCGGAGAGTTACGGCTTTGGAAACTTTTGAATTTCAAAATTTTTCCTGAAGATACAAGTGATGCATTCTTAAATATTATCTGTGATTTATTGAAAATAACCCGGAAAGTTTCAGGAAATTTTTAAACTAAAAATTTTCACGTGCTCAACACTAAACAAGCCTGCGCAACTAGCTTTGGGCACGGCGAAAAGTTTCCGCTTTGGAAACTTGAATATCGAATTTTTCCTTGAAGCTACAGGTGGTGTCGTCTTAAATATTGTCTTTGATTTATTGAAAACGACCCGGAAAGTTTCAGGAAAATTTCAACTTGAAAATTTTCACTTGCCCAACACTAAACAAACCTGCGTAACTAGCGTCGGGCACGGCGGAAAGTTACCGCTTTGGAAACTTTTGCATTTCAAAATTTTTCGTGAAAATACAAGTGGTGTCGTCTTAAATATTGTCTGAGATTTATTGAAAACGACCCGGAAAGTTTCAGGAAATTTTCAACTTGAAACTTTTCACGTGCCCAACACTAAACAATCCTGCGTAACTCGCGTTGGTCACGCCGGAAAATTTCACCTTTATAATTTTTTGAATATCGAAATTTTTTATAAAGGTACAAGTAGTGTCTTCTTAAATACTGTCTTGGATTTACTTATTGAAAATGACATGAAGTTTCAGGAAATTTTAACTTGAAAATTTTCATGTGCTCAACACTAAACAAGCGTAACTAGCGTTGGGCAGGGCGAAAAGTTTCCGCTTTGGAAACCTGAATATCGAAATTTTCCCTGAACGTACAGGTGGTGTCGTCTTAAATATTGTCTTTGATTTATTGAAAACGACCCGGAAAGTTTCAGGAAATTTTCAACTTGAAGATTTTCGTGAGCCTAACTCTAAACAAACCTGCGTAACTCGCTTTGAACAGAGCGGAAAGTTTCCGCTTTGGAAACTTTTGAATATTGAAATATTCCGTAAAGGTGCGTAAGTGGTGTCTTAAATAGTGTCTTTGTAATTCTCTTGCAAATGAGTCGGAAAGTTTCGGGAAATTTTTAACTTTTTATGTGCACAACACTAAAAAAACCTGCGGTACTAAAGTTGGTTTCCACTTTATAAACTTTCGTGAAGGTACAGGTTATGTCGCCTTAAATATTCTCTTTGGTTTATTGAAAATTAGCTGGAAAGTTTTAGGAAATTTTTAACTTATGTATGTGCCCAACACTAAACAAACCTGCGTAACCTACGTTGGGTACGGCGGAAAGTTTCAGTTTTGGAAACTTTCCGTAAAACTTCTCCACGAAATGTTTCAAGGTCAGTACGGCGTGCTAGACCCCTGCCTTATACGCCGCGGTGAGAGTTCATAGGTGGAACTTGTATTTGAAGACAAATTCGGCGTAGGACAGGAAGTGTGATGTTATGAAGGATTTCGACTAATGCTGCCACCTGTGAGTCGGTGGGTAAAGTTTCGGCGCTGCCACCTGTGAGTCGGTGGACAAAGTTCTGCCACAATACTCCCCTCCCTGTGACAACGAGGACGGCAGATGTATGATGGGATGGAAACGTGGCTCTTTTTTGCGAATTGAGGGGACGAAGTTGTGTTGCTGTTGCTTGAGCGAGTTGAGTGATCAAAAATGTGCCAGTGTTGCCGAGAATGGTACCAGAGGAGTGATGTGTGTGAGATTATTCCGGGTTGCAGTGAGTGAAGAGAGAGTTTTCTGGATATTGTGTGCGGTGGGTATGAGAGAGATGCTGCTGTGGTAGTCTCGTGGCGTTGAAGCGTTCCTTGTTGCGGCCTTTTACTCGGAATTACGCGTTGATTTTGTCGAAAGTCACCAATTATGGTATTGTAAATGATGAGTTATGAATGGGAAATGTATTCCTAAAAAAGATTTTTGTTACTCACGGAAACACCACTATGACGATCTGAGATCGTTGTAGCTGTATTTGAAGACAAATTCGGCGCAGGAAAGGCGGTGTGATGTTATGAAGGATTTCGACTAATGCTGCCACCTGTGAGTCGGTGGGTGAAGTTTCGGCGCTGCCACCTGTGGTTCGGTGGATGAAAATCCTCCACAGATAGTTGTATACAAAAAATATATATAATTACACTGATGAAGAGGTTATTTTTTTCCTCCATTTGAAATATGACACTTCGCTAGAGCCTAAACAAAGAACTGACGGTACCCATCCATACATTGCGGATGCTTTTTTCAAATTTGTAGTATTATTTTTTATTTTGATTCAATGGCCTTTCAACTTTTTTATTCATCGATTAGTTTTTCTCATTATCTTCTATTTTTTTTTCTCATTTGGGTTTTCATCTTCTTTTAACTTCCTCACTCCCAACTATGTTATTTTATTTAGCATGTTTCGCATCTATCTGCAGTTAAATACTCATGTTTGGTTAATAAAGATATATATAGAGTTCGGAGTAAAAATTCTGGAACGTAGCCAGTCCAGTCCACTACTGGCCACTCGGTCTGGATTACTGGCAAGAAGCAATACACTCGGAATAGTTAATTGAAACACAGATCCGGCGACGCGGTGCCTAGATAATGACGTTTTGCAGCACGCCGCCGGATTATCCATCCTCCGAACTTTCGGTACACTTTTGTCTCTGCACGGAATATTTAACTTGATAAAGCGACTCCGTCTTTTGAGGGAGTTTCTGTTTCGGACAAAGTTATCTTTGGAAAAGCTGCTCCAAGTAGATTCAATTTTACCGTTTCGTGTAGTGGATGAGAGAAGGGCAAAATCGGACGAGAAAGGAGGCGAGATGTTTCGTAATGAAGACCAACCTGCAAAGGAATGTGAGCGACCATTTAATTCTATTAGGTCCTCGAAAAATGTGAACCATCAAAGGGCCAGTTCAGCACTGAAACCGATTAATTAAAGCGGAACACGTCGCGGACTCAGATGCGAGTGGCAGACTGCGCCTAATGGACCACTCGAACTCGTTGAAAAGGTCTCGTGATGTCAAATGCATCGCCGAAGGGTTATTCCCAGGAAATACGCCCTTTTTACGATGCACGCGGCGAGAGGCTGTCGCAACCTCAACGTCGATCCGAAACATCCCCCAGATATCGGACCCGGGGGCCCCACCGCATCCGAACGGTTACCTGATGACGTACTCCCGGAAATTAAACTGTGACGTACCCATAATTAAAGGCCAGCCACTGCTGGTCATATCGTTCCGTGTATAATGAAGCCCTGTGAATGGCTTTTAAGGGACCGAATGGCGTCGTTGCCGGCGTGAACTTGAAGGGTACAGATCGTTTAATTTCTGAGTACACCAGGAGAACACGCGCTTAAACAATAAGTTAACAAATTATTGAAAAAGTGAAATAGGTTGTTGTCTGTTGCCAAAACTGTGAAGATTTGAAAGTATCTAATAACCTCTTAATTATGCTCGGGCTTTCCTGATAGAATGGTGATGGCATGTGGAACTGGACTCTTGGAGACTTGCTAAAAAAAGTTGCTTGTCAAGATCTCCAAAAAAAAATTCTTAAGTAAATTAAAGAAACTGGTCTCTAGTTACCAGATGCTGCTGAAAAACCGCTTTAGCCAATCAGTGACTACAGAAGTTCCAACTTTTGACTTCTAAACATTGTCCTGTTACTCAGATGTTTAAATGAGACTTAAAAGTAACAAAAACGTATTTTTTCTAATTTTGACATATATAGTGGCACTTTTCAATACTGATGACAGTGACGTAACGTCCTACTTTTCGTAACTTGTTACGAAAAGTAAAATCTTTCGTAACTGGTGATGAAAAGTTCGCTTCACCACCAGTTGCAGGTTTCGGTTGTGGCACACCGTTGCTATAGTTTTACGGTATTATGTAGATAAAAAGTGGTTTAAAAGTAAATATTGAAGTTTAATAATAATAACTCTCTCTCTAAGTAGGTATTTGTAGTCAAAATTAGAAAAAATCCTGTATGAAACACGTGACGAAAAGCCTTTTTTGTGTATCTCATTCAAATTGCGGAAACTCGCTGCGCTCGTCCCGCAAACATTCATTCGTTACACGAAATCGGACTTTTCGTAACTGGTTACATAAATAGCTATTTTCTACGAAGCTAACATTATCATCCTCGGACATTAAGGCGTCCTTTCAACAGCCCCTTATAACTTATCGACCTACTTGTAGAATGTTTTAAAGAAGCTTTCAAGGTCTTCTGGATACCATGCGCACATTCTATCAGAAGAGACAAATTGTCTTGTCAATGCAACGGGTTACTGTCACTACAAAAAGTTAACATTGTTAACGTCTTGGTTGTGAAACGTTAAGGGAAAATTATGGAGAAACAGAAGACTCAGAAAGAGAGAGAAGCATTGACAAGAAAAAAAAACGACATATTTATTTTAATTCTTTTCGACTGTATGTTGGTTCTCACTAGCGCAGCCAACGCTATTTAAGTCCAAGAGGCCTGTTTTAAACTTGTTGATTCTCCCTATATAACCAGTATCCCCCATAGCAACCAGTAATCGCATATTGAGAGATTTTTGACTGTTATTGATAAATTAAATTCGTTGATCAGGAATTAACCCTATGATGGACTTAATGAACCCTGAAGAGGACCAGTTGGCAAATTTAGAATAACAGCATGTGATGAAGAAGTCGCAAAATTCGTGAGTGGTAATGACATTGGCATGGATGTCTTATACTACTATAATCAGACGGAGATCATATAATAAATGATCTCTGTCTGTTGGGTAATCTTCATGTAAGACAGTGAGGCACGGTCAAGCAGGATTTGTTAAATCTTCATTCCCTATGGCTGATTGGTGATGGCACCACCAGATGGCGACACTTTGTAGGGGACTAAGTGTAAAATTAAAACGCAATAAACCTGGAAACATTCGGCAACATTGGTCTCGTCCCTCTGGACCTCGCGAGTGATTAATGTTCGGGCCAACATGCTTTACATCGACCTGTCCATATATCATGACCCGGACGATACACCATTAAACTGGGTTTTCAATTTTGGAGTTTGTACCCAATAGATATAGATCGCTGTAAACTGGCAAATATGCGAACGTTATTCCCCTGAAGGGGGTTAATGGGGGGGGGGGGGTAATTATCGGAGCGGGGGGAGCACTTAAAATCGTTCCGCGTTTGAGGTGTATCTGTATCGCCAAGTTTCCTGCATAATGCATAAAGTAGCGTAATTAAAAACTTTGGAACTATGGATGAATACCCACTCTAGGGCCCGACCGATGCAAAAGTTCATAATTAAAAAACTTCGGCGCCTTTCACTGGGGAATGATGGGTATTTTTTTTTTATAATATAAGCGGAACTGGGGAAACATGGGCCACAAATATCTCAGTTTTGTGTGTATGAAGTTTCCGGGGTTTCGTGGTAAGTCAAACGGATGAAATTGTTGTAGCACCGCGCCATTAAACTGCGATTACTCCATGTCGAGAGCAGAGAACTATTTCGGGAGGGTTTTCATCTGGAGTGGTGTAGTAATGGTACGGTTAGACACCATTTTTTTTTGTTGCAATTTAGAGAACCAAAGCTTTTCGTGCACGTCTCTGGCAATACGGGGCTTAGCTAGAGGCACGCAATTACGTTTTTAAACGTTCAATGGAAAAACGAAATCCATTTATATGGCCGAATTATTTGTTTGAATGGAGAAAATGCTGCTTCGTGATGTCTATTCATCGCATTTTTCCCGCTCGAGCTGAGCATCACGGGGTGATTTATGATTCTGCAACGGGACGTCAAATTACACATTTCTAATCCGTAACCCCTCTCCGTAATTCACGGGCATTAATAGCCAAACTCAGGTCTCCTTATGTGTAATTCTCGTTATTTTTAAGACACCCCGGGCGCAAATCGCTCTAATGGAAATAATCGGCGGTCTCATGTGGCGAAAACCCATTTCTGACAGCTTAAGCTCAAATGAGAAATATTTGGGTATACAGAAAAACACCCGCGTATAATCAATTAAATCCGTTTTGGATCAGAAGCCTTGGCATTCTTATTAAAACGGGGGGTGAGATGGAGAATTTGGGGGTGATACTACATTATCGGAGTGGCAGCACACAACCAAAGATTTTTTACTTTAGTAGGGTAAAAAAATCGGTCCAACAGTGCACTGTATTATACAGAAGAGACTATTTTAGGCACATATTTTAACATATACAGGGTGGACCAGAAAAATGTGACGTCATATAATGTAATATTTTTAAATGTACATTCTACTAGATTTTGATAGATCTGAGAGCTCTTACTTGGCCCTGATAATTTGACCCTATTGCAGGCAGTTGTTTAAATGAAATTAATTAAAAACGCAAAAACAATGAATTTTTTGTGCATGCTGTAACATGCAATGAAAACAGCATTTTCTGAGACATCATATACTATCTAAAATAAAAATCAATGCCATATATATTATAAATATACTAAAACCAAACAAATATAATCGATTACTGTAGATTTATATTCGAAAAATCTAAATTATTCATGTTAAGCAAGTGGGGCTTTCGAACCTACTCGTAAACCTAAATTTGGAAGTCTATTTTTCGTGTATTGCAGCCTATTACAGCTTATATCTCGTTTTGATGAAGATATTTCAGAAAATCTATAAGAGCAGCTAGGAAAACAGAAGAGTGGAGCTACATTTTACGCTTATTTCTAAACGTCTAGGTTTAATAGTAACAGAGCACGGGAGGTTCAAAAATGAGGTATGGTGCACTTTTTTTAATTTTCTCGTAAACTATAAAAGAGCTCGCTTTGATTATTCTATCTGATACTCCGCAATGACCTCTTTATATAATATTTGACATGCATATTGAAAGATCTTACTGTCTTCGAAATAGACCGAAACATTTAAAAATTTAAAACATTTAAAGGAGTAAATCGTCGACATTTTTGGCCAAAACCCAATGTCATAAATTTAAAAAAATAAGTTTCACATTATGAAAGGAAAAGAATATGTAAAAATATGCAAAATTTGAGTTTTTACTTCAAAATAGAGTCTAAAATGTGTAATTTTTCCACTTCTTTTTTGACAATCTGACCCTACAAAAGTTTAAAAAAAAATGAAAAAATGTTGTGACTGAACTATTAGGTACAGATGAAAATTTGATGCGCCATTGGATTCTACGTAACAAAAACTACTAAAAAGCAAATTTACTTTTCATGAGACTATAAAGATAAACGACTTTCTAAATAAGACTGTGAAGGCTTTCACGGCCGGTCAAAATACAATTTACAGTGTTTTCCGTGACGTTGGGTCTACAGCTGCGGCAGACATTATCAAAGGCGATAAGGCAATAAACGAAGTGATCTCCCGTGCTTCCCGACGTTGACTGATTCGACTGTAGTGAGCTCCGTGGAATTTAATCAAGGACATGGTATCGGATGAAATGACTAAGCTTAAAAAATCAGAAGGCTTGCCATCAACGCTATACGGTTTGCCAAAGATCCACAAACTGGGTGTGCCACTGAGACCTATCGTGAACACCATAGTAAGCCCGACCTACGAAATCGCGAAACACCTCACAAAACTGCTGCAACGTAAAATAGTCGAAAAACTGCATTTTTTGACTCTTTCTCCAGGAGAAATTCTCGATAGTCTCTCGATAGCTTCGATGTTATTTCGCTCTTCACGACGGTATCCATTAAGGAAGCTATGGAAAATATTAACCAGGAATTTCCACAAAATATTGCCAAGTTGTTCCAACACTGCCTAACCACTACGTATTTTCAATAGAAGGAAGATCTCTACGAACAAACTGATGGTGTAGCTATGGGCAGCCCCCTTAGTCCAGCCATTTTATGGAAATTTTCGAGGCCAATGCGTTGGCAACGGCAAATAAGAAACGAAAGTGTTGGTTCCGATACGTGGACGACGCCTTTCGTTATTTGGAGCCATGGCGAGGGCGAACTTCAAAACTTACTCTTACCCATCACCCCAAAAACTCAATTCACTATGGAGATAGAAAAGGAAGGACGGCTACCCTTTTTGGATGTTTTGGTAACAAGAAGGCCGAATGGGAAGCTGGCGTACACCGTATGTACCAGTAGTGACCTCTCTCCGAAGGTCACGACATTCTTTTCAACAGTTGAGACTAGGGGAAGGGGAGGAGTTTGAGATCTTTAAACACGACAACAATTTCAACAAGAAGGAGAAAGTTTCTAAATGCAGACTGAAGCGAGTTCTAAGACATACTTCAAGTGCGCCGAAACACCGCGACACCACTACCCCCACCTTAGTCTCTCCCTTCCACTGCAGCACAACGGCGGAGGAATAAATACTACGGAGCTCACCACCGTCGAATTAGTCAAGGTCGGGAAGCACGGGAGATCATTTAGCCCATTGCTGGGATGAATGCTGCCGCAGCTGTAGACGAAACTTCAGAAAGAAATTCCATTGGATCATGGCTTCAAAGACCGGAAAACGCTTTAGATTGGTCTTTCTAGATACTTAAATTACCAAAAATCACCTTGCGGATCAAAAACCAAAAGGGCTATGGAAATTGTGTTGGAGTCAACTTTAATTTCACAAAGCATGTAGCAACTGGCACGAAATTCGCAAAATGGGATATTCCCATTCAGGTTTTTTGGCCCTTAGTGGCCATAGAATGTTCATTTGTTCTCAACCCATCTCCTCTTTGTTCATGTCACGAAGATTGGCAAATATCATCGAAGTTGAATTTCCAAGGGTATTATCATTGAAGTCAAATTTCCAAGGCTATTGAAATGTCAAACTTCTGTGAATGCATGATACTACATACGAAATTTTCAGCGTCCAGTACGAGTTATAAGAATCATCAAAATCTAAAAAAAAAATAGAGGGTGTCCTTTTTGAAAATATTACGTTATATGAGGTCACACTTTTCTTTTCTGGGTAGCCCTGTATATGTAAAAATGTTTTCCTAAAATTGACCCTCTTCAATAGAGTTGCAAGAGGTCTCCTTTAAAAGGAAATCTTTTACCCTACTAGTTCTCGTAACATTTCGTTGCCTGTATACAGGGTGTTTCTTAATGATAGGCCTTAATTCCGTATGCCTAAAAGAAAGCCTGGTTTTCGATATAGAGTAAGTAACCCCCTCTGTAGTGTAACATGTGAACGTTTTCGATTGGTGGCTATCACTATTTTCACCTATATTTGGTATCGGAAGGTAATGACCTAAAAATACTCTGACTTTCCAAGAGTAATAACTTATAACCCAAGTTAATTAATTTTTTTTTTACTTTTCAAATAAATTTCCAACTACATGGAACCATTAAAGGTCAAATCTATTTACAGCATGGCTCTTGGTTCCAGTGGACACATAGCATTTGTTTCCGTGAAAAATTTGCTCTAAATTTTAAAGGAAACAGAGTTTGAAATCGCTCAACAACCCAGGGAATCCTCTATCAACATGCGGAGTTTACAGGGTTCCATGCAGATCAACACGAGAATTATGGAACATAAAAGGAGTTGCAAGCTGGGACGAACACAAAATTCAGCAGAAGCAGAATATAAGCCATTCATTTATAATAATTGTCATCAAGTAAGCCTTGGAAATTTGACTTTGACATCTTTGTCGTATCTTCTCAATATGTGCTAAAAGGAGATGGGTATAAAAAAATGCAGGTTTCAAAGGGAACTAGATGAGTAAAATAAGTTAATGAATAATATGCTCTCTCTCTCTCTCTCTCTCTCTCTCTCTCTCTGGAGGTGACAGTGCTAGGGAAAAAACTAACTATAAAAACCATTGAGATCTTCAAGCATGAGAACAACTTCAACAAGGAAAAGAAAATTGGGGCCTTAAATTCAGACTGGAAGTCAGTTCTACGTTACAAGTCATGTGTCCCACCCTTTCCCCAGCCCCTCCACTACAGCTTGGCGGTAAAAGTATAAATACGACAGAGTGTTCTGAGGTCACTTTACCCATTGCCTCAGTGAATTTGGTAACGTCCGTCGCAGTTGTGGACTAAACGTCACAAGGAAATTTTATCGGACAACAGCTTCAAAGCTCGAAAAACACTTTCCAATGTTCTTTGACGGGTCGCGAAAGTCTTCACACTTTGCTAAGAGTAAATTTCAGATAACTAAAAGCCTGGGTAACTGCAGATTCTGCTTAATTTGTGGAAATTTGCCAATTCTAGTTCTTGGAAAAGGATTATGGGTAAGTTATAAGAGCAGCATAGATATATTTGAATAGAGAACACTACTTAATCGTTAATAATATTGTTTTTATATTAGTCATTAGGACACAAGAAAGATTTTGTTATTACACAGTATCACCCCGCTAACTCTAACATCAGCTGAATCACCTTCCTTGCAATTGCAACGACTTAAATTCCACAATTGAGGGGCGAATAGTTGCACATGGGGCAGGAAAAAAATGAGTCATCCGGATCAGTCTGTGAAGTCGAAGAAAGACCGTTGTATTCGGGTACAACCATAAAATCAGGGTACCATCCGCCACCCACCGAGTCGGCGCATTTTTCGGTTAAAAAGGGCATTTTTACAGGCGCCCTTCTCTGTTCGATTAAAATAAAAAACGCATTAAGTATCAACACGTTTCGGAGTCTGATAAATGAGGGTTCTTTGTTTATTAGGAGGGACCAGCACTCGGCTATTTATTGCTACGTACCCGGGGGGGTGCCCGTAAAAAACACAAAGATGCGATTTACATAAAATTGGTTATGTTAATGTCGTTCGCTGACAGGTCGCTTATTTGCTTTTTACGAGGGAATAAATTAGGAACCGTGGTCGCTATTGATAAAATTTGAGGCCCCCGGTCCCGACGTCAGAAGCTATATTGAACAGTAATAATTTACACTTGGCAGTAGTGGCAAAGTTAAATTTAAACTGCCAGCCACTGAATGATTGATGTTTTAGGTTGTCGTTCACCCTTCGTTCCTCCGAAACCGACACACATATTGGCAACAAATTCTTGGTGTAACGGGTAATAGTTTTTGGATGTCTATATCGAGTTTTTAAAGCGTTTTTCTTTTATCAAATTTTCCATTCTGTTCCTGGCCCAGTTGAAAGTTGCT
Source organism: Taphrorychus bicolor (assembly GCA_951812265.1). Lineage (NCBI taxonomy): Eukaryota > Metazoa > Arthropoda > Insecta > Coleoptera > Curculionidae > Taphrorychus > Taphrorychus bicolor. Next base: position 33,272,975 of record OX638300.1, on the reverse strand, counting down.
CGTTGGAAATTCAATTCCTCCACATAATTCAAAAACCGTCACACCCTCATTCTTTCGCGTATCGAGCAAAAATTCAAAATCTATCCACGTCTGCTCGATTCGGGAATGCATTATTGATGCCGCCCCCATAAAACACCAGACGTATAAAACATCTTTACAAAATAGTCGTATGACAGGCATTCGGGGCCGGCAATATGTCCCCAGGGAGCGTGCGAGCGCGTCCCGTCCTCTAATATGGACTTACGTCCATGGTAAATAAATCTGGAAAGTTTGGCGGACGGATTGAAATAAATCGGTCTTGTTTATGTGAGTTGCTCTTTTCGCGTGTACGGACGTCTTGGCTTTGGCCGGGAGGCGGTAATTTATCACTTGGGAAATGCGTTTAAGGCGAAATTTATAAAACTCGTGTCACACCTTTGTCGACTGGAATTAGAGTAACTACAATGACGGCGTCGATCCATCACGTTCCGCGTAAGGGCGTCGGGGTGGCTTTCATATTCGGTGGACTCACGCGGTTTGCACCAACCAAAAAAACTGCAAAAACTGGTCCAGTTGTCACATAATGGGTATCAACCCTCCATTAAAAAACCGCGCGGTGAAAATTTATGTCCCGTTAGATTGCGTGCTTATCGGGAAAAGTTTATATAAAAAGGGAAAATGGAAAAAGCTTGATATAGTGGAAAACTTTCCATATTTGGGGTTGCGTGCACAAATATTTTTCATTCGTGCGACGTTAATATGAAGTCGGCAACGACGCATTTTATCCAGGCAATTTTTTAAACTCCACGCCATTCGAACGGATTACACGGAGCTGGGACATGCAACCGGTCAGCGTTCTTTCATATTTCCATCACAGACGGGACACAAAGAAATGTATCAAGGAGTATACGACACCTGACACGCGGATATGCGAGAGGATAAAAAATGATCCCAACATTTATTACCGAGCAAAAAAAGTCGTTTAGAGCAGGTAGACGAGTCAGGCAACTTTCGTACACCCAGGAATTTGTGCCCTTTTATGATAAAGGTATTCAGGAAGGACGGTGGAAAATTGAATTTTTTTTCGCCCCACGGGGGTTTTCTTTGCGTGTTTGATCTCTAATGATAAATTGGTGCAGGCTACTCCAACTAGAGATTGCAGTAGTGGAAGTGTCAAAGGTTTTTTTTTTGTGTTGGTATTGTAGGAAATGGCAACAGCGCTTTATGAAGAAGACTTACTTATTAAGATATTGGATTTCACACAAGACATCATGGTGCATTAGAAAATTAGGTCATTTTTTTAAATATGTCATATCGTATTGTAACAACTTTTTATTAAAAAAATTTACTGCAGCGTTTGGGAACCAATGAAATACAAATCGAAGTTTAACTAAAGAACAGGGTCACAGCTACAATGGAGCTCTGTCACGGTTGACTCAAGCTTGGGGGCCCCATACGAAGGGTTTCATTTGAAGTGAGAATTCTGAATGGTGTGATAGTGCGGGAGCAAAGTCATGAAGTATTTTGCCCCGAAGAGCAGGGGACAGGGCAGGGGCCAGCAGAAGCCCCAATGGCCGTAGCTACACCCGAACAATAATGAAATAAGAATACAAGGTAAGAAATCCATTGTTTCTACCCTATGCAGGACCGGCCTTGTAATGAAGTGTTGTTACAGGGTTATATGTTAATAACGTCCTTCTTGCTTCAAATTTTAAATGGATAGGGGTAGGTTTTCGGGAATAGGCCGAAATGAAGCGAGGTCTCGTTTAAAAATGTTTTGCCAAAGTTTCGACTGTATATTGTAATATTCTTCAGAACTTTTTTTTTAGTTGAGAATATTTCTAGTCGAGGCTCCATTGAAGCAAAACGCCGTTTCCTCTACCCGTAAGAAACAAAATAAATAAAAACGATTTAATTCGAGAAGGCAGGGCCTGTTTGGTATCGTTTCTACTCTCCATTATGGCGTCGGAATATGATGACGTGCCGTAGATGGGAAATGTATTCCCAGAAAAGATTTTTGTTATTTAGAGAAACACCACTGGAACGACCTGAGATCCTTAGAGCCTATGTATGTGGTGTTGGCGTTTCGTCCCGCTGTCTACCCTAGACTCGTCAGTAAGGCGGAGTAGACCTTTGCCTTATACGCCGGGGTGAGAGTTCATAGCTGGAACTTGTATTTGAAGACAAAAAAAGGCGTTGAAAAGGCGGTGTGATGTTATGAAGGATTTCGACTAATGCTGCCACCTGTGAGTCGGTGAGTGAAGTTTCGGCGCTGCCACCTGTGAGTCGATGGATGAAGCTCCGCCACAATACTCTACTCCCAGTGACAACGAGGAAGGAAGATGTTCGATGGGAGAGAAGCGAGGCTGTTTTTGCGAACTGAGGGGACGAAGTTGTGCTGCTGTTGCTTGAACGAGGAGAGTGATGAAAGATGTGCCAGTGTTGCCGAGAATGGTACTAGGGAGTGATGTGTGTAAGATAGTTCCGCGGTAATCTCTGAGTGAAGAGAGTTTGCTGGATGCTGCGTGCTGTGGGTTTGAGAGAAATGCTGCTCTGTTAGTCTCGTGGCGTTGGAGCGATTCTTGTTGCGGCCTCGTGCTCGGAAGACTGCGTGTTGCTTTTGTCGAGGGTCATCAACTATGGCGTCGAAAATGACGTGCTATGATGGAAAATGAATTTCCACAAAAGATGTTTGTTATTCAGAGAAACACCTCTGGGACAACATGAGATCGTTACAGCCTATGTATGTGGCGTTGGTGTTTCGTCCCGGGGTTTACCCTGGGTTCATCAGTAAGGCGTAGTAGACCTTCGCCTTATACGCCGGGGTGACAATTCATAGCCGGAACTTGTATTTGAAGACAAATTCGGCGCAGAAAAGGCGGTGTGATGTTATGAAGGATTTCGACTAATGCTGCCACCTGTGAGTCGGTGAGTGAAGTTTCGGCGCTACCACCTGTGAGTCGGTGGACGAAGTTCGACCACACCATTATTGACATAACCATGTTCTTAACAAAAAAAAAGGCCTGAGGAAGACTGCAATATACAATCGAAACGTCGGCAAATTTATAAATGAAAGCATGTTCTATATGAACCGCAAAACTCCGGAAGCAAATCCGGAGGTTGGTAATGATCACTGAACTGCTCAAGCATTGCTTTTTTTTTATGGTTTTTACTAGTTTTGGTGACGGAAATTCAACACTCATCGTTTATGTAATCTGAAGTAATAATATATTACTTGCTCAAAGAATGGACCTAGAATATTAAGAAATTACAAAATTTAGAGATGTAGATGCAGAAGTTATTTGGTCTAAAATTGGAGTTTATTTTTGGTGACACACGAATTTTGTTCAGAAGTGTACCTCAGAATTAAAACAGAATAAAAACAGTTTTGTTGGTACCAGTGAATGAATTTGTGTAGTAACTAGATTAAGTTGGCAGCCACATATTCATCTCAATTTGTTTTATGTCATTTAAGTGTCAACTGTCTATACCGGAAAAAGTCCGTTGGAGGACTCTCTTTCTTTCTCTTGTTTTATTGACGATGGCGGACACTAATTTTACGCGTTGTTAGTTGTTTTAAAATAATTTTATTTGTAATTTCAGAAACTACAAAAATATAAATTAGTAATCTTGTGTGTGTTTAGAACCACAGGAGTTAACAACTACATGAATAGATAGCCTGAGGCAGGCACGACAGTTTAAAATTTGATGTCAAAAAATAGTCACTTCATGATAGATCGATTAGGTCAGGAGCTGCTGTTGGACTTTTTTAAGGCCTTCAACTCCTGTAATTTTTAGTAAGTTTTATGAATCTGAAAAAATGTGATTTTTTTGTTGATTTCGAGAAACGAATCTGAATATTAATATTTTGAGCTCGTAATCAACAAATTAACCAACGACTTTTCAAAAACCATTAAAACCTTAAATAAAATCTCCAAAACATGCAGGACGGTATTCCCATAGTACCAGATCGGTTAAAAACGTGCAGTATACACGCGAGCAGCCAATCAATTATGGATGCCGCTTACGTTCGGTGCTGTGCTACATCCAACAACTTTGTATTCCGTTTTATCTCAGAAATTTTTTATTGTCCAGTACGTACTTTAGGCCGGTTTTACGTTAAGGCCTTTTTATGCGCCATAAACGTTGCCTCTGTTGGTCCGCTTCGTAATGGATTAGTGGGTCAAGATGGCGAGAAACCAAAACTTGTATGAAAGATTATCAAGAGGCAAGCGAATATAACTACCATCTGGAAGCATTCTTTGATTTGTATATGGGACAGAGAACGCGTTAGTCGATCTTAAAACTGGGAGTCGTGGTTAATTTTGTCAACAGCGATATAAAATGCTTAAACGCTCGTAAATTTTTACTTAAACAGGATGGCCATAAATCTAACGAGTAGCAGAGCAACTGCCACGTGATCGTTGAGACATTAATTGCCTACTGGAGGTGTCTGCCCCGAATACTGCACTGTTTACCGAGCGGAATTAATTACGGAACAAAGTAACCCTCCCGAGTCCTTTTTTCCTTCAGAGGTCTCCTATAGTGACAAAGGACAACAACAATAGCAAAACCGCATTAATATTCATGAAAAGTGAAACTAGCACTATCCATCTCTGCCAACACGTCCGCGAGAGAGACAAAAATTAATACGCGGAGCGATACATCACCACCGGAGGACGGTCTCCGGTGGATCGAATCAGCCCTAAAAACAAAAACCCATCGGCTTTATCTTTGTTTGACCAGATCGGGGAGAAATTGATTGCGTCTGCACGATCTCCAGGGTGTAAATCTAAAAAGACAGCAACACTTGTCTTGCCTTGTTTTGAATGCGTTCAACAGCTTCGGCGAGCGGATTCGTGCTGCGAACAATAAACATGCTATCGAGTTCGGTTTTTCTGATGACGGTCGGTCCTTTGAATTTCGTTCTACCTGTGTTTCAGCTTAAGAAGCACCTCGATAGGTGTCGACGATATATGGTGACCGGCCATCGTGATACCAGAATACCATGCACAAGGGAGCCACTTGGTATTCCGGTATATTGCGGGATTCCAGTCAGTTTTAATTTATTTAGAGCATTTTTTGTAGAATGGTACAGTCCATTTCAGATATCGGTTTTATGGCTACTCTACCAATATAAAATGTCACTTTTATACAATCTAAAGTGTTTTCCGGGCTTTGAAGCCGTGGTCCAATGGAATTTCTTCCTAATGTTTCGTCCACAGCTGCGGCAGACTTTATCAAAGGGGATAAGGCAATAGGCGAAGTTTTTTCTATCTCCATAGTGAATTGAATTTTTGGGTTGAGAGTTGAGGTGTAAGAGGAAGTTTTGAAGTTCGCCCTCGCCATAGCTCGCAACAAAGATGTCGTCCACGTATCGGAACCAGCACTTTGGCCGTTTATTTGCCGTTGCCAATGCATTGGCAATATTGGCATCGAAAATTTCCATAAAATAGTTGGCTTTTACTGGACTGAGGGGGCTTCCCATAGCTACACTATCAATTTGATCGTAGAAATCTTCCTTCCATTGAAAATACGTAGTGGTTAGGCAGTGTTGGAACAACTCGGCAAAATCTTGTGGAAATTCCTGGTTAGTATGTTCCATGGCTTCCTTAATGGGTACCATAGTGAAGAGCGAAACAACATCGAAGCTAACGAGAATTTCTCATGGAGAAAGAGTCAAAGAATGCAATTTTTCCATAAAGCTGTTAATCAGCCTTATGATAGAACGTTTACGTTAACTTAACAGAGACGTTATATTAGGCTAACAGGGTTGTTGCAACGTAGGGTATATGTAAATTATAACAGAAATAATGTTAAATTTCGAGTTAACGCTTGTGTTGTGGTTAACATAAACGTTCTATCATAAGGCCGATTATTTCCTATTTTAGATTGCAGCAGTTTTGTGAGGTGCTTTGCGATTTCATAGGTCGGGCTTCCTATGGTGCTCACGATGGGTCTCAGTGGCACATCCGGTTTGTGGATCTTTGGCAAACCGTACAGCCTTGCTGGTAAAGCTTCTGATTTTTTACGCTTAGCCATTTCATCCGATGCCACGTCCCTGATTAACTTGTTGGTGGCCCTCAGAATCTGGGCGGTTGGATCACAAGTTAGCTTTTTGTAGGTGCTGGAATCGAACAGTGTCCTGATTTTTCCTTCGTAATCCGATGTTCTGAGCTTTCCTTTCTGCAAAGGTTAGATTGATTTTTGGTGGTTTTGCGCATTGTAGAATTAGTGACGTATCCATCCTTATTTGTTCAGCCGTCTGAATTGCCAGCTGCCGGATTCCGCTCTCCACATTTGCTATGATGTCTCACACAGGTATCCTGGATGGTGTTATGGCACAATTTCCTCCCTTATTCAGAACACTCAGCTCGTCTGTTGACAGTTTTTTGTCGCTTAAATTGACTACAACCTTGCGTTGACTCTCTTCGGATGTGAGGTTTAATGTGTCGGGCGAGTGGTTGGTGGCACTTAGTGCGTCAAATTTTTTCCTTTGTCGATTCGCTGCGACGGTTTGAGCTGCAATTTTTAGTTCATGTGTCAAACGATCCACTTTTTCCAGTCCCTCAATTGCAAACTGTTAGCTAGTTCTAAATTGACAAATAAAAGTTTTTTTATCATTATATGCAAGATCTCTACGGATCTCATTGATGCTTTCACGGAGGAGAGGTTTTTCGCTGTTGTAAATCCTGCTCGTTTGACTAGACCTGAAGGTCCTTTTTATCCTCACGAAGTTGGGGGTGTTGTTGGTGCTACGGCATCGCAGTAGAAATGCCAGTGAACTGTTGGAGTTGTGCTTTCTTCTTGCGGAGGTTCTCCAGTTGTCGAATCAACGCCAATCAATCAATTTAACGAGGTGGATATCTTATATCAATTGCAGCTTTTCTATCCGACACTAACGACAGAGGCCATTGAGATCTTTAAACACGACAACAATTTCAACAGGAAGTAGGAAATTACGTTTCTAAATGCAGACTGGAAGCGAGTTCTACGACATACTTCAAGTTCGCCGAAACCCCGCGCCACCACTACCCCCACCCCAGTCCCCCCTGCAGCTTGACGGCGGGGAAATAAATACCACAGATCTTACCACAGTCGAATCAGTCAACGTCGGGAAGCGCGGGAGATCACTTCGTTCATTGCTTTTGATAATGTCTGCCCCAGCTGTAGACGCAACGTCAGGAAGAAATTCCATTAGACCACGGCTTCAAAGTCTAGAAAGCCCTTTAGGTTGTATTTTGACCGGCCGTGAAAGAATTCACTGTCATGTTTATAGTCTACTATATGAATTGACTTCTAGTGCGTCATTTCAAAAAATAAAAGTAGAGAAAGTCGGCCATGTTTCGCCCTTCTTTAGCTCTAGTGCACCCAAGTCGATATCAATTTGTATGCAATGTATTGGCATTTGGCATTTGGAATTTGTTGACGTCCCAATAGAAAAGTGCTTTTTTTCAATTTCCCTATAAAACTTGCCTATTTAATTTCTATATTATTTGTATTTGGTCTTGTTTCGAAACTTTAGACATGTTTATCAATAATCTTGTACTTTTGTCCTGGTTTCCGAAGCGTTTTTGCCCCAATCTTTATTTTTTCTCTTAATGTTTACATATTGTTAATAATTTTTTTTTTATTTTGTTTGATTTCTCTTCTTTTCTAAATTAGCTTTCAACTGACAATGTTCCTGAAAAACATGTGCCTTCCAAAAAACTGACATAATAGGTACAAGGCAATTTTTTTATGTTAAAAGTAATTTATTCTAGCAAATTTAGGATAATGAAAATAAACGCAGAAATAACGCAAATAGCTTGCACAGTACTTCTTACTAAAATTCTAGGTAGACCAGGACCATATATTGCGACTCAAGAAAACGGACCTCATAGCTCCGATTGGCCTTATGGTTGCAAAAAGACTTATGGGTACCAAGGGGTGCTTCCGCCCTTTCTTGAACTTTGACAAGAAAACTTGACTGTCGGCTTCTACTGGTGGTATCGTTCGTCGACCCCTATTCACCAATTCCCCAAAAACGACCCTTCTCGCGAGTTTCCCAGACCAGACTCGCTTGGTGAGCCCCCAGATTATGACTTCTTTTTCTACTTTTAAACAGTGGGCCGGTACTTGATGGTGCACGTTCTTCCTCCTTCCGGCGTAATGTCGACCTCCATCCAGCCTCAACGCGGCTCGCCGCACCTACTCCTCGTGAGTCCCCCCAAAACAGGACTCCCTTCATGAGCACCCAGATTAACACTGCCATTTCTCTTTCAAAAAACGCTCGTGCTAACTTTATTTATTGTCAGCAAATTTTCTTCTCTTCTTTTCCATGACGTCAATGAGCGGTTCGTATTGACAAATTTGCAAAGTTTGCTTATTAAGTTTGGGTCAACTAGTGCTTGGTTACTAAACCGATCATCTCTAAGAATGCTGCAATTTTTATGACTTTTCGCTCCTTTGTGACAATACAGTTAAAACAATATAGACAAAATTAATGATAAAAGTACAAAAAACAGTCACTCTTTATATATTTTTTTGGTCTTTTGGGCTTGCCTGGTTATGTCAAAAATCGTTGAAATCCTGCAAACCCCCGAAATTATTTTAGATTTTTACAAGTAAAGAGCATTGAGAATCGTAAAAAAATGTTTATTGGTCCTTCGAGCTGACAGCTATCTCGAAAAAAAAAATGTAAAAACCTTCCAAAAAGTGTCTAAGAGAATCCGTAGCGTTCCGTCAGGGCCATGAAGGACACTCTGTATATGAATAGTCCAGCGATTTCTTTATTTTAATGTGTTTAGTAGTCCAATCCAAGGTACTTTTTAAAAAGAAACAGGACTAGAAATTATGTGGATCGTATATCGATATAGACTAAATTGTACAATTGTACACAATTTTTAACATATTATCACAGTATAAGGAATAATACATTACATCAGTAACGTCAGTCGGTCGAAAAATCGAAACACTCCTCCCCTTGCCCCGCCCGCCCGGCCGCCGGCGGTGCACCACCAAACTGGTTTTGGCAGTGCATCGCTGGTGCTTGAGTGGTATACAGTGTCTCCAGCTCTGCGGTAAATGTAATTTGCTCGGATATTACACAGTGTCTTAAAAATGTCAGGGAAAAATTTGTGCTGCGAAAGTCATTTAAGAGAAGGAATGAAATTTTTTAGATGTCCACAGGATCAAGAAAGGTAGATATGTATTAAATTGTATAAAATCGAAATAATATAACAGAAAATGACATCATCTATTGTATATACAGGGTGTTTCAGAGTTGTGGTGAAAAAATGCCTATAGCAGCTGTATGACTATAACGAAGCAGGAGTTGCTCAATTTGAACATTTGTTGAAATTGCGTTATATTAATAAATTTGTATTATTGAAACGTTAACGTCCTGTATCTCGAGAAAAAGCACTTGCGGAAACCAGAAATTACTGTGAAAATATTACCAAAAAATTCGTAAATTGTTCGAATTGTCATTATCCAAATTTACCTTAATTTTTAATACAGAATAATATACAAGTGTTAGAAATAGTGACACTTTTTGACGTTTGGAAGTTTTACTCCTATTTTTATACTTATTTTTTTGCACACCCTGTACTAAAAATAATGTATAATATCGTACAAATACCGTTAAAGTTTCTAGTTCATGTAGTGTATGAAAAAAAAATTTTTGAATAAGTAATTAAGATTTTTGGATCAGGAAAAAACTATATACAATTGGAATTCTTTTTCAGTCTGCAAACGTCAACCACTTTCAACCACCAAATAAATATTTGTTACAAAAATAGTCTCTTAATAAACCTTTTATTTATTACATTATCGCTGTATATTGTTACAAAAGATAAAATATATTACGTAACTTGTAAATACATAATCATGTTTACTACATTTTTATTACTTTATCTTATTCTGCATTAAAAACTAAAGTAACCTTGGTTAAGGTTGTCTGTTCTAAAAATTATACTTTTGAAATTGTGGCAAATTCAATATTTTTCCATAAACAAATACTATGGCTGCTTATGTTTACTTGCAATTAGTTAGCCATAATGACGATACGATACTTCTTTTACGATATTTTTTTACAATATTTTTTTAAAACTATTTTACCTGAGAACACTTTCTTTTAAAACCAGAAATTACTGTGAAAATATTATAAAACATGTTGTAATGCAGAACAAGGTACAGTAGAAATAGTAGCACTTCATTTAAAACAACTTGAATTTTTGCAGTTTTTTAATCCCATTTTTCGAACACCCTGAATAAAAAAGTATGTATAATTTTCTAAAAATATCGTTAAAGTAGTTCATGTAGTAAGAGAAAAATATATTAAAATAATGAATTAAAACCTTTGAGTCAGAAAAAAATACAGAAATTATTTTCCGGTCTGCAAACATCAAACACCCTGTATCACAATAAATATGTAGTACAAAAATGGTCTCCTAGTAAACCCATTATTTATTACATTATCTATGTAGAAACATTACAAAGGTCAAATTATCCATAATCAAAGAAATAAAATTACGTTTAAAAAAGACCCCGTAGCACACGCCTAGAAATATTCCATCGAACGGCAGCGCTATCGCATTTACAAGTCCCTCGTAACTACACACAGTTTAGTTTTGGAATGATCAAAAGTGCTACTGTGATATTATGTTAAAAAAATGTTTATTAATCCTGAAGATTAAAGTACAAATCATTTAAAATTAACCGGTTATTACCATTTTATTACCTTCAACCAAAACTGAAATGGAAAGAGGTGAATAGCGGGTGTGGGACGTAAACAACACTTCACCTTTGTGAAATTGCTAACGTTTCGACCTTCACTGAGGTCTTCAGGGCACACCTCATGTGTGTGTCGTCCTGGTGTGGTCTTCATTTTCGCGTAGTTTCGTGTAAATGTTGCTTCTTTTTCTTTTTTTTTTATTTATTTATTAGTGTAATGATAGTTCAGATATATTTCATGTGATACACTTCGCTTATTGATAGAGCCTCCAGCAAGACCTCAATAATAGTCGAAACGTTGTTAATTTCACAAATGTGAAGTGTTGTTTATGTCCTACACCAGCTATTCACCTCTTTCACCTTGGTGCAAGGACTCAAAATATATATGATATTATGCAATGAAAACATTTTAGTAAGAAAGAATTTTAAAATTCTGTCAGAGAACCCAACTGACGAGCTCTAGTGGGAGCGAAATGCTCTGATGATCTGGTGATGAATTTCTTCACTGGGTTATGGAAGATTATTTTTCTGTAACAGATATTAGGGCCAAGAACAGGAAATCAATTTTTGATTTCAAGCTCCATAACATTCTGTTATGGTGTTAGACCAAAGTACTGCATGTGAGGTATATACATTTATCGATCGATGAAGCGATTCATGATCAGTATCTGCATTAGGTGCAGTAAAAAATGCCGACTCAGCAAAACAGATGGCGCCAGTAGGACTGGCCTGCCAACGCTGGGTGGACATTTGGCTTTAAATATTCGATATTTTGAGGTGTGAGATCATCAGAGTGAACCCAACTGACGAGTTCTAGCGGGAGCGAAACGCGTCTTTGGAAGTGACGCTCTGAAGATCTTACACGACCTTTCGTTGAATTTCTTCACTCGGTATGGAAGATTATTCTTCTGTAACAGATATGCCTATATGTACCGGAAACAGGCTAGATGTGCTGTGTCATTCTTACATACAGGGTTATTCGAATTCGCTGCTCATCATTAGGATCTCGTAGACCGTAAGAGATACTAATTTGATCGAATTGGGGCAAAGTTGCGCACTTGGGTGCAGATCGTAATGGCATTTTAAAATTTCCAAAATTTTGAAAATTGCGAAATTTGTTTTTATTTTTTCCTGAACTTGTTTGAAGCGATATTAAAAAATAAATTACCCATTCTCATGAGCACCTTTTCTGCTCTACAAGAAGGTGTTATTCAATCTTCGATCCGACGTTTCGACTTTTTTGGGCATCATCAACTTTTTTAAATGTGCCGCTTAAAATTGAATGTCGAAGATTAAAAGCCCTTTTCAATACAAATTCAACGATTAATATTTTCGCTAGAGTTTATGTCTTTTTTAACGATTTATTTGCTATTACAAAGAGTGCTGCTGTAAAAAATGGTAACAAGAAAGAGAAACAAACGCACTATAAGTATTTCATAAAAAATGTTCGAATACACCTCCTTCTTCCTCTATGCATAAATTAATACGTCGGTGGATATTCCCGAGGGCACGCCTGTTGTCGCGCAGTCTCAATGTAACAAACGCATTTATAATCCTCGTACGCAAGTCCACTAAATTATCTATGGGTTCAGCATAAATTTCATTTTTTAGTGTACACCACAAATAAAAATCTAAAGGCGCGAGGTCAGGAGACCTCGCAGGCCATTTCACTACCCCTCCATTACCAATTCGTTGTCTAGGAAACTCCTCGTGAAGAAAGTCTCTCACCGCTCTTAAATTGTGAGGAGGTGCTCCATCTTGCTGAAACCAGAGGTTTCCAAGTCGTGCGGTAGGCAAATTTTCTAAATAACTTGTTAAGTAATTTTGCAGAATATTATAATGGCAGATTGCAGAATATAATAAATAATCCAATCCATTTAAATTATTCTCAAAAATAAACGGCCCTATTACTTCACCGTTTAAAATCCTGGCCGACACATTTAAACCAAAACGAATTTGGTTTCTTATTTGTCTATTTTTTTCGGGTTCTCTACAGCCCAGACATTTCATTATTTCTATTGAACATTCCACAATTTGTGAATTTTCTGTCCAAATTATAAAATTGGCAAAATCTAGTTTTAAATTAGTTTGCTGCTGTAACCAATTGCACCAAGCTAGCATTCTTTCAAAATCTCCAGGTAGCAACTTGGTGACACATGAATTTTGTATGGCTTATACTTGTTTTTATTAGTAAATGTAACTCACATGGAATTTCATTGGTTGATTTCTTCGGATCAGCGTTAATCTGTAACATGTTTAAATTTGTAAACGCCACGGATAAAAGTATTTGAAGTAAACCTGTTCTAGAACCCTATTAACATCCTCCTCGTCAATCCTCTCCCCATATTTTTGTCGTAGTTTGAACCACATTCAACTAAATTTCGTTCCAATCGGCCGAAATGAGTAATGAGACGCCTTTCGGGAAATTTTTGAAGATAGACTTCACTGCAACGAGTGGAATGTCTGTGGTTTGTGAAATAACTCCTTATCATATCACGGTTTTCTTCATTTGTGTAGTTCATTTTTATGATTATAAACTTAATATAAAATAATAGTACAAATATTTTAGAAAGCTAAAGGAACTTAGTTTTACTTGATATTATCTGTCAAATAAATGACAGAATAGCATATTTGTTTTGTTTGTTTTGTGTTTTCTTTTGTCTCCAAGGCCTAGACGACATTCTCAAAAATAATAATAATTGCGAAAGCAGTGAGATAAAAAGTCTGACTTTTGCAATAATTTTTTTTGGTTTAAATAGCTAACAAATCGGCTTCGAGTTTGTCGATCAGCCAAAACTGTACTTAGAAGGGGTAGATACACAAAACTAGTATGCAGGTTGGTTGGTCAGCAAATTGCTGACCCACACACTGCTTAAAAAATAATTATTAATAACTGAAATTATTAATAACTATAAAAGTGAATAAATCGTTAAAAACGGCATAAAATCTAATGAAATTATTAAGTGTTACATATCGTTGAATTTGTAATGAAAAGTGCTTTTAATTTTCGACTATCAATTTTAAGCGGTACATTTAAAAAAGTGAAGTTGATGATCCCCAGAAAACGTCGGACTGAAGACTGGATGACACCTTCATGTAGAGCAGAAAAATGCCCATGAAGATGCGAAAATTATTTTTTAATTAATAGGTGGATTAGCGGGATGGGGACAAATAACGACAATTCAGCTTTTATCAATTGCCAACGTTTCGACCATATACTCGAACATATATACGAAACGTTGGCAATTGATAAAAGCTGAATTGTCGTTATTTGTCCCCATCCCGCTAATCCACCTACTAGTTAGTTTATAGGGACGCCAAACACTCGTAGTATTATTTTTTAATGTTGCTTCAAACAAGTTCAGGAAAAAATTAAAACGATTTTCGTAAATTTCAGTTTTTTTCGAACATCTTCGGAACTTTTGAAAATTTTAGAAATTTTAAAATGCCATTACGATCTGCACCCAAGTGCGCAACTTTGCCCCAGTTCAATCGAATTTGTATCTCTTACGATTTACGAAATCCCAACGATGAGCCGCGAATTCGCTCATCATTGGGATTCTAAAATTCTAAAATTGTGTAAATGAAGTAAAGACAGAATCTTAGTTTTCACGCCTTCTTTTCTTATCAATTTACCTGTAGTAAATGGACCTGAATAACTGCATTTGTAACTTGAACAAGGCAGCGCCTATTTTCTTATACTACGCAACACCATCGATACCGATTTAAGCAAAAAGGACGCTGATACTTGCATTTGGCCTTTCTAGTTTTTCGATAGAGCAGAGCCACACGAAACGCGCCCATAAAATATGCAAAGAAAGTGTTTAGGCCCGCCGTGCCGTGCATAATAAACCGGACAAAGTATTTGCGAGTCCATTAAAAATGCATACATTGTTTTGCATTGTGTAGATAACGCCACCGAGCAGACCTTTTTAAATATTTAAAGGAAACTCCGGTGAAAAAGCTGATTTATATGCAAATGGTCTGCGAGGTCGCCAAGTTTGCGTGTTGAAAAATTGACGGGGCCTCCTTACCCCCACCCCTAAATCACACTGCACTTTTCTCCTCTCCTCCTCCGGTGTCTTAATTGCCATTGTCATCCTCCCGTAATATATTATGAATTATGGCCCTAAATAATTAACATTCATACATTACGAAGGCAATTAATACCCCATCGTTCAAGCGAGGTAGAGCGAGAGAGGACGATTAATAGCGATCGCGGGGCATATTGCTCACTTGTCTCTATCAGATGTGTCCCATATATTCGTCTCGCTCCCCCGATCTCTCCTTTAGATTAATTCTAAGCGCAGATTAATTTGCGGTTTTAATTAATATTTATGGGAGGGAGCCATTATTTCAAATTATTTTTCCCGCATTAATCATCCTCTTTAAGGGTTCTGCTCAAATGTGCGTATTTGTTTTTCCTGAGCAGGACGTTTTCGACGGTCCGCCGCAATTTTAACGTTTCGATTTTTGAAGTCCTTCTTTGAGCCCTCTGGGTTTATTACCAGTGGCGTAATTGCGAGGGTGGACGACTAAAAAAAAAAGGTACGTGCCGCGCGAAAACTCCCCAAGGGTTCATTAGACAATTTAGGGCAACGTTTCGTACCGATAACGTCGACACAAATATTAGGCTTGCGTTGAAAATGAAATTAACTGAAATTCGGCTCTAAAAACTGTTTTAAATTACAGTTCTTCTGGGCACGTAATCTTTATCTTCGGTTTTATGGGAAAAACGGAAAAAGTGAAGCAGTTAGGACGTTTTTTAAATTACTTTTAAGGTCGTCTTAAAAAAATTGAAAGCATTAAACAAAATAGCATGTCATGTTTTTAAATTTTATTGCTGTTTTATTTTGAGTTTGGTACCGATTGTAACGATTTTACTCTTGAATTGCCTTTTTTTTCTTTGTATCAAATTTTTTTTTAAAGTACTAAGTACAGTTTTCTGAAGATTTTAGCTTAGTTAGTTTTAACGTTTTATTTACAACGTTCTTTACATTTTTTTCTGCTTTTCTGGTAGTTCGACGATTGCACGAAGTTTGTGACCGAACTTGGTGATGTGTATTTCTTCGATTTGCGTTTTACCCTTACAGTGACTCAGACATCACTGTAAGCGTAAAAATTACATCAAAAAATAAAATTGGTCAATAAAACTTTGTCTTTAAAACAATATAAAGTCGTGTCCTCCTTTTCATCCTTTTCTCTTTTGTTTTTTTTATATTTTTTTTCGATTTTTTTTTTCTAGTTCATACTTAAGTTTAAACGAAAAAAGTGGGAGTACTGGTCATTCAAAGTAGTAGCTTATTAAAACTGAAAAAAACTGCATTAATTGCTTTATTGTGGGATTGAAACCCACACTTTGAAAAACAATGCGGCGCTCTGATGTTTTTTACCTGAACTCAAACAAATTCAAACTCAAACATGAACCACAAAGAAAGAGAAAGAAAGAAATAAACATGTTTTATTGAAAAATATCACTCTTTGTTTTTACTGAGGTGTTTAGGACCTACTAGCCTTATGAGATACTAATTTTATCTTTTGATCTGTTTCACTGATGGACCCCGATGATGGTCTAATGTAGTCCGAAACAGGAAAAAAATTTGAAAATTATTCCCTGATTTTTATTGATATAGAATCCTACCTGAAATCGAAGATATTCTGGAATTTTATAATTTTTATTGGTGAGGTATTCTAAAGGTATAATTTCTTCACTTTCATGATTTTTTTCTTAGCTCCCTTGCAACAGCTCAAAAATAGATATACAGGCAGTGTACAGGGATTACGAAGCCAAAATACATACTAACGAGATTGCTAGGTAGTTTATTAAGATAGTTTAAGTTGTTATGGTTTAGTATGTAATCTTTAAATCATTCTGAAATAGTTGGTGAAGTTAGCGGGATTAGGACAAATAATGCACCTCTTCTTTATTCGAAAATGGCCGACGTTTCGACTGTTTATTTAGTCTTCATCAGGGCTATTCTCACTTAGAGAGGGTAGTCATTTAAAATTCTATTCAAGATGGTTAAAATAAATAATTCAAAAAGGTTAAAATCGACAAACTACACGTCCGCCGCACAAGGTACAAAACTTGCGAATAATCGCAAAGAAGAGGTGCATTATTTGTCCTAATCCCGCTAACTTCACCAACTACTTACAACTTAAGGACGCTAATTACAACAATGAATCATTCTGAAATATTTTTCAAATTGGCCAAAAGGAGGCGGGCGGGGGGACCGCCTGTAACTTTAGAACGATTGGACCGATTGCAGTGAATCCAACAGTTTTTTGTTCTTCTCGATGTCTTCTTTTATCTCCCACCTATGGAAGTTCTTTTAATAGTTCCGAAGATAGACCCCTTCAGTGGTAGATTTTTTGGCACTTTTATATTCAACTTTTTTCGCATTTTCAAAAAACTTATTTTTCTGGTCAATGTTATTCAAGTAAAGTGTGTTTCGTTCTTAAGGGCTCGCAGATGTCCCATTCCGATCAAAATCTGGAAAGAAAATCTGATTTTTTTTTAATTGGCCAAAAAAGGAAGGTATTACGTCTTTTTTTTCTCAACTTTTAAGTTTGACCGCCTGTAACTTTAGAACTATTTAACAGATTGGAGTGAATTCAACAGTATTTTGTTCTTCTCGATGTCTTCTTTCACCTCACACTAACAGAAGTCCCTTTGGTTTAACAGTTTCGGATATAGACCCCTTCAGTGGTCGATTTTTAGGTACTTTTAGAATCAGCCTTTTTGCCAATTTTAAAAACTCACTTTCTGGTCAATTTTATTCGAATTAAGTTTGTTCCGTTCTTAAGGGAGCGCAGACGTCGCATTCCGATCAAAATCTGAAAAAAAAAATCTGATTTTATTTCAAATTGACCGAAAAAAGGGAATATACGTCTTTTTTTCTCAATTTTTAAATTTGGACCGTCTATAGCTTTGGAACGATTTGCCCGATTGGAGTGAATCCAACAGTTTTTTGTTCTTCTCGATCTCGTCTTTCATCTCCCACTAACAAAAGTCCGTTTGGTTTAAGAGTTTCGAACATTAGCCCCTTGAGTGGTCGATTTTTAGGTACTTTTAGAATCAATCTTTTTGCCAATTTAAAAAAACCCATTTTTCTGATCAATGTTTTTAAAATTATTTTTTCGTTTTAGGAGATCGTAAAACGTCCCACTCCGATCAATATCTAGAAAAAAATCCGAATTTATTTTCAAATTGACCAAAAAAGGATGGTATACGTCTTTGACCGCCTGTAACTTTGGAACGATTTGACCGATTGGAATGAATCCAACAGTATTTTGTTCTTCTCGATGTCTCCTTTGACCTCCCACCAACGAACGTGTTTTTGGTTTAATAGTTTCGAAGATAGACCGCTTCAGTGGTCGGTTTTTAGGCACTTTTAGATTCAACTTTTTTGCCATTTTAAAAAACTTATTTTTTTTGGTCAATTTCATTCGAATTAAGTTTGTTTCGTTCTTAAGGGATCGCAGACGTCCCATTCCGATCAAAATCTGGAAAAAAATCGTTTTTCTTTTCAAATTGACCAAAAAAGGAGGTATACGTCTTGTTTCTCAATTTTTAAGTTTGACCCGCTTTAGAACGATTTGACCGATTGGAGTGAATCCAACAGTTTTTGTTCTTCTCGATGTGATCTTTCACCTCCCACTACAAAAATCCCTTTGGCTTAAGAGTTTCGAACATAGACCACTTCAGTGGTCGATTTTTAAGTACTTTTAGAATCAACCTTTTAGCCAATTTTAAAAACTCACTTTTTTCAAATTGACCAAAAAAGGGGGTATACGTCTTTTTTCTCAATTTTTAAGTTTGACCGCCCGTAACTTTGGAACGATTTGACCGATTGGAGAGAATTCCGACAGTTTTTTGTTTTTCCTAATGTGTTCTTTTACCTCCCACCAACGAAAGTCCGTTTGGTTTAAAAGTTTCGAATATAGACACCTTCACTAGTCCATTTTTAGGCACTTTTAGAATTAAACTTTTTGCCAATTTTTAGAACACTCACTTTTCTGGTCAATTTCATTCATATTAAATCTGTTTCGTTTCAGGAGATCGTAAAACGTCCCAATCCTATCAACATCGGGAAAAAAAGTCCGAATTTATGGATTTAACCGATTGGAATGAACCCAACAGTTTTTTTGTTTTTTCTAACGTCTTCTTTTACCTCCCACCAACGAAAGTCCCTTCGATTTAATAATTTCGGATATAGACACCTTGAGTGGTCGATTTTTAGGCACTTTTAGAATCAACTTTTTGCCAATTTAAAAAAACTCACTTTTCTGGTCAATTTCATTCGAATTAAGTTTGTTTCGTTCTTAGAAAATCGTAAAACGTCCCATTCCGATCAATATCTTGAAAAAAATGCGAATTTATTTTCAAATGACCAAATTACGTCTTTTTTCTTAATTTTTAACCTTGATTGCCTGTAAGGTTAGAAAGATTGTACCGGTTAGAACGAATCGAACTATTTTTTGCTCTTCTGTCCTCTTTTTCTTTTTACCAACGGAAGACCTGTAAACGCGCTTTTTTCTTCAGAATTGTAAAAGAAATTTATTCCAGATTGTGCGATTTTTTGTTTCTCATCTTAAGAGATTTTCTTCTTTTTCTTTGTAATAACTTATAGATATCAAAGAGGCGTTTTTTTTTTTTTTTAATTTACTTAGATACTAGTGATTTTACTAAACTATAAAACGTAGATTGTAGTAGGCTATCAAGCGTTTTCCTAAAATAATTATTCTCATTTTTTTTCTGACAGCATTTTTGTCTCCTTATAAATAAAAGTCTTTCTTCTCTACGTAATTAGATTACCACTCTATTTGACACGAACCGATGAAGGTTATTAATTTCCTTATATTGTAATGCCGGCGGCATGCAAAGTTTTTTCCTGCTGAGGCAGGATTTTTTTTTATAAGGAGCGAAGGGGTCACTTTTTTAGTGAGAGGGTGCAGAGGGGGCAATACGGGCGAGCAGCAAGACACAACAAGTAATATTTTATTTTTTCTATTTTATTTTATATTTTAGTAAATTACAAATATTTTAGTTATAGCATGTCAAATACAATTTATAGTTAATTGATTGAAACCCGAAATAAAGTCAGGAACAACTATAATTGACTTCAACCGCTACCACTCCCCACTGCCCATTGGCATGACTTTACCGGAGAAAAATAGTTTTTGGTTTCCAAGGGGCGAAAGTGACAATTTTCTGGCGACCTAGGAAAGTCACTTTAGGTCCGAATAAAACGTATTTTTTTCCACCCTTTGATTTATATTGTTTTAAGTGGTCAGAGATTGATAGTAGATGATCTGATAAGCGGCAAGCCTTTATCAGGCGCCCGTCCCCGAGAGGTAAAGTAATGTCAAATCAATGGGGCGGCAGGAAAAGACTTTGCCTGCCGCCGGCATGACAGTATAAGGAAATTAATTGTTTTACACTTCGTCTCAAGTGATAATTTAATGATGTTTGGGAAAAAATAGCTATTTATGTAACCAGTTACGAAAAGTCCGATTTTGTGTAACGAATGAATTTGAATGAGATACACAAAAAAGGTTTTTCGTCACGTGTTCCATACAAGATTTTTTCTAATTTTGACTACAAATACCTACTTAGAGAGAGAATTATTATTATTAAACTTCAATATTTACTTTTAAACCACTTTGTATCTACTTAATACCGTAAAACTATAGCAACGGTGTGCCACAGCCGAAACCTGCAACTGATGGTGACACCAACTTTTCATCACTAGTTACGAAAGATTTTACTTTTCGTAACTAGTTACGAAAAGCTGGACGTTACGTCACTGTCATCAGTATTGAAAAGTGCCATTTTAGATGTCAAAATTAGGAAAAGAATTATATTTTTTATTCGGAGCTAAGTGGCCTCTCTGACTCGTCAGTATTGGCGGAGGAACATAGCGAGAACTGCACAACCTTGCCAGAAAAGTGACACTTTCGCTCCTTATGAAACAATATACTAACCCTGCCGCCCGTTTCAGTTAGTATAATTTCATTTTGCCCCAATTGGGAATAACTGTTTGTATTTTAACAAAATACAGTTTCTATTATCTAAAGGTTTTATAGTCAATACTCTTTCTAACACTACTCATACTACAACTCTAACATTTTACAATAACGTTTCAGCCGTTTCTTGTATCTTATAGGCACGATTGTTTCAAATCCATATTTAGATATTTAACAATCAAACTATGCTTTATCAGGGATGATCCCATTTTGTGGATTTTGTATATGAAACAATGGTAACCTTGCTCCCTGCTGCAGGGACCAAAGTGTGTCTACTTTTTGTTCAAATTTCACGGTTTTGCTGATTCAGCGAATTGCATAAATTGTGAAAAGTGGCACCGTGACGAGGTGGAACGTCCAATTTCCTGAAATAATCCTGCCGACCTATTATAGTAGTTATCTTCTAGGCCCAAGGGCGCAAAAACTACTTCGCGCACAATGCCGAGCTGATTTCCTGATTTATCCCACAATAACGTCCATTGAAATGGATCAAGCGAATCGAGCGAGATCTACACAATAAAATATCTTATTTATGCCCTCTCGGTCCCGAGTAGCATAAATACAATGGCTTTCGAAAAGGAAAATACAAAATAATGCCTCGTGATCTGTCTGGTTCTCTTCTATTTTATTCCCGCTGCCCCGCGGCCCTTTCCGAAAGGTATTATGTTGTGTTTTCAAAGGATTTATTGCCGATGCCAACGTGGAATCGCCATTGTTTGGCTTTTATTAAGCCTTGTCCGAAAAATCGAGGCGCATACCTAACGCCACTCCCGGCTAATACTCCTCCAAAGTTCTCCTTTTCGAAGGGGGGAGGGCGAACAACTCGTGAAACGTGTTTTATCAGGCGTTCCGCTAGAACAATTTTGAATATGTATGGCACTCCATCATGAATTTTAGATGGCGTTTAAGGCAAATCGAAATTTTATTAGCTAATTTAGTGTGCATAACTTCTACTCGAAAGCTTTCCAGAACTTGCGCGTTTTAGGGCTACATAGCGTGAAGACAAAATGCTATGTCGCATCCGCAAAAGGTCAGTTTCTCAAAAGAGGTTGAAGACATGAGATAAGCCATCGAAAATCCGTCTTTGTTAGTGGCTTCTCAGTCACGAAATCTGCTATAAAACACTTCAAGAGAGATAGGTATATTGTTGCGAAAAATGGTGCTTAATCTAATAAATATTGTTATACAAGAGCAAGATCTGCCTTATCTTACCGTTCGTGCGGTGGAGAGTAGAGTTATGCAATAATTAGTCAATAGAGCCCCGGCACAGAGATCGATACAGGTGTATATGTTTCGAAGAGCTTACCTGGAGCTTTGGGCCTCGGACAAACTACACGATGTCAGCTGAATTTATTCTGCACCAGGCCAGGGTAGTCCTTCATGCACTTTCTTTTTGCCCACACAGAAAAAATTGTTGCCTTGCAATTCAGATAAATCATGTTTTTTTAACATACTTTTAATTGGTTGAATTGGAATCGAATGAACTATTTTTCCTTTGTCTTTAACAAATGAAAATAGTTGTTTCAATTTTGTTATTTAGTCCCTTCTTTATTAAAGGCAAATATTCCGTTAATTTAATAAGATATAATTTTTTAGCAATTTATTATTTTGAGAGAAATAGTTTATTAACAAAAATACAAAATTCCTTTTAACGAAAATTGTCTATACTATACACTAATTCTTCGTTCAATAGGACCCTTTTTATGTGTGTCATTTGGACCTTATTTTGCGGTCGTTTAATATGAAACCCCAGACCGCTTATCTTAGCCAAACATCAGCCGTTCTGCCATGGTAATTGTATTTAAATGCAAACATGTAGTTTATTTGTATTGTCACTGTTATTGAATACGAATCTGATTACTATACCTGGTACTAGACCAAGTGTAAATTCATATGTCTTTTAGTTTCTAAAGCAAACCAGTACCGCAGTACTGCTATATTAGGATTATGTGCGTAAAGGCCATGTCTTTCGCCTACATGCACTTGCTGCTAAACACAGTGCAGTTGCATAGTTTTACATTTACCGCATTCCTATACATTGATTAACAACTAACGCAATAACCTAAACATTGAGGATTATCACCCCTCAGGCCTCTAGTTAGAGGATAAATGCGCGTCGTTGCCGCGATCTTGCCTCCATTCGGCAACCCCGGGGATTAGTTAAAAGCCTGACTGAGCAGTTTCCGAGGCCCATTGTAGCTCTAATCTCCTTAAATTGATTTTAATGATACCGGGGGTTTTGATTTTTGACTCCCGTTTTTGTGCCCAGTCACGTCGACCTCCATTATACTCTGTGAATGTGAAAAAGAATGGAGCTAATAAATTAATAATTGCTGGGAGTGTTTTTTTTTAATTTTGTTTTCCTAGTGAGTATAAATTGAATTCTAGTTGGGCACAGCTAGGGTTCTACCCTTACACGAAAACAAACACTTTTCTACTGACACGCATTATCTCTACATTTATTAATTATGGTCCATGGAGCAGATAAAGGCGAGAAGATTAATGGAGGCGTTTTCAAAGCCAAAAGCCGGCAATTTTATAACACCTGAGAGTGCGTGTGTGCGACACCTGATCACGTCACCACCCACCTTCCATACCATTTCCCACCGTAACCTAAGCTCAGACGTTTATATGTTCTTCTGAAGGTGTTTCCAAGTATTTTTCGACTATTACCAGAGACAAGAGAAAAATGGTTGTTCAAAAAAGTTTTCCTCGTGTCCCGCATTGCTAGCCCATACACGTTACCAATAAAAATTTCCTGGCAGTGACAAGAAACGTCTTTTTACGGGCGCGTTATTAACTTGTGGCCGTATGCGTGTCGGAGCGCGGAAGAACTTTTTCCGAGAGACGGCAGCTCGGCGAAAAAGGCTTTTCACCCAATAATTCCATTAAAAGTATCGGAGTTTACTTGCAGCATTAAAATAAGGTACGCCAGGGGCGTAGAATTTAGTTTTTGTCCCATAAAAATGTTTCATAGGTATACCTTAAACACGTAAAGGACTGATTATGTCTATAAAAGATAATGTAAAGCGCTTCTGACTACTGCGCATCGAATATAACTTTTCCGACTGACCGCAATGACGTCATTGGTCGCAGAATGGCGTGGGAAACTGCAGGCAGCCAATGAAAACAAATCGTTTTTTCCACCATCAATCGCTAACGTCGTGGCCATCTCCGCACTAAATCGGTAGAAAAGTCAGCCAAGAGACGGAGGATGGCTTGAGAAAGGATGGCTTCATTCCTCCACTGCATCAATAAGGAGTATAAACTTGAGTCACTTTCGTTTCGTATCGGTTCTGGTTCTGTTGACATAAAAATAATAGACCAGCTGATTTTCAACCAATCATATTTGTCGAAGATCAGCTGGTCTGTCATTTTTATGTCAACCAGAACCAGAATCGCTGTGAAACGAAAATAGTTATGGCGTCGGATAATAATTCGGCGCAAGGTAGTGTGATGTTATGAAGGATTTCGACTAATGCTGCCACCTGTGAGATAGTGAGTGAAGTTTCGGCGCTGCCACCTGTGAGTCGGTGGATAAAGTTCCGCCACAATACTCGAAGTTGTGTTGCTGTTGCGAGATCGAGCGAGATGAGTGGCGGAGGACGTACCAGTGTTGCCGAGAATGAATTCCGCGGTGCAGTAAGTGAAGAGAGAGTTTTGCTGGATGCTGGGTACGGTGGGTGCGAGAGAGATGCTGCTCTGGTAGTCTCGTAGCGTTGAAGCGATTTTTGTTGCCGCCTTGTGCTCGGAGGATTGCATGTTGCTTTTGTCAAGGGTCACCAATTATGGTGTCGAAAATGACGTGACATGACGGGAAATTCCCAGAAAAGATTTTTGCTATTCAGGGAAATACCACTGAGACGATGATTTGGATTGAGGGCGTTATAGATTATGTATGTGGTGTTAATATTTCGTCCTGGGGTCTACCTTGGACTCGTCAGCAAGGCGTGGTAGACCTCTGCCTCATACGTCGGGATGAGAGTTCATAGTTGGAATTTGTATTTGAAGACAAATTCGGCGCAGGAAAGGTGGGGTGATGTTATGAAGGATTTCGACTAATGCTGCCACCTGTGAGTCGGTGAGTGAAGTTTCGGCGCTGCCACCTGTGAGTCGGTGGATGAAGTTCCGCCACAATACTCCCCTCCCAGTGACAATGAAAAGGAGGTTGTATGATGGGAGAGAAGCGAGGCTCTTTTTGCGAACTGAGGGGACAAAGTTGTGTTGCTGTTGTTTGAGCGAGGTGAGTAACGAAGGATGTGTCAGTGTTGCCGAGAATGGTACCCGGGAGTGATGTGTGTAAGATAATTCCGCGTTGCAGTGGGTAAAGAGCGTTTTGCTGGATGCTGCTTGCAGTGGGTGCGAGAGAGATGCTGCACTGGTAGTGTCGTGGAGTTGAAGCGATCCTTGTTGCGGCCTTGTGCTCGGAAGATTGCATTTTGATTTTGTCGAGGGTCACCAATTATGGCGTAGAAAATGCGGTGCCATCATGGGAAATGTATTCACAGAAAAGATTTTTGCTATTCAGGGAAACACCACTGGGAGCCCTGAGATCGTTATAGCCTATACAGGGTGTTCCAGAAACAATGGGACATATTAATATAGCGAGTTACTATGGCTTATAAAAAGTAACTTCTTTTTATTCTACAGGGTGTGAAAGTTCTTTTTTTAATTCTGTAAATTGGCAATAAATCTCACAGTTTGGCAGCTATTGATATGAAATTTTTCACGAGGGTGTTTTTGAGTACGACAAACCTACCCGGAATGTCAATTTTAAGCTAATTTGTAGGTGGCGCTACTTACGTGGCATGCGTTTGTAAAAAACTAGCATAACTTT
Organism: Taphrorychus bicolor; assembly: GCA_951812265.1. Lineage (NCBI taxonomy): Eukaryota > Metazoa > Arthropoda > Insecta > Coleoptera > Curculionidae > Taphrorychus > Taphrorychus bicolor. The sequence continues at coordinate 33,247,414 of OX638300.1, read as the reverse complement.
TTATGTTTATGTTTATGAAATTAAAAAGACTGGTTACTTCTGCAACAAAAAGGTATACTTGATAAAAGTGCGTATCTTTCACCGTTTTCCAGATATTTTCATTTACATTTTCCAGTGCAAATGCCATGATTTTTTCGTAGTAGTTAATTCGCCGTTTTTATGACAACAAGCCTACCCTAACAACCAAGACCTAACAAGATATTTTCTTTAAGTTTGGCGTTAAAGTTGTTTTCTAGTTCAAATTTATCTTCAGAATCATTAAAAATAATTGCTAGCTAATAGTTTTTGTAAAGTCGTCTGGATATTAATTCAGAATGCCTCGACACAATGAATTTACCAATCTTGACATGAGGAATATGGTCTGCGTGTATGCTCAAACGAATTATAAAAGTCGTAGAGCTGCTGAAAGGTATTTAGAACTCTATCCAAACAATAGGCAACCTGATCATAAAACTTTTAAACGAATCTACGACAGATTGAGTGAAACTGGCTCTTTTAGTTCTAAACCTGACAACGGTTTAGAACTAAAAGAAGACAAAAAGACTTGACCGTGGACCAGGAAGAAGAAGTGTTAGTTCGTCTAATGGAAGATCCACAGACCAGCAGTAGACGTCTCTCTGTAGCAACAGGGATCAGCAAATCATCAATATCCAGGATAACACGAAATGAAAAGTTATATCACTATCATTTCACTCCTGTGCAAAATTTATTGCCGGGAGATTATCAACCCAGAATGGAACTATGCAACTTTTTGCGCGAAAAGCAGTATCACGATCCTTATTTCTTCAACAAAATATTATTTACGAACGACGCAACATTTACACGGCGGGGAATATTCAATTGGCGAAACAACCATTTTTACGATGTAGCACAGCCTAATTTAGTGAGAGAACATCATTTCCAACATGAATTTTCTATTAATGTTTGGTGTGGTATTTTGGGAGAACGTTACTTAAATTTCTTAAGAAACGAATAGGTATATTCTTTTAGAAGATGTTCCATTGCCATTAAGGAGAGAAATTTGGTTTATGCAAGATGAAGACCCTGCCCATTATACCGGACAAGTAAAGGAATTTTTAAATAACAATTTTGCCCATCGATGGATTGGTCGGGGTAGTGAATATCCTTGGCCAGCAAGAAGCCCTGACTTAAACCCCTTAGATTTTTTTTTCTGGGAATATGTGAAATTTTTGACATACAAAAACGTACCCAACAACAAAAAAGAAGTATGGAATACACTTCAGGAAGGAGTAAATGTAATTAGAAATAAAAACCAAACTCTGTTCAAGGTGCGGCAAAATTTTCGCTTGAGACTTAGAAAATGCATTGATGTGGGCGGCCAACATTTTGAAAATTTACTTTAGTTCAGTGATTTTCTTTAAATTTAAATATTGTAGTTAAATTAGACATTTGATGAAATTTAAGAGAAATTTAAGATGTAATTAATGCCCTAATAGAACGTTATTAAAAAATACATGATTGACTACATACTTTGATTTCCACAGCACTCGAACAGAGTTTTATAGCCTTTTTTTAATGAACACAATTACTTTTTTTTTTAATAGGGGTTGTGTCAATAAAAGATACATTGTTTTAATACCGTTTGTTCAGAACAATGCCGTTTATAATAATTTTCCGTTAACAAAAGATCATTCTACGCACCGGAAAATGTAATTGAAAATATCTGGAAAACGGAGATACGCACTTTTATCAAGTATACCTTTTTGTTGTAGAAGTAACCGGTCTTTTTAAATTCATAAACATATTTAAGCTACGGGGGTCAGTTAAAAAGTTATGCTAGTTTTTTACAAACGCATGCCACGTAAGTGGCGCCACCTACAAATTAGCTTAAAATTGACATTCCGGGTAGGTTTATCGTACTCAAAAACACCCTCGTGAAAAATTTCATATCAATAGCTGCCAAACTGTGAGATTTATTGCCAATTTACAGAATTAAAAAAAGAAGCTTTACACCCTGTAGAATAAAAAGTAGCTACTTTTTTATAAGCCATAGTAAGCTCAATTGCTCTATTTTTTCCTTCCCGTAACTCGCTATATTAATATGTCCCATTGTTTCTGGGATACCCTGTATATGTGGTATTAGCGTTTTGTCCCGGGGTCCACCTTGGACTCGTCATTAAGACGTGGTAGTGCGTCATACGTCGGGATGCGAGTTCTTAGTTGGAACTTGTATTTGAAGACAAATTCGGCGCAGGAAAGGTGGTGAGATGTTATAAAGGTTTTTGACTAATGCTGCCACCTGTGAATCGGTGAGTGAAGTTTAGGCGCTCCCACCTGTGAGTCGGTGGATGAAATTCGGTAACGTAATCATTGCGTCATCGCGTTTCATACTAAAGGCGAATTTTTCCATACAATTTAGCATACGTAAAAAGTTAGACTGTATGTAGCTAAACGAGGCAGTATTTATTGTTGCGTAAAATAGTGCGTCGTAGTAATTGGTAGCTCTGAATACGTCCACATGGCGTAGAAGTTTGTGTGATTCCAACTTCCGACGTACAAATCAATATGAAACCACATATATACTTTGTTTTAGGTACAGGTAGTCGCAGGAAATACGCTTTTTTTTGTGCTTGCTGAAAGTTGCAGCATTTCGACATTTTCCCGACGTTCGAAGCTAAATTTGCTAAAATAAAACCAAACTGAATTCTTGAAACCAGACATATATCACAAAAATAAAGAAAAAGATAATGACACCAATGAAGGAGTATATCACGAGTAATTTCAAGGGAGTTGAGAAGTGGCGGTAACTAATCAAATATGGAATCTATTCTCTATCTATGAAGTTGCAGCCTTTCGACATTTTCTCTCAGTTGGGAGCTAAATCTGCTGCTGAAGTCAAGCAAAATTCAACACCTGCATCCCGGTATAGTACAAAAACCGAACAAGCGAACAGGACCAGTGATAGCATTGAATAAAATCGAGAAAGTTTGGCGCCCAACTTGGGGACTATTTGTAAAAATTCATTTATTCAATCAAGGGCAGCTAGGCGTAAAACATGATGTTTGGAAATTGCAGCATTTCGGCATGTTTCTCAAGTTGGGAGCCAAATCTACTGCTCAAATCAAATAAAAACCCGCACTTGCAACCAGATATACATAGAAATAAATAAGACAATGGGACCATACATGGAGTATAAGAGTAAATACGAGAGAATATGGCTCCCAACTTGGGGCTTATTTATAAAATGTTATTTGTTTAATCAAATGTGGCATTTTATAGATATTTTTTTATTAAGCCAGACAACTGGACGTAAAACATGTTTTTTGAAAGTTGAAGCATTTCGACATTTTTCCCAAGTTGGGAGCCAAATCTACTGCTCTAATCAAACCAAAACCAGCACTTGCAAGCAGATGTCAGAGTATTCTCATTCTTTGTTTTTCCATTAAAAATTAAACGACATAGGACCACTATCTGGTGTGATATTGTCTGACCAATGTGACGTCACATCGAGGTTACAAAAATCGAGAGAGTTGCGCTTATCGATCGAGGAAGCGCTTTGAGAGTATTCCCATCCTTTGTTTTCAGACTAGAAAGTAAACGATAGGAATACTCTCTGGTCAGATGCTGTCTGACCATTGTGACGTCGCGTCGAGGGTACATAAATCGAGGGAATTGAACCGTCGATTTATGTACCCTATGATTTATGTATGACTTCGAGTCAACTGTCATTGGTTGTCTCGTACATGATGTACACGGTTGGCACTTTACATGACGAACACACTTTGGATTTATAAACAACATAATGGTCAACAGAAAATAGTGAATGCAGATGACACTATTAAATTTGCAAAAACTGGCCTAAAAGAATTAATGAGCGTAGAGGAAAAAACGAGTTGTACAAATCAAGACTTAATACATAGGCTGAAATTCCACCTAGGATGAAACCAGTAACCATGAAGTGACGGCAATGGTGTTTCATCTGGTCAAAAAACATCTCATGTCCCCAAAGGCATCTATTAACCCGAGACTGCGACGTGTCGGGACTTTAGTATCCGCGTCGTCGCGCCCGTCCTTTTGCGACGTCTTGACGGATGCCGCGAATTTGTCAAGACATGGCACGTATTTCATTAACATAACTTTTAGCCCGAAGAAGCTCATTTAATTTGGCAACGCGGCGAAAATTAATTATCGCTTGTTCATTTTTCAATTAGGTCCTCGGGGTGGAAAAAAAGGTGGCGGCCACAAACGGCCGCCCCATAGATCCGGGGCTTATTTAGAATTTAAAACTGACGGACGAACGAGAGCGCCCAGTAATTTAGGGTCTCCCGGAAGTTTTAAGTAGTTTTAGCTCCGAAGTTGGAACACGCTCAGTTTTTCCTAGTTAGGCGGGATTAGCTTCGCTCGCAGCACTCGAAAAAACGAACGTAAACTAAGTTACGACTCGTTGCGAAACCACTTTCCTTTGATGGTTGCCCACATTTGCCAACTCAAACAAATATTTTTCAAGCCAGAAGTTGTGAAATGATGGAGCAATTTTCCCCCAAAACAAAACACCCTGTTTTAAGTCATTAGTCCATGGTTGAAGGTCGAAACTTTACCAGGGGGGGAAGGTACAAGAAGACTGATTCAATTACGCCCCCCTTGAATTAGCTCCGATTGATTTATTGAATTAGGGTTGATGCATTTAGGTCGTCTTGGCCTTCAGGTCATCTGACCGTGTGATTGGATCACAAACTCTCAAAGAATGACGTCATGATGTACGAGCCGAGGGCTCAAAGAAACTTTCGGCACAGAGAAAATGAGGTTTAAATTTTAATGAACGATTCACGCGGAACGCTGGTACATAAAGCCCCTTTATATGGAATTATAAATCATATTTTCGAACGAATGTCGGCCCGAATTACAGAAGTGAAAAAGCTGATGTATAGAAGTGTATACCTGTGTAATAAGCTGCTTATGGAAGTTAGTTAGGACCGTTTATGTACGTCTAACCACCCAGCTTGCATTCTGTAGGCAGGGAGCAAGGGGCCGTTTTCGTCCGTGGTTGGGGCCAAATTGGCAAACTTTGTGTTATAGAAGGAACTACGGCAAACAGTTTGAGTTACGGTATTCGAGAAATTAATAATCTACCTCCAGTTAATAATAAATTCCTGCGATGTAATATATTTCGCAAACAGTTGCCTCCCGTTTGCAACCGTGAGTGCCTTTCAGCTAATAGGAGTTTTCGCGCAAAAATTTCCCTCTGGAAACCACAAGTTAAACACTATATAAAGTCCCTTAAAGTAACTTTGCCCTCCATGAAATAGACTCTCCAAGACTTAAATATCAGTTTAAGTAACATTAGGAGAAATTAGCTCAAAATCCCTGAAAACGAAAACTCTCAACCCACCCGATAAACATCTTGAAATGACGCTGCTAAGTTGCCACTGTAGTATTTCATTTGCAATAATTTCCGGAAATCATTTCAACTGTGTTTATTATGGCCTTTGTGCCACTTGAATCCAGATTTCTGCAAGCAACGTCTGGTTAATTATTTCTCGGTTCGATTCCTGCTCGATAATTATTGTTGACGGGTCTACAATGCAGGGGTGTACTCATTTTGCCTATATCACTCACAGGAATTGTAGAGTTTTTGAGCGTACTCTTATTGTGAATGAAAATGCAGGAAACTAGGACACAAAATTCCCCCTTCTCCCCTTCGGGCTCTGAAACCTGGAAACTACCCAAAACGGGGCGTTAATCTCTAAAGTTTTCACATTATTGGCAGTAATCCTCGAGAAATTACCGGATTTACGTAATAATTAAACTGAGTGTTGCGTGAGTGCCCTGGCAAAGGCGTTCAGCAGTTATTAGTGATCGAAACGCTAACCCTTCTTTCTTGCACCCCTGATCTCGTAATAAGTTGTCTTTAGCGACAACTGAACCAAAAACAATAAAGGCGAGCTCAAAAGGAGAGACATCTGTTAATATTTGGATTACCCTCTTCTCTATTAAACCAACTTCGCCCGTGAAAAGGACTGGATCGCCTGTTTGATAAGCTTCGGGCTTCTACGTCTAGGAGCCTGAAATGGTCCAAGGCTTCAACGTCAATAGTAGATATTTAATTAAACCTGCCCCTCAGGTAAAACGAGGGCCAATTATGCACAACTCCATGATTCTCTATACAATTTATACATCGCGGCAGCCCTCTTTGCCCTCGAGATATATCCGATCTGATTGAAGGGCCTTTGCCGGCGATTTTTCGACTCTGTTTACCGTCTGTAGGAATCACTGGTGCGTTTTTATTATCTTTCTTTTATAATCTTTTTTTTTTGTGTACGTCGAGATCATAGACATCGAAATTGTGTTGTTTCCTTCTTGGCACTTAAAGCAATAACAAAAACCGGCTTATTGATCGCACGTAAAAACCATCCACCCAGAGGCTTAGCGAGGCAGCAAATCTGCTAAACAGCAGCTTAAGCCGATTTCTGCCTAATTAGCCGATGATATTGGCTGAAAACCAGGCCCCTCCATTCGTTGCAAATTAATCAGTCCATTGAAAATCGAAGCTACGCGAATTCATTAAGAGCTACTTAATTGCTGCCTCGATTTAATAATCCCCCATCATAAGTCAATAGCCTTTTCTTAAGGGTGGAGGTAATGCGCACTTCATTGGTTAGTTATTTTCACAATTCTGGTTATTACTTGGGCTCAGGATTCGATGTTAAACCTTAACTTTATCATTGATTTTATTCACTTATTATTGACATCTAGTTACTTTGAAATCTTTCTTATCTCCTTTCGGGGCATGTTGAAACAATACGACAAAAATGTCGAAATCTAATAACCGGATATCAATAATAAATAAACGACGATGCCAATAATAAATGGACAATCCATATCCTATAGTTTTTGAGCTTCTGGACTAAGATATGTCGAATGATGCATCCCTCGCTGGCTAATGATGAATTGAAACAAAGTTGGTACTCAATGTATATGTCATGCTATGTTTATTTTCTTTCTTATATCTCAGGGAAATTTATTATAATAAAGTTGATGGTTGGGAAAGGAAAGTCGTAGGTACTCTTTGGGCAAAAACTGTTGGGCAAAAAAGAAAACAAATTTCTTTTTTGTTTTTTGAAGAGCTCCTGTCGGTGCTATTCTGAATAACTTTTTGTCGAATCGAAATTATCCCTTGAATAAAAAAAAGCTACGCCACTGTATTCTACGAAAAAAAAAAACGTTTTACACTGTATCTGAAAAAACTAAAAGGGCTATGAAAACTCTGTTGGCGCAATCTTTAATTTCACAAGAGAGTGGCACATTGTCGTAAAATCTGTAACTCTCTATTTTGAAAAATAAGGGAGATACCCTGCAACTGTGCCGAAAATGAGATCCCTGAGAAAAGCAAAATGAGTTAGAACATTAACACAACTTTAAGAAAAAATTGAGTGAAAGAAATAATATAAAAAAGAAATAGAAATATAGATTTACTCGTATTTTTGGTTGTGTCACATATCAGTTTGAAAGGTTTTGCCAATGCTATGCTATATGAAGCAAAAAAAACAAGAATCAGAACAACAAAAAAAATTGAAACAGAAAAGTTCCAAACAATGAACCGAAAAGTTAAAAATAAATTGACAAACGACAAAACCACTGATACAAGAATCTCAGAAGAAGATTTAATCGGAAAAGAGGCTCAATACAGGTTTAAGATTTATAAAAGTATAAGCCCATTTAAAACAAAAACCTCAGAAACTGAAATATATACAAATACAAATGCAATAAGAGCATATATCCATTTTTGGTTGTGCTACACCTTAGTTTGAAAGGTTTTGACTGAAAAAAGAGAGCAGCAAAAAGCAGTAGAAAAAAAAAGATAAATGCCCCGAGGCAGTGCTCCGGATGCCCCATTGTAGGTACGGCCCTGAAAAAATCTTAATATAAGAACAGCTTTCAATAAGAACATATTGTAAACCAATAAAAGCAACGAGGGAAAAGCGACAAAACGTAAATAAATAGAAAAAATTACTAAAGAAAAAACTGCAAAGTACTATTTTTGTGATAAACTTACAATTTGAAAAATTTTGTTAGTTTTTAAATTGAAAAAATATACAATAAAAAGCAGAAGAACAAAAAATTGAAGAGAATTAATTCCAGTTATTGTAGTTGGGGTTGGGTTGTGGTCCTGGAGTAGTTGAAAAACAAATCTTTTTCTCACAAATTATTTATATGATAGACTTTTTGATGTTGCTTTATCAGTCGAAATCACATAAAATACTCTTCTTTCTTTCTTTCTCATTTTTTTCTTTCTCTGCGTGATGCAGTTTTTCGAATATTCATGATTGAAAGTGACGCATTCGTCCGACACGGCCTCTTGATTTGGGAAAACGCGACGTTGTACCAAAGTAGTAAGAACCTTTTTTTAGAGGTAGAATACCTAATTAAAGTTTCCAATATCTCAATTCCTTTTAGAAGTTGGTAGGAGGGAAGGCTTTAGACACGCATTGTATAATAAGGATAAGGCGTCCTCGGAGGGACGGAACCTCATTTTCAGCTAACTTTTCCAACGAATATAATGTAATTGGAATTTTGATATCTCTAACTGTAACGTAAATATTGGCTTTGTTATTTTCAAAAATAAACCCCTGAAGTGGGTACTCGTTTTCAGCTACATTTCTCTAACTAAGACGAAGGTGTAATCGGAATTTTGATACCTCTAACCGCAGCAAAATTATCGGCTAACTTTTGTACATTCAAAAATAGAGCCCTGAAATGGGTACTCATTATCAACCACTTTTTCCCAAATAATATGATGGCGTAATTGGAATTTTGATATCTCTAACCGTAAAGTAAATATTAGCTAACTTTGTTAGTTTAAAAATTAGATACCTGAAATGGGTACTCATTTACAGCTACATTTTTCCAAATAATATGATGGTGCAATTGGAATTTTGATATCTCTAACCGTAACGAAAATATTGTCAAACTTCGAAATTTTCAAAAATGGTTAAACTCGTTATCAACTAAATTTATCCAACTAAGACGAAAGTGTGACTGGAATTTTGATATCTCTAACCGTAAAGCAAATATTAGCTAACTTTGTATTTTCAAAATTAGATCCCTGAAGTGGGTACTTAATTTACAGCTACATTTTCCTAAATAATATGATGGTGTATTTGGAATTTTGATATCTCTGACCGTAACGAAAATATAGGCTAACTTTGTTATTTTAAAAAATAGACCCCTGAATTGTGTACTCGTTTTCAGCTAATTTCTCTAACTAAGACGAAGGTGTAATTGGAATTTTGATATCTTTAACCGCAGCGAAAATATTGGCTAGCTTTTGTACTTTCAAAACTAGAGCCCCAAAAATTTGGTACTCATTTTCAGCCACTTTTTCCCAATTAATGTGATGGCGTGATTAGAATTTAGATATCTCTAACCGTAAAGGAAATATTGGCTTTGTTATTTTCAAAAATAAACCCCTGAAGTGGGTACTTGTTTTCAGCTAAATTTCTCTATTTCAAACAAAGGTGTAATTGGAATTTTGATATCTCTAACCGTAAAGGAAATATTAGCTAACTTTGTTAGTTTCAAAATTAGGTCCCTGAAGTGGGTACCTACTTATTTACAGCTACATTTTCCCAAATAATATGATGGTGCAATTGGAATTTTGATATCTCTAATCGTAACGCAAATATTGGCTAATATTGTTATTTTCGAAAATAGACCCTGAAGTGGGTACTTGTTATCAGCTAAATTTCTCCAACTAAGAAGAAGGAGTAATTGGAATTTTGATATCTCTAACCGTAAAGGAAATATTAGCTAACTTTGTTCGTTTCAAAAATAGATCCCTGAATTTACAGCTGATTTACAGCTACATTTTCCCAATTAATATGATGGTGCAATTGGAATTTGCATATCTCTAACCGTAACGCAAATATTGGCTAACTTTGTTATTTTCAAAAATAGACGCCTGAAGTGGGTACTCGTTTTCAGCTAAATTTCTCCAACTAAGACGAAAGTGTAATAGTTATTTACGTTATTATAATTATAAGTTCGGTAAATATAGTTTTACGGTAGGAGTAAGATGTTTCCGGACGAGGCGCTAGCCGAGTCTGGAATTTCGAAACGACTACTGTAACACGTTACCGGACGTATGATGTACAACATTTTACTTCATACTTATTAAAAACAGGAAAAAAATAGTTTTATGCGCGGCGAATATATTTTTGACAAATCCGCCAATTTGACAAATAGTTTCATTACGGTATCCTGTATTGGTACCGGTCCAGGTACCGATACAGGTTACCATGGATACAATATTTATTGAAGATGTGCCGGTACACAGTACTGTAAAATTTCTTTACGATATCCAATCCCGTAAAAAGCTATTTACCGGATTAAAATCAAGTACGTAAAAGTGTTCTAAATGACGCAGTATGAAGTAATTGGAATTTTGATATCTCTAATCGCAGCGAAAATAGTGGCTAACTTTTTTACTTTCAAAAATAGAGCCCCAAAATGGGTAGTCATGTTCAACCACTTTTTCCAAAATAATATGATGGCGTAATTGGAATTTTGATATCTCTAACGGTAACGCAAATATTGGCTAACTTTGTTATTTTCAAAAATAGATCCCTAACGTGGTTACTCGTTATCAGATAAATTTCTCCAACTAAGACGAAGGAGTAATTGGAATTTTAATATCTTTAATCGTATCGTTAACTTTGTTATTTTCAAAAAAAACCCCTGAAGTGGGTACTCATTTTCAGCTAAATTTCTTCAACTAAGACGATGGTATAATTAGAACTGTGTTATCTTTAATCGTAGCGAAGATATTGGCTAACTTTATTACTTTAAAAAATAAACCCCTGCAGTGGGCACTCATTTTCACCTACTTTTTGACACGAAGGAAGTTAAAACAAACTTGATTGAATATGATGATGAACATAAATGATTATCTTTCTGAAAGAGATTATGTTAAATTTTTACCTTTTTTTCTGTATGTTCCTTACTTTTTGAGCTATTTCGCTCAAATTTTGTTAACAAAAGAGGGTGGGCTCTATAGAAAGATGTTAATAACGACTTATTTTTTATTTAGTTTTTTTTTTGTACTGTGTCTCAGACCAAAAAACTTCATTCCGTAATTAATTTTGAATTTCGTTTCATGTTTCAATTAAGCGAAAAATTTGTGATCAAAGCGTTTAATAAAATTATTTCTTTGCAATTTCGAAAAAATATAACTCTTGGATGTGCCAGTTTCCGTTTCAAAATCCCTATTCTTGAATCATAAAGCGGGGAATTGGAGAAATAAATGGGCTTTTTCTAAAAACCTTCATTCTTGAATTCTTGCTTAAGGGCCAAGACATTATGTTTTATAAAGATTTTCAGAGAAGTCTATCATTCAATTATTTTTGCTAACGTACTATCGTAAGTTGGGAATTCCTAACGCACGACTGTGTGTTAGCATAAGTTTTCGGGGCTACTATCTCCGATTGTTTGTTTGCTTTAAGGGGTTGTGGTAAATAACTATCAGGTGTTTACTAGAAAAAGCACAAAGTTGACCCCATGCCAAGTCAACTGACGCTATTGTTGTTTATATGGAGCTCCTGTGTTTTGCTTGTTTTCATGTTTTAATGCATATATTTTTTTATCATAAAACTCTTATCTTAGTTTCCATGAACTGCAGATTCCATAGTGAATAGGCACCAGTTTTAAAATTAAACATTATATGATCAAAAACTAATTGCAACCGCATTAATATTGGAAAGTTTAATTATTATGCTTTACGGCATTTTGATGACGCTCATTAAGTCCTTGCAATCAATAAGTTTAGTGTGTGTATGGTGGCCTGGGTCAAATCGGCCAAATCTAAATGGTACACAGTGAGTGCTTTGTCCGCTGGTGCTTTCAAACTTTACGATCTTTTAATTACAAACCCAAATATCGTTTGCTCTAAACTAATAATAACCTCCAAGATAACACCTATAAAGAGCAATAAAGGCCTCTGTTGAGCAACGGGTTAAGAGGCGTAATTAGTTTAATGGGCGCATTTTTGGGCTCAGAGCTTTTTAATACGAATTTTCCAGTGGCGGCGCGCGAGAGGGAATTTGCATAATAAGAAAACAGCCACTTAGCGGCGCCGCTAATTTAATTGGGCGCCGTCAATTAGGAGGCGGAATTTCGCCTAAAATAAAACGGCCGAGTCGACAGCGCCCAATTTTCATATTTTAATATTGATGTGGCCCATTCGGGAGCCGACGCTGTCCCCGTGAACTTCCATAGGAGTTTTATCAGACGGTGCATTAGCGCGGTATTGTGAGAAGTCACGGGAAAGCGTGAAGTTTTATCAATTCAGGTTGTAAAGTGGCGCCCCAAGTTTCCTCGCTTATCGCAGAAAAAAAGGATGTTTTCTTTTGTCATAGACATAAATATGTCATGAAACTGTGCAGCAATGTTTGTACATCTCTTCTCAAGTAAACATCGCATGACAATCGTACAACGTCACGAACAAATTCCTACGAGTCATGCAGGATACCATTCAGCTTGTAGTTTGACAATTACAACTCAATTATAAGCGAGTGTTTACCATACAATCGCAGATGGTGTGTGCAAAATGCATTGATGTAACTTTTGACACCTCTCTCGATTCAAGGTGGGGCCAGGGGCTTATTATTTCAAATCATATCAAATGTCAGGACAGGCTTTTGTTTCGAACCATGCCATTGAAATGCGCCGAGGTGAACACCGTTGAAATATTAGACGACGCGCAAAAAGCGGAAGTCTTTTCTTTCTCCGAAGAACAATGACGGGCTTTCAATAGTGATTACCTGAGTGGTAAGGCAGAATTGTCCCCGACCCGCCTCTGCCTAAACCGCAGATTATAATGCACTCTAATTCTGGCGTAACTAGGCCCGCACGCCACACCTGAGACCCCCATAATTCATACGTAAGTGAAATTATTAGGTCTACTCCTGGACACTTATAAATTGCTGGATATAAACTGGATTAGGCCCGAGCACTTTCGTCTCCAAATCTCGTTTTGCTCGCACCTGTGCCCCTTGCGAATATATTTACGGAGGCCGGGGGGCTATCGAGGCTGCAAAAGACACTGCGAGTATACCCATCAAAAGGTTTTACTTGATGAAATTGCAGTTTAGAAATAGTATATTAAGATACAAGTTTTATAAGGAAGCTCATTGTCGCACCAGACCAAGTTTGCAATGGACGTGTGCGACAAAGTGAAAATTTCTATTAGTGAATAGTTATTTTTCTAACAAGTGCGGAAAGTGATACATTTCGGCGCGCGATTGCAGCTGGCCGAACGACGCGTAGCGGAGTTCGGCCATGAAGTCGAGTGCGGGAAAGATACTTTCCGCAAGTGTATATATATTTTTTCTACGAGTAAGGACGACTTTTACAACCATCAGTAAAACTTCAGTTTGAAGTTAAAACACCAGACATGGCGTTGTTTATCTGTCAGGTAAACAATGCAATGTACGTCATATCTGGTATTTTAACTTCAAACTGTAGTTTTACTGATAGTAAAAGTCGTCCTAAAACTCTGTCAATATATTGGTATTTATTGCCTCAGCTGCGCGATGAATGATATTTGCTTACTTTTATCGCACATAGCAATAATTAAAGAAATCAACCTTTTCAATTGAAAAATGTTGAGATCGATATCCTGCCTTTTTTGCAAAACTAAGATTAAAGATGCAGTACAGGTATCAGTAAGATGGTATACCAGGCACCTAATGCCACGATTCCTGACAACTATAAATCATTGTAGGTTTACTGGTTTTTATTACGTTCTTCCATACCAACCATAGTTACCAAGGTTGTTTAAAGCAAAATAGCAGCCATTTGAGGTTTTTTACACTTACAACTTTCCGCACTCAACTGCGTGCGGAAAAGTAAACTATCGCGCACGCGAGTAGAAAAAAATATTTTTATATTTTCAATAAACATACCTAAATTTCACTTTCTCCAGTATTTGCCTTTCTTAACTTCTAATATCGGTAAAATATTGGTAGGTATGACAAATATTCACATTGCCGCCATTTTTATTTAAAATAAACGTCAGATTTTGACATAAATAATTACCAATAACTTTTATATTAAAAGAAACAAAAATATGAGACAAGAAATGATTTGTACTCGTTCAGAATTACAAAACATTCCACTAAATTGTGTGAATATTGCGTATCGAAATAATTCAATATCAATGACTGATGAACCATCATTCCGCAAGTTCTAATTGTGCCCATCCCCCAGACTAGTTTCGCCGTATACGGCTCGTCAGTGAGGCTTTGACACAATCAGAACTTGCGAAATTTTGGGTACTCAAGACACGTTTCACAGCAGCACCGAGAAAAGTCGGAGGCGCCATCTGTGTGCGTTTGTTCGGGTTTTGTCGGGCAGTGACGGCAAGACCGGGTAATGACGTTGATACTGGACGAGTGCAATCTCGTTAGTGCAACAAACAGACACAGATGGCGGCACCGGGAGACTTTTCTCGGTGCTGCTATGAAACATGACTTGACTACCGAAAATTTCGCAAGTTCTAATTGTGTCAAAGCCGTATAAGGCGAAACTAGTCTGGAGAGGGACACAATTAAAGCTTGCGAAATGATGGTTCATCACTCGTTTAAAAGGTCGAAAACAGTTTTCATAGTACCAACGGCTAAAAATTGATTTCTGTATTTTGCAGTAATCAGCATCAATTCAATATTATTTCATTTTAAATTCATATTGTTACGATTCGCAGCAACGCCGCATGGGAGGCGGGGCAACGCATGGGAGCGTGTTGGTTGGTGGAGCTTCGCGACCTATCCGCGCTGCGTCATGGCTGACACGAGTGATTTATTGCTCGGCTGGTTTAATCTAGAAGGCAGTTGTTTACAACCGTTTTTTTTATGTGAGATTATTCAAGAATTCTTATAAAGAACTTTCTAGGTTTTTCTGTAATTTTAGGATTGTATATAAAGGCGCATAGAGCGGCGGTTAAGTACTAGTCTTATTTTAAGCGAGCGATAAGTAAGCTAAAGTTACGAAGCGATAATAGAAGGCTATAAAGTGTTAAGTAATGAGTTATTTAGTAGTCGAGTGTATTTGTGGAATAAATAAATATTGTTTTCGTGTTAAATCGTTGCACTGGAATTATCGAACCCTAGTTCGCAACAATTGGTGTCAGAAGTGGGATTCCAGTGGGAATTTGAGGACTAATATTGCTGAACTGTAAGTGAGTGCTTCATTGCCGGACATTACGCGTTTATGCCAGTGACTAGAAGCCAGCATCAAGCGATGGAGGATCAATTTGCCACCCTGCTCTCGCTTATGCAAGAACAGAAGGAAGAGCAGAAAAAACATTATCTTGAACAGGAGAAACGTTATAACGAACAGAAGGAAGAGCAAGAAAGACGTTATAAGGAACAAAAAGAGGAACAAGAAAAACGTGATCAAGTACAGGAGCGACGTTATCAACAACAGAAGGAAGAACAGGAACGGTTCAAAGAAGAATTAGTGACCCATCTCGCAGCTAGGGAGCAATAGTTGGAAGAAAGAATAATGCAATCCGTTAACGAATCCGTTAACGGCGTTAACGAAGGACTAGAAGCTGTCAACCAGAGGATTCTCGAGCTAGAAAAGAAATTCCGGGAACAACTTGAGGACGACAACGTGTCTACAGAGAGTTTTAGCACAGCCAACGCTAAAATTAAGCCTCCCGATTATGACGGTACTACGGCCTGGGAAATCTATAAAACCCAATTTGAGGCAGCTGCAAAAGCTAATGGCTGGTCCGAGCCCCAGAAAGCTACATCATTAGTGGTAGCACTTCGTGGAAAAGCGGCTGAGTTACTCCAACCTCTGTCGGCAGCGGATCAAAGTAATTATGCCGTTTTAGTACACTCTCTGCAACTACGATTTGGAAACGAGCACAAAGAAACCGTGTTCCAAGCCCAGCTGAGGATGAGACAGCAGAAGTCAGGTGAATCCTTACAAGAATTTGAGGCGGACATAGACTAATTCACCTGGCATACCCATCAGCCCCTGAATGTTTTCAAACGCAATTTGCCGCCGAAAGGTTCATTGAGGGAGTTCGAGATAGTGACATGAGATACCACTTACGTCTAGTAAGGCCCAGGAATATCAGCTATCAGCGAGGCACTAGTTCGGGCCCTGGAATTCGAGGCGTCACGAGTGTCATCTAGTTCAGCTCCGCGTGTAAGAATGGCAACTTGCAATGAAGAGGAGAATACGTCTATGGCTGAATCCATGGTCAGTTTACATAAAGCGATGAAGGATATGGCAGTTAATATACAAGCCCTATTGGGTAGGACCCCTCGATCAACAGACAATCGGGGCATAAAATGTTTTAACTGCGGCAGACTGGGTCACATCAAGAGTAACTGCCGTAATAGGGCAAGAAGTCCGTCGCCGTCGTTTAGAAGACCTAGCGGCGACCAAGACCGCCCTAGGTCCCAGGAAAACTAATTCCGGTCAATGCAAGGGGGCAATTGACCGGGGCCGCTAAGACCCCCAGGATCTTTAAAGTCAATAGTTTGGGTGGAAAAGTCTTACAGTGGCCGGACGCATTAAGGGACAGAAGATCCAGATTACCATCGATACAGGGGCAGATGTGACCATTGTACGGCCAGATAAACTTGTTGGATATACCATACAACCATTGCCCAACCCTATTATGTTAAAATCAGTAACTGGAGAGTCTTGCCCTATAGACGGAGAAGCCGATGTCACCATCATTATTGGAGAAAGACTTGAAGTTCGGCATAAAGTGTTGGTTGCCAGGATCAAAGACGAGTTTATTTTGGGAATGGATCTCATCAGGAAACATGGATTCTCCTATGATCACAAACGGAATATTCTCACATTTGGAGATGAGGAGTTTGCATTAACCAATGGAAATGTGGAAACTAGTGTCCGTCTACTGGTGGTAGAAGATGTGAAAATTCCTCCAAATTCAGAACAAATTATCACAGTGACTTCTGAAAATGATCCTGGGTGGTCCATAGGACTTATAGAACCTAACCTGGATTTGACGACTGAAATCATGGTAGCCCGAACTTTGACCGACCCGAAGAAGACTATGCCAGTACGAGTTGCCAATATTGGAGAAAGGACCATCAAGCTCAAAGAAGGAACAGTTCTTGCCAATTATGAGCCTGTACAATGGGTATGCAATTGTGTCGAAGCAGAGAAGTCCAAAATTAAATCTTCTAACCAAGCTTCCCCAGAAGTTATTGATGCTTTTAAGCGACAGTGGAGTCACCTGTCAAAGGAACAACTTCAGTCTGCTACAAAATTTGCTATGGATGAATCTGATATGTTTAACTTCAAGAGCAACGACAGTCAAACCGATTTAGTTGTCCATAAGATCAACACAGGAGATGCCCAGCCAATACGACAACATCCACGAAGGGTCCCTCTGGCTAAACAACAGGAAGCTAACAGTTTGCTGAATGAAATGTTAAAAGAGGGCGTCATAGAAGAATCATCTAGTCCATCGTCGTCGCCTGTGGTTCTTGTTAAGAAGAAAGATGGTTCAACGCGGTTCTGTGTTGACTACAGGAAACTTAATGATGTGATCAAGAAAGACAGCTACCCATTGCCACGTATAGACGACACCTTAGCAACTTTATCGGGATCAAAGTGGTTTTCCACTCTAGATTTAAAAAGTGGGTACTGGCAAGTAAAGATTGCTCCCGAAGACAAAGAAAAGACTGCATTTTCTACTGGTTCTGGACTATACCAATTCACTGTTATGCCTTTTGGATTGTGCAATGCTCCATCAACTTTCGAGCGACTAATGGAACTTGTCTTGAGGGGGCTGACTTGGAAAACTTGCTTGATATACTTAGATGACATAATTGTCATGGGACGTGATTTCGACGAGCATTTGAAGAATTTAAGAGAAATCTTCAACAAGTTACGGAATGCTCACCTGAAGTTAAACTACAAGAAATGCAGCCTGTTCCAAAAGCAAGTCGAGTACTTGGGGCATACTATCTCAGAACAAGGCATTAAAACTAGCCAAAGTAAAATATCTGCCATTAAAGATTGGCCAGTTCCCCGAGACAAACACGAAGTAAGGAGCTTTTTGGGACTATGTACTTACTACAGGAGATTTGTAGAGGGATTTGCCGACATCGCAAAACCGCTGCACAAATTAACGGAAAAGAAAACACCGTTCTTGTGGAACCACGATTGTAGTCAGACGTTTGCAAGGCTTAAAGCTGCCCTCTGTTCTAGTCCGATCTTGGCTTACCCTATAAAGGACGGACTCTTTATTTTGGACACGGATGCAAGTAACTGTGGTCTAGGTGCAGTACTCTCTCAAAGACAAAACGGGCAAGAGAAGGTCATTGAATACTACAGTAAGACTTTAAATAAGCCAGAAATAAACTATTGCGTCACTAGAAAGGAGCTGTTGGCCATCGTTAAAGCAGTCGAACATTACCATCGCTACTTATATGGAAAAAGGTTCCTGATTAGGACTGACCATGGAGCCTTGAAATGGTTATTACAGATGAAGAACTCTGAAGGTCAAATAGCCAGATGGATAGAGCGCCTGCAGCAGTACGATTTCCAAATTGAACATCGACCAGAAAGGTCTCACGGAAATGCCGATGCATTGTCTAGACGGCCTTGTAAAGAAGATTGTCGGCATTGTCAAAGAACTGAGCAGCGTGAGGGACTTCCTTTGGTAAGGAGAACGTCGGTGGAAACAAACGATGGCTGGACCACACAGACGCTTCGAGAAGAACAAATGAATGATCCAGATATTGGACCCATCCTCTCTGCAAAGACTGACGACAAGAGACCAGAATGGCAAGAAATCGCTGGTAAAAGTCCAAACCTGAAGGCGCTATGGGCCCAGTGGCACTCTCTTAAAATAGAAAATGGACTACTGAAGAGAGCGTGGGAGAGTCCGGATGGCAAGTCTATAGTCAGTCAGTTGGTTGTTCCTGGTAGCAGAAAATCAGATGTACTACAGGAAATGCACAACGGAACAAGCGGAGGCCATTTTGGGGTCAACAAAACATTGGCCAAAATTAAAGAGCGGTATTACTGGGTGAATTATCATGAAGACGTCGAATCTTGGTGCCGCAAGTGTGAAGTTTGTTGTGCCACAAAAGGACCTCGAACAAGATCACGGGGTCGAATGGTGCAGTACACTGTAGGTGCTCCATTCGAGAGCGTAGCAATTGATATCGCGGGACCGTTTCCTCAGACTGAGTCGGGCAATAAATACATCTTGGTCGCCATGCATTACTTCACTAAATGGCCTGAAGCATACGCCCTGCCTAATCAAGAAGCAACGACTGTGGCAACGGTGCTAGTAAATGAAATGTTTTGCAGATTCGGAGTCCCTCTCGAACTTCATTCTGATCAGGGCCGAAATTTTGAATC
Organism: Taphrorychus bicolor; assembly: GCA_951812265.1. NCBI lineage: Eukaryota > Metazoa > Arthropoda > Insecta > Coleoptera > Curculionidae > Taphrorychus > Taphrorychus bicolor. The sequence goes on along the minus strand of OX638300.1, from coordinate 33,228,034 downwards.
GGCTGTTTTCCAGAAGGTCATGGAACTTCTCGGAATTCGCAAGACCAGGACAACTCCTTTGCATCCACAGTCGGATGGGATGGTAGAGAGGTTTAATCGGACCATGGAACATTACCTGTCTAAAATGGTGGCAGATCATCAGCGTGATTGGGACCAACATCTACCTTTCATGTTGATGGCATATCGAGGCTCTACGCATGAAGCCACTGGTTATACTCCGGCGAAAGTGATGTTCGGAAGGGAAATGAGGCTTCCTGCAGATTTGATGTATGGAACACCAGAAAAAGACTCGCTCAACTCTGAGAACTTTGTGGAGGAGCTCAAGGAGAGGCTGGACAATGTTCATGAACAAGTCAGGAATAAACTGCGGATATCCAGTGATCGAGCCAAAGCAAGATATGACTTACTAGCTAACTCCCGCGGCTTCCAGGATGGTGATTTGGTGTGGCTATACAATCCGAGGCGAAAGGTGGGGAAGTCGCCCAAACTTAGCCAAAATTGGGAAGGACCTTATACAATTATAAAGAAGATTAATGATGTGGTGTATAGGATCCAGCGAACCCCTAGGTCAAAGATGAAGGTCGTTCATTTGGATCGATTAGCACGATACCATGGAACTCTATCTGTTCGGGACGAACAGTCTTAGGAGGAGGGCAATGATACGATTCGCAGCAACGCCGCATGGGAGGCGGGGCAACGCATGGGAGCGTGTTGGTTGGTGGAGCTTCGCGACCTATCCGCGCTGCGTCATGGCTGACACGAGTGATTTATTGCTCGGCTGGTTTAATCTAGAAGGCAGTTGTTTACAACCGTTTTTTTTTTATGTGAGATTATTCAAGAATTCTTATAAAGAACTTTCTAGGTTTTTCTGTAATTTTAGGATTGTATATAAAGGCGCATAGAGCGGCGGTTAAGTAGTAGTCTTATTTTAAGCGAGCGATAAGTAAGCTAAAGTTACGAAGCGATAATAGAAGGCTATAAAGTGTTAAGTAGTGAGTTATTTAGTAGTCGAGTGTATTTGTGGAATAAATAAATAGTGTTTTCGTGTTAAATCGTTGCACTGGAATTATCGAACCCTAGTTCGCAACAATATTAAAGATGACATTTGATTGTTCACTACTACCAACATTACAGCAGTGCGGAAAAACTGTTATACAGAAACCGAAATAGAAAAACGACCATTTTGCTTGAGATTTTCTAGAATATGTGCTCTAATAGTGGACTAAAAGTACGTCATTTGTTTTCTCCATACGCACACCTATAGTGGGCTTTGTAATCTTGAGACCAAAAAAGTAGCAAAAAAGTCCTAGGCAGGAAAAGTAAAGTCAAAAGTCACCGCTACTGTCATGGTGGGGCATATATAAACGATTTTCATTCATCAAAATTATTTGAACAGTAGATGACACCAGATAGGCCGATCTGAGTGTATGTTACTCGGAGTAAAAGGTCTTTTTGTGCTTCGCCCAGTTGCAGACCTCAGTTTCGCTTCGGCCGTCAATCTCCGGGCTCAGCACGAAAATACCCACTTTTACTCCTAGTGACAATCTACTATTTTCTTAGAGAGTCTTTTGATGAGTAATTAACTAATTTCTTTTTCTCTTCAAATCCATCTAAGTACCTACCTATTGAAAAATTGTGTTAAGAACTCACAAACTGTGAATAAAGGGATTGGTTTATCTGGATATTTTTGGTTCTTAACAAATTGCTGAACCGCCTTCGGCTAAAGTTTATTTTCATGTTACCTTTCACGTTTATAAAATTGCCAACGTGTCGACCTTCCGACAAACGAACACAGGATGACACACTTCGTTTGTTCGTGATTTCGTATGTCTGTTGAATGTTTTTTTTTTATAGACTGAAGTGGTATTCCAGACAAACTTCGTGCGACAGATTTCGCTTATTGAAAGAGCCCTGAGGAAGACCTCAATAAAAATCGAAACGTTGACTCTTTAATAAAAATCTCTTAAAATTGTATTAAATATTTCGAAGAAAAGGGGTGTATCGGTTAAGTGTTCTACTATTCTTGTGTTGGGAGTCCGAGAGTATTGTGTAGGTGAGCTTGTCCTTAAAGCGGTATGATACTAGTGAGAGGACGTTTTTAATTGAGTGAGATATTCTGATGTTAACCGAGTATTGAAGAAAAATCTGTGAACTATTATAAGTTAGTTTATTTCAAGGGAAAGAGAGCACCAAGCGGCTTCCAAGAAAAAAACATCTACCCACAGATGGGAAGGTGTAAGCAAAACAAGAAAATTTCTTTTGCTTCGTAGTGTTAGTAGAAGAGGCGGGAGGGGGGAGGGGGAAGCAGCAAAAGGCCTTCGAATTTGGACACAATTTGTCTAAAGCCGGCTTCCCACAGCCTGTGGTAGCACGGGCCGTACGAAGTACCACGAACGCATACAGACGAGATCATCCCGGGCGTACTCCTTCCCACGGCCTGTATGCGCCCGTCAGTAGTTGGTTTAAAAGTTGGGACAGTAGTTACGAAATTGATCTCGAGAGAGCCAGTACATATAAAAAATGTTATCTCATCATCATGTGATAGAAAAGCGATTCAGGTTTAAATAAGTCATTCGCACCACTGCCCGTTTTCACTCAACCGTGCACCTTACTTCTTAGCTTCCTATAAGTTGACATCAAATTGTCTTTCTTTTTTTTCTTTCATTAGTTTCATTTCATTTCTTAGAGGAATTGAGCCACCATCCGTCAACAAGTTCTTGATTCGATTCCACGTATCAAAAACGTCGTTTTTTATTTTTAAGTTGTGGATTTTTTGGAGTCCCACAACGCGGACTCTCCTTCATATAAACTTAAAAATTTAAAAATTAATTCATTGCTCCACTCCATTTTACTTTAAAAATTAAGATTTTAATTAATTTCTTTCTAACATAATACCGACATGCAGCTTTGAACTGAAATAACTTTTACTGTAAAAAATATTTGCAATTTGACTTCGGTATACCTATAAAGCCTCTCTCCAGAAATCAAAATTTGCATTTGGTTTTATACTTCCATAAAACATAAAATAAAAGTGAAGCCCTAAGCTTTCAGCAGCACATTTCCTCAGAGCTAAAAATAATTTGTCCCGCTGTCTTTTTAAAAAACTGCAAAAATATATTGCCCTTTTTGATCTTTAAAAAATGTGCAATCGACTTTTGTAAGGATTTATACAAATCAAAAAAAAGTCGAGTATCGTTTTATGACCGACCCACAGAGTCATAAAGGACGAAAGACAACCCCAGGAAACCCTTTTGAAGTTACCGACTTGATTCGGGTACTAACAGGCATCTACGGACGGGACCGCGCCACCCCCTTCCCACGGCCTGGTGGTCCGTAAAGACGCGGACGGCCCGTGCTACCACGGGTCGTGGGAAGGCGGCTTAAGACTAGTAAGTGTCGACACCCAAACAGGCATTTGTGGCTTTATGGAAGAGTGTGCCAAATCTATGTCGACATATTTATTACTCTTATGCGTCCGAAACTGCCTTTCTGTTTTGAAACATTTCGGTCATTCGTCTTGATAATGTGTCGAAAATGTGTCAAAGTGGACTGCCAAAAGAATTTGGATACCAGTTGTGTCTACAATTGGTCAGGTGATTGCATACCTACCTAATTTTATCATTAAAGTTAACAGAATGGCAAAAATCTAGAACAGGTTGAGATGTAAAATACATAGCACAACTTATACGTTATTAGCGTAATATGCAAAAAGAAGAGAATAAAACTCACACCACAATGGTTGAGTATATAAAATGGCGGCAAAAAGACTCCCATTGCTCAGATTCTGGCTGAGATATTCCAAGAAGGTACACCACCTGATTCACCGCCCATAGAGCAGAAAATTATTCTGCTAGATACTTGAAACGACAGAAAGAGCCATTTTAAATTCATATTTTTAGACAATAACCAAGAACCGGATGATCCTCACGATTCTGATTACGTGGGGAATCCGTAGGGAGAGGCTTTGAGTGTTATTATGACGTGAAGGCTACTATGGCGACAGAAGATGATTTAATAAAAAAAATATTTTTTAAAGAAAATTAAAAAATTTGGACCTTCAAGAACAAAGTGACATTCTTCTTCTTCTTCAAGTGCCATGCAGATTCCTGCGTAGGCGTTCATCCTTTCACTCATCATATGATTCTATTAATTGCAGCATTTTGCAGTGTCTGGAAGTCCTGTATTCCTGTCCACTGTCGTATGTTTCGCAGCCAGGACAGTTTTCTCCTACCCACTCCTCTTTTTCCTCCCTCTATTTTACCCTGGAGTATAAGGCGCTGGAAATGATAGCGTTCTCCGCGCAGTACATGTCCAAGGTAGCCAGTTTTTCTTCTTTTGATGTTTTCGAAAAGTTCACGGTCCATCGAACCAGCTCTTCTCAGAATGTCCTCATTCGTTACATGTTCAACCCACGACACCCTCAGCATCCGTCGCAGGGTCCACATCTCGAAGGCCTCGATCCTATTTATAATTGTTGTCTTCAACGTCCATGCCTCGACTCCGTACAAGAGAACGGACCAGACGTAGCATTTTACCATTCTATATCTGAGATTGAGATTCAGGCTTTTGTCTGTCAGAAATTTTTTCAGTTTTATAAACGTTGTTCGAGCTTGCTCAATTCTGCATTTTATTTCTTGATCTGGGTCCCATTTTTGGTTGATCATGCACCCCAAGTATTTAAATTGAGTGACTTGTTCAATGTTCTCTCCCTTTACGGACATTATGACATTTGGGGTGTCGTTTCTACTAATGACCATGCATTTGGTTTTACGGATGTTGATTTTCAGACCTAATCTCTGGCTTTCTTCATTGATCTTATCTAGTAGAACTTGCAGGTCATTTGCACTATCCGCCAGTATCACGGTATCATCCGCGTATCGAATATTATTGATGGGAATTCCATTCACTTTAATGCCCATGGGACTGTCGGAGATTGACTCGATGAAAGCTCTTTCCACATACAAGTTAAACAACATCGGAGACAAGATACACCCCTGGCGGACGCCCTTTTTTACTTCGAAATCCTCAGTTGTTCCTGCATTTTGAATTCGGATTTCTGCTCTTTGGTTCCAGTATAAATTACCTATAAGTCTGATATCCTTTCCATCCAGTCCCAGGTCTCTAAGATATGATATGAGGAGGTCGTGCTTTACATTATCGAATGCCTTCTCGTAGTCGATAAAGCACAGAAAAACGTCTTTTCTCTGATCTTGGCAGTTCTGCACTAATGTCTGGAGACTGAATATGGCTTCTCTTGTTCCAAAACCACTCTTAAATCCAAATTGACTGGCACCACTCACTTCCTCGCATCTCCTGTATAGTCTCGTGTGCAGAACTGTTGCGTTGTTTGTTTTAGGAAGTGCGACAAACGTAGAACGGAGCCAGTCCTCAGGAGTTTGTCCAGTGTCGTAAATATTGTTAAAGAGTCGGACAATGATATCAAGGTTTTGTTCGCTAATCAAATGAAAAGTTTCTGAGTACATATCATCAGGGCCCGGAGCTTTGTTGTTTTTCATTAGAGTTATGGCATGTTTGATTTCACTCTTTAGTATACTTGGTCCTGATAGCGTTGTTATTTCGTTTTCGGGGTTTCCTGGTCTGTCATCCTGAAAAAGTCCGGTAGTGTATTCCCTCCATGTTAGTAGTAGTTTCTCGGTGTCCAATATTATTTTATTGTTTTCATCCCTAATGAAACCCACACTCTTGTTGTTATATATTCCAGCGATTTCTTTGACTTTTTTATGGAGATGGAAATTGTCTCCCAGTTTGCTCAGATTTTCTGCCTCCAGACATCTTTCAGTCAACCAACTTTCTTTTGCTGTTCTTATTTCATTTCGAATTCTTCTTTGAAGACTTTTATATTCTGTGTAGTCTCCGTTGACTTTACATTGCCTTCGCTTTTCCATTAAATCCAGAATGTCGTCAGTCATCCATTCGTTCCTCGTTGCCCTTCTGGTGTTTGTAAGGAAGGTTTCATTTGTTTCCTTAAAAACTTCTTTGAGTTTGAGCCAGTGTTCGTTCGTATCTTCTATATTGCGAGTATTTTCCAGTTCTTTGTTAAGATGTTCTTCGTATGATGATCTTCTTTCCTCGTCCTTAAGTAGTTTTGGTTCCAATATCTTTCTAGTGGTTTTTTCTTTGGGTCTGGACAGGCGCAACACTATGTCGGCACGCAGCGGATTGTGGTCAGATTCAATATCGGCACCTGGCATTGTGGTTACTTTAGTGATGAGATTTCTAAATCTTTGATTAATGATAATGTAGTCTATTTGGTTTCGGACAATGTGATGGTCATTGTCTTGCGGAGATCTCCAGGTGTACAAGCGTCTTGGTGGTAGCGTGAACCATGTATTTGCAATCACAAGGTTATTTTCTTCGCAGTACTGAATTAGTCTTTCCCCTCTTTCATTTCTTTCACCCAAGCCGTAATCACCCACCACTGATCTCATTTTACCCTTACCAACTTTAGCATTGAAATCTCCTAGAATTATATTGATCTCGTTCGTTTTTGTAAGCTTTAGGGCACTGTCAAGTTGTCTGTAGAAATCCTCAATCTCTCCCTCTGATTTGTCCGCCGTTGGGGCATAGACCTGTACGATATTGATGTTCATAGGTCTACCGGACAATTGAATTAGGAGTGCTCTTTCTGAAATTGGGATGAAGCTCTTTACTGATGTTTGTATGTTTTCATCCATGAGGATGCCAACGCCGTGTTGATGGTCTCGGCCGGCGTTCCTTGTACCGGAATGTGACATAACGCACTTTAAATAAGCTCCTGAATGTATTGAAACACCAGAAAAATGTGGCCCTTCCTTCTCAAGGCGATTTTTTGCCTCTTTGGCTGTCACTCTACTCTGCAGCTTGATATCATAGCTGATGCCGTGGCCGCTTCCAGGGTTGCCCAGATGCGGGATCCGGGTAGTACTGAACCAAAGCCCGCAGCAGGTCGTCTGGATGTGCTGGTGTCTTTTCAGCCTTGACTCTCATGAAGTTGCGCATTGTTTGCCATCGCAGATTAGCACGAATGTCTTCGTTACTATTGCATCATGGAGCATTCACAGCCATAGGAAGGTAAATGTTTTCAACAGCTTCTGCCCTTGAGAGATGGGCCTCCGCCGCGCACCCCAATGAGGCCGATCCATATGTCAGGATCGGCCGCATGATCATTTTCAGCAGCAGGATCTTCTCCCTCACGGGCAGATGGCTTATTCGGTTAAACAGAGGGTTAGTGAGGCCATAGCCCCCCTAGCTTTGACAGCGGCGACCCTGACTTGGGAGCCCCAGGTCAGCCCTTTATCCAAAATTATCCCCAGATAAATGACCGAGTTTTGCCACGGCACTTCGACGCCATCGATTACAAGTTGATCCGGGATGGCATAGCGACGTTTACCTATCATGATAGCCTGGCACTTGGTTGGATTAATCTTAATCCTCCAACGTACCAGCCACTCCTGGAGGTCGCCTAAAGCTAGCTGCAGATTCTTCTCTACAACATCTTTTCGCATGTGTTTGGATAAAAAAGCCGTGTCGTCAGCAAATAATGCGAGCGTTAGTCCTTGGTGTTCTAGGAATATCGCTCATGTACAGCGTGTACAGGTGCGGCGATAATACCGATCCTTGGGGGACACCTGCCTCTAGCATTCTGGGCCCCGACATGAAGGATAGGACCCTTACAACGACTGTCCGATCTGTGAGGTAACGGTCGATAAGTTGGTAAATGTTTGCCGACAAACCTATGTCACTCAGTTTGTAGATCAGGCCTTCGTACCAGACTCTATCAGAAGCACGCTCTACGTCCAGCAGGACTAATCCAGAGATTAGTCTGGAGTTCCTGCCCAGGACCTGCAACTCTGCCGAATGCACCCCCGAAAACAATATTGTTCGATGGGCACGACGGCGACTTTTAGGCGTGTACACTCGTCTTGGAGTCTCCTCAGAATAATACGCTCGGGTAAAAGTAAACGATACTGACGAATTAAAATTTATCTTAATTTCAAGTTCAGATAAAAAAACTGTTCTGGTATGTTCTTTGATTTTTAAATTTTTGTATCATAACAACTGGCATACCTACTTTACATTGTACTGACTAAAAATGTTACAAAAAATTATTAAATTGGTTATTAAACTAGTTAAGGTCCATGTTTACATTTACCTCAACAAAATGAAAAAAAAAACATTTTTTTTTGTTTAGCCTTTTAGTTTAAAAATCTACAAAAATAATCAATGCAACAAAGGTTTCGTATTTTGGGATTAGTAACTCAGAAACTTAAACCGAAAGCACTGAGGATCTAAAATGTTCACTTCATTTTAAGTAGGGTAACATTACTGAAATCTTAAATACAAATTAATTTTCTAAAACTGGAACTATTTTGTCAGAGTTATAATAAATTCTTTCCCCTTTAATTTTAATTGTAGGAAAAGGTAACACTCCTAATATCTGGTCTTCTACAACAGAACTTACGTCACTTGGCTGGACTGCAAAGTTTTTTCTTTGTATCATCTATAGATTTCAATCCTATTACTTCTACTTCCTGGTCGACAATATTTTCAATAAAACATACATATTTGTAGGTAGTTGGGTTGCTTTTTCCGCCCTTAAATTGAATGAGTGCAAAACTTCCATCTTTTAGTTCTGAAATAGGTGTTTTTGTTATTGTAATTAGATCTTCATCAAAGTGAAAATCTTCTAGAGGACTATCTCCATCACTTAAGCATAGTGAATGGCCACTTTGATCATCATCTGAACTAGCTTTATTCCTACTTGGTTTCGTCTTTTTTGAATTCTTAGTATTTTCCACTTTTCTTGATCACCTAATTTCCTTTTTGTTGGTATTACCTTTTTCTTGGGTCTCATTTTCAAAGATTTTTTTTCCTTAGCCTCTTTTAGCCTGTTCAGAACTTCTTCTGTTGTCAAAACTTCCCCATACGTAAGTTGTTTTAGCCTTGGCACTAATTCTTTCTTCAGTGTATAATTAGTTCAGGTTAGTTCAATAGTAGTTACATTTTCTTTCGTTTCTGGAGATTTAAAAAATATTTTCTGTAAAGAGGTTTTGAGAAACTTGCGTTCTTATCAATTTCTAAATTAAGTTTGTGTATTTCTTCTGGGTTTTCAGTACCGTTTCTTTCAAATTCAAATTCGTTACTTATTTTTTGACAACCAGATGTGCATGTTCCAGTGAGTAAATGCTGGCATGATCCTGGGTCCTTTTCTTTGAGCTGTGGTAATTTTTCCAGAGACAAACTTTCAGGCTCAGTTGCAGGCAAGTTAATTATTTCATTTACCGCCTTTGTATTCTCATTTTCTCGTTCAACTGTTTTTTGCAAATATTCATCCAGTTCCTGTTTTTTGAACACATTTAGTGGAAATTTTGATTTATCTACAGGGAAGATGCCGCAACTCCTAAATCCGGAAATTATGTTTGAAGATTTCATAGCTTGCGACCAAACATCTCCAAGCATTTCTACAAACTATGATTTTGTAAGGCGACCAGTACCTTTTCCCATACTTTTTCTGTCAAAGCTAACTAGTTTCTTTTCCCAAAAGATCTTGACTGGACCAGAGACGCATTTGTCTACAGGCTGCATCATGTCTGTGAGATGACTGGGGAGCTTGATGAGTGTCACATTGTTAGAAATAGCTTCTTCAATGATACGTACACTTATATGGCTAGATTGGCCATCATAAATGAGGGCACCTGCTTGTTCTGGAGCTGACTTCAATTCACGACTTTTTTTAACATGGGCATGGGGTAAGAACGCCTTAGTGAACCATGTATAAAACTGAGGTTCTTCTGTCCGTCCATTTGTTGAGGCTGCATAAAGAGTTCCTGGAAACGCTTTTTCAGATGTCCACCGAGCTTGCACACCAGCCCCCTTAAACACAATCAAAGGAGGTATAGCTGATCCATCTGCTGCCACACAAGCAAGCACTGTTGATCAGTCGCGCCCTGATCCCCCAGAAATCCTTACTAACGCTTTCCCCTTAGCACCAATTGCCCTTAGTCGGCTGGGATCGCTCTTGAATCCAGTTTCGTTAGCGTCGAATATAAAAGAAGCTTTATCTTCTGTATCAAGATGTAGGCGAGTAAATGTTTTTCCTAATTCATCACAAAAACAATAAATAACGTCTGGCCTCCTTTCTGCATTTTTGTAATGCTCCGGCTTTTTAAGCGAAATAAGCTTTTTATGTCTTTTAATAAAGGCATAATACCAATCATTTCCAGGCCTATTGTTGGTAAATGGAGTTGATACATTTTGGACTGTCACATACTCTTGAATAAGGTTAAGGAGTTCATCTTTATCGCAAGGATATCCTGCATTGGTTCGCGCCAGCAAGCAATCGACAATCTTGGATTCAGTTTCTTGGCTGAAAGTTTTCTTACGTCCATGGTATGCCTCAATTGTCGCTATTCTTCCATTGATTCGCTGAGAAATGACTGCAATTGGAACATTGTAGTATTCAGCTGCAGCCCGATAGGTCATATTTCTGTTTTTTACATCAGTGACAGCATTAGAGAGATCTTCTTTACTGTAAGCTCTTCCACTAGTTTTTGGAATGTATATTTTCGAGGCATCTGAACAAAGATAACGTTTATTAATATTGAATTTTCATTCATATTATTGTTCACTTTTAACCCCAAACATCGTTTACAATAGCTCGTGCTCTATTTTTTATGGGGTAAATGTAAACAACAATATAAACTTTTGTTTATTATTCCATCAATGCCTAGACAAGCGAAGGCAAATAAAGTGATATGATTTGCACTTTATAAGCAAAGATAGCAATACTTACTTTGAAAGGAAAAAGATTAGGGTAATTTCACAAAGCCCTTGAAATCAAAATTCAAATTATTGGCAGCGTTCCACGCGAGCAGTTATAAGAGACTCAAAGACATGCTTAGAAAGCAACTGCTTTTGTCCGTTTTTAGAGTGGGGATAAAACTATTTATATTAGCAGACATACAATTTAGCGAGACATTTAAACTGAAAATTGGTCATGTTTACTTTTACCCCTGTTTACAATTACCCCACTTGACCTTAATGTGATAGGGGCCGGTAGTTTTGTGGAAATGGCTTATTCTTGCCCCGCTTGTTCAGCATTATCACCACTCCCTGTTTCCACCTCGATGGAAAGAGTCGTAGCCTCAGGGACATAGGTGCCGACTTTAGCCGATGCAACTTTCAATATATCTGATCCAGATTAAACTGACTGCTTTCTTTAAACTGTCATCTGTCATCCTTAAACGTTGATCCTTAAAAATTACCATTAACTACCACCACCATCACGTTATCACGTATTGTCTTTCCACTCTCAGACCTTTAGTACTCCTCTACACTGGGCACTTTCGTCAGATGCTCTAAAGCATCGTTAAGCAACACTACTTTAATTCTCTCCTTTCATGGTACAGGTCAGCGATTTATACAGGACAGAAAATTCTCATCATAACTTGGTTCTCCTTCATGTGGCCTTGGTATTCTCTAAAGAATAAGTTGGAAAATTACTCCCTTTTAAATGTTCTGTTGCACTAATCTTACCCAATCACCATCCAACACTTAAGATTCCTACAAAAGTACATGCATCATGTATTACTTAGATTGTCGTATTGTTCTTTTCTTTCGCGCCTCTATATTGAAATGGCGTCCAGAAAGAGACATTTTACAAATAGGCCTTCCAAAACATATGCCGACAATTACCGAGCCCTAACAAAGATAAATCATATTGTTAATTGGCGCCTCTCCCATGGTACACTAACTCTTCCCGATGTAGTTTTTTAATATTTACATTTACATTTAATTATAACTTTTCACGTTTTTAACGACCCGCCGAAACACCCATCGTACGGCCATAAATAATTCGGGCCAACGTGCGGTTCCTCGGATGATCGGCCCGGTGCGGTGGTACCCGGACTTAATTCGATTTATTATTTATGAAGGTTATGTAACGCACTGCCCGGCGCGGATAGTTTAATTGTGGCCGTATATCCACGTTTAACGCCCCACATCAATTTTCCTATTCCATGCCTAACCGACGGTTTAGCAATGCAACGGCCCCCGTGGGAAATCGCTCGATTGCTTCTACTCAATCAAGAGGCCGATTTAATAATGTAACACACGACCTTCATCAGCAGGTGCGAGGCGGAAATCTCCCACTATACGGAGCTAAATAAAATTTTTTATAAAAAAGAAACTTGTCACTTAAAAGGGCTGATGACGCTTTTCTCGTTATTCCATAAATTCTTGACTTGAAATATAAATGAGGAAGGTGGAGGCCTGCAAAGTGCCAGCAACACAATCAAGTCTTGTGCATTATTTACTCACCAGAATTGTTTTTTCCTGCGAATGAGAAGGGAGTTTGAGCCCCAAAGCTGGCTTTACTTATGTAGTTTTACTCGAAACAATTCCTTAATGAGCCCAGCAAAGTTCACTAATCCGAAACATGAAAATTACTTAACCATTTTGTGTCCCGATTACACTTCACTTGGTACTGGCTCCGAAATTACCTATTACAGAACAAAAACACGTTTAATTTAATACCTGACATCACTCGTACTGGACGTAGCGTGAAATTCGTAGCAATTAGAAATTTCGAACAAAGCCAGATCTGATGCTAATTAAATTAATATTTAATTAATAGTTGAGCCGCTTTGTTGAGCGTGAATTCCTGATCCTCAGAGGGCCCTCAGGGAGAGCTGGAGTGCAGGCCATATATCCATCTCTCATCCATATGGGACCGCAGATGCGCCCGAAATCATTAAAAAGAGATTTATTTATTATTTCAAATACAATGGGGTGGATTTCGCTGATAAAAAACTGCAATGTATGCGGTCGCATGCGGCGCCCCTTTGGAGCCAGATGGCCGCGGATTTACATTTTTGCCCGGCAAAACAGGAGCCGATCGAATCCGGCAGAAGAACAAGAAACAAGAATTAACCCTCATCAATTAACGCGCTATGACGTTTATCCGAAAATTAATTCAGGACAAGAGATAACAGAGGATGTAATATGTATATTAGGAGCAACGTTACCAGCTACCATTTTGTTCTTGTAGATAAGACGAGCGCAAACGTTTTGATAGATGAAGTGTAGAAACATTTTGTTCCCAGATCGTTATGCGAGATAGACTCGACTACATTTGCATCGAGCATTGATTAACTCGGTTTTAATTTAAAGGCTTGTCGAGGTACCATTTACACAGGCTCGTTGTGTAATCTTGCTTAATGGGTTGTTCCTGGGTACCACCAGCGGATAAAGCAACATACATATCTGTTTGCTATGACACTGTAGCTATGCAGAGCAATCGAGACAGAGAGCAGAGTTTTTTAAACTAAAAGCATGACTGGGTAATTCAAAACTGTGTAGAAAGAGCTTATCATTATTGAATAAAAGTCGAAACGTTGACATCTCTTTCCGTTTTCTAAGGTTGGATAAACGGTTTATGAAATATTGTAAACTTTCGCATTCTGTGAAACAAACAAACCCAGGTAAAAATCATAATATTAGATGGCTGCAAACTGCAAACAAGGGAATACACAACACATTCAGGCAATTAGAAGTTTTGAGAAAAACTGCTGTTTGTTAAAGAAAAATACATTTTTGCTAAAAGTAAAGTGCATGTGATTTTGATTGTAAAGACTGCATGTGATTGTAACCCAAATATAAATTATTGTTTCGAACCATCACAAACTGTGTATATTTAGCAATAACAACCAGAGAGTAAACCGTAATCAAGATTCCTAATTATGGAAAGAACTGCAAACTGGCAGTTTGTGGATTACAAAAATCTGTCATGTTACTTAATTGGTTCTAAATTAAAAAAAAAATAATAAATTACAGAAACTTGCTGCTATCTCCGCAATTCTCTTAGAAAGTAGTCAAGTATTTGTACTCATTGTCATGTAAAGTAAAAGATGGTTATGTCTGCAGACTGCAGATTTGCCATAAATGTATTATATTTTGTATTCAACTAATCTGAAAATCTGTTATAAACTACACAGACTCAATTCGTTATGGAAAGCATTAAATTTTGATTTTTGAAATTTGAATTTGAAAGCTGTATATACCAATAATTTGCAAACTGCATACGATTGTAATCCAGGCAAAAAAAAAATCCAATTGACAGCAAACTGCCCATGTTTAGCAAAGATATCCAGGGAGAAAACAAGAACGATAATTATTAAATTTGGAAAAAAGTGCAAACTGGCAGTTTGTGAATTGCAAAATATATTTAAACTTTTTTTTTTATACTGATATACTGTTGAACAAAATTGGACAACTCCGCCAATCTATTAACCAGGATCGTTTGGCAAATTACCATATTTGTTTGATATTGACGGCTATTTAGTGTTAAATAATTGCAAACTCCATAGACGTGGCAGCTGAAACCACAGATAGGATCGCCAAAAAAATAAACACATTGTCTTGCAAACTGCCTGGTTCCAACTTACTTTTTTAACCACAATTTCTTTAGGAAACATTCAGATATTTGCACTCATTCATATGACAAATGAAAGCTGCAAACTGCAGATGTCCTCCTAAACTACACTGACTCAGTTGTTTACGAAAAACATTTGACGAAAATTAACGAAAATTTTTGTCAATTGCAAAAATATTCTATACGGAAGCTAAAGAAGATTAACAAAGTGTAGATGCCAATAATATACCAACTGCTCCCAGGTGAAAATAATTTCATCGAACGACTGCAAACTGTGCAGTTTTAGCAATCGCACCCAGAAAGCAAACAGTAACGACGATTATAAATTTTGAGAAAGCCTGCAAACTGACAGTGAATTTCAAAAGTTCTATAAACTGTACTCAACTTACTGCTGTAACACATTTTACCAATTAAAACCATTTCAAATCCGAAACTTGCAAACTGCAAAAAAAAATTATGTGACTGACTGAATATGCCTGTAAACTGCAAATTTGCCGTAAACTGAGTTACTCTTGAAGACAAACTGCAAACTTTTGCTGCTATTTTGTAGCAGATATCACAGATACGTCCGTTAAAAAAATGACCACATTTTCTTGCAAACTGCCTGGTGCAAAATAATGTAAAAACACTTTGGTGAAATTTATGGTACTTACTTATGGTACCACAATTTCTTTAGGAAAAATTCAGATATTTCCACTTACTCGTATGAAAACTGAAATCTTCAAACTGCAGATGTCCTCTAAATTTGTTCCTTTATCCTCTAAACTATATCGACTCAGTTGGTTAAGAAAACATTAAATTGTAATTATTGTTAATTGCGAATATATTCTATACGAAAACCAAAAAAATGTATTTATATGACAATAATTTACAAACTGCTCTCAGGTGAAAATAATTTTACCGAACGACTGCAAACTGTGCATTTTTAGCAATGGAACCTGGGAACAAACAATAACGACCATTATAAATTTTGAGAAAAATGCAAACTGACAGTTGACAGTGAATTGCAAAAGATCTGTAAACTGTACTCAACTTCTTGCTGTACGCATCACATTTTAGTAACTGACAGCATTTCAAATCTAAAGCTTGTAAATTGCAAAAAAAGCCCACTTTTACGACTGAATATGCCTGCAAACTGCAAATTTGCAGAAAACTGCGTTACCAGTCCACTAACTGGTACTGAAAAACCTCCCGGTCCTCTAATAGTAGTTCAAATTAATTTAAACTATGGTAGTTCTACAATTTTAAGAGAAAGCTGCAAACTGCAGTCCTCTAAAGTTGTTATAATTTTATTTAATAAGCTTGCAAAATTGTTATAAACTGCACTGACTCAGTTCGTTAAAAAACACATTAAATTATAAGTTTTGCTAATTGCAAATCTGGAAACTAAATATTATCAAAGTTGTATATGCCAATAGTTTGCAAACTGCTGCCAAGTGAAAATAATTTTACCGAACGACTCCAAACTGTGCATATTTAGTAACGACACCTAGGAACAAACAACAATGGCTAATATGAATTTTGAGAAAAACTGCAAACTGACAATTGACAGTGAATAGCAAAAAATAACTGTACTCAACTTCTTGCTGTTCGCAACACATTTTAACAACAGACAGCATTTCAAATCTAAAGCTTGTAAATTGAAAAAAAAAGCCCACTTTTACGCAACTGACTGAATATGCCTGCAAACTGCAAATTTGCTATAAACTGAGTTACTTTTGAACAAAATGTGTGGGTGGAAACTGAAACCAGTCCACTAACTGGTTCTAAAAAAACATCCAGGTCCTCTAAGAGTAATAAAAAGAAAAATTGTGAAATTAACCTGAACTATGGTATTTCTACAATTTTAAGAGAAACCTGCAAACTGCAGTCTTCTAAATTTGTTATATTTTTATTTAATAAGCTTGCAAAATTGTTATAAACTGCACTGACTGTGAGTTCGTTAAAAAACACAAAAAAATAATAATTTTTGCTAATTGCAAACCTGGAAGCAAAAGAAGATTATTAAAGCTGTATAGTTTGCAAACTGCTGCCAGGTGAAAATAATTTTACCAAATGACTGCAGAGTGTGCATTTTTCGCAATCGTATCCAAGAGCAAACACTAACGATGATTATTAATTTTGACAAAAACTGCAAACTGCCAGTTGATGAATTGCAAAAGATCTGTAATCTGTACAGAACTTCCTCTGCTGGAATATTTTATATTTTAGCAACTAACAGCACTTCAAATCTAAAGCTTGCAAATTACGAAAATAAAGTAACTGACTGAATATGCCTGCAAACTGCAAATTTACCGTATCTAGTATATTTTTGAACAAAATGTGTGGTTAAAAACTGAAACCAATCCAGCAAGGTCCACTAATAGTAATTAAAAAAAATGGTGCATACTGCGCGGTTCAAACTAATTTAAACAACAGATTGGAGAAATTTACGGCATCTCCGCTGCCTGATGGTAGAAAGTAAACTTAAACAAAAGAGCATAACTCTCAATAATCGTGTCACATCTGTCTGTGACCGATGCGAATATGTTTTTATTTATTCACCATTCACTTGTCTCATGCGGTGGCCCGTCAAACTCGCCGTTTGTTTTCTCGGGAACTAGATGGATGTCGTATGGTAAATAAGGGGCGCCACTGCGTAACCACCTGGTCTTCATCCTTCCTTTCGCCTTTACTTGAGTTGAGCGTAGTCAGGTCTAAGCGGCTTTGAGCTTTTATACGTGGGAATGCTTCTCCGTCATGTCACAAAAATAGACGGTTAGATAAGGTGCTCCAACCGTCCACTAAAGTTGAAGGATGATGTTTGGGTGGCATTAAGACAACTTTTATATCAAGGAATCATTTGTTTTTTTACGGTGCAGTTCATTCTTTCACTTTATCCACTGTCAAAACATCTTTATTTTCGGCTTATAGGGGTCTAGACGACGTTTCTTATGTAGTAAAAGAGTCTAATTTTTTTTCGTTCACAAGCGTGCCATGTGGATTGACTTCTGTCCCCTGTATGGATATAAGTAGAGATATTATTACTGAGGCATCTGTCACCCTTCTAAATGGGTCAAAACACCGGGAACGTGCTCCCGAAACTTATATAAATGTCGCCCCATGTATGACCTCAGAGTTATTTATTGCCAATAGGTTTTAATGCCATTTGGGCCCTTCCCTTTATTGGCTTCTGTAGATTTTTGCTCATGTCAGTCTGCTGTGCATTAGCGTTACTTAAAGACACGTCGATCCCTTCATCCCTTAATTTAACAAGGAATCCTTCGTCTGCCTAAATACTGAAACTAATTTCCCTAAACGTTTGCCTCTGTCGGGGTTCCATTCATCAAAGTGCACAATGAGCCCATTGTCTCTATTAGACGTTCCGATATAATGGGTAAATACACAATTAGTTCTGCGATGGTATGCGGTATAAGACGGATATAGTAGTTTCGACATGAATAATTCTCGACGCCGTTTCCGAGATATCGATGGCGTTGTTGATCCAACTCTCTGAACAGCGGCAACCACGCAGAGAGAGGAAAATTCTCATTTCTCTTTTGGGGAGCAGGATGGTCGCAGCTCCCCTTCCGACCCATTATTATAACAAACGAGGTGTGAAGTGAACGACGAACCATTCTCATTTCGAACATGTAAATGTTAGATCGCCCTTTCTACCTGCACTTTAAATTTATGGCGGTCTGAATTTTTATTTCGGCACGTTTTTATGCGCCCTAAAGGTTTTTCTGCTATTAGTACGAAGAAGGGCGGTCC
This sequence comes from Taphrorychus bicolor, assembly GCA_951812265.1. Classification (NCBI taxonomy): domain Eukaryota; kingdom Metazoa; phylum Arthropoda; class Insecta; order Coleoptera; family Curculionidae; genus Taphrorychus; species Taphrorychus bicolor. The sequence continues at coordinate 33,209,850 of OX638300.1, read as the reverse complement.
CATGTAAACCTAACATTTTTTTTTATTGACGAATAGTAAAAACCCTTTTTAGGGTAGTGATAGTTTTCAAGGTTTTCGTGTCAATAATAATAATAATAAATACCATATTGAGTTTTCTCTGTATTTGCCTCTAAATAGAGATAAAGGATATTCTTAGGTGATGCCACCCCTGGCTGGATGCACTAAAAAACGCTCGAAAGCTTTTGAGCTATTAGCCAGGATTGCAAATTGAAATGGGCCCTGCGAAGAACGGGACCGATGCTTGCATAATTTTTCTGGTGTGATTGAAAATTAGGAATTCGTCTGGATGATTCCCAAAAGAAAATTGAAAAAGATTTCTTTGTTCTGGTGCCCTGTTTTTTAGAGCTTTTTTCGCGTTTACGTAAATTGCAGGAAAACAATGCCAAAAGTCGTCAATCCATAGTAGAGAAAAGAAGTTGAATTTTGTAATAACTGAAATATATACTTCGAAATATAGCTCATTCACTTATTTTTGTCATCTCGTTACCTTTAAAATCTTAATTTTCCTTTACCAGTAACCAATATTTGGGGATTTTTTGAACCTCTACTCAAGACGAATTTTATATTCTGAAGACGACTTTAAATTGTTAAAAAGTTTCATTATTATTAGCTTGCTCAATTTATCTTTTAGTTAGTCATCAAGCTCACTCATCATAAAACAAAGCAAGGACAATGAATGGCCAAGAAAATTTGTTTCCGTAAATCTATATATGCAAAAGCACCGTTTTTGAGATACAGGATGTCAAAAAAAGACTCCACACCTCTTAGAACGAGTGCATTACTTTATGAATCGATGGGCAAATTTATGCACTGAGTGACACTTGTAGCGTTTTCTTTTTCACAAAGAAAACCTACTGGCTTCCCTTTCAGACATTCATAAATAACCTGTAAAATACCATTTTATTTCCAAAGAAATATGACTACCTTGGCCACCTTGATTATCGTTTCTATGCGATCCTTCTACTTCGAGTTCTATGGTTAGAAATCCTTTGAAAGTTGACTTCTTTTGGACATTGACATGTGACAATGGGTTGATTAATTATTTTACTATCTGTACAACATTGCCAAATTTCACCAATATTTTTACTTAGATTCCCTTATTTTCTTCATGTGCTCTTCTAATACTCTCCCTAAATTTATCTTTTATTTAGCAACAATGGCAAGATTTTCATATTTCGCGGTTCATTTTGTCTTTCTTTTTATTTCCCCTTATTGACACTATAATTTCCGTTTTTTTTTGACCAATTCAGAGCCCAGGTGGTAAAGATAAAAACGTTTGATAGTCCCTTTTCCACCTTGACCACTATCCAGGGCACATCGGACGTCAGCCTGTCCCTAAACGGCTACAGCCTAGCCATGTGGCTATTGTAAAGTACTCAAATTTTGGGGTAAGATTTCCATTAATTAATTTAAACTTATCTAAGCCTTTCCTTGTTCATTTATTAGGTCCAATGTTTGAGTAGTCCAATGTTTGTTTGAGTAATAAGACTCAATACCCTTTTTTTGGATCTTGCAAATGTATTCAGTTCATCTTGCACGTGTGCCGAAAATGGAGCTGTTACTGACGGTGATGGCTCCTAGGTTTTAAACCGTCTGGGTTTTGGAGCCCCTTTGCCGAAAATAGAGCCGTTAGTGACAGTGATGGCTCCTAGGTGTTGAACCGTCTAGCATTACCACACATGATGCACTGATCTTCTACCTCAACTAGCAAGAAAGCCCTACAAACTGGCCAAGTATTTTAACCGGTAGGAGTAGATTTAAAAACCAAATGACCCTGCACTAACCTTAGGTAAGAACTAAACCATAGTATTATAACACCAAAAATTTGCCTAATTTTAATAATTCCTGTTGGCTTTACTTTGGTTTGATCACCTAAACAATATGAACATCAATAATTGCTACGATAATTTTCTCAATTTTAATATTATAGCTATAACCTGTAACTTAAATTGAGTGGCGCCCAATTAACAGGTCTAGCTTATCTAATTATACCAAGCTTCAACCTTTTTTTCAGTTTCAAGTTATCAGTATATCAAATAGTCCATAAAAACAACTAAAAAAACATGGTTGACAGCCGATATCTCAAAAACAGTGCGTTTGTGGATATAGGTTTATAAGCCAAATTGGTATGACTTTGTGTCCTCTATAACCTCTAACGTTTGACAACGCTTAACCTGAAACATCCCGTATACAAGGTGAATGCAAAATACTGTGACAAACTTAAAAAAGTGATTGCTTGCGTAATTCTAAAGTAAAACTTAAAGCAAAAACATTGTTCTTGAGACCACCGTTACAAAGATACAGAGTGTTTCAAGTTTAACAGACAAAAATTTGAAAAGAAAAAAGGCCTTTTAACGTTTTCGCAGGACTCTCAGCTTTCGAGTAAACAAATAAAAATAAGGTAATAATAAGATACTGTTAATAACAATAACGAACACAATTGGAAGTGGATGGGAATGGAACAACTGGAAATGGATTTTTATGGCACTGTGGAGATACGTATCATACTTATAGAAAGCGCATATTTTACCAGTGGCCAAATGTTCAACAAACACACATATTTTAGCACCCTGTATAACCTGTAACGAAGCATTTTTGAAGTCGAGTTGATATAGTAAATAAGGTTTATTTTCGATGAAGAATTCAGGGTTAACGTATGGCGATTGGGACACCCTGTATATACGGCGCAAACGGTTCTTAACATCCATGGTAACGCAAAAAAAAAGCGAAATCGGAACTCGAATAAATCCAGTGCCACTGATATTCACTAAAACACCATTTATGTACTTCATAAGTAAACACAACTACAATTCACCTACTAATAGTCCACTGGTAATCCACTATTTATCACTAATAACACTTTAATATACTTCTTTAGTATCGCTTCGTTCTTATAGCTCACTTACAGTCGATTAAAAATAAGAATAAAAGCTGACCAACTGCGACAAAAGTCCTGCTCGTACCCACTTTCCGTAACACTATAGTGCTTTAATGCAGATTATCGGCCGTCTAATTATTAATTACCCGATTTAGCGGTTACTTGTTTTGGAAGCGCTGGTTTTCTTGTTATATATATATGAATAAGAAAAACGACCTGGCAAAAGCGAAATCTGAGCAACATACAGCCCTCTCGTCTGGCAGAAACAACCGGCAGCTAATGAAGTTTCGAAATCTAGGTAACGTTTATACAATCTGGCGTTCTTATAGCTCACTCACAGTCGATTAAAAATAAGAATAAAAGCTGACTAACTGACCGCAACGGTCCGTGCCTTTTATACCTAAAACCTATAAACTAAAAAAATTCCTAAAATTACTCGAAAAATGAAAACATTCCCGTAAACATGTAAATAACACCCCAAAATAGCGATAACAAATCCCAAGCCGTGCCTGGTCGACAACTCGGCCAAGAAGTCGAATCAGACGGGCCGGCCCCTGCTCGTACCCACTTTCCGTAACACTACAGTGCTTTAACGAAGATTATCGGTCGACTAATTATTAATTACACGGTTTACCGGTCATTTGTTTTGGAAGCGCTCGTTTTCTTGTTATACCTATGAATAAGACAAACGACCAATCTGAGCAACAAACAGCCCTCTCGTCTGACAGAAACAACCGACATCTGATTAATTTCGAAATCTAGGTAACGTTTATACAATTTGGCGTTCTTATAGCTCACTTACAGTCGATTAAAAATAAGAATAAAAGCTGACTAACTGACCGCAACGGTCCGTGCCTTTTATACCTAAAACCTATAAACTAAAAAATTTCCTAAAATTACTCGAAAAATGAAAACATTCCCGTAAACATGTAAATAACACCCCAAAATAGCGATAACAAATCCCAAGCCGTGCCTGGTCGACAACTCGGCCAAGAAGTCGAATCAGACGGGCCGGCCCCTGCTCGTACCCACTTTCCGTAACACTACAGTGCTTTAACGAAGATTATCGGTCGACTAATTATTAATTACGCGGTTTACCGGTCACTTGTTCTGGAAGCGCTCGTTTTCTTGTTATACCTATGAATAAGAAAATCGACCTGGCAAAAGCGAAATCTGCGCAACAAACAGCCCTCTCGTCTGGCAGAAACAACCGGCAGCTAATTGATTTCGAAATCTAGGTAACGTTTATACAATCTGGCGAGCCCCACAATCGCGGGCCAAGATTCAATTACCCCGAACAAAAGAAGCATTTCTCGTGGCGCTGTAAATGGCGGCGGCGGAACAATTACGCCGCTCTGTTCGGAACAATCCTGAACAACAAAAGAACGGACCCGCGTTTCGGTTATTTCCTCAAATAATAATTATTATTCGGAAAAGGGGTGTCTAACCCCCCCCCCCCCCCCCTGTACATCATCACAAAACATGATATAATTAAACATCGACAAAACAGCGAGGCCAAGACCTCATCATCAGGGAATCGAAACGTCGCACACAAATTCTTAGAGATAGCCGAATTATTACGGCCGCAGCTGTAAAGGGCTTTATTAGGGGCTTACGGCCACAATATAGATGGATAATTTATTAGGGATTTATGTGACAGAATATTAAATCCGAACGCGCGTTTTACTATAATCCGCGGATTTATGTCAGGCCACGTTATGTTCTTAATATCGATTCGGGGCACCCCCTGACGGGATGACCGACCACAAGGCTCACACTCTTCGAGTGCAATAAAGTAAAAGACAAACTGCAAGTTTTAATGTCACTCACATTGGCTCTTGCTGAGAAAAAAGTAGAACGTATATAATTTTACAATATTGATGACCTGACGGAGAATGAATTTGAAATTCTGAGCTTCGGCGCCTCAATTAGCAAACCCTTCGAGTGCAAAATGAATTCCCTGTCAAAAAGCCTTAGATCCTCAAAAACTAACCTTACGTGCCTTGAATCCGGAGCGAATTCCCGGGTGCATCTGCCTAATATTATCCCCCACACAATAAAAGGTAAACGAACTTTCTTAATAACGAATCGTTCCACAGTACTTCGTCGGTAAAATTTCGCTTCCGCAAAGTCAAATTTAATTAAAGAAGCCCTTAACTCGGGGATTAATTAGTAAGATGACAGGCGCAATTCCTGTCAAGGACTTTAAGATAAATATATATGCGGTCCAATAATAACAGAGGGCTGAGGCGAGAGTCTACCTAAATTATAAATTGGGCAATTAGATTGCAGACTTACGCGGTCTTCCAGAGAGGGCTTAATATTGTGATTTATTCCGTTTTACGGCTTTTAGCAAAAGGGTTCTCGCAGATCGGCCCTAAATATTTACACGGGGAGCAATAAAATGATAACCTTTCCGGCAATTCCTAAGTCTTTCAAAGAGCGGGATCGTAAAAACTCGGGCCTGTTTCTTCACGTGCGGGTCCCGGTTTCGATTTTTCACCGCCCGGGTATAATTCGGACCCAAAGCCGGCAAAGTGAAAAATTAAATATTTAGAAAAGGTCTTAAGTAGCGTAAACAATACGTTTTTTCCACTCTTCTCCGGTCTGTTCGGCGTTTATTTACCCTTGGAGGAGGCATTTAGATTAAATGGTAAACACGTAATCAGTCTAAATGGAATTTACGACGCCTCGGCTTTTGAGTCCCAGAAGATGAATTGCCCGTGTGAGATGAGTGTCTTTATCGCGGTTTGTTTGCTTAGCATACCGGGCAACTTAATGTCACTCGCATAGCGCAAACATTCGTTTTATAACAATATAACAACAAACCCTGCCACGAAAGAGAGATATTTTATCGACGCAGTGACGTTCGGGCTCATTATTTCTTCCTTCTCAGACGAACAATGCACAAGAATGCTGCACAAGCCGAATGTGATGTAGGGCCGTATGTGAGCGTTTCGTTAGTTATATTCAAACTCTGGAAGTCTTTCTTTCTCTGTGCTCTGCCGTCGTTTTTCTTGAAAATAATGGGCCCCCATTTGTTTTAACCTTAGAAAAATCGTCTCTTGTCTCTTTCGAAGCGAGAAAGGCGTGCGTTATTGAGCACACTGGGACTATACGTCAGGTATTTTGAATATATAATATTATACGTATTACTTACAAAACATTTTTGATTTATCTACCATAACGACACGTAAAGTGCTGTTTAATAAAAAAGAGTTCGCCCAACATAACAGTAAATAAACTTCTGGGTGTACCCATAGTGAGCACGAAACGCAAAAGCTGTCCTGTACAATAGGCAAAAGCGAAACAACAACATTTGCAAAACAATGATCTACAAATTCCTCATCAGCACAATTTTTAAAGTGCCATGTTTTTAGTGACGTTAGCGGATATAAGAATTATTTAAATTCAAGAAAAGTAGGCCTTCAGCAAGATTTGAACCAGCGACCCTTTCCTTTCCACGCAAATGAGCTAGAAAGCCACGTCTGATTCATTAAATACTGTTTTTTCAATTAAAAATATTGTTAGTTAGCACTATGTGGGTATTAGAAGGAAAGAAGACTTCAATGAGATTGTCTAGTTAAAGGCGCATGCCCCAGCACCTTCCACAAAAGTCGTTTTAATGATCCTACAAGCCTCTTCCAGAAACCCCTCCATCATACTGCACTAAGAGCATTAAATCGCCATTTTATTCGTTCCATGGTTCACTGAATCTCCATCAGTTTCAATCCATCAGGTTCTTCTCTTCGATATCATCAAACATAGTGCCATTATCGATGCAGTCCCATTGGTTTCGTAGTTTTGGAGATAGACCCCTTCGATGGTCGATTTTTGGACCCTTTAGGAATCAACTTTAAACACACACGGTTAGAAACTAAGTTACGGTACAATTTTCACTCAAATTTGGTATGTTACGTTCAGAAAGGACTGAAATCGTCTCTATCAGATGGAAAACATCATAAAAAAAAATATTTTGGAATTGACCAAAGCGGGTATTATTCTCTCTTTTTCCTCCATTTTAGAATGAGTGGACTGATTGGAGTGAATCCAACGCTTGTTTTGTTCTTTTTGATGTTCCATTTTTCGCTACTTTTGAAATGACCTTTGGAGACAAATTTAGAAAACAATCCACTTATGGGACCAATTACACTCTTATTACGTTTGCTACATTCATAAAGAATTGAAATCGCCTCATTCCGAACAAAAAACGAAAAAAAAAATTCCCACATTTTTTCGAATTTGACCAAAGGCGGGGGGAGGAGGGGGTTATTTACCCTTTTTTTTCTCAATTTCCTATTTTGACAGCCTGTAACTTTAGAATGAGTGAATCGATTGGAGTGAATCCAACTGCTTTTTTGTTCTTTTTGATGTTCCATTCCACCTCCCACCAAAGAAAGTCCCGTTGGTTAAATGGTTTGAAAGGTAGACTTCCTGGCTGGTCGATTTTTCGCTACTTTTGATTTCATCTTTGGAGGAATTTAACCCACTTATGGTACCAATTACACTTTCTTTTTAACCTTGCCACGTTCATAAAGGATTGAAATCGCCTCATTCCGATCAAAAAAAGCCAAAAAAAATACTCTCATTTTTTCGAATTTGACCAAAGAGGGGGTAGTTTCCTCTTTTTTTCTCAATTTACAAATTTAACCGCCTGTAAATTTTAGAATGAGTGGCCCGATTAGAGTGAACGCAATCGTTTTGTGTTCTTTTTGATATCCCCTTTCACCTCTCACCAAAAAGACCGACCAAGGTTCTTCACTTATAGAAAACCCACTACAGAGGCATCGAGTTAGTCAAGATGATGCGCATTTATGTAGAGAAACATTTGATTGCGATGAAAGCTAAAGAAGATTTTAGAGAATCTGAATAGACATTAAGGGGTAGTTTCTAAGGGTAATTTCCAACTTTGACCGCTTCTAACTTTAGAATGAGTGAACCCATTGAAGTAAATCCAACGGTTTTTTGTTATTTTTTGATATCCCCTTTCACCTCTCACCAAAGGAAGTTCCTTAGGTTCTCCTCTCTTCACTTATAGAAAACCCACTATAGAGGCATCGAGTTAGTCAAGATTATGCGCATTTATGTGGAAAAAGATTTGATTGCGATAAAGGCTACAGAAGTTTTTGAGAATCTGACTAGACATTGAGGGGTAATTTCTAAGAGTAATTTCCAACTTTGACCGCTTTGTAACTTTAGAATGGACCCATTGGAGGAAATTCAACGGTTTTTTCTTTTTGATCTCCGCTTTTACCTCTCACCAAGAAAGTTCCGTGGGTTCTTCTCTCTTCACTTATAGAAAAACCAACTATAGACGCATCGAGTTTGTCAAAATATTGCTCATTTGTGTGGAGAAAGATTTTATTGCGATAAAGGCTACAGAAGATTTTACAGAATGGATATTAAGAGGTAATTTCTAAGGGTAATTTCCAACTTTGACAGCTTGTAACTTTAGAATGAGTGGACCCATTGGAGTAAATCCAACGGTTTTTTGTTCTTTTTGATGACCTCTCACCAAAGAAAGTTCCGTAGGTTCTCCTCTCTTCACTTATAGACAACCCACTACAGAGGCATCAAGTTAGGCAAGATAATGCGCATTTATGTGGAGAAAGATTTAATTGCGATAAAGACTACTTTTAGGGAATCTGGATAGACATTAATGGGTAACTTCTAGGGGTAATTTCCAACTTTGACCGCTTGTAACTTTAGAATGGGCGGACCCATTGGAGTAAATCCAACGGTTTTTTTGTCATTTTCGATATCCCCTATCACCTCTGACCAAAGAAAGTTCCGTAGGTTCTTCTCTCTTCACTTACAGAAAACCCACTACAGAGGAATCGAGTTAGTCAGGATAATGCGCATTTATGTGCAGAAAGATTTGATTGCGATAAAGGCTACAGAAGATTTTAGAGAATCTGAATAGACATTAAGGAGTAATTTCAATCCATAATTTCTAATTTTGACCGCTTGTCACTTTAGAATGGGTGGACCCATTGGAGTAAATCCAACGGTTTTTTTTGTTATTTTTGATATCCCCTTTCACCTCTCACCAAAGAAAGTTCCGTAGGTTCTTCTCTCTTCACTTATAGAAAACCCACTACAGAGGCATCGAGTTGGGATAATGCGCATTTATTTGGAGAAAGATTTTATTGCGATAAAGGCTACAGAAGATTTTAGAGAATCTGAATAGACATTAAGGGGTAATTTCTAACAATAATTTCCAGCTTTGACCACTTGTAACTTTAGAATGGGTGGACCCATTGAAGTAAATCCGACGGTCTTTTGTTCTTTTTGGTATCGCTTTCACCTCTCACCAAAGAAAGTTCCTTAGGTTCTCCTCTCTTCACTTATAGACAACCCACTATAGAGACATCGAGTTAGTCAAGATAATGCGCATTTATATGTGGAGAAAAATTTGATTGCGATAAAGGCTACAGAAGATTTTTAGAGAATCTGAATAGACATTAAGGGGTAATTTCTAACAATAATTTCCAGATTTGACCACTTGTAACTTTAGAATGGGTGGACCCATTGAAGTAAATCCGACGGTCTTTTGTTCTTTTTGGCATCCCCTTCACCTCTCACCAAAGAAAGTTCCTTAGGTTCTCGTCTCTTCACTTATAGAAAATCCACTATAGAGGCATCGAGTTAGTCAAGATAATGCGCAATTATATGTGGAGAAAGATTTGATTGCTATAAAGGCTACAGAAGATTTTAGAGAATCTGAATAGACATTCAGGGGTAATTTCCAAGGGTAATTTCCAACTTGACCGCTTGTAACTTTAGAATGGGTGGATCCGTTGGACTAAATCCAACGGTCTTTTGTTCTTTTTGGCATCCCCTTCATCTCTCACCAAAGAAAGTTACTTAGGTTCTCGTCTCTTCACTTATAGATAATCCACTATAGAGGCATCGAGTTAGTCAAGATAATCCGCAATTATATGTGGAGAAAGATTTGATTGCTATAAATGCTACAGAAGATTTTAGAGAATCTGAATAGACATTCAGGGGTAATTTCTAAGGGTAATTTCCAACTTTAACAGCTTTTAACTTTAGAATGAGTGGACCCATTGGAGTAAATCCAACGTCTTTTTGTTACTTTTGATATCCCCTTTCACCTCTCATCAAAGAAAGTTCCGTAGGTTCTCCTCTCTTCACTTATAGAAAACCCACTACAGAGGCATCAAGTTAGTCAAGATAATGCGCATTTATGTGGAGAAAGATTTAATTGCGATAAAGACTACAGAAGATTTTAGGGAATCTGGATAGACATTAAGGGGTAACTTCTAGGGGTAATTTCCAACTTTGACCGCTTGTAACTTTAGAATGGGCGGACCCATTGGAGTAAATCCAACGGTTTTTTGTCATTTTCGATATCCCCTTTCACCTCTCACCAAAGAAAGTTCCGTAGGTTCTTCTCTCTTCACTTACAGAAAACCAACTACAGAGGAATCGAGTTAGTCAGGATAATGCGCATTTATATGTGGAGAAAAATTTGATTGCGATTAAGGCTACAGAAAATTTTAGAGGATCTGAATAGACATTAAGGAGTAATTTCAATCCATAATTTCAAATTTTGACCGCTTGTCACTTTAGAATGGGTGGACCCATTGGAGTAAATCCAACGGTTTTTTTTGTTATTTTTGATATCCCCTTTCACCTCTCACCAAAGAAAGTTCCGTAGGTTCTTCTCTCTTCACTTATAGAAAACCCACTACAGAGGCATCGAGTTGGGTTAATGCGCATTTTTGTGGAGAAAGATTTTATTGCGATAAAGGCTACAGAAGATTTTAGAGAATCTGAATAGACATTAAGGGGTAATTTCTAACCATAATTTCCAGCTTTGACCACTTGTAACTTTAGAATGGGTGGACCCATTGGAGTAAATCCGACGGTCTTTTGTTCTTTTTGGTATCGCTTTCACCTCTCACCAAAGAAAGTTCCTTAGGTTCTCCTCTCTTCACTTATAGAAAACCCACTATAGAGACATCGAGTTAGTCAAGATAATGCGCATTTATATGTGGAGAAAAATTTGATTGCGATTAAGGCTACAGAAGATTTTAGAGAGTCTGAATAGACATTAAGGGGTAATTTCCAAGGGTAATTTCCAACTTGACCGCTTGTAACTTTAGAATGGGTGGATCCGTTGGACTAAATCCAACGGTCTTTTGTTCTTTTTGGCATCCCCTTCACCTCTCACCAAAGAAAGTTACTTAGGTTCTCGTCTCTTCACTTATAGAAAATCCACTATAGAGGCATCGAGTTAGTCAAGATAATGCGCAATTATATGTGGAGAAAGATTTGATTGCTATAAATGTTACAGAAGATTTTAGAGAATCTGAATATACATTCAGGGGTAATTTCTAAGGATAATTTCCAACTTTAACAGCTTTTAACTTTAGAATGAGTGGACCCATTGGAGTAAATCCAACGTCTTTTTGTTACTTTTGATATCCCCTTTCACCTCTCATCAAAGAAAGTTCCGTAGGTTCTCCTCTCTTCACTTATAGAAAACCCACTACAGAGGCATCAAGTTAGTCAAGATAATGCGCATTTATGTGGAGAAAGATTTAATTGCGATAAAGACTACAGAAGATTTTGGGGCATCTGCATAGACATTAAGGGGTAACTTCTAGGGGTAATTTCCAACTTTGACCGCTTGTAACTTTAGAATGGGTGGACCCATTGGAGTAAATCCAACGGTTTTTTGTTCTTTTTGATGAGCTCTCACCAAAGAAAGTTCCGTAGGTTCTCCTCTCTTCACTTATAGACAACCCACTACAGAGGCATCAAGTTAGGCAAGATAATGCGCATTTATGTGGAGAAAGATTTAATTGCGATAAAGACAACTTTTAGGGAATCTGGATAGACATTAAGGGGTAACTTCTAGGGGTAATTTCCAACTTTGACCGCTTGTAACTTTAGAATGAGTGGACCCATTGGAGTAAATCCAACGGTTTTTGTTCTTTTTGATGACCTCTCACCAAAGAAAGTTCCGTAGGTTCTTCTCTCTTCACTTACAGAAAACCCACTACAGAAGAATCGAGTTAGTCAGGATAATGCGCATTTATGTGGAGAAAGATTTGATTGCGATAAAGGCTACAGCAGATTTTAGGGAATCTGAATAGACAATCAGGGGTAATTTCTAAAGGTAATTTCCAACTTTGACCGCTTGTAAATTTAGAATGAGTGGACCCATTGGAGTAAATCCAACGGTTTTTTTGTTTTTTTTTGATGACCTCTCACCAAAGAAAGTTCCGTAGATTCTCCTCTCTTCACTTATAGAAAACCCACTATAGAGGCATCGAGTTAGTCAAGATAATGCGCATTTGCGTGGAGAAAGAGTTGATTGCGATAAAGGCTACAGAAGATTTTAGGGAATCTGAAAAGATATGAATGTGGTGGAGGCTACAGAAGGTTGTAGAGAATCTATATAGCCATTGTTTAAATTCTCTAAAATAAAGAAATTTTTAATTGGACAAGAACATTTGACTGACTATATTGAGCTTTAGATAGACATCATTTAAGTTCTCTAAAATAAAGCAATTTTGAAATCTACAAGGGCTTTTGACTGCCTATAATGAGCTGAAAAAGACCCCAGAAAAATGTATATTTTGAACTCTTCTGAAATGCGATTTATATTACAAAACTTACTACAGAGGCACTGAGTTTACCAAGATAACGCGCACTTGTACGAAAAAAGGTTTGAAGGCGCTAGAGTTTGAGGATACAGAAGGTTTTGGAGAATCTAAACGCACAATTTATATTTTCTAAAATAAAGACATTTTTACATCAACAAACACTTTTGAATGACCACATTGAGGATTTAGATTCCTTAAAAATATAAATCTTAAACACTTGAAATCCACTGAGCGCTAAAAGATAAAAGCATAAATCTTGGACACTTAAAAAACACTTTTTTAATGATACAGACAATTTGTTATATAAAGCACACTACAAAGACTACGAAGTTACCAAAATCACGTGCATTAATCCCGTGAAATTAATCCCATAAGTGGACTTTTTTTTTTCAAAATGCCCAAGTGCCAAAAATCGACCACCGAAAAGGATTATCTTCCAAACCATTGAACTTACGTGACTTTCTTTAATGGGAGGTGAAAGTGGACATCAAAAAGAACAAATAACCGTTGCAAAAAAAGAGGAAATACCTTCCTCTCCTTTTGGTCAATTAGGAAAAAATTAGGGTGATTTTATTGCTGTTGTTGATCGGAACAAAGCAATTTCAATGCTCTATATACGGAACATAACAAGAGTGAAATTAGTTCTATAAGTGAATTTTTTTCTATCTAGCTCCAGAGCACATTCTAAAAGTACCCAAAAGTCGACCACCGATGTACTGAATGGTTTGGATGATAGACCCCCTTGGTTTTTGGGTACTCTTAGAATGTGCTTTAGAGGCATTTAGAAAAAAGTCCACTTGAGAGACTGAAGAAGAAAAAAAAAACATTTTTTCAATTTGCAATTTTGATCGAATCTAACTTTACAATGATTGGACCCATTGGAGTGAATCCAACGGCTTTTTGTTTTTTTTATGTCCTTTTTTACGTCCCACCAAAGCCGCAAGCTCAATGGTTTGTAAGATAGACCCCTTCGATGATCGATTTTTGGAGAGCTTGAGACGCTCATCGTTAAAAATCTTACTAACGGTACAGCTTTCAGCATCCAACTGTTGTTGTCTCTCTCTCTCTCTCTCTCTCTCTCTCTGTTTTTTTGTTCTGTCTCTCTTGTGCCTTTTCAGCTACCGGCAGTTTCACTGCTTCAGTACTTTTGGGGATAGACCCCTTCAATCTTCACTAGTCGATTTTTGGGCCCAAGGGATAATGCCGGAGACCAAGATGACCTTAAACCTAAGTGTTTAGTGGGCAGGCGTCCGTAAAAGGATGCTGGGAGGGCGAGAGGGGAAAGAGGGGCTAATTTTACACAAGTGGCCGCCAGAAAACTGTGTGACTGATGCCGGACTGACATACATTGAATGAATAACTGAACTAAGCTGAGTTAACTAAAGGTTAGCAGTTGCCATTACCTAGAAAGGGACCATTCGTATGTCTAACAATCGACAGGACCATATCACGGTTTCCAAAAACGTGTATTGTTTTGAGAGAAAAAAGGTGAGAGACGCAATGACAATCTTTGGTTTTGTTAAGAAGAATACGTTAAAATTTACCCTTTGAGTTTGCCCCTGTGCACTACCAAACTACCTTTCCGCTTTTTTGAACGGCTTCATCAATTATCCGTATTCCCTTGCTTAAAACTCGCAACTTGCTCTCAACTTTCCACTTTTTTAACCGGGAAGATCTAAACAGGACGTCGTGCAGAGCCACTCTTCGAGCTCGAAACTTTTTAAAAGTACCTGCGGGCAAGAAGCTTTTAAAAATTCGCCTTCCGTATATCCCCAGGTAGCAGCAGGTGTTGTTCGTGAAATATAGACCCAATTTCGGCTTAAGCCCGAAAGTGTGTTCCTTCTTATGGCGATTAAACGTACACGACCCGCGCCTTTCGGTTCGGAAAGTTCTCAGTATTTCAGAGAAATTTGCTGAGAACAGACGTTCTCGCGAAACAAAGAAAAAAAATGCAAAATAATGATTAAAATTCAAATTCGGTTAGAGATGGAGCTGCAACGTCTAATTAATCACCCGAGGAGGAGCATCTGAGATTTAATTAAAACAGTGCCTTGTCTGGTACGTGACGGGCAATATTGCGCAAAACTCCAGACCGCGAATAAGTGGTCGGTCGGGGGTGGAAATTGACAAATGGGCGCCCAACTTGGGGGCACTAAAATAAAAAAATCGGGCATCTCAAAGGGCTCATTTGTTCGGGCCAAAACAACAACATGTCTTGATACACGCGACGACACGGTTTGGCTTTTAGCGGAAGACAAACCGACTCGAAGTGTTTCCTTCGGGGTTTGGGGCTCTAATCGTGAATTATGTCCCTCGTAGAGGACCTTTAACTCTTCGGCAGGGGTAATAAACAGAAATATGTCTCTCAGAGATTATAAACTCACCCGGTGAAAAAATTCAACCCTTTAGGCAGGAAATTCCCGAGACAGGAATTTTAATTAAGCAATCCCTGGACGCGGAATATAAAAGGCCGCCGTGGAATTCATACCTGAGCTGAAACTGTTTGACATAACTCCCCGTTCCGGGCACGCTTTCATTATATTCCTCTCTCTGATGTTTGCAAACTTCCAAAAAGCGAACTTCCACGGAATGCACTTTCTGGTTACTTTTGCAGACGTGCGTTTGCATATTTTCTCCCTAGAAACA
Organism: Taphrorychus bicolor; assembly: GCA_951812265.1. Classification (NCBI taxonomy): domain Eukaryota; kingdom Metazoa; phylum Arthropoda; class Insecta; order Coleoptera; family Curculionidae; genus Taphrorychus; species Taphrorychus bicolor. Next base: position 33,194,664 of record OX638300.1, on the reverse strand, counting down.
CGCGAATTACATGAAAAGACAACATTTTACACGTGCCAATAAAAACCGGGCATGCGGCGCAACGAAAAGGGCCTTATTTGCACAATAAAGACTGCGCGAAGAGAGCTCGGTTGAATCGTATTTTCATATTTAATGACGGCTTTGCTTTTTGGGGTCGTACTTTCCTATTTCAGGTCTTATACCTACGTCTCTGCTCTTTATACGTTCTCCAAGTGGAAAGTTTGTTGCTTAGACTTTACACATAAAATTTTATGCTCAGTAAACTAGGAATTCTTGGTTAAGTGAACCGGGGTGTACAAGAAGGTTTGAAGTTTTCTAGATGATAAATACTCCATGTTAAGAAAATATTGCCTTAAGAGAAGAGCATTTTGCGAGTTGGGAAGGAAACAACTGTGAAACCATCAGAGCCATAGCAAAGTTAATAACTTTTTCTAGTGCACACCTGTTTCTTAGATAATACTATAACTACTCATTGTAGAAAGATGTATAATATGTGTATCGTTTAGCTATGTATGAATAAAAAACCCTCTTCTGCATTGGTTGCTCAAAACTCAATATTGGCGACGTTTCGACACTTTTATAATTTTTATTTTTAACTAAGGGAGAGTAATCCCCTCCTTTGTTTTCTCAATAAGAATGTAAGGATGAGAATACTCTCAAAGAGGTGCCATATATTTATATACAGGGTGGGGCAATAGTGCGTGGACGGATGATTGCTACGAAATGCAAAAATATATCAATATGAAATTTTATCCATCGATTGACGTTAAGCTTGGGCGTATTTCTAAATTATTTAGGATATTAGTGCCAAACTATTTACAGAGTGACCACAGAAAGTTATGTTTTTAAATAGGACACCCTATATATTTTGTTATATTTAGGTTGTCCTTCTTTAATGCTTCAAGAAAATATAAGCATATGTGACCTTTATACTACGCGTTTAGGAAATATGGGGGTTTAAGTGATAAAAATCGGCCATCTTTGGGCGTCCAGAGTTCACTTACAAAAGAAAATTTAAAAGCGGATTATGTTCACTTATTAACTAGAAACCCTAGACTATGCAATAATTATTAATTCGCAACCTGGAGTTGCACTGATATACAGGGTGATCGTTGTTTGAAAATCCTTGATTTTCTCGATTTTATCAAATGGCAACACCGCAGTTTTTGAATGTTGTTATATGGGGCTTGAGTTCAACTTTTATTTTTATGAAGCATGTCCTATACCTATCTCTAATAGATTTAGAGATATTTTACCTCATTTTTGCCTGATATTCCATAACATCAATAACTAAGGCAGGTTAGGCATCATTATTAAGGTTAAGTGGACCAGCCCAAGAATAACGTATCGGATCCGGCGGTCCGCCTCCTGATCCGACACGTTATACTTGGTGTATACATAAGGGCTCAGCCTACCAACTTTCTTAAAGCCTGCATCGCATTTATACAATTTTCGTTGCATGCAATGGCCAATGAAAGTATTCTGTCAGCTGATTAATTTTGGCAAATGCGTAATAGTCAGCTGACTGAATACTGACATCTTATTGGCCATTGCATGCAATAAAAATTGCATAAATATAGTATAGTCTACTATTATGCAATTTTTTTTTTAAATAATGATTGTCGTAATATTTGATAATTTAGTAATATTACTATAAAAAAGAAAACATAGTTAGTTAAGTTGTTTGTACACAACCTTAATGTTCATTTCTACATTAAGTGTTCAAAGTGTCGACCCTGTTGTCCTAAACACGCCTCAATCCTTTTATTAAAATTTTCCTTAACGCTTTGTGACATATTAAGAGTCATTGTTGCGAAAACGTTGCAACCCCACAGGAAGAAGTCCAATGGTGTTAGGTCGGGTGACTTGGCAGGCCAACGTACAGGTCCACCTCTTCCTATCCACCTCTCAGCGAATGTGTTAATTAACAAGTTGGTTATGATTCTAGCATGATGAAGCGGCGCTCCATCTTGTTGAAAATACATGTATCTGCGTTGAACCAAAGGAATATTCTCTAATAATTCAAACAAGTTGTTTTCTAAGAATTGGTGGTATGTAACAGCAGTCAATGTCCCGTCGCAAAAGAAATTGGATCTAATTTGATAGTCTGTTTCTTTGAGTTCTTGGTGTAGTTGGATATGGTGTGGGTGGAATCTATATCTTCTTAGCATACGTCTGATAGATGTTCGACATAAGTTCAAATTATTGCTAAGTTTTCTCGTACTCACGTGAGGATTTTCCGTTACCGACAACAAAACCCGGTATTCGTTTTCTTCATTTGTTATCGTTTTTGTTCTTGACTGTTTGGTATAATTTCCAAAACTTGTAAATCTCTCCGATACATTCCTTAGCGATTCTACTTTGGGATGAATGCGATCTGGATATCGCGCTTGTATACTCGGCTGGCTAATAAACAATTTTGTTGACGTTCTCCAAGTTTAAAAATGATATCAACTAATTCATTTTGCGAAAAATTACTCATTCTTAATGAAACTTACTTACTTTTACTAGTTTTCGGTACGATAACTGAACAATTATTAATTAATTAATATACTCAAAGACAGTGTCAGTTTGACTTGATCGGATGTCAATTTTTTTTTCATAGATTGCCAAGATTTATAGTTGCTCACTAAATATAGTTTTCTTAACTTATTTTTTTTTAAGGGCATAGCAATTAAAGACAAGCAATAATTTTTTATGTTTAAAGGGTTTTTGCTCATCTGATTGGCCAAGAGCTATATTTTGGACAATCAGATGAAGGAAAATACTTAAAACATAAAACTTGGTTTTGCTTAAGTTCTCGTATTGCTTAATCTATAAATATCATATAAAAATGTATAAATATTTTAACTATTACATATTTTTTATTATATGCACATTACAAAAATTACTCTTTTAAATAAACAAGTTAACGTGGCATGTTATTTTCAAAATCTAAATCGATCAGACGAGAAATCAGAAGATGAATAAATTAAGCTATAGTGTGGTCAAATATCTCTAAATCAGCCCAATTGAGCTCAAGCCCCCTATAACAACATCCAAAAATGCGGTTTTGCCATTTGAAAAAATCGAGAAAATCAAGGTTTTTCAAACAACAATCACCCTGTATATTAGTGCAACTCCAGGTTGCGAATTAATAATTATTGCTTAGTCTAGGGTTTCTAGTTAATAAATAAACATAACCCGCTTTTAAATTTTCTTTTGTAAGTGAGCTCTGAATGCCCAAAGATGGCCCATTTTTATCACTTAAACCCCCATATTTCCTAAACGCGTAGTATAAAGGCCACATATGCTTATATTTGCTTGAAGCATTTAGGAAGGGCCACCTGAATATAATAAAATATATAGGGTGTCGTATTTAAAAAAAACATAACTTTGTGTGGCCACTCTGTATATAATTTGGCATTAACATCCAAAATAATTTAGAAATACGCCTAAGCTTAACATCAATCGATGACCAAAATTTCATATTGATATCTTTTTGCATTTCTGAGTAATCGTCCGTCCACGCACTATTGGCCCACCTTGTATACGTCGCAGTGACCGCAGTGATGGACCCGAAACTACTTTTACTGCTTTATTGGTTCAAACCCAGTAACTGCTATTCAAAACCTGCTTAATAAAGAAGGACATATTTAAAATTATGTCACTAAACTTCGGCAGTGGGTTCATTCCAACCATTGAAGGCGGAGTGATACCTGTCTTTCTACAGGAAGGTCTGGACATACTTGCTCCAACACTAACCAAGATCTTTAGAGCAAGCCTGGCTTGGAGATACATCCCAACCAGCTGGGCCAAGGTTAAAGTGGTATATATACCAAAGGCGAGAAAGTCTAACATCCTCCCTACTAAAAAGTTTGAAAATGATAATAGATTTATATATTAGACAAGGTGCGTTGACCCATCACCCTCTCAACCCACATCTTGCACTGAAAAACCTCGTCGGGAAGACCTCGCATGACCTCAAGGAGCGGAACAAAGCGGTAGGGATATTCCTGGACATTGAGGGAGCGTTCAACAATGCTCTCCCTGACTCTCTCTGTAAAGCGCTTGGTGCTAAAGGGGTAGAGCAGACTATTTAGGACTTGACGGGCAGCATGCTGAACAATAGAGTAACCACAGCCCTTCAGGACACAACAGTTTGCTTCAGAGCCGCTAGGGGGTGTCCGCGGGAAGAGTTCTATTACCTCTTCTGTGTCCGTACTGGAGTATGACCTACTTACTGTGTTTGAACTGGTGGGATGTGGATGTTCAGGCGTATGCAGATGACCTTGTGATCCTGATTCGAGGCTATCATGGAGGACGCATAACAGCAATACTCCATTATCAACACCATCTACTACTAATGGTGTCTTGGGGTGAAGATGTCTATCAACCCGGACAAAACCGTGTTGGTTCCGTTCACAAGGAGGAGAAAATTGGACTCTTTGAGGCCACCCTGCTTGCTAGGCAAAAGCATTCCATTTGCAGAGGAGGTGAAATATCTGGGCGTAATACTAGATAAGACACTAAACTGGAATGCACATATAGAAAGTGATCAGCAGGGCTAAATTGTCCTTGTGGACATGCAAAAAGTACTGCGGAAAAAACTGGGGATAAAAATCCAAATTAATGCACTGGCTTTTTGTGACGGTCATTAAACCAATGATGACGTATGGAGCCATTGTCTGGCATTCCAAGGGCAGACAAAGAAGGGCTGGGTGCAAACTGAGTAACTTGTAGCGTCAAGCCTGCCTGGCCATCAGTCCATCATTTGGCACCATCCCAACATTGGCCATGGCAAGACTTTTCAGGTTAATCCCGTTGCATACTCTGGTGTAGCGGGAAGTCAAGTGGAGTATATACAAACTCCACAACACACAGGGGGGGGGGGGAGGTTATCTTGGAACCAAACCCACTGCAAGGTGAATTAATCGGCCATGCTTTGCTGGCCGGTTAATCCGTAGTAATCCGTAATCCGAGTAATCTCCCTGTCACCTGCACTTCTTCAGCCTACAAGGTAAACCTCCCTACAAAGGAGGAGTGGGACCAAAATAAAGTAACGCTACCACTGCTGTTACGCGGAAGGCTCGAAAACTCCCAAGCGAGTGGGAGCTGGGGCGTATGGCGGTGGACAGAGATACAAACTCCAGGAAAGTCTTCGAAAGCACGCAACAATATTTCAGGCGGAGCTCCATGCTATTGAAGTATCTGCCAGGTCGATAAGCAATCAAAACTGGACAAACAAAAATATCAAAATATATTCGGACAGGCACTCAACGCATTTGACTCCAGCATTATCTCTTCGAGAACTGTCTGGGGAGTTCGATACCTACTGAACCACATTGGGGAGCCCAATACCCTAACCCTAGTCTCGATTCTAGGTTACAAAGGCCTTGAGGGTAATGAAATCGCCGATTCTCTTGCAAGGGAATCGGCGAGTGCTACCTTCATAGGGCCTGAATCGGTCTTGGGTATCGTAAGAGAGGTATCGAGGAGGGCAATAATCCAGATGGCGGAAGAACAGACCGAAAGTTACTGGATACACAGCCCGGGCCTTGTCTACTTAAAGGCGATCGTACAAGGACCCTGTGAGAAAAGAACAAACGACTTATTAAACCTCGATAGACAACAGCTCAAAGCCGCTATCGGCTTATACACTGTCGATTAAAACGAAACATGCATAGGAAAGGCCTGGCAGAGAATGGCGAATGCAGACTATCCATGGAGGATTATGAGACTGTAGAACACAAATTGAGTGAATGTCCTGCTGCTGAAAGACTTAGATTTCAGAACTTCGGAAGAATACATCCGACCACCGGACTTCCACAAAATCTCACTCAAAAAGATAATGGACTTTCTAAAAGGACTGGGTCTTCTGAGTGAACTTTAAACTTTAATTGATGTAGTAAGTATTGCGGGTGTAGGACTGGAAAAATGCAATTCACACTTTCGAAATTACCAACGTTTCGATCCTTTATTGGATCTTCATCAGGGCTTTTTCAGTGAGTGAAGATAGTCGAGTTGTAAGGTGTAAAATTCTTATCCATTAAAACACGCGTAAAGTCTATGGCTGGTTTAGGAACATGTGGCATTCAAGTAGGCTTAGCGTGGACTAGCGTGGACCGCAATACTTACTACACCTATATCTATAAGGACGCGAAGTATCATGATGTCATTTTAATTGATATTGAGACACAATAGATCTTGTAGGTCGCGTGCACGGGCTCCCCCTCGTGGGATCACTCATTTCGAATCAATCAATCAGTTAATCAATGCATAAAAAACCCTCACTTGCATTGATTGCAAAACTCAACATTGGCGACGTTTCGACACTTTTAAAATTTTTGTTTTTAACTAAGTGAGAGTATTCTCATCCTTTGTTTTCTCAATAAGAATGTAAGAATGAGAATACTTTATGTGAGGTGTCATCTATTTATATATAATATACCGCAGCGATGGACTTGAAATTACTTTTACTGTCTAGGAATTTTCTGCACTTTTTTAACTTTTTGGATTAGAGAATTAGAAAGCGCACTTCAGGAGCCTATATTGAATAAAACAAAAGCAAGTTTTTATACTCCCGAGAAAAACGACTTTTTAAGTAGCGAAACATCCGTAATATATAATTTTACCAATCTAAGAGTGTCTTATTGATTCAAACCCAGTAACTTCTATTCAAAATCTGCTTAATAGTGAAGGAAAATTTAAAATTAAGTCACGGAACTTCGCCTCTCTTATTAGCGTTAAAACCCAGTATTCAGGGCGAGCTTTGCTGCAATGTGGACTGCTTCCTCAGGGGTGTAAAGTAGGCTGTGTTTATATATACGGGGAGTTCGGTTTTGAAATCAATTTGCAGTATATTTAGTCAACGGGCTTTAAACTGGGTGACAAATATGCAACAGGGCCGCCCGCCTGCTCCATTATTTCGTTGGAACGGTGCCCGGGGGAGCCGAAAGGTGAAAGAAACAGTCAATTTGTTTTGAGGGTGTATAGGATATATAGGATACAGCCACCGATAGAAGAGGGGTATATTTTGCATGGTGGCACCGTGCCGATAAGAAAATTGGATGGCTTATCGACTCCCTGCACCCTTTTGTCTTTGGCTCTAGGGGGCGTTCATTTGAAAACGTCATCTAGTTGGCTATGAAATGTCAAAAAACAAGAATGAAAAACAAAATTCCGTCTACTTTGATTATGTCATCCTTGTCTCTTCATAACCTTCTAGATGACTTTTTCTAATGAACACGGAGTACTCCTCAAATGGTCCAAACGAGGCCTAAAGTTGTCGAACCGAAGCAGGCCATCAAGGACTAGACCGTCGGCCATTCTTTTTAATGGCGCTCGCGGGAAATCTGTCCGAGATCGACGCGGAAAAGTCCCCAAACGATCGAGGGGGCAATTAACTCTTATTTTTTTCCATCAGTCACATTCGGCCATCGGGAAAATTATAAACAATAACGGATTATGCGGATTGATTGACGTTAAAACCTGTATAAAAAGTGATATGGGGGGTAAACGCAACAAAGACCCTTGTCAAACGCGCGAATGGAAAACTCCTGTTTTAAACGACGTATTCGCAGAGCGGGCGGGGAAAGCGAATTTTTTAATGGAGCTCCATTGTGGCACTTTTTAAAGCTATGCTTACCTTTTAGGTTTTTTTTGATTGATAATCTCGGCTTGGCTCGATGTCAAAGGTGGAAGGGAGGGCGGCCAGAGGGCTCTGAAATTAAAAAGAAAAAATATGTAATGACTCCTCTATATTAAGACATTAGGAAGAAAAGAAAGAATAATATTATAGCGTAATTATAACACCGCTCTCAGAGTAGTGTCGTCTTAAGATTTTTATTGAGAAAATAAAGGATGGAAGAGCGCTCTAGAGCGGACATTCAAAAAACGGTGTTAAATTTATTCATAAATAAACCTCCAGATTTGCGTTTCTAATTGAACTAAACTGAAGATGTAAAACTCTGCCTTAAAAATCCTCCATTTCGACAAAGTACAAGTATTCACCGCTCACATTAATGGAACACCGATTTTCGGTCTAATCCCATTTCCTCAGAGAGTCGGAGTTAATATTTCGGGCGAAGTGACGATAAGTATGGGACCGCCCTTCGAAAGCTCTTAAAGCCTTAAGCATGGACATATTTCTCCGGTAAAAACCCCACACATTTCGATAAAACGGGCCGCCCAAGTTGTCGTGAAAAATTAAGGATACCCGCCGTGAGACGATGTAGAAAATGTGTCCGATGACGGACTCCTGGGAAATCAGCCGATGGAATTTTTACGGCCGCGACTTTTCCACTAGGAAAGACGTTTTGTGACATTTCCGCGCCGTTATGATATCTTTCGTTTTAATGGAGGCTATAAAGGGGGCCATTAGAGCCCGACTCACTTTCGAAATTAAAGTCCCGGCGACCTTGGAATTATTGATGAAGCTGCGAAAGTCAGAAGGTAAGTTTGACACTTCTAAGTTCACAATCAACTATGCTGCAAATTAAAAACAAATCAATTCACTTTTAACATAAATATCTGTTTCCTTACACTCAATAGTCTATTATACGCCTGACCGTCGGTCCACAGAGATTCGGGCCGAAGCGGCAACGCCGAGCGCCGACCGCGACCTCGGGTATCTATCTAGACTAAACGAGAACCGGGAACAGTCGCCTCCGTTCTCGAAAGTACGAGAGTGTGTTCAGGCCGGGTATACAGTAAAACTAAATAAAAGTGTATAGTTAATTGACAATAAATTATTGGAACCCGTATCCCGTAACTATATTTTCTAGAGGCCCAAGTGGGGCCACAGAATTTATTAAATTTTCCTAAAAGTGTCTTCTCCTTCGCATCGATCATTTTTTGTCAAAAGGAATTCAAACTGTTTGTGGGCAACAAACCTTCATGCAGAATTTGGCACATTTACATGCACTTCATATATTAGTGAGGACGATGAATTGCAATCTGGGACATACACAAAAGTCAGCAGTAGCACAGCACGCTCTCTCCGAAGGTCACGACATCCTTTTCAACGAGGTGGATATCTTAAATCAATCGCAGCGTTTTTATCCGAGACTAACGAGAGGGGTCATTGGGATCTTTAAACACAACAACAATTTTAACAGGAAGGAGGAAATAACGTTGCTAAATGCAGACTGGAAACGAGCTCTACGACATACTTCAAATACGTCCCTCCATTGCAGGGCGACTGCGAGGGAATAAATACCACGGAGTTCACGACAGTCGAATCAGTCAACGTAGGGAAGCACGGGAGATCACTTTGCCCATTGCCTCATGCCTCATCGTCTTTGATAATGTCTGCCGCAGCTGTAGAAGAAAAGTTAGGAAGAAATTCCATTGGACCACGGCTTCAAAGCCCGGAAAACACTTTAGATTGTACAATATTGATTCTCACTTCTAACAATTATAATAGACTGGAGTTCACGGATGATCTTCAAATCGGCCGGGGATTTGCTAGCTAACCCTATTAATTGTCTAAATATACAGGGTGCTTTTTTTTTAAGATGGGCCATAGGAATTTTCATGCAATGAAGTTCGACTTTTTTTTTAAATGAGCCATAGCAAATTTTATAGTAAAATAACCTGTAAGGTAGATCATTATTGAGTATGCTGGTATTTTTCTATTGACATTTATTCTTTGACATGATGAGTTGTTATTGAACTTCAGCAAAAATGTACACATTAGAAGAAAAAAAATCTGTTTTCGCTATACTCCTCTGGGTTGCGTAGCAGGCCTAAAAAGGGATAATAAAAGAATACCAAGGCTCTCCATTCTGCAAAATTCATGTCAGACAGCAACGTCAATTTAAAACCACCTCCCACCATTCTCAATAATGGTCTACCTTTCAGGTTATTTTCCTGTAGTATTCGCGATGGCTCATTAAAAAAAAAACATCGAAATTCGTTGCATGGAAATTCCTATGGCCGATCTTAAAAAAAAACACCCTGTATATAGAAGAAGTAAATTTTTACATATCTTAAGCACCCATTCACTTTACTTAATAAAGTGGAAGGAAAATTACTTAATAATAACAACAATATTCATAATGTAGCAAACAACCACATCTCTATATTGGAATTGTCTTAAAACTGATGGAACAAAGTCTATTAGCTATTCACGAAAGTTTGACCTCTTGTTAGCCTTGGAAATTTAACTTTGACGTTGTTTGCCAATCTTTTTGATATAAGCAAAAGGGAGATGGATAGAGAAAAAAATTTACATTTTATAGCTACTAAGATGCCGAAAAATCCTAAATGGCATATACATTTGCCTTCCCTTATCAGCTTTGCCCCATACCCATCTACTAGCACTTACCGCCTAATTTATTGTTTTCACGAAATGTTTTTAATACATGTGGCGGAACTTCATCCACCGACTCACAGGTGGCAGCATTAGTCGAAATTCTTCATAACGTCCCACCGTCTTTCCTGCGCCGAATTTGTCTTCAAATACAAGTTCCAACTATGAACTGTTACCCCGGCGTATAAGGAAGGGGTCTACTATGTCTTACTGACGAATCCAAGGAAGACCCCATGACGAAACCCAAGCCTACAACAATCTCAGATCGTCCCAGTTGTGTTTCCCTGAATACCAAAAAAACTTTTCTGGGAATACATTTTCCAACGAATTGATGACCCTCGACTAAACCAACACTCAATCTTCCGAGGAAAAAGGCCGCAACAAGGATCGCTTCAACGCCATGAGACAACCAGAGCAGCATCTTTCTCACACCCACCACACGCAGCATCCAGCAAACTCTCTCTTCACACACTGCACCGCGGCATTTTCTCACACACAACACTCCCTGGTACCATTCTCGGCAACACTGGCACATCCTCCGTCACTCACCTCGTTCAAGCAACAGCAACACAACTTCGTCCCCTCAATTCGCAAAATGAGACTCGCTTCTCTCCCATCATACAACCTCCGTTCTCGTGATCACTGGAAGGGCAGTATTGTGGTGTAACTTCATCCACCGACTCACAGGTGGCAGCGCTGAAACTTAACCCACCGACTCAGAGGTGGCAGCATTAGACGAAATTCTTTATAACATCACACCGACTTTTGGTTATCATTTGTAGACAAACTTTCTTCACGTTTGTGTGCATTATTCAATCACACTTTTTTTCTGCATTTTTATCTTTACTTCTGTTTCTACACTTGTTTCATACTTTTTCTCACATTTTTTTTCCAATTTTTTTTTCCACTTTTCACTCAATTTTCTACACTTTTTATTTTAGGTTTTTTTTGTTCACGTATTTTTCTACGCTTTTTTCATTCACATTAGCTTTTTTCCGTTGATTTATCTACACCTGTATTTCTGAACACTATTTTTTCAACATTTTTATCACAATTTTTTCCACATTTTTTTTTCATTTTTTTAATCAATTTTTTGGTCCATATTTTTTTCTATAATTTATTGCGCATTTTTTCCTACATTTTTAATTCGACAATTTTTTCAAAATATTTTGTGGATAAGTTAATATAAAAATGTCCTCAACAAAAACTGGATCAAAAAGGAGATAAGAAAAAAATACTTTTATCATACATTAGCTTTATTTTTTCTACAGTTGTGTCTCTGCACCCTTTTCTTGTCACGTTTTCTTTTACACTTTTTTAACCCAATTTCTTCTACATTTTTGTTTCTACGTTTTTTTTGTGCTAATTTTTTTCTACATTTTTATGCGCATTTTTTCCTACACTCTTAATTCGACACATTTTAAAAATGTTTTTTTTTGGATTTAAAGGATTAAGTTATAGTAAAAATGTAAAAATATGCTTTCAACAAAAACGTTTTGAGATTAAAAAAAATTCCGATGCTTCTGAATACACTACAGTTGTATTTCTACACTTTTCTTCTCACGCTTTTTGTTTCACTTTTTAAAAAAAAAAATTCCACACACTTGTTTTTACATTAATTGGACATTTTTCCATATCTTTTTAATAATTCATAGTAAAGTTACGGAATTATTGATGAACAAAAACTTTTAGAGATTTAAAAATTACCCGATAATTCCGGAAATAAGTACGTGTACCCCTTTCACTTATTTTTGGCATCTCGTCACCTTTGAAATCTTTATTTTTTTTTACTTATCTCTTTTCGGCACATACTGAGAAGATAGGATAAAAATGTCAAAGTCAGATTTCCAACGCCTACTTGATGACAATAATAAGTTAATGGTTTATATGTGTTCATTAGAATCCGTCATGTAGTCCTATATGAAATTCATTTCTTATTTTGAAGCATGTCGTGAATTATTTACTTTCTTCGATATTTTCTTAAGATATCACTTTTGTAAAGTCAGTTGTCCGGGGATGACACTGACGGCTCTAGAGCGCATTGAAAGTATCCTCATCCTTTGATTTTTTGATAAGAATGTAAGGATGGGATTACGTTCAGACCTGTCTAGTGCTGCCACCCGAAATGACACCTAATAAGTAAGTGTCAAATGTCAACACAAGTGACAGTGACAAATAACAGATGGCAAGTCAAGTTAAGACGTGCCTTTATAACTCTCTTCTTGTATATCAAAAAATCATAGCCAACTAGACAACGTTTTATAATGAACATTATTTGTTGTATCTTGTATCATTTACAATTTTCATCACTCCTATAAAATGCCATAACAAGACTTTAAGGTTTCTTCTCTCTTTCCTCTCTTTACTAACCAAGTCATGGGTCAAGCGCCAATCAAGTAATTTAGTTGAAATTAACATTTTTTTTTTATTTTATCCAAGTCATGCACTGTTCGGGAAATTGCTCAGTGTACTCTGAATGCACCACTGTAGCAGCTGTCACGAGCTGTTGCCATAACACTAGGAAAGGGCAAATTTTGTACGGTTCTAGTGAAAAATACAGGGTGTCCCAGAAAAGTAAAAAAACTGGAGATTCTGCAACTGTTCAAAAGTGCAGTTTTTAATTTATTATTTGTTAATTGCGTGAGAAATGTACTCAATATTATCCTGAAATTTGATGGGGAATTCAACAATCTTCAATCAATTTTGATTTATTGCAAGTCGCGTGTACGGCTATTTTTGAGTGCCTAAAATGAGAGGAAGTTGACAGGAATTTATTTTCTGCGAGAGTTTATTAGAGGTTAAAAATTTTAACTTTTTCAGAGAAAAATTTTGTTTAAAATATGCAGAAGGGGAATATTTACAATTTGGAAATTGAAAATTTATTTGCTTTCTATATTTGCAAAATATTGCAGCTATTAAAAACGAAACAAACAGAAAGAAGTACTCCGAGAACTTCCTACTTTTGAAATTAAGGGCTAATACCCCTTAATAAGCCCGTATTAGCCCTTAATTATGGTTGATTCGTCAACCTGTCGGGGAATCCCTGTATATTTTGCACTTACAAAACCACCTGATAAATAATTTCAATTGGTGTTGATACAGATAACATTTGTCATTAACGATAATAATTTTATTTAAGTGCCATTTCCTGTATTATAAAACTAAAATTAAAAAGTTCTTCTGCACTCGAATTTGGTTAGAAACTACTAATTAAAATAAGTTTAAGGTAAGTATGCACTAGTCAGAACATAGTTCGGTGTACTTTACGAACACAAGCTTTGCGGGTTTTTCGAAGCACAAAATCCCACTCTATCCCGAAATCCCGCGGACCGCGGAACCGGGAGTGCGAACCCGCGCCGATCTCGACGCTGATACGTCAGGAGTGGGGCAACGACGGCCGTTCATTGGCCGCAAACTGACAGGAAAACGTCGGACCGATCAGTACATTGCCAGCGCTGGAATGTTGCGGTGTACGCGGCTTTAGAGCGTTTGAACGGACACGATTGAGCGCGAGCTTTGTGAGCTTTCTTCTTCTTGAATGGAACCGTAGGAAAGTTGTCGGTTTTTGTGAATGTGTCTGGTATTGTTAGTTCCTGTTATAACCAAAGGATTTTTGCCGAGTTTGATTGAAGATAACGTAAGTATAATTTAGTTTTTTACAAACATCAAGGGTTTACTTGGGTTTCTAGAGGTGCGGAAAGTGATAAGGACAGTTTATCAATAAGATAATTGAATATACTTAATCTGCAGTTAATGGTAAGTCAACAAACCAATCTCACTTTAAGTTCTAAACGCACTCTATGGCGACTGTTATATCAACATAAGAATCAAACTAAATCACAAAATCCTTTTTGGGTTTCGTTTGGTAATTCTAATGATAAGAGTTTTTTAACGCAAAATTTTAGTTTTGCCTTCGAACCAATAAACAAGTCAGATAACACATTTATTTGAGATTTTTAAGTTCTTTTGTTGGCACAAATGGGTTTGATATTCTAATTGTGCGTTGATGTCCCGGAGAGTTCAATTCACGAGGAAAAGGTAAATTTATATGTTCAGAGAAAATTAGGTACCTAACTAGGTGGATTGATAAGTCAATTCTAGTTTGCATCTACCCTTTTACTAATAAAAACCACTTGAAATTCCAAAAATGATTATTTGTTTGAAGGTAACTACAAATTTAAATCCACGTTAGGTTGGCACTTGACGTAAAATGGGCAGATATAAACTGGACATAATTTTCCTATCCACCTAATTGGGTGATGGAAACTTCGTCTCATGATAAAATCAAAAATATGTCACTAACATCACGTTAAATGTAAAGAGATTTACCTACACTTGCTTGAATTTTGTTTATCTCCTTTTTGCCTTTTTAGATGTTTGTAAAATTCAAATTTGAGGACCTGAGATTGAATTTTTATCATTTTTACGAGATTTTAGGTCAAAAAAGGTGTGAGTGATTTTCTTTGAGAGTTCTGTTACACTGTTACGCAGTAAAAGTGAATGTTTTCCTTGTGGATTGTACTTTTTTGTTGTTGGGTTGAGTACGAGGACGGACAAGTTAATATGTTAAGATATTGTACTACAAATTGAAAATAAATGGAATGATCAAGGGAATTTCTATCAGTCATGTTGCTGTTTGTGTTAGCAAATATTAATAATTCACGATAAAATTATTTATCTTTGAAGCACAGCAAACTTCTGTTTTAGAAAAAATTCGAGAAAATCAGAATTTGAATATTCAAAAATTTCACTTAAATAAGGGAAATCCAGAGGAAAATGAAGTAAAAATATTTCATTTTGTCTTAAATTTAGTGCAAATTTGTCAGATATTTCTCAAAAATAAGGTTAAGAGAATTTTTCAGTTAATAATTCGCTCTAAAAGTTCAAATTTTCCTGAAAACAAAACAAAAATTCCCGGTACAATAAAACAGAAAATAACAAAAAATTAAAAATCAACCCACCCCTGGAGAAAAATGGAAGTCAGAAGGGAAAAAAGGGCTGTAAGTAAAAGAAAAATACAATAAGAAGCGTCCACAGTTTGAGAGAGAAAAGAGGTTGAAAATGCATTGAAAAAAAAACAATAAACTTCAGCTATTTTGAAGAAAATCCTGATAAGAATCCTCCAGACAGTGAAAATAAAACAAAATAAGAGTTCTAGGCACAGTAAGATTTTGAGAAAAACATATTATGAAGGTACAAATTAATAAAACTGAAAAACAAAACAAAGCAACATGTCCTCAAATAAAAATATGGCAATAGATATTAGAAAGAACTATATTACTAAAAAAACTAAGGATAAAAGGAAATACTGAAACATTGGACGGGTGTGATTAAGAAAAATGAGAAATCATAGAGAGACCAAACTAAAACAATAAAGTAAAATTTAGTTAGGAAAAGGATAATTAAAAGAACGAAGCAAGAGTTGTGACCTCAGAAAAATTGCAAATGGGCCTATAATAAAATGTTTAAATTTAAAAAGGTGAAAGGCATTGAAACAGTTTTCCTTCAGTGAGATTTCGCACCCAGCTGCACAAATAACGATACATTAATCAGTCTAGAATAACAAATCACTTACTTAGTAGCCCAAGTTCTGTACCTGTATTAATGGAGGTTGAACGAAACAGTTTTATAAGGGTCTTCGTTATAGTTTACGTTATCCACAGAGTGTTGTTATAAGACTGTGAAGGCTTTCACGGCCGATCAAAATAGAATCTAAAGTGTTTTCCGGGCTACGAAGCTGTGGTCCAATGGGCGAAATCATCTCCTGTGCTTCCCGACGTTGACTGATTCAAGTGTGGTGAGCTCTGTCGTATTTATTCCCCCGCCTTCGCGCTGCAGTGGAGGGACTGGGGTGGGGGTAGTGGTGGCGCGGGGTTTCGGCGCACTTGAAGTATGTCGTAAAACTTGCATCCAGTCTGCATTTAGAAACGTAATTTCCTCCTTCCTCTTGAAATTGTTTAAAGATCTCAATAGCTCTCAAGAGCGTGCTCTCCTACTGCTGACTTTTGTGTTTGTCCCAGCCTGCAACTCCTCTTGTGTTCCGTAATCCTCGTGTAACTGGGGATCGTGTAAAGGGATCTCTGCGGTCTTTGATCGATCTCAAGCTCTGTTGTATTGTACGCGTGGGTTTAAAGACAGTTTTAACACTGCTTTTCCACTAGCCTGTCCGTTACTTTGTGGAGGTATGGTAGACTAGTCCATCCTTTCTGCCGCTCTACATTCCTTGGACGGACGGCCCTATCGAACTCGTGCTTGCTGTATCCATTTCAACCAAAGGGTCTTTCCAGATGCTTCATTTCCCGTTTCAAATCAGCCGACTCACAAATTCTCTTGGCTCTCACAGATAGAGTTTTTATGACTCCCCTTTTCGGTCTGGGATGATGCGTCATTGAGGTATCGGTCAGTGTGTGTTGGTTTTCTATAAACGTCGTTCCTTTTCTATCTCCATAGTGAATTGAAATTTTGGGTTGATAAGAGTTGAGGTGGAAGAGGAAGTTTTGAAGTTCGCCCTCGTCATGGCTCCAAATAACAAATGTGAAATTCTCGAGGCCAAGGGGGGGCCAAAGGGCAACGGCAAATAAGAGACCAAAGTGCTGGACGAAACGTCAGGAAGAAACCACGGCTTCAAAGCCTGGACCGTACACAATATTGACCGTTGTTGCTTTCTCCAAAAGATACCTCTAAATGTACGTTGCTAAAATCAAAAGCCTCACTGTTTCTTAGGGCTATGCCATGGTTGAAACTGGTAAACCCTTAATTGTCATCGCCAAACACCAGTCTCAAATCACTCTCAGAAAGAAAACAGAAGAATATTTGGTTCCGAAACACGTAAATTGAGGAGCAATGTTCAAAAAAAGCCTTTAAAAAAAAACATTACCCTGGGGGACTAAAACTTTGTCCTAAATCTGCCAAAACCACCGTCGTCTTTCAAAGCTTTATTTACCACTTGATCTGATTTTATTTTCCAAACTTTGAGTAAACTCTCCAAGCTAATTAGGAGCTTTAACTCAATTTTGTAAAATCTTTTCAAGAATCAACTCTGTAAGCGCAAACATCCCCTTCGGAATTCGGTGAATAACCCGTCCTTAATATACCACTCACTCCACAATAATTTTTCCCCGAACTAAGCCCTTTGATAGCATTTGGTATTCAAATCGCTTCGCATGTAAAGGAACCTTCCCCTCGACAGTATACCTTGAAAGAAGCCCAATATTTAAAGTAATCTAGTTTACAAAAGGCCCTTATTAACCCGCCGCTACCGGTCCGCGTATACATTCATTATACACACGGCCCCGTCTAAGCGGTGTGTTCAGGACGAGGCCGCGGGACAACGGGGCTTAGACTGTGATTTCTTTAAAGAGTTCGGGAAGTTCAATGCACGGCGCTTTCAATAGATTTTTTATTTCCTCCTTTTTCGGGGAGTATGAAGGGGAGATAACAAAAAAGGCTTACTGGGCGCTTTTGTGAAGTGTTTTTGATAGCGTCCCGAAACTTTGGAGTTGCAATACCAGATTATTTATAACCTCAAAAAGCAAATGCTCCCGTAATCTCAGATTATCGCTTGTTTACAGCAGTAACTTAGCAACTAGTAACGAGCCCCCGCATGAGAAGTAAAAATAAACTTTGGGATTCGAAAATAGCGATCTTATCTACGCTAGTAAGTCCTGTTCTTGACTTCTTGTCTTGCTTGTCTTGTAAGTCGATAACAACGGGAATTATGGGCGTGGAGTTCCAGATTCGAACGACCTCTTAACACGACACTCAGCCGCCTGCTTTTATGTACGTGTGTGTTTTTATATTGTGTACAGTCGACATTTGAACATCTTCGATTTCAAAAGCGTCAAAACGCGAATGAACGTACTATGCACATGTTGCAGTTGCGATTTATCGAAGGCAGTCATCTCGCAAGTCCGCCTGACTAACAGCAGAAGATAAAATCAGTGGACACAGAGAGTTTATTTATAAAGAAGTGAAGCAGCTGCTGGTGTACGCGAGAAGATTTTTTAATTGCCGTTGGCGGCGGCAGCTCCGCCATTCCATTGCCGATGGGCGGCCGGTTAATTTGGCGGAAAGAGCTCCTGAAGGGTGTCGGATTTCCTTCTGATGAGAGCAATTTTTGGGTACAGAACAAATTCTTAGAGTTTTTTAAAAGTTACGAATTATGGAGGAAGAAAAATGCTACTCTCTTTTATATTAAAATCAGAGCTAGGCACAAGGTGAGACCCTAAATGAGGAGTTGGTTCTTGGGGTACAGTCTTTCGGTTGTAAAAGAGAGACAAAAAGTTTTTTTGCTTTGATTCGAACAGAGAAAATATCTACTTTCTCGCAGAAGTTTAGCAGATGTTTTGGCATATATTTGAGGAGTTTATCAAGCTATTCTGCACAACAATCATCGAAATGTCTTATCTCACATAATGTTGATATTGATGATAATAGTAAATTGTGCTAAAACAAGACAAAAGAACGATCACGTCCCACGAAAAAACACATATAGGGGTGTTTATTTATTTGAAAACGTCATCTTGTAATGGGGGTCATCCATGTCATCCATGATAAGGGGGAATGAAAGTTAACCAGAGGTGGGAGAAAATAGTGTAAGGATTTTGTCTAGACCAATGGTCAAAACCACAAAAGAAATAGGTCGAAAGGGTCGCCTTGAGAGTTATCCCTGTTTGCTTCCATTTCATAATGGTACTCCAGCTACTCCTAATTCATCGGAATATGTCAAAAGTATGTTTAAGATTTTTAGATGTCTTCTGGGTTAAATGAAGGTCGAACACAACTGGCCACAGACAAACATTTCCTATAAATTAAAATATATTGACCGAAATACAAAAATTGCATAATCACCGCCCGAAGTGACGGTTTTTGTCAAGTCTCCTCACTGCTCGCTCCAGATTCCCAATACCTTTCTGGTTGCATATGCAACACTCTTCCCCCTTAGTTAGTCTCCATCCCGGAAAATGCTAATGCCATTGTATGCTGGTGGTCTCCTTGGCGGGATATCGGCTTTCCAAACCATTGCTTGATCTTTCTGAACCTTATCACGTAAAACCAACAGATCTAAAACGGGGTTCCTTAAAACGACTAGTCAGGTTGCAGAAGCGAGCCAATAATTGCTTACTCTGGACTTCTGACCCTGAAATTGATCCACGTGTCGCTTTACGACAACTTTCCCTTGTGTTAATCTCTCGTCGTTCACATGGCTTGAAGATGAAAATACAGTAGAAACAATCCATTTATCTCCAGGACAGTAAGAGAATGTGCAAACAACAACAGGTTTATTTTCCGTACTCAGTACCATAAACAACTGAAATTTTATGGGTAGAAAATAATACTCGTAACTCGAGACTTATGCCTTTCAACCAACGACCTAGGAGATATGGACAGAGCAAACAAATGCCCATATTTCCCTAAAAATGATCCCATTTTCAAGCAGGAAATTCTACGCTTTTAAGGTACCCATGACGTAATTTCATCGCCACAGCACATCAATTGGCCAATCGCGATTTCGAATTATTTGACGTAGGATGTCAGGTGACGTCACTTCCGGCGGATATCGCCGCCATCGTTAAGGTACCTGCTGCTAAAAAGGGCATCAAAAGCCTAGGCCTAAGACATCTAAAGCCTAAGAGCTTTAGGCTCTAGCTAGGAGATGGATATAAGTTCGATATTCGATTGGATTGGAAATAAGAAATAATAAAAATAATGACAGTGACAACTGTTTTGCAATAATTTAACTTAAAACGGTGTGACGTCACCAGGACGTCACTTTCGCCGGAAGTCGTCATCAGTTCAAAGGTTCCCACTGATAAAAGGTGGGGGGGGGGGGGGCAAAATTGTAAAACAGGTGTGGGTATCCAGATTAGCTCGATGGGTAAAACAGTGGGTTTTTTTTCCAGATGTTACTACCTCGTTGTTGTCACCACTTTGAACGTTGAACCTGTTGATGCTGAAGGAACATATCTAACCTTCAGCCTTGGGAGTACGCGTCCACACCAATAAGAAAATTTTGATTGCTCTGAGAAATCTGAGAATATTTTAAATTTAAAAAAATTCGACGTTTTGTTTTCAAGCAACCATTATCAACTTGATTTTTTTTAAAATTCGGTCACAAAATTTAATTGGTGGTTTGATTGGCTATTCTGCGCGCCCATTAAGTACAAAGACAGTAGTATCATTCTTGTTCTATAATTAACAAAACTTGTCAAAAAATGGATGTATAGAAGTTATCGTATTTACCGAGAGGTGGCAAAGGATATCAACGTCAAACATTACAAGCACATAGTTGCCAAAGTTGCAAGGTTTCGTGCGATGTTGTTTCGAGAAATTTAGGGCCATTTTCAAAATAGGTCAGAAATGCCTCAAAAGCATTTAAAAATGCAAAATAATAGTTTTTGAGAAAATCCAGGTTATGATTAGGAAAATTAGTAAAAAAATAATACTCAAAGACTCATACATTACATTTTTTGCACTAAAGTAAATGAAATTTTGCTTTAAACGCCTCAAAAACAATAAGTTTAGTATTTTTCGAGAAAGTCTAGTCAGGATTAAGATCAAAAACGGTTCAAATTAGCTTCAAGCCAACAAAAATATTAATTTAGAGTGTCTGGAGAAATTCGTCTTGGGATCGTTAACAAAGTCAGCTAAAGATTGATGAGAGAAGCATTTAAAACTGTAAATTAATAGTTTTAAGCCAATTTCAGTTACAATAAAAGCCAAAATCATTAAAAAAATACTCAAAGCGTCTAAAAATGCAAGTTTTGATTTTTTTGCAAAATTCAGATTATAATGGGGTTTAAAACTGATTAAAAATGTCTGACATTCTATAAAAATACTAATTTTAAAGTTTTCTTTTAAGAGAAATTCAATTTTTGGGACAAAACAAGGCAAACTGGTTCAAATCTTCTGATTTATTATTTTTGATAAATTACACTTTTTGGACTAAAATAAATGAAATTTGGATCAGAACGCCTCAAAATGCAAATTTGGTATTTATCGAGACAGTCAAGAAAGGACTAAGGCCAAAAATGGTTCAAAATAACTCCAAACTAATAGAAATACAAGTTTAGAGTGTTTGGAGAAATATATTTTAGGATTATTTCCAAAATTGTTTAAAAATGACTCAAAGCGTTTAAAAATGCAAATTACTAATTTAAAAAAAAAATCAAGTAAGATAAATTTCAAATCAGTCAAATTAATCTTTCAAAACGTCTACAAATTCAACTTTGGAATTTTTGAATAGGTGCAGATTAGAATGGGAGCTAAAATTGATTAAAAATTATCCACATTCTCTAAAAATGCAAATTTAGATGTCTTTTGAAGAAATTCAGTTTTTGAGACAAAACATGGCAAAACTGATTAAAATTTTCTGATTTATTATTTTTGGTATATTATACTTTTTGGACAATAATAAATGAAATTTTGCTCAAAACGCCTTAAAATTCAAAATGCATTTTTTTTGATATAGTCAAGGAAGGATTAAGACCAAAAACAGTTCGAAATAACTCCAAAAGAATAAAAATACACATTTAGACGGTTTGGAGAAATGCATTTTAGTATCATTACCAAAATCGGTTAAAAATTACTTGAGTTTAAGAACGCAAATTAATACTTTTCGAGAAAATCCCGGTTACGATAAGAGCCAGAATCAGTCACAAAAGTTCAAAGCTCAAAGAGTCTAAAAAATAAATTACCCACATTTTTTAAAAATGCAAATTTTTATTTTATTTTGGTTAAACTCAATTTTTGGGACAAAACAAGGCGAAACTGGTTCAAGCCTTTTGATTTATTATTATTGGTAAACTACACTTTTTGGACTATAACAAACGAAATTTCAGAGATAGTCAGAGAAGGATTAAGGCCAAAAAAAGGTTCAAAATAACTCTAGGCAAATAAAAATTCAAATTTGTTTGTCAAATTGAGTGTTTGGAGAAATAAATCTTACAATCATTACCAAAATCGTTTAAAAGTTATTCAAACCGTTTAAAAATGCAAATTAGTAGTTTTCGAGAAAACTCAGGTTACGATAAAAGCCAAAATCAGTCAAAAAAATTCTCAAAATGCCTCAAAATACAAAGTTGGTATTTTTCGAGGAAGTCAAGACAGTATTAAGGCCGAAATCAATCAGGCAAACGAATACATTATTAGTTTTGAGATACGTATTTTAAAATCATGGCCAATATGTGGAACCTTAGAAAACAATAATTAATCTTGTCTCCCATCATATCACCGAATGCAGAATGGCCCGAAGACATTTCCATAGACAGGACCAGGAAAGTCCAAATGGTCTTGTCGTTGCTCACTCCCAAGAATGAATCAGTGCTCGCACCGGCATGTTTCTTGACTCTTAGCATATAGAGCCTGCGTTAACCACCTGCTCTAACTCAGTATCCAGGTTAGGCTTCCATACATAAACCTGTCATTTAAAAAGCAAGCGAAGGCTTTTGTGAAAAAGTACAAAAGTAAAGTTCTCCATGGTGGATTTATTACTCTAGTTGTCCAAAATAAGCAGTCTTATTAACAAGTTATTTCATGTTTTCTTTGTAAATAAGATATGCACTGTGGAAGACACTTTCTGTTTTCCATGGTTGGCCAACCTCTTCTTGTCAGGTGTTCAGAGGTTTAATCTTCTCGGAGTTCTGCAAAAACCTCAAAATGTATTGTTTGAATACGCGATAGAATGAAGACCTTTTGAAATTGCTTGAACATTGTGAAAAATTGAAAATGTTGTCTCTTCAAGCATGTTGTGAAAGGAAGAACACCAAAACTTAAACAAATAACGTTAAGTATTTTTTTTAAACCGACCATACGTGTTCATCAGTGCCATGGCAGCGAGAAGAAGTTAGGGCTCAGCATAACAATAGAAAAACACTTTAGAGATCCTTATTAAATGTGATAGGTGAATAAAATTCCCTCAACAACATGACGTATTGTGCTTTAAACTAAGAAATTCCGAAATTTTAACTATTGATTTGCCGTGTTCCCGAGGACAGGGCTCTGATACCCCGGGGACAGGGACGGTTAGTTTAAACTATACCTGAAGTTAAACCGAAACTTTTGATTTGACATATGAACAACATATGACAATGCACGTCAAATCTGCAATTTTATCTTGAGGTTGAATTTAAGCTTAAGTTTAAGCAAATTAAAACTAGATATTCGGTATAGGTAGAAACACCATTGCCAGTGAGCTGTAAAGCTGACTCAGTTTAACTAGCGGGCTTTCATTTTAGAGTTTGTTGTCTCCACAGCTAATTTCCTTATCTAAAGTTTACTACAAGTAATTATAAAGATTGATACCACGTATTATCAGGGAACAACATCTGCATCTTAGACAACTACCGAAAAATTAATAACACAAACATGACACTGCGGTCTTGTAAATATTCCTTACTGAGTGTTTAGCGCGCCACATTTCCTATGTAAACGAGCTTTTAACTGTGAGAGATTTATCTCACAAACAATTTATTATCTTCTTGTTCACCATCTTGAGTGTGTGCCTACTACCGGCATGGGACCAGGAAAAAATATCGATTTCCGAAACCATAAATTAACCTCCCTTTCGGTCACGGTCTAATGCCTTTGACTTCCAGATAGTCGGCTCATTATGGCGCCTTTTGTCGCCCCCTTATGAATTTACGGTCTCACGTTAAACCTAATTATTTTTGGTCAAGTTCTTTCACCGGGTCACGTACATTTTTTCGATACCCGGACTTGTCACAAAAGCATTGTAAAAATGTCATTGGCCCTCAGCCATCCATAGCAAATCCTCTATAGAAATGCGTGGCAGTCAATGACTATTGTTCTCGTTGAAATTAACACTTGAATGTCGACTCTTGGGCACTTCTAATTCTTAGGGCGTCCCCTTCTTAATTATTATTGTTATACGTGCGGCTGGCGCATTATTCAGTTATGTTTTTCCTGCAAGCCGTCAACCAAACTAAACACGCATCAGCCTTGCAGAACGTAAAATTTTAAGGTCCGCCATAAACCTAGATTTACGGGTACACAAGTGCTAACCATCCCGAAACCCATAAAAAGTATTCCGTGAACCATTAAAACAGGTTAGGCCACTAGGGATGAGCTGGCAAGGCGA
Source organism: Taphrorychus bicolor (assembly GCA_951812265.1). Classification (NCBI taxonomy): domain Eukaryota; kingdom Metazoa; phylum Arthropoda; class Insecta; order Coleoptera; family Curculionidae; genus Taphrorychus; species Taphrorychus bicolor. Next base: position 33,170,272 of record OX638300.1, on the reverse strand, counting down.
CTTTGTTCGCTTGCCAGCACATGCTTAAATAAAATACCAACTTTCAAGTTACTACCAGTTCTAAACGTATCCTATATTGTTATGGCCGAGGTAGGTATTATATTTGCGCAATGGATATTATAGGTAGTAGCGTGGTTCTTTTTTTGGGACATTTGCAATAACCGCAAAGGCGGTTTTGGTTGCTTTTACCTTGAAAAAGCCACACTTATCGTGTCAAAGATTTTTTTAATGGCAATTTTCGTCTAGTCAGTACTGAAGCGTGAAGCTGAGTCAAGCGAGTGGGCCCCAAATTGGTATCCCGATGTTAAAGCGTAAAGCCAAAAGGTGCCACTTCACGGTCGAACTATTTCTGGGCGTATCCTAAGTACCGAATGGCAAAAAAATTATCGACATTCGGTTGGTACCGAGTTTTCCCATGAGGTTCAGGTGTGCGAGCATTATCGTTCGATAAACGCATCACGTAGGTTTTAATTGGTGTTCTTCAAATTTAATGGAGGAAATCCTTAATATGACAGCTATTGAGATACGGGATAAGATTTTTTATTTTAATTTAAGTACCTCCATACGAAACAATGTGAGCTCAAGCCATAAACTTTTATCAATTTTATATTATCAAACATTTTGTTTCATTTCTCAAAGTAAAATGTTCTTCTATCTTTCTTACTTTCTCTTTCTTTTCTGCACTCTTAGAGGCCCGAGTTAAGCGCCAATATTTGCTAAAAGCTCCACGTTAAATGCCAGCACTCTTTAGATATCAGATAGATATTTGACAACATGGAATGTATTTCTCGTAAAGTGTAAAAAAATCGTTAAATGCTACAAAATGATATTCTCGATTTAGGACAAGTTTTTATCTATTTTTTTAGAGTATGGCCTAACAAGTTTTTTTCCAATTGGAATTATAAGTAAAGGCCGTTTGCACACCTTTTCCACAAAATTCAACTAAGGTGGACCTTAAAACTTACTGCAATATAAAAAAAATTGCTGTCAAAAAACTGGTAAGCGGCAAATCAAATCATTTGACAGCAATGTATTCTACATGGGAAATTTGAAGATTCACCTTAGCTTATGGGGAAGGTGTGCAATCCGCCCTGAGTCAGTTGTTCGCCATAACTGAGCAGATATGAAAAATGTTTGTTCTCTAACTATAAGCAGTTTAAGAAATTCTAGTGCTTGAAGCTTTAATAAAAAAAATATAAATACATTTTGGTGACCAACTTGGGGCCTTAAAATACTGTATGCCGATCGCCCCCCCCCCCCCCCCTCTCTCCTTTCGACTCTTTTTAGATTTCTTTGGGATTTTTATTTGACTGACTGATAAACGCAAACGCACAACTGAAAAGTTTCATTTTGACGACTTTTGAAATCGACCTCCAAAGGGGTCAATCTCCGAAAATATTGCACCAACGGAACTTGCGATGGTGGGAGGTGAAAGAGGACATCAAGGAGAGGAAAAAACAGTTGAATTCACTCCGATCGGTAGAGGCGTTCTTAAGTTGAAGGCGGTCAAAGTTGAGAATTGAGAAAAGAGTCGTAATACCTCCCCCCCCTTGGACATTTTCGAAAAAATTTAAATTTTTTTGTTGTTTTTGATCGGAATGGCACACTTGCAATCCCCTAAGAACGTAACTCAATTCAAATGAATTGAGTTTGAGACTCAATTTAACCTCTAAAGAGTAAAAAATAGTAAAAAAACGCGATTCTAAAAATGCTTAAAAATCGACATCTGAAGGGGCCTATCTCCAAAAATATTACACCTACGGAACTTGCGGTGGTGGAGGTGACAAAGGACATCAAGAAGAGGAAAAAAACAGTTCGATTCACTCCGATCAGTCGAGGCGTTCTCAAGTGACAGGCGGTCAAAGTTGAGAATTGAGAAAAATGTCGAAATGCGCCTCTGGCCATTTAAAAAAAAATCGGATTTTTTTTCGCGATTTAAAACGCGATTCTAATTAAAAAACTACTTCTGAAGGGGCCTATCCTCTCCGAAAACATTGCACCTACGGATGGTAGGAGGAGAAAGAGGACATCAAGAGGAAAAAGCAGTTGAATTTACTCCGATCGGCCGAGGCGTTCTCAAGTTGCAGGCGGTCAAGAGGGCGTGGCACCTCAAAAAAATCCCTTAATTTTTTTCTCTCCCCCCCCCCCCCCCTTCTTCACAGAAGGCTAGATCCGCCATTGAAATTGACATTAAATTAAAAAATCGAATCCATACAGCGTTTTCAGGTCGCGGTTTTATAGCGCTGTGAAAGTATTCCCATACCTTATTTTCTCAACAATGACGCAAGGATGGAAATACTCTCAGATCGCTCTAGATAACTCGCTATTGGTAACCAAAAGTGTAACATAATAATAAAAATGAATGATGGCACATCCAAGGAACCCACCAAACCTAGTTTTTTAGTGTTTTTACAGTCGTGCCACTCGTAAAACTTCTAGACTAAACAAAAATATTTCCTTTCATAAATTAGCCCCCCTATTTGCCTTTTAGGGTCGGGTGACAAAATATTATAAATCCGTGTCCTTATTTATTTTTATATGGCGCACATGTTACTTGTTCAAGTGGGTCGAGGGTGGAGATGCTTAGAATTTGAAGAAAAGAAACCCACTTTTTATATAGAAATTTAAATAAGTCCTCTTATCAAGAAAAAGGAATATTTTAAAACATACGGTTTCTTATTACATTGTTGACGTGCTTAAAAATGTAACTTTGAAATTTTATATATTTTAGTATCTGAGTTTTCAAGGTATCTGGGTTGTAAGTAAAAAAAATTAGACTGATAAAGGAGGATCTCATTTTGAGCAAAAAAAAAGTTATTATAGGAACATACCATTGAACATCATCACGTAGTTCTTAACTCGTTTTGTTTTATCTAATCCACAGTCAAAGTCCTAGAAGTACCCAATTTTCTTTCCTTGTGTCCATGCAGCCTAGAAAACAATATCTCTAAAGAGTTGCAAACCTGAACTAATCTGAACTATCTTCCTACAGAAAGCGAATGAACGACAATAAAATTGAGATTTTTGCAAACAGACCTAAATCGGCTTGGAATATCTTTTTAACAGTATGACAAATAAATTTAAACCTCAGACTGCGACAGTTCTAAAGATAATAAAACGTTTGGTTTGGTGGGATGTATGAAAGACAGTTTGCGGGTTGTGGTGAGTTTTTCACTAAAATTTTAATATATGGGGCTGATTCATTTTATTTAAGTCCTTTAAAAACCGGTTTCGAGCCTCTTAGCTCATCACGTAGTTCTTAACTCGTTTTATTTTATCCAATCGACAGTCAAGGTATTAGAAGTATCGAGTTTCCTTTCTTCGTGTTTCAAGCAACATAAAAAACAATACCTTTCAAGAGCTACAAACCTGAACTAAGCCGAACTATCATCCTACAGAAAGACGTTGAACGACAATAAAATTGAGAACTCTACAAACAGTTCGAAATCGACTTGGAACATCTTTTAACAGTATGACAAATAAATTTAAACCTCAGACTGAGACAGTTCTAAAGATTATGAAACGTTTGGTTTGTTGGGATGTATGAAAGACAGTTTTGGGGGCTTTGGTGAGGTTTTCACTAAAAGTTTAGTATATTTGGCTGATTAATTTTATTTAAGTCCTTTAAAGACCGGTTTCGAGCCTCTTAGCTCATCACGTAGTTCTTAACTAGTTTTATTTTATCCAGTCCACAATCAAGGTCTTAGAAGTATCCAGTTTTCTTTCCTCGTGTTCCAAGCAGCCTAAAATACAATACCTCTCAAGAGCTACAAACCTGAACTAACCTGAACTATCATCCTAAAGAAAGGCATTGAATGACAATAAAATTGAGAACTCTACAAACAGATCAAAATCGACTTACAATATCTTTTAACAGTATGACAATTAAATTTAAACCTCAGACTGAGAGAGTTCTAAAGATAATAAAACGTTTGGTTTGTTGGGGTGTATGAAACCCAGCTTGGGGCGTTGATAAGGTTTTCACTAAAATTTTAATATATGTGGCTGATTAATTTTATTTGAGTCCTTTAAATACCCCTTTCGAGCCTCTTAGGTCATCACGTAGTTCTTAACTCATTTTATTTTATCCAGTCCACAGTCAAGGTCTTAGAAGTATCGAGTTCTTTTTCCTCGTGTTCCAAGCAGCCTAAAAAACAATACCTCTCAAGAGCTACAAATCTGAACTAACCTGAACTATCATCCTACAGAAAGACATTGAACCGCAATAAAATTGAGAACTCTATAAACAGATCGAAATCGACTTGGAATATCTTTTAACAGTAAGACAAATACATTTAAACCTCAGACTGAGACAGTTCTAAAGCTAATGAAACGTTTGGTTTGTTGGGATGTATGAAAGACAGTTTTGGGGGCTTTGGTGAGGTTTTCACTAAAAGTTTAATATATTTGGCTGATTAATTTTATTTAAGTCCTTTAAAGACCGGTTTCGAGCCTCTTAGCTCATCACGTAGTTTTTAACTCATTTTATTTTATCCAGTCCACAGTCAAGGTCTTAGAAATATCGAGTTCTCTTTCCTCGTGTTCCAATCAGCCTAAAAAACAATACCTCTCAAGAGCTACAAACCTGAACTAACCTGAACTATCATCCTAGAGAAAGACATTGAACAACAATAAAATTGAGAACTCTACAAACAGATTGAAATCGGCTTGAAATATCTTTTAACAGTATGACAAATAAATTTAAACCTCAGACTGAGACACTTCTAAAGATAATGAAACGTTTGGTTTGTTAGGATGTATGAAAGACAGTTTGCGGGCTTTGGTGAGATTTTTCACTAAAATTTTGACACATGTGGCTGATTCATTTTATTTAAGCCGCTTTCGAGCCTCTTAGCTCATCACGTAGTTAACTCGTTTTATTTTATCCAGTCCACAGTCAAGTTCTTAAAAGTATCCAGTTTTCTTTCCTCGTGTTCCAAGCAACCTAAAAAACAATACCTCTCAAGAGCTACAAACCTGAACTAACCTGAACTATCATCCTAAAGAAAGACATTGAACGACAACAAAATTGAGAACTCTAAGATCAAAATCGACTTACAATATCTTTTAAGAGTATGACAATTAAATTTAAACCTCAGACTGAGAGAGTTCTAAAGATAATAAAACGTTTGGTTTGTTGGGGTGTATGAAACCCAGTTTGGGGCGTTGATAAGGTTTTCACTAAAATTTTAATATATTTCGCTGATTAATTTTATTTTAAGTCCTTTAAAGACCGGCTTCGAGCCTCTTAGCTCATCACGTAGTTCTTAACTCGTTTTATTTTATCCAGTCCCCAGTCAAGGTATTAGAAGTATCGAGTTTCCTTTCTTCGTGTTCCAAGCAACCTAAAAAACAATACCTCTCAAGAGCTACAAACCTGAACTAAGCCGAACTATCATCCTACAGAAAGACGTTGAACGACAATAAAATTTAGAACTCTACAAACAGATCGAAATCGACTTGTAATATCTTTTAACAGTATTAGGTGGATTAGCGGGATGGGGACAAATAACCACCTAATCCACCTACTACTTAGTTTATTGGGACGCCAAACACTCGTAGCTTTAACAGCATAACAAATAAATTTAAACCTCAGACTGAGACAGTTCTAAAGATAATGAAACGTTTGGTTTGTTGGGCTGTATGAAAGACAGTTTGGGGGGGGGGGGGGGGTTGGTGAGGTTTTCACTATATGTGGCATTTTCAAATACGTGTCTGATTCAATTTTTCTCCCAATTAGCTCATATTATCAATACATTTCTTCTAACTAGGACGTTTCCAGATTAACCGAAGATTGTCAAAGTTATACATATTCATAAGAAGTTATACATATACATTCGAGGGATCGTTTTCATGAAGATAACTATCAAAATTTTGGATTTTTACAAAAGCGATCTGCTAAATCGGCCGATCTTTATCTGTTTCAATTATGTTTTCGAGAATGAATATCGTCTATTGAAAGCAAATGGAGCAGGTTTTTTTTTCTTTGATCTATCTAAGACTTTTGATACCATCCCGTCATCAGTTGCTTGAAATAAAATAAATGTCTAATTAATATTTTTCCAACGCCTTCGGTGTAATATTGATAAATTGACCACTATGACGTCACTAATTTCTTGGCTCCATTTTTGCAAAGGGCTTCTTCCTGGGGCACTTGCATTGAACATGACAAATTATTCATATTGCAACAGCCCTGCAGGCGATGATATAACCAAATCTTAATTAAACGTCTCATAAATCATGCACAACTCGGAGCGTTAGCCGCTCTAACGCAGTATTAACCAATAGAGCAAGTTTTGCAGTAAATTAATAATTTCCAACTCGGCAGGGCCAATATTAATTTAAGTCTACTCGCTCTGATTATCCAATATGGCAGATGAAATGCACTTTCCCGTAAGTTAGGCGGGAAGTTAAGAAGTACTATAATATGAGTTCTGGCTCTATAAAGACAAACAGTTGCAATATCCCTATATCAAAGCCTCTTATCGCATATATGTACACGCCGCGCACATTAGCGAACACACACCACAAAGCCAAAAGCATAATGACTCTATTGTTCGGCCTGTCAAAAAGCAGCATTCATTTGTTTATTTTATACAAGGTGTTTGTTCGGATGTTCCCAGCGCAAACAATGGCGACGACGGGGATTGAATGGTAATAATTCCAAAGGCGTTTTCGGTCTGCAATTGACAAAAGAACCAAATCCGCAACTGCAGACAGTGGTACCGACGAGAGATCGTATAATGAGATGTCTCATGGTACCACTTGGGATTTCGTTTGTTTGCATAATAATGTTAAGCCCCTCGGAACACTGATAAACCTAAATTTGAAGAGTTATCTCAAGTAAATAAACGATTGTTTAACCATCGAAAATCGATTTTATTGCCTTTGTGGACTCTGTATGTCACAATCATAAATCACATGGGAACGATCCGCTTAATCTCCAAATGATATTTAATTATTTTTTATGGGCTTAATGTCACATTTGTTTAAATAATCGTTGACATTGTTTGCGGCTAAACAATGTTAATTAGGTGAGAAACACAGGAGCAATAATTATAAACGATAGGGCGTAGTTCCTAAATCTTCTGAGCTTTGTTTTCGGGATAATCCCAGCTTAAATTCGTCCTAATTGGCTATAAATCGTTCCTTCCCGTCTGCTTAAGTGTTTAATTGTCTTCTTGGTAAGGATATTGTGTTTCACGCCACTTGAAAACTACAGCCACGGTCCTGACCACGCATTTTATAAAGATTTAAATATATAAATTGCTGTTTTGTTCCAGGAACGGGCGCCAGGGGTACAAAGAGCGAAATCAACGCGGAACAAATGAGCAACCATGACGTCGGAAACTGGAATAATTGCTTTTGTCCTTGTCGCACTGGTTGCCATTTTCCAGCACGTAAAAGCAGTCGATTATTGTAAGTATTTCTGCCGAACAAGAGACCAAAACAAAGTTTTAAAAGCGGGGGGTCTGAAATATGGCCGTTGCTCGGAATTCGGGGGGAACTATTTTTCACTCCACCGCCAATATATAAAACGGTTAGAGGAGTAGGTAAACTGGGGAAAGGAAAAATTGCTGTCGTTAATATTTAACACTCCAATTTTAAATTCGTTTTAGCTCAGTGCATAGCGCCTCTTGGGATGGAAAGCGGCCTTATCAAAGACGAAGACTTAGCGGTCAGCTCGACTTTCGACCATAAATACGTGGGGGCACGTCACGGAAGGTAATTTCTATATATGATCCGTTTTTATTTAAACGATGAGTTGTCAATATTTTATCGAAGAAACTCCCCTCTTTGACAAGCTCGTAATGCCGCACAAGCCGGAGATATATAAAGCGGATGATTTACTTCGGGAAGTTTTATATCTCTCTGTAGAACTTTACGTTAAAAATGATCTCTTTCGGCCATAAATTCCCGGCACGCCAAAACATCCGCGAGTTATAGATTCTTATTTGTATAGTAAAAGTTATAATGGAACCAACTTTGTTTAGAATCCGAACAGAAGTGGAAGGCGGGGCGTGGTGTCCACAGTCACAAGCCGATCCTGATACCAAAGAGTGGATCGAAATCAATTTGCACTCTGTCCACCTCATTACCGCCACCGAGACGCAGGGGCGGTTTGGAAATTCACAGGGAGTGGAATATACTGAGGCCTACAAACTTGAATACTACAGACCCAGACTGAACAAGTGGATCAGATACAGGGCGGAAACCAATGAGGACGTCCTCAAAGGCAACATTAATACTTATTTGGAGTCGAAGACGGTGCTTAGTCCTCCAATACTGGCTAGCAAAATTCGTTTCTTGCCCTTTAGTTTACATAAGCGAACTGTGTGTATGAGAGTTGAGGTCTATGGGTGCAAATGGTCCGATGGAATTGTGAGCTATTCGATGCCGCAGGGTGACAAGAGGGGAAGCTTGGAGTTTTACGATTTCAGCTATGATGGGCACTGGGATGGAGAGAAACTTAAATATGGTCAGTTTCTTCTTCTACTATTCTTCAACTATTTTGGGTAATCATTTTTATTTGTTGCAGGTCTAGGACAGTTGACAGATGGCCAGATAGCACCCGATGACTTTAAGCTAACTTTCCACGAGCCGGGTCAAGGCTGGGTGGGTTGGAGGAACGATACCAGGGACAATAAACCGGTAGAAATCATCTTTGAGTTCGATAAAATCCGGGAATTCACCGCGGTGAACATCTACACCAACAACCAATTCACTAAAGATGTGCAGGTATTCAACGAAACTAAAGTCTACTTCAGCGTTGGAGGTAAACGGTACAAAGGGGAACCGATTACGTACGACTCTTTTGAGGACAAGATCATGGAAACTCCGAGAAATGTGTCAATCAAGTTGCACCATCGAGTAGGGCGGTTTGTGAAGTTGCAGCTTTTTTTCTCCTCGCGTTGGATTTTGATCAGTGAGATTTCGTTCGAAAGTTCCCCGGTTACCGGTAACTTCAGTGAAGAGGAAGATTTACCAGAAGCAGGTAATGTGCCTAGTGACAATATCGTGGACCTTAGTGGCAGGGATAGTATAAAGAATGTGATAAGTGCGGTAAATAATCAAAACGGATTCGGGCAGTACTTGGGCATTATCGTAGGACTATTCACTGTGTTAGTGGTGTTTCTAGTGGCCGTGGTTGCATACGTCTTGTATCAGCATAGGAGGTACAAAAGCTCACCGAGGCCTAGCCAGGTTCCTGACAAAGCTGCCTTGTATAGGCCGCCCTCTTTGGGTAAGAATTTTTTGGTTTGAATTTATAGTGTGCTATAATGTTTTTGCGTTTTTCAGGCCATTTAACAACCACATCTTCGGACTATGCTGACTACGCTGAACCACTGCAACGTAGCCAACCCTCAATCAGAACGCCTCCAGACTTACAGCTCTTTTTCCCAAAACCCCCTCCGGGACCACCCCCCTCGGAACAGCATTACGCCGCCACTGACGTCTGCAAATCCGAGTACAAGCCGCAGTTCACTCCTCCGCCTCCTCCTCTGAGTACACCACCCCCGGTGAGACTGCAACGACAGCCCAGATACGTTTCAGGGAGACCGTACGTCGGGCCCTAATTCGACTTCCCCTCAATCTGTGATAATGATTTTATTGTCGAGTAGTATTTTAGGTAAGTTTTTGTATGTTCTTGACGAAGAAGGCCCCATTGTCCCGGCGATAATAGACGTCTAACAGAATCTGTGCACCAGCATAATTTTCAATTAACGAAATCTGTTTTAAATTGCCGCCGGTCTGCTTCGGAAAAGGCGATAAGGCCTAAAATAGGACCGTGTTGTTTGAGTTGTATCGGAACGAATTCTAGTACAGGGTCGTACTAGGTGGATTAAAATACTTTCGATTTATAGGGCACGGCTTATCACAGGTTTCTTTCTCAATTATCATAGAAAATCTGAATTTCATTCATATCTGCTCCTTTATTTCACATTTTTTAACCAGTTCAGGTTTAAGATGAGATACATGAGAAGATTAACGCTTTGTTCCGAATAAACAAGCCAACCAGTTCACATTGGAGCTAAATCTTCAGCAACTGGAAGTTTGGTTTATGAACTAAATATAATAATTGTCTGAGTAATTCTAGGAAGTTGATGCTCATAAATCAAAATTCAAAAGAGTTAGAGAAAATCCTCAGCAAATTGCAAAATGAAGTTCTAACTTTAGCTTTTTGTGAAACTGGAACATTTATTCATACGGAAGTTTTGAGTTTAAGAAAAATCTGGGTTTTGAATTATTTTTACATTTTAAGTACAGGGTGTTTTAGTTTTTAGAGGGATAATTTTTGAGCAGTTCTAACACATAACAACAATAACCTGAACCCTCAAGGGGAGTAAGCATTGACCTTAATGTTTATATGGAGAGAGGAGTCAAGTGGTATCTTGTCTAAAGGTTGGTTTATTTGCCAAATTTCATGTCATTTGGTCAAACCAATCCAATATAGCGACTGGTTACACCTTACAAATTTCTAAATTTAACAGGCTTTAATTTAAGCAATTTGATTCGCAGCGAAATAGTCTTTATTCTCCTGTCAGGTTAAGGGGTTGAAGCTGCTCAAAAATGTATTTTTTCCCCTAAAAACTAAAATTGACGTGTTCGAGCGATTTTATAGTCTTCGGGGTGGTCCTTTTTGATGGACCACCCTATGTATTCAACCTAAAGGTTAAAAACTCGGGTAAGACTTGAAGAAGTTTAAACTTGAGATGTAGAAGTGGCCTTTAATGCTCGGAAGTTTTCAAAGCTCACAATTAGAAAAGGAAGAGTTAGACCTTCAGACACTTTCAAAATTACTACTAACGCTTTTCCAGGCTTTAATGCCTTGGTTCAATAGAATATTTTCTTGGCGTTTCGTCCACAACTGTTACGTCTCAAAGTTGACTGCTTCAACCACTGAGCGTCCCTCATTCTTCAAGAAACAGTTAAACTCCAAGTGGTAGTTAACTGAATCTTTAGAAAAACATTCCAGAATAAACTTTACACACACTGTAGCTATTGACTTAACCAAATCTGTACAATTGTTATTTAAGGGTTCAGAAATCAAAATACTAAGGTAATAAAAGTTCAAAACATTAATTGAGGCAAAGGACTAAAGTTTGCCAAATGCTTAGAGAGTCTCTAGAACTGTAGCTGTGACCTCAAACTTAAAAGAATCATGGTAAACATAAGTGTCTTAGCAATCTACAAGACCGAAACAAAACGTTAGATGTTAAATGTTTAGATTTTTTTTAATCCTTTTACTCTTAGAAATTTGCGAATTTTTGTTTTGAGACCCGTGAAGAATAACTGTGTCTACAAAAACTAGAACTTCTAAAATACTCAGAAACTCTCTAGCTTCCACTAATACCGCAGAAATTAAAAAGCTAATCTTCAAAAAATGCGAAAATTTTTTTTCTGAGGAGGTAAAGAAAGCAAAAAGCTCTATTCCAAGGCTCTTAAAAAATTATGCCGCAGAGCAATAAGAAAATTTGGAGCTAAAACTTGAAGTTAAACAGTGAAACTGCACTTTCAGCTTAATGTTGACGAATGATGTTGAAACTGACGCTTCAGAAGTTTAAGCGGTTTGAGCTCCTCAGAAAAATATTTCTGAGCCTGGCGGTTCAGTAAGTCTCAGAAAAACTAAATAAAACAGAAGTTTAAGCGGTGAGAGCTCCTCAGAGAAATATTTCTGAGCCTGGCGGTTCAAAAAGTCTCAGAAAAACTGAAATAAAACAGTAAATTGTTTATTGATTTGTCCAACCAATGAATTTTAGCGACATCTAGCGTCCAGTAATTCCTCAAAAATTAAAAAGCTAATCTTAAAAAAATGCGCAAGTCTCTTTTTTGAGAAGGTAAACAAAAAGCTCTATTCCGAGGCTCTTAAAAAATTATGTGGTAGAGCAATAAGAAAAATTGAAGCAAAAACTTGAAATTGAACAGTGAAACTGCAGTTTGAGCTTAATGTTGACAAATGAAGTTGAAACTGACGCCTCAGAAGTTTAAGCGGTGAGAGCTCCTCAGAGAAATACTTTTGAGCCTGGCGGTTCGAAAAGTCTCAGAAAAACTGAAATAAAACAGTAAAGTGTTTATTGATTTGTCCAACCAATGAATTTTAGCGACATCTAGCTTCCAGTAATAAAAACATAAAATAGTAAATACATAAAACAGTAAATTGTTTACTGATTTGTCCAGCCAATGAAATTTAGCGAGACATCTAATTCCTCAGGAATTAAAAAGCTAATCTTCAAAAAATGCGCAAGTCTTTTTTTTTGAGAAGGTAAAGAACACAACAAGCTCTATTCCGGGGCCCTTAAAAAATTATGTGCTAGAGCAATTAGAAAAATTGGAGCTAAAACTTGGTTGGAAGTTAAAAACTGAAACTGCAGTTTGAGCTTAATGTTGACAAATGATGTGAAACTGACGCCTCAGAGGTTTGAGCGGTGAGAGCTTCTCAGAGAAATATTTTTGAGGCTGGCGGTTCGAAAAGTATCAGAAAAACTGAAATAAAACAGTAAATTGTTCACTGATTTGTTCAACCATTGAAATTTAGCGAGACATCTGATTGCTCAGAAATTATAAACCTAATCTTCAAAAAATGCGCAAATTTTTTTTCTGAGATGGTAAAGAACACAACAAGCTCTATTCCGAGGCTCTTAAAAAATTATGTGCTAGAGCAATTAAAAAAAATGGAGCTAAAACTTGAAGTTGAAAACTGAAATTGTAGTTTGAGCTTAATATTGACAAATGATGTGAAACTGATGCTTCAGAAGTTTAAGCGGTGAGAGCTCCTCAGAGAAATATTTCTAAGCCTGGCGGTTCAAAAAGTCTAAAAAAAATAAAATAAAACAGTAAATTGTTTACGGTTTTGTCCAGCCAATGGAATTTAGCGAGACATCTAATTCCTCAGAAATTATAAAGCTAATCTTCAAAAAATGCGCAAATTTGTTTTCTGAGAAGGTCACAAAAACAAAAAGCTCTATTCCGAGCTAGGCTCTTAAAAAAATATGTGGTAGAGTAATAAGAAAAATTGGAGCTAAACCTTGAAGTTGAACAGTGAAACTGCAGTTTGAGTTTAATGTTGACAAATGATGTTGAAACTGACGCTTGCGCGGTAAGAGTTCCTCAGAGAAATATTTCTGAGCCTGGCGGTTCAGAAGTCTGAGAAAAAATAAAATAAAACAGTAAATTGTTTACTGTTTTGTCCAGCCAATGGAATTTAGCGAGACATTTAATTTCTCAGAAATTATAAACCTAATCTTCAAAAAATGCGCAAATTTCTTTTCTGAGAAGGTAAAGAACACAACAAGCTCTATTCCGAGGCTCTTAAAAAATTATGTGCTATAGCAATTAGAACAATTGGACCTAAAACTTGAAGTTGAAAACTGAGACTGTAGTTTGAGCTTAATGTTGACAAATGATGTGAAACTGATGCTTCAGAAGTTTAAGCGGTGAGAGCTCCTCAGAGAAATATTTCTGAGCCTGGCGGTTCAAAAAGTCTCAGAAAAACTGAAATAAAACAGTAAATTGTTTATTGATTTGTCCAACCAATGAATTTTAGCTACATCTAGCTTCCAGTAATTCCTCAAAAATTAAAAAGCTAATCTTCAAAAAATGCGCGTCTCTTTTTTTTGAGAAGGTAAAGAACACAACAAGCTCTATTCCGAGGCTCTTAAAAAATTATGTGCTAGAGCAATAAGAAAAATTGAAGCTAAAACTTGAAATTGAACAGTGAAACTGCAGTTTGAACTTAACGTTGATAAATGATGTTGAAACAGACGCTTCATAAGTTTAAGCGGTGAGAGCTCCTCAGAGAAATATTTTTGAGCCTGGCGTTTCGAAAAGTCTCAGAAAAACTGAAATAAAACAGTAAATTGTTTACTGATTTGTCCAGCCAATAGAATTTAGCGAGACATCTAATTCCTCAGAAATTATAAAGCTAATCTTCAAAAAATGCGCAAATTTCTTTTCTGAGATGGTAAAGAACACAACAAGCTCTATTCCGAGGCTCTTAAAAAATTATGTGCTAGAGCAATTAAAAAAAATGGAGCTAAAACTTGAAGTTGACAACTGAAATTGCAGTTTGAGCTTAATATTGACAAATGATGTGAAACTGATGCTTCAGAAGTTTAAGCGGTGAGAGCTCCTCAGAGAGATATTTCTAAGCCTGGCGGTTCAAAAAGTCTAAAAAAAAATAAAATAAAACAGTAAATTGTTTACGGTTTTGTCCAGCCAATGGAATTTAGCGAGACATCTAATTCCTCAGGAATTATAAAGCTAATCATCAAAAAATGCGCAAATTTGTTTTCTGAGAAGGTCACAAAAACAAAAAGCTCTTTTCCGAGCTAGGCTCTTAAAAAATGATGTGGTAGAGCAATAAGAAAAATTGGAGCTAAGCCTTGAAGTTGAACAGTGAAACTGCAGTTTGAGTTTAATGTTGACAAATGATGTTGAAACTGACGCTTGTGCGGTAAGAGTTCCTCAGAGAAATATTTCTGAGCCTGGCGGTTCAGAAGACTCCGAAAAAATAAAATAAAACAGTAAATTGTTTACTGTTTTGTTTAGCCAATAAAATTTAGCGAAACATCTAATTCCTCAGAAATTATAAAGCTAATTTTTAAAAAAATGCGCAAATTTTTTTTCTGGGAACGAAAGAAAACCAAATTCTCTATTTCGAGTCTCTTAAAAAATTATGTGGTAGAGGAATAAGAAAAATTTGAGCTAAAACTTGAAGTTGAACATTGAAACTGCAGTTTGACCTTAATGTTGACAAATGATGTTGAATCGGTTCAGAAGTCTGAGAAAAAATAAAATAAAACAGTAAATTGTTTACTGTTTTGTCCAGCCAATGGAATTTAGCGAGACATTTAATTCCTCAGAAATTATAAACCTAATCTTTAAATAATGGGCAAATTTCTTTTCTGAGAAGGTAAAGAACACAACAAGCTCTATTCCGAGGCTCTTAAAAAATTATGTGCTAGAGCAATTAGAAAAATTGGAGCTAAAACTTGGTTGGAAGTTAAAAACTGAAACTGCAGTTTGAGCTTAATGTTGACAAATGATGTGAAACTGACGCCTCAGAGGTTTGAGCGGTGAGAGCTTCTCAGAGAAATATTTTTGAGGCTGACGGTTCGAAAAGTATCAGAAAAACTGAAATAAAACCGTAAATTGTTCACTGATTTGTTCAACCATTGAAATTTAGCGAGACTATCCAACCAATGAAATCTAGCTTCCACTAATTCCTTACAAATTAAAAAGCTAATATATGGTGGGTTATGCGGGAACAGGATCAAGAAATGACGAAGACAACTAGTAGAATTAGTCTACGTTTCGCAGATATATTTCTACATCCTCAGGGCCAATTCTGTTTTGCCTTTCTTACCATGTTATGGAGTATGTAAGCATTAAAAGTTGTAAAACAATCACAAACACTTTAAAATAATGAGATTTTAAGGCTTTGGATGACGATTGATCATCAAAATTGTCTTTTCGAAGATCAATCTATTAATTTCGAAGATCAATTGACAATATATGTCTTCAAAATTGTCTTTTCGATGATCAATCGATTACTTTCAAAGATCAATTGACATCCAAAGCCTGTGTTAGCGTTGTCTGCGTCGGCGTATAACAAACTTAGCTGATTCAAAGAGCCCTGAGGAAAACCTTATTAAAGGTCGAAACGTTGGCAATTTCACAAACGTAAAAGTGTCAACGCCTCTTTCAACAAATGATGGAGATAGCAGTGTCCTTAGGTCAGTTTTCACAAGTTATACTAATTTTGATATTAAAAATAAGTGAAAAACTACAGTTTTCTAGCAACATAGTTGTGCATCTCACGCCTCTCTTCTCAGTAGTTCTAATGGCCTTGCTTACAATCAATTAAGGCAAAAACAAACAATCAAAGTCCCATCCTGATCGCGTCACCCCCGACGAGTACCATAAATCAAAAAGGCCTGTTCTAAACCTTTTAAAACATTCCCCTGTAATCTAAAAATACTTCTTGTGCTTTATTGGGCTAATTTTACACCGCGGGCCTTGTTTCGAAATGGGAAATTACGGACTTGCGGCCGACTTTTTCAAAATTTATTACTTCGATCGCTGATAGTGCGCGAGTTTTACGGCTTTCGATGATTGATGGCCGACGGTCCTCCTCGAGTTTCGTTTTCTCGGCCTCGGGACGTTCTATGGCAAAATTCTCCCAACATTTTTGACTTGATGAGAAATGTCTGTTATTAACGGAATGTTTTCCTTTGTTTCAGCTATACCCCCTTCCTCTCTAGTGACGCGCAATGGACTATCCCCATAAGGCTGATGAACTTACCAAATAGTAATCTGTACTGCTTTACCCCCCCTTACACGATAGTTTATTCTGTAATATGATTTTTTTTATACATGCTATATGTGCTTCAAATACCTATGAATGTATAAGACAATCCCACGAAAATAATCTATTATAACGAAAGCTAAATGGCAATGAATGAAATTTATATAAAAAAATGTGGTAATAATAATAGTATTATTAACGTTTAAGATATATTCTTTGTATATATTTAAGACTCTAGATATGTTAATAATAATTTATTTAATTTTTTATCGAAAAGGCTTCGTGGTTTCGCTTTTGTAACAACAAATACTCCTGAACTGAACCAGCAACGATAATTATAATTATTCTATTAGGTAATCTGATAAAGAAGAATTTGTACATATCGATATAGCAGTAACTGGATCAATGTGTAAATAGTGGTAAATAACAATAAAATTTGAAATTATTACAAATGTTTGTTTCAACTATTGATTCAACGAGCAACTGGTATGAGTAAGTATCTCCACCACCAAAGAAAATAATCTGATCTCATTAAATAATTTAATTGCCTGAATGATAGACCGCATTTAAGTTAAACTGATTCATTTTCGTCAGAACAAACGTCTTTTTCTTTAAGCGAAATTTGCGAGTCGTTTTATAATTTCCCCTCGAAGACAAACAGACTTAATAACTCGGGCAAATATTTTAGATTAATTAGGAAGAAAATTAAGTTCGTTTGTTTAATTGGAAGCTTATACTCGATTCCGAATGTAATTGGAAAGTAGAGAAGCAAGCAAAAAAAGGTAGGTAAGCCGACGCAGCAGGTCGTATAGTTAAACAAAGATATATCTGAGTGCTCCCGGAAAGAAAATTGGCCCGGAAGACAGACAAATCGGCCCCGTCTTCGATTTCAACGATAGCAATAAGTTCTTTTGTATTCTGTGAGTGCAGCTTTTTATCTTCCACAGTGCTCGTAAATATATATTTTACCTCAAGTGAAACTCCCCGATTGTGAACTAGAGCAGGGTTTCGAGTGGCTCCATCCGATTCCCACAGAGGCAAAAATTAACCCCCTTAGCTCAAGCACCCCTAAAAAATAGTCCGATTTACTTCCGCGGCGAAACAAAGGCCTTCTTTATACCCTCACGCATATGCTAGCAGCAGGGCACATTCTAATGTACTCGACGAAGGGCGGAGCGGTAAAGCTGCAGCGAAGACTGTCAGCTGATGAGAAAAAAAAATACAATGGCAGTAAAACAAATTATTTTTCTCTCTCTCTCTGTACGTCTATGAGACCAGTGGAAATTAATGCACGTGCCAAATTCCGGACCGCACGTGCATGAAACCCACGATCGACAATAGAAATTTCTACTCCGGGATTTAAGCTGGAATTATTATTGGATGAAGACAAGCACTGCTGTAGAATATATATGGTAAAAACCGGAAGTGACTTAGATAATGTAAAGGGTGTACCAATTTTTAAACCAGGGTGTACCTCTACCGTAAACTTTTTTGACTTTTTGACTTCATAATTTCTATATAGAAGTGCTTACTTATCTCGAAAAAAGGATTGCAGATGACATTTGTATGACACTTTTAACGAAGTAAAAACAGAAAAAAATTCCTTAGAACGAGTGGTCCGATTGGAGTGAACACAACAATGTTCTTTCTGATTTCATCCTTCATATCCTACCAAAGTCTCGTAGGTTCAGTAGTTTGGGAGATAGACCCCTTTGGTGCTCAATTTTTGTGAACTTTTAGAATGCCCTTTAGAGGTATTTAGAAAAAAGTCTACTTATGGGATGGACTAATTTCACCCTTTTCGGATTATAATCGGCTTGATCCCATCAAAAACAGCAAAAAAAATCTTACATATTTTTGAAGTTGACCAAAAGGGGGCAATTTCCTCTAATTTGTCACTTTTCAAGCTTGACCGTCTGTAACTTTTGAACGAGTGGACCGATTGGAGTGAATCCAACGGTTTTGAGTTCTTTGTGATGTCCTTTATCATTTCCCACCACAAGAAACTCACGTAGGTTCAAGAGCTTGGGAGATAAACCCCTTCGGTGGTCAATTTTTATTAACATTTAGAATGTGCTTTGGAGGCATTAAAATAATTTACAACAATCAAAACGTAAGGGTAGTAAGTTTTGAAGTAGACACCTTGTATAACAAAAGTTAACGAAAGAATCAGGGATAAGAATCTGTAGTACCTTACAATGATATAAACGATGTATCACTCTAAAGAATCTACAGAACAAAATGTAAAAGTTTACAATCAAAGATATATTCAATATTTTTGAGACCAACAAGCGGAAGTGTATGGTGGTATTGGTGGTCGCATTATGAATCCACAAATAGAAATATTTGAAGAAATGAGAACATCTAAGAGCAGCATGAGTCGTCAATCGGGGAAATAATAACATTGTAGATAATGTCTCGAGAACGGATTGAGATTCCAAAAATTGGGGTCACCCATTATCTGAGTTGGAACAATGTAGCTGAAAACGTATACAAATCATTATTTCTTGGCTTTTTCTTGGAAAAAACAAGAACAATTGCAAATATATCGAGCACAGTGTAAGATTCCAAAAATTTAACTTGACCGTCGCCTTAGTTGGAAAAATTTGCCTAAAAACGAGTCAAACATGACGGCTTTTTGAAATAGAAAATTAGGAAAAATGTAGCTAAAACGAGCAGCATGATTACAACTTAAACGAATCAAATTTGTTTCGATTTTTAAATATGAACATGACCATAGTTCTGCTAAAAAAAATATAAATACGTCAAAAAGAATCTGAAATTTCAAAAATTGAACCCGACCATAGCGGCCAGAGTCGGAAACGTGTACCTGAAAACAAGTATAGGGTGTATATAAAAAAAAACTCGTAGCAAGCCATGGAATTAAAAATCTTGTCTGAGATAAGTTCATAAAAAAATTAAATTCAGCACTTTTTATGACATTTTCGACTTTCAATTGTTTTTATGAAGTTATCTCAGACCTACTGTTCTAATTCCATGGCCTGCTTGAGATATTTTTTAAATGAACGCTGAGTACAAACTTCATGGGTTTTTCTTGGCGAGTGATAAAATTTCCATATATCACGAGAACGGTTTTACATTGCAGTAAATGCAGTTAGTCATTAACTGAGATAAACAAATATAACTAGAAACTACTGCAAAACAGTAATCTTGAAAATTGTTTGGTTCTTGTGTATATTTGTATTGGATTAGGTTCTTCATCTTCTAATAACTCTTCTACAGAATAATCATCACCATAGTTGCCTTCTCCTAAACTGTCACCATTTGGTGTCTGCGGTCGCTGTTCCTCAGTTGAGTCAGTAATGGCCTCATCTGGTTCATCCGACTCAGAAAAAAAATCATATTTTTTTGTTTCTGCTAGGCTCTGCTCTGCTAGGCTAACCGCCTAGAACTTTAGAACGACTGAACCGATTGGTGTGAATCCAATGGTTTTGTGTTTTTTCTGATGTCCTCTTTGATCTCCCACTTCATATATAAAGTAATTAAATATAAACAAAATGCTTCTTTAAAGACTCAAAAAAAACAGCTTTGTAAAGACGTTTTGAAAAAGGAACGTAAGGTAAGACTACTGCGACATTGCAATATTGTTTCTGAGATCTCAGAAAAACCCAGTGTGACCCTTAAAAAGTATCTTTTAAAACTTATTTTAAAGCTTCAGAAAACAATTGATTTTCCTTAATTTAAGGTCTTCTGAGACTATTAATATCAGTTCTAACTTCCATAGAAACATCAGAAGTTCATCTCTGCACCTCTCGATCTTAATTAATTTATTCACTAAGAACAAAATTGAAATCTGCACATATGCAGCTTCTATAAAACATAAAAAAACAAGTAAATTTAAAACTGAAATTTAGCACAATTTCTAAAAAATAGTTTCTGAGCTGGGTTTGAAAAAATGCTCAAGTGCGTAAAACTGTTTTCCTTGACGTTTACAGACCAAATAACCACTGGAAACAGAGTCCTGAATAAGAAATTCAAAGTTAATATTTTTTGAGTATATTAATATCAATTCCAACTTTAAGAGAAACATCAGATGTTTATTTTTGATTCTCTTGAAATTTATTAATTATTTGCTTAAAATAATATATTGCAGATTATGTAGTATTAATATGAATACAAATAAATTTTAAACTAAACTTTAATGAAATTTTTAAAGGTATTTTCTGAGCCACATTTTAAAAATGGCTCAGAATCGTAAACTGTCTTCTGATCCTTAATTTGCACAGACCATCTAACCCCTAGAAATAATTTATACGGGCACTGAACAAAGACATTTAAAATTATACCCTTTATAAAAACATCAGAAGTTAATGTCTGATCCCCGTGATCTTAAGTAAAAATATACTATTTAGATTAATATCTGGCACATTATGCAGCTTCTAAAACCCCTTAGAAATCAAATAAATTTAACACAATTTTTACTGAATTTTAACACAATTTTTAGCTATAGTCATTTCTGAGCTATATTTAAAAAGTGACTCAAAAAATAAAAACTGTTATTTTTTTCTTCAGTTTATAAAAATTAATAACGTATAAAAAATTTACTTTCACTTTTATTATTAATTCTACCCTTTACAAATCATCAGAAAAACTTATTTCTGATCTTCTTGGTCTTTATTAGATATCTACTATTCAAGTTAATATATGCCACACCATGCAACTTCTATAATACCTAAAAAAATAAATAAATTTAAAACTGAGCTTCGGGATAATTTTTGCAAATAATTTTCGAATTACATTCAAGCTCAAAAAAATAATTTCTGAGCTTTAATTTATAAATAAATCAGAAGCCTAAAAATTTTCAACAGAATGGATCAGAAATCAGAAGCTACTTTTACTTCATTCGATATATTTATAAGCTCAGAAAATTATTTCTGATCTGTGCATAAAGCATACCATTTCTTTCGTACACAATAGAAAAATAAGCAAATCAAAGTTAACGGTTTCTGCGTCGCTTATCATAACTTCTAAGCGTTCTACGAAAATCGAAAGTTTATTTCTGATCCACTCGATTAAAGCTTTACTACTCAAAATCCAATGGTTTTGTGTTCTTTCTGATGTCCTCTTTTACCCTCCACTACAGATAGTCCCGTTTTTGGGACTATACCCCTATTAAGGGAGTATTGCCTTTTTTTCACTTTCCAACTTTGATCGACTGTAACTTCAGAATGAGTGGAAAGATTGAAGTAAATCCAACGGTTTTCTGTTCTTTCTGATTTCCTCTTTCGTTCACCAAAGAAAGTCCCGTAGGTTTAATAGTTTGGGAGATAGACCCCTTCTGTGGTCGATTTTTGCGTACTTTTAGAATGCGCTTTGGAGGTATTTAGAAACAAAAATTCACTTGTAGGACTAAGTTCGCTTACATTATGTTTGTTATCTTCATAGAGGATTGAAATCGAATCATTCTGATCGAAAACAGCAAAGCAAAATTTCCATAATTTTTTTTAAAATTTACTGAAGGGGGTAATGCCTTTTTTTCAATTTCCAACTTTGATCGCCTGTAACTTCAGAACGAGTGGAAAGATTGGCGTAAATCCAACGATTTTGTGTTCTTTCCGATGTTCTCTTTCATCTCCCACCAAAGAAAGTCCCGTAGCTTTAATAATTTGAGAGACCCTTCTGTGGTCAATTTTTACGTACTTTTCGAATATGCTTTGGATGCATCTAAAAAAAGTTCACTTACAGGACTAATTTCACTTATATTATGTTTGTTATCTTCATAGAGGATTGAAATCGAATCATTCTGATCGAAACCAGCAAAGCAAAATTTCCATAATTTTTTTGAAATTTACTGAAGGGGGTAATGTCTTTTTTTCAATTTCCAATTTTGATCGCCTGTAACTTCAAAACGAGTGGAAAGATTGGAGTAAGTCCAACGGTTTTGTGTTCTTTTTGATGTCCTCTTTCACCCCCCCCCTCCCCAAGAAAGTCCCATAGGTTTAATAGATTGGGAGATAGATAACTTCGCTGGGCGATTTTTACATAATTTTAGAATGTGCTTAGAAAAAAGTCCACTTGTGGGAGACTAATTTCACTCTTGTTACCTATGTTTGTTACGAAAAAATATAGTTAAAAATGGGGTTTAAGGGCACTGTTCCGTTTAATTATGTTATATAAAATTTTGGTACTTGGCCCGACCCCACAATATTCCAAACAACGGACGTGCCCTACCGGGGGGTGATTTTGATTGCTAAACATATTTTACCGTCCCCTAGGTATAGAATTTGGCACTCTATTGTCCTGTACGTACACCATTTGCAAATTGCGCCCTGCCTAATAAATCTCATTTTCAATGGATGGCTATTTTTAATCAAAATTGTTGCACGACAAACATATTATAAATCTTTTCTCCAGGCTTCCAAAAACCACAGCATCTGGTGTAGGTGGTATCTTTGCATTTTGAAGGACATGTGTTGTTCAAAAGAAAACTAATAGGTGGTTTGAGTTGAGGGAGATAACGAGAGGAAGGTTGCCTAATTACATGGAAGGCAGTTTCTTGGAAGGCCCCA
Source organism: Taphrorychus bicolor (assembly GCA_951812265.1). Lineage (NCBI taxonomy): Eukaryota > Metazoa > Arthropoda > Insecta > Coleoptera > Curculionidae > Taphrorychus > Taphrorychus bicolor. Next base: position 33,147,433 of record OX638300.1, on the reverse strand, counting down.
ACTATTAATACCTCGAAAACGGTTCTTTCGTTCGCATCTTCAGTGTATGAAGGGATACGTCAAAAAAACCTCGCGTGATGAGCAATTAATCATCCAGTTGTAAGCGGACACGAAAATAGCTCGACTGGTTCACACTTCACTTACCCGGACAAGGTGTTAATGAATGTACTCGAGGAAATAAGCCCCTTTAAAAAGTCATGGGCACGTGAGACTTGTACGATTCGCGTATTTGCAGAAACAAAGACAATTTCCGTTTACAATAACTTGGGCAAACATTTCCTGTTCAATACCTAGAAGAATGAATGAAAAAATTTCTATTGTGGTACCTACGTACATAATGAATTTGTCACGGACACAGGAGTCGCAGACTGAATATCAAACATTCGGCTAAGTACGCCGATTAAAAGGGGGTGGCAATTTGATAAATAACTGCCCCCGTTATTGATATACAGGGTCAGCTGCACATTCGTTGATTTCTGAACAATGCGTTCTAGGGGGTATTTTCGGCTAAATAGCTAAATCGGCTGTTTGACGCTGAATAGAGTAGTACATCTGTCAGCGACTTTTTCGTGAAAAGCGTTGTTGATTTTGCATCACATTTGATCACCATTAATCATGCTTAATCGTTAGTGTAATATATAAGAAAGAATACCTCAGCCTTTTATAGAAGATGAAAACATATAATCTTACTAATATTTCGAGCTTCAATAAATAAATAACTAACGAAATTGACCATCGCCGAGGTCTTCAATGAAAGTTTATTGGACCGAATATCAGGAGTCAAAGAAGTTAAATAAAATTCAATTACAAAACATATGAAGGCGATATTGTTGAGAGTAAATTTGATTTATGTAGTTGTTTGTCTCTAAAGCGATAACGAGTTTAATTGATTTAGCCGAATTTTATACTGAGGTTACACGGGAATATAGTTGGTGCTTAAGAACTTAACACTCGTGCTAATTTACAAACAGTTTGGCATCTACAAGCTTTAGCAGTCTCAGTCGTAACTATCATCCATAAAGGATGCACCAGCGTAGGCAAATCGCCGTATATGCAAATTTTATGAGGTTTCTTTCGACCGGGGTCTCATTTGTACCTCTCGGATTCATTTAAATGCGCCGCAATTAATGAGAATTATCAATGAGCATAGTGGGGTGATCATAAATTCGCGGATACTTAGCCATAAATAATCACGTGCCGGATTTTGCATCATGTGTGGGGATTTGATGCAGTGGGCGTGGGACGCGTCGTTGGGTTGCTGTGCTTTACAGAAAACCCTTTGGTTGTCACCGGTGATTGACAGGGTACCTTTTATATATGTGTAGCAATAGCATCGCTCGACATTCTGGCCCTCTATCCTAAATAAATACTGCTTCTTAAGCCGTTACATATACGCGTCTATTTGGACAGATGGCACCTTTTGGGGGTTTACACGATGAGGATGTTTTTCTTTAGAATACGCATGAGAAACGTAACGGCAAGTGGACTAAGCCAGCCATTATGGTACCAAATTTGGAATGATTTTCTTTTACCGTTAAGTTCCTTCTTATACCATATGAATGCCGTAAATCTTTTAAGCTTTGTTCCATTTTGTTAAGTTAACACTCTGTTGGCACCCACGTATTAAATCGAGACACTTCACCGAGGTACCATCGCAGACAGTGCACTCAAATTACACTTTACCAAATTTGTATACGTATACATCTCGATGTGGTTACAATAGAGGATTTAAAAGGTCAAGGAGTTTTTCAGTAATTTATGGCCCTTCGACCGGTATGGGTTTTTTATTATTTGATACCTTCTTCTTGCTCGCGTGTTTGTGTGTACACACCCACTCAAAAGCCTCTCTCTAGCACCTTTGACCATATGCAGACGATTATTTAAGCCAATGTCAGAGGGGTTAACGAAGCCAAATCAGCCCCAGAGTAACAAGGTCATTAAAAAAACGCGAAGAAATCCGATATCGTGAGCCAATTAGGAAATCCGGGGGTGTAACGCACGCCTACGGTAGCAAAAATGTATGTCGTTGTCAAGAGATCCATATTTATGCCCCCGATAAGATACTGGAAGATATTTTAACGAAATTAATTTGGACGGTTCCAAGAGAGACGGCTGGGAAGATGCTTATCTATGGGCCACCTTGTAAACATTTAAGCAAGGTACCTGTAAAGTCCTTAATCTTTTGACATTATTAGTGTCGAGCGGCGTACTATAAAATTAGCATAATGGTGCCTAGATTTGTATCTGGGATGTTTATTTTTTTTTAAAGGCCAGATTCCGAAGTTTTTCACTCATATAAAATGCTCGGTGTATGGTACCACTCAAACTGAGAAGACTTCAGGACTAAGAAAAGCCTAATCACACTGGTCGAAAGTTCACACCCGCAGCAGACTTATAATAAACAAAGTTGTGTACAATAGTGAATGATAATTTCTGACACATTAGTGACAAGGTATAAATAAAGTAGGTTTCTAAGAAATGTAAAAGCTGAAACTCTAGACTATATAAATATGCATAATAAAAGAACCATAAACTTCCTAAGTCCTAAGAAACATTTTTAAGCGAGGTAGAGCTCTTTGAAGAGGCCCTTGCGTTTGGAAAACATCGATCAAAAACTAAATTCTGACATTCATAGCTGTTTTCCAAAGTTAACTACCTACCAAATGTTTTCAAAAATTTTTAAACCTGGAATAATAATGCAATCAAAACATCATCAACTTTCCAAATAGATTTTTCTCTCATACTGTTTATTTGAACGACTTCATATAATATAGGGCATCCTATACACAAAACATTTCAAGTAATTAAATAAAAACTTGTTAAAGGGCATTTTTCAAAGAGTTTCGCCTGTCTTAGGAAGCATTTCTGAATAAGACAATTTTTTTAGGTTTAATAGACATGAAATTGTAATTACTCAGTTCAGATGAGTTGAAGAGAGACTTTTATTTCATTCGCCAAAAAAAACATGTGTATCTAGTTTAGCAGTACTGAAGCTAAATGAACTAAAAACTTTCAAATTGTCCCTCGTAGACGTAGAGGGCGCCCTCTGGAAACGGACACTTCAACAAAAGTCACGCGACAATTTTATTGGCTTCACGTCTTAGCGCTGGCAGCTATTTCTGTTACGAGGGCTATGCTAATGTTAGTAACAGCGAAATGGCTAATGTACATACCTATGAAATATTCAGATTTTAAAGAGAACAGCAAAAAAAAATCTCGACCTTTTTTTTGAAAATTTCTAAAGGCGGAGTATTACTTTTTCTCAACTCTCAAGTTTGACTGCCTGCAACTTGGGAACGCCTCGACCGATTGGAGTGAACCCAATGTTTATTCCTCTTCTTGATGCCCTCTTTAACCTCCCACCCTTTGGTGGTTGGAGGTGAAAGAGGACATCAAGCTGAGGAAAACTCAGTTGGATTCACTTCAATCGGTCCAGGCGTTCTCAAGTTACAGGCGGTCAAAGTTGAGAATTGAGAAAATAAAAGTAATACAGCCCTCTTTGGACATTTACAACAAAATTTCGAAAACAATTTTGTGCCGTTTTTGAGCGGAATGGCACGCTGCCAAAAACCACAAAAAATGCTCCCAAAATTTTTGGAAAATTCCCAAAGCGGGGAGATTAAGACTTTTTTCACAATTCTCAATTTTGACTCCCTGTAACTTGGGAACGCCGTGGCCGAGTGGAGTGAATCCAACTGTTTTTTCCTCTTCTTGATGTCCTCTTTCACCTCCCTGCATTGGAAGTTCCGTAGATGCAATATTTTTGGAGATAGACCCTTCGGTGGTCGATTTTTAGGTATTTTTGGAATCGCGTTTTTTGACCATTTTTAAAACATCCACTTTAGAGGTTAAATTCAATCGAATTTAGTTTGTTACGTTCTTAGGACATTGTAAATGTGCCATTATGATCAAAAACAGCACAAAAAAATTCCTTGAAAATTCCCAAAGGGGGGAGATTAAGACTTTTTTTCACAATTCTCAATTTTGACTCCCTATAACTTGGAAACGCCGCACAGTGGCGCAGAGGTGGAAAAAACTCTAAGTTCGTAAAGTGTCACAAACATTTATTTACATTGCATTTTATTCTTAATTAGTTACTAAGTACAGAAACAATTCGTTTAAGCCGTAAAAAAATACAGGGCACCCAAATAAAATTTTTAAGTTGCTGAACTTTTGTAAAATGTTAAATAAATTTTTCCTTTGCGACAATTTCTAGGTTGTGATGTGCAGCTCATTTCATTAATAAAAATCTTACAATCCTTTTGACTTCGTAAATGTGAGAAATAACATTTACTAATATTTGCAGTTATATAAATACAAGTAAATGCTCTTTGAAAAACCGCAATGCAATATAATTTTAAAACACGATTTGAGAAAAGTCGTTATTATTCTTTAAATTGCAATTAATTGCATTTGAATCGAAATATACTACATGACATATTTCCAAAATATTGTACGCCTATAGTTGTCTATTGAGTCATTATCATCATTTATGTAAAAAATTGTATGGTGATCATGTAAAATAACAAGGCCGAACAAACTTGACTGGTCTCTGCGCATATAATCAGAGCCTAGGAATTATTGACTTAGTTTTGTTTTTGTACGATTTGTAAATTTTGTAATTAAAGCAAATAATTTCATTTTGTGTTTAGTCTACACACACAATAATTTAGCTTTTTTTACTCTAACCTGCAAGTGATTGCAGTAATTCCTGTAACAGAAAGAAAATTAATTGTAGGAATCTAACAAGCTAAACTTTCCACATTGAGTAAATGGTTGGTCTTCACATTGTGCAGAAATAAGAATTACTGTCAACTATTGTCAAACCAATCAAAAAATAGTTCTTTCAAGTTAGTGATTCAAAGTGATCCAGAACCTTGCAAACTACACTACTATGCTGTATATCTTTTGGCAGTTGACCACTTATTTGGGTCGTTAATTAGTTCAGGTTAATTCGTTTGGTCATTAGTTAAGTGGCTTTGATGGTAGTGTGTAGAAAAGTAGAAGAATCATTTTACCTTCTCTCTTTCTCTCGCCCTCCTCCCACTTCCAGGCGCAGAATCTTCCAAGTAGCACTGGTACACTTAAACAACTTATCCTTACTATAATTTAAGGTTAAGACCTAGAGTCACAAAATAAGGATTATTATAAGTCAACTGTTGGAATATGGGGAATCTTAGATAAAAATGCAGCGTGTTGCTTATTCAACGCTCGACGTATTACTCACACTAGCTAGATTCTTAAAAAGGAATCCTATCGCTTCGCCTTGCAAGCACAAAAAAAGGGTTTGCATTTGTATACAAAATACCTATTTTACTGAATAAGAAAATATAAGAGGAGGTTTCTGACGTTTGATTTTTGTTCATGGGGGGGGGGGGGAGCGAAATTCAAGCCATGATAAGAACTAAGTTCCCGACATTAAAAGCCATTTCTAAATTTCTAATTTCAAAACTCCTTCCACGTTTTCGAAAAATTTTATAACTTCATTTGAAGACTCCAAACTGGCATTTGTAGGCGCTTTGACACTATAGACTCTAATCATAACCTGAATTATCCCTCTCAATTTTAATTGATCTTGGCCATTATCTTAATTTGAATTTACCCAAACTCTCTAAATTTCTATTTTTAAACCCTTTGAGTCATTTTTGACTCGAATTTTGACCTGAATTGACCCAGAAATTTTTAATCTCCATTTTTGACGTTTCGAGTAATTTTTAACTGATCTTGGCCATTATCTTAATTTGAATTTCCCCATACTCTCTAAATTTGTGTTTTTAAACCCTTTGGGTCACTTTTCACCGATTTTTGCCCTAATCTTAGTTAGACATTTTTGGACGCTGTGTGTAATTTCTTAATCATTTTTAACCCTAATCTTAACCTGAATTGGCCCAGAAAATTTTAATCTGCATTTTTGACGCTTTGGGTAATTTTTAACTGATCCTGGCCATTTTCTTAATTTGAATTTCCCTAAACTCTCTAAATTTGTGTTTTTAAACCCTTTGAGCCACTTTTCATCGATTTTTACCTTAATGTTAGTGTGACTTTCTTATAAAACATCAAAATATAATTTTTTAGAGAAAGTGGTGTCTTTTTAACCGATTTTAGTCCTAATTCTAATCTGAATTTCTGCAGACTCAAAATTTGCATTATTGGAGGTTCTGTGTAATTTCTTAATCATTTTTAACCTGAATTGGCCCAAAAATTTAGTCTGCATTTTTGACGCTTTGACTAATTTTTAACTGATCCTGGCCATTTTCTTAATTTGACTTTAGCACTTTTTGGAAATGGTGATCCTGGATTGGAGTGCTCTCTACAGGTAGTTTTCAGGCAACCGGATTGGTGACTGATGACATGTTAGTTAATGCGATTGGTTGAAAATGACTAGTTAGTGATCAACCCAATCCGGATAGCAATTTCCAAGTGCTAATGTGCCCTTACCCCACATAACAGCAAAACTATTGAGTACGTACTTACACACTGTGGCACATTCTTAACGCAGGTTTCGTGATATCTCAAAATATTGATTTGAGACAAAGGCGGTGTCATGTAGTAGGGTTAGAGCTTCATTTAGAAAATAGTGACCTTAAAGAGGATGATTCAAAAAGTACTTAATGCCGATTCAAACATACGTTTTTTTTTTAAGTAAGACACTACTACAGTAGTACATTTTTTTATGTAGCAAATCCTATGACGATTCCTAACAGTTTTAGATATAATTACGTCTTTAAAATTGTATTTTTTTTGCTTCAAGAATGTGTAGTTCCTAAACGGCTTAAGATAGAGCCAAACGCAATGCACTTTCCTAATTTAGTTTTGAAAGATCTATCAATCAACACAATTTTTTTAAATTTAGAAGTTTATAAAATTTGTTGAATTTTAGAAATTTTTAAAAGTAGTACAAACTGAGAGATCCTTATTTAAAATTTGTAATCTAAGATATGAAACTATAATTCGTTTGGTTCTACTTCAAGCCTGTTAAGAACTACAGATTTTTAAAATATAACAAATTACAATTTTTAGATGCAATTATCTTCACGTAAAAACTATTTCTAATTTCAAATGCAAAAACACCATAATACCTTATGATATATCGTTTATAAAATACATGTTTGAATCGTAAATACTTTTTGGAACACCCTTTATAATGGTCACTATTTTTAAAATGTTGTTCTAACTGCTCTACATGATACAGATTTTGTCCCAACTTAATTTCTATCCTAGCTTTGATGCTATCGAATCCTGCGTTAAGTTTGTGCCACCCTGTATAGTAATAAATAATAATAATAATGAGATAAACCCAACCCCGACTCGGCGAATTTCTTTTCATTTTATTACAGTTATTGTAATATATCTAAGAAACGTGCAGTTATAAAGTTTGTAAAGGTGCAGCTCTACCAATTGAATTTCTTGATATGCTATACCTCAATCCTCTATAAACACTAAATTTTCCTCTAAATGAATGGATCGAACGAAACAAACGGCAAATTGATATCATCATTAACCAAAAAGATATTAAGTTATTTCCGAATTTTTGGCCCCACTGTGCGCCGTGACCGATTGAATAATTCCCAAAGAGGGGAGAATACGAATTTTTTCTTGATTCTCAACTTTGACTCTCTGTAACTTGGGAACGCCGTGACCGATTGAAGTGAATCCAACTGTTTTTTCCTCTTCTTGGTGTCCTCTTTCACCTCCCTCCATTGGAAGTTCCGTAGATGCAATATTTTTGGAGATTGACCCTTCGGTGGTCGATTTTTAGGCACTTTTAGAATCGCGTTTTTTTACCATTTTTAAAACATCCACTTTAGAGGTTAAATTCAATCGAATTGAGTTTGTTATTAAAGGAAACGTGTATGGGTTCGGGTTTTAAATAAAACCACAAATTAGTTATCTGTTTCTATTCAGAGACTTATTACTTCAAAGCTCTCAAAGTGACTAACTAACTTTTAACTCAATAAAGCGGAGGTGATGTTGGTATAGCTTTTGCTGACAGAGAGTTTTTATTGTTATTATTACAAACAATATTCAGCGAAATCACAAAGAATGAGAACTGCCGGGAGCGGATGCCTGTCTGCACATAAATTGTCCTGTGTTTTATTTAGACTGTAGCTTATCTAAAAGAGTGAATAACATTTTTGTTCGACAGCTACGTACTAAAAGAAAACCAACACACCCCCTCAAAAATTTATGAGCTTATACTTGTCATTTACTGGGGGCGTAACAAACTGATGGTCCACCATTTGGTGCCTGGGGCGAAAACCCCAGGAAAACCTAACCAAACCACGAACAATGAACTTTTAACTTGCATTAATTTATGGTATTAACTTTGCAAGTGGTAACATTTAAACAAAGAACTTATAACTAGAGTTTACTATACTAGCTCTTCTAAGGCCCTTCCAGTCCCATCTTTTTCCGCAGTTCCCTGAACTGATGAGGTGGTAGAGACTTGGTCAGTAAGTCGGCCTCCTGATGACCTGTTGGCAAATATTTCAAACAGACAGTGTTGTTCTCTAATTGCTCTCGTGTAAAATGATATCTAATGTCAATATGCTTAGAACGTTTGTGATTAATTGGATTAATGGCCATTGCTATACAACTTTGATTGTCTTCAAACAATGTTATTGGTTCTAACATATTGACATCAATACTAACTAATAATGATTTAAGCCATAAGGCTTCTTTTACTGCTTCAAATACAGCCACGTATTCAGCTTCAGTTGATGACGTGGCAACTGAATTTTGTCGTCGAGTGATCCATGTCACTGTACAATTTTCAAATAATTTAAATATACAACCTGTTGTATTTCGACGATCTAATTCATTATTTGCCCAATCCGCATCTACATATCCTGTTAATTTTTCACAGTAATTATCATTACGTTTATATTTTAATTTTTTTTTATGGTTCTCTTTACATATCTTATTACTCGTTTAAGACATAACCATAGTTCTTTAGTACATTTCTTTTGATATCGACTTAGTATATGTAATGCAATACATAAATCTGGACCGGTGCATAACATTGCATACATTAAACAACCAATTAAATTTTGACATGGTGCATCATAACTATCCTTCGAATTCAATTCTGAATAGTTTAGTTTTACTGGCAATGGTGTACTAACAGGATTGCATTCACTCATGTTAAATTTTAGTAACACTGATTTTAAGTATGTGCTTTGATCAATTGAAATTTCTGAGCTTGATCTCTCGACCTTAATTACAAGAAAATTATGGATTTCTTTTAAATCTACCATTTTAAATTTATTCATTAAAAAAAGTTTTTAAATTACTCATTGTAGTTTCGTCTTTAGTAGCAATAACTAAATCATCCACATATAAAAGTGGAAAAATATTCTTAAGGACATGACCTCGGTTCAAAAAATATAAACAGTTATCTGCTGACGAATTTACAAAAACCTTTTTCAATTAAAACACTCATACCAGCACCTTGCTGATTGCTTTAAACCATACAAAGATTTATTTAGTTTACATACTATATTATCAGTTTCAACTACAATTCCTTCAGGCACCTTCATATAAATATTTTCTTTCAATGTCCCATTAAGGACCGCTATTTTTACATTCATTTGATGTACATCAGCTCATACTGATTTGCCAACGCCAGCAAACATCTAAACGTACCAATACGTGCAACTGGTGCAAATGTCTCCTCGTAATCCAATGATTTTCTTTGGCTACAACCGCGAGCTAGGAGGCGCGCTTTATATTTTAACCAAACTATCACTATTTTCTTTTATTGTAAAAACCCATTTACAATCTACAATGTTTACATTGTTTGGTCTTTGTACCAACGTCCATATTTTATTTTCTTCTAAAAACAGTAACTCGACTTTTATAGCTTTTTCCCATTCTGCTCTAAACGCATTTTCAGCTACGTCTTGATAACACTTGGGAATATTATTTGCACAGATTTGATCGCATATCAAATAGTTATTGTTAATACCTAAGTCATGTTCTTTATAAGATATTGTCGGTTTACTCTTCAACCTTTTACTCCTTCTCACATCCTGCTCACTGTTCGATTTCCTCAATTTATTATTAGAGGTACACGGACTATTACTTTCAATAATCGAGCTCGTACATGGTTCAGGGACGTCATCTACATTAGACGTTTGACCTTTAGTACAATTTTCAGGGACACCTTTTTTATGAAGGGTTTGTTTGTACTTATTACTTTCCGTTTGGCCAGGTGTGATTCTTAGTTACAGATTCATCCTCAGCAGTTCTTTCTGCCGAAATATCATTAGCACCTATTGGGGTATATTCATCTGTATTTTCATTATTTATTATTTTACCGACATTGATTACATCATTAAGTTCTTGTCTTGATGTTTTATAAGTAATTTCGTCAAAAATTACATCACGTGCTACCATAAATGTTCCTAATTCTGGATTAAAAATTTTGTATCCATTTGGTACGTAACCCACGAGAATCCTTTTTAACGATTTACTATCGAATTTACTTTTTCTCGTTTTATTATGCACATACGTGGTGCAACCGAAAATTTTTAAATGACCTAATTTGGGCTTTCTGTTGTGCCACAATTCATACAGAGTTTTATTTGATTTGATTGCTTTTGTGGGTGACCTGTTTACCAAATAAGCTGCAGTTAACACTGCCTCACCCCAAAAACTTTTATCTAGAAACGTACTGTGCATCATAGCACGCGCTTTCTCCGTTAAGGTTCTATTCATTTGTTCCGCTAAACCATTTTGTTGCGGAGTGTTCGGCACGGTAAAATGATATGTGATTCCACTTTGTTTGCAATATTCTTTCATTTCCCCAGATAAATACTCCCTACCGTTATCACAATACAAATTAACCAATTTTGTATTAAAACGAGCATTACTTTTGGCAACGTAATCTTTAAAACAGGTAAATACGTCTGATATCTTTGACATCAAATAAGTTACGGTGTAATGAGTATATTCGTCAATGAAGTTTACGAAATAATTTGTATCATCTATTGTAGATGGTGTAATCGGACCGCAGACATCCGAATGTGCAATAAGCAGTGGTCTTTTTATATATTCTTTGTCTTTGATCTTTGCAAAAGGAAGACACGCTTGTTTTCCCTTAATACAAGCTTCACATAAAGAATCAATAAAATTTATATCTTTCAAACAGATATTGTCATCGGCTAATTTATTTATTTTAATTTTAATAAATTTGTCTTTACTTATGTGACCTAACCTTTCATGCCAGATTTTATTTTTTCAGCCTCATTAGCCCCAGCAACGTAGCCTACAGCCCGTGCTTTATTATGCGCATTATGTATTATTAATTTTATAATATACAAATTATTGATGCGCTTACCTTTTATTACTGTCGTGTCCCCTTTCTTGAACTCCACATGACCAGCCTCTGTGAACACTATTGACATTCCAGCTTCTTGGATGCGCCTCACTGAGATAAGGTTGGTTGGCACACTCTTGCTGTAGAGGACATCCATCAGCTCTCCATTGTAGCCAAGGCTTGAGGTAACTTGTATCTTGCCAATATGTGTCGCCTTGATAACTGTCCTCTTCTTCGCCGCAGTAATGTGAACTGGCTCTGCTAAGTGTTTATACTCGGTGAATAAACATAAGTTATTGATGATATGTTCCGTAGCACCGGAGTCTATGACAAAACGCCCTGATGTGCCGTAGTCTTCGTACGAATTTTTTGTAGACATCATAAAGCAAATGATTCATTTATTACTGCCGTTGACGCATTCACTTCAAAACTGTTCTTTCTCTTGTTTTGTTTTTCTTGCATCTTTAAACTTTGCTTATAAAAGTAGCAATCACGCTTTATGTGGTTTTTGCGTCCGCAATGAAAGCACTTTTGCACATGCTTATTTTTGAATGCGGACTTATTTCTTCGAGGAAATTTCTTCTTAAAATTTTCACGAGAATTTTCGTTTGCATTTGCGGGGCGGAAATGAAGAGCTTTCATAGAGGTATCGGCACTTTCTCGATGTAGATACTCTTCATTTTCCAACAGCATTCCTTTTACAAATGCTAGTGTTAATCTGTCATCAGTCATGGTTTTTATTGCAGCTTTTACAGGTGCATAACTGGATGGTAATGAGTTTAGTGTATACCACACCTTAGTAGTCTCACTAACTTCTCCACCGCAAGCAACTATATCTCTTACTATTTCATCAACCTCCAACATATGCTTTTTTAGAGACATGCCTGGTTTCAACTTGCAGTTAAACAGCCGATCTTGAAGGCATAATTGAGTTGACCCAGTTTTACAGGCGTAAAGGGTGTCGAACTTTTCAAGAATTTCCTTAGCTGTCACACGACCTGGTGGTAGTTGGGACACTATTGTGTCATCGAAGTATTCGATTGTTCGATGTTCCTCGCGCAAAACGTTCCCATTTTGTCCACTCGTCAGTGATCGGAGTTGGTGTGTCTTCACTGAGCACTTTACTAGCGCCTTCCTGCTCAATAATTTCTTGCAATCGAAATTTCCATATTAAATAGTTTTCGCCGTTGAACAGTTTTAAATTAGGCTTTAACACACTCGATGCACTACCACTCGACATTTTTTAGTTTCTACCTATTGAACAGCCCCGGTTTACGGTTTACATAATTTCTCGCGACGGTACGCGGTGACTGGGCCCATAACCTAAAAGAAAGGTGTATGGGTTCGGGTTTTAAATAAAACCACAAATTAGTTCTCTGTTTCTATTCAGAGACTTATTACTTCAAAGCTCTCAAAGTGACTAACTTTTAACTCAATAAAGCGGAGGTGATGTTGGTATAGCTTTTGCTGACACAGAGTTTTTATTGTTATTATTACAAACAATATTCAGCAAAATCACAAAGAATCAGAACTGCCGGGAGCGGATGCCTGTCTGCACATAAATTGTCCTGTGTTTTATTTAGACTGTAGCTTATCGAACAGAGTGAATAACATTTTTGTTCGACAACTACGTACTAAAAGAAAACCAACAGTTACGTTCTTAGGGCATTGCAAACGTGCCATTATGATCAAAAAGAGCAAACAAAATTTTACGAAATTTTTTTAAAATTCCCAAAGTGGGGAGATTAAGACTTTTTTCATAATTCTCAATTTTGACTCCATATATTTGGGAACGCCTTGACCGATTGGAGTGAATCCAACTGTTTTTTCCTCTTCTTGATGTCCTTTTTCGCCTCCCACCCATCGGAAGTGCCGTAGGCGCAATATTTTGGACCCTTCGGTGGTCGATTTTTAACCACTTTTAGAATCGCGTTTTTTGGCCATTTTTAAAACCACCACTTTAGAGGTTAATTTCATTCTATTTGAGTTTGTTATGTTCTTAGGGCATTGAAAACGTGTCATTCCGATCAAAAACAGCACAAACATTTTCCCGACATTTTTTTGACAATTTTCAAAAGGGGCATTTTCAATTCTCAAATTTGACTGCGTGTAACTTGGAAACACCTCGATCGATTGGAGAGAGTCCAACTATTTTTTCATCTTCTTGATGGCCTCTTTCACCTCCCACTATCGGAAGTTCTGTAGGTGCAATATTTTTGGAGATAGACCCCTTCGGTGGTCAATTTTTAGGAGCTTTTAAATCGCGTTTTTTTGACCATTTTTAAAAATTACTTTCGAAGTTAATTTCATTTCGAACTCAGTTTGTTATTTCTTAGGACATCGCAAACGCGCCTTTCCGATCAAAAACAGCAAAAAAAAAATTCCTGAAAACGGTTTTTCGACAAACAGCAATAATTCCTCTATAATTTGCCAATAATCCGAATACAATTTTCCTCGCGGCCCTTATAAACTTTAATAATCCGAAATTTAATATTCTTCCATCTTCAGATTCGAATACCTGCTGCCTGAACGTAAATAACCTCAACTTTTTAATTTAAAAGTTTCCCCCCATTCAGTCGATATTTAGGATTTTTTGCCTTGGAAAACTCTTATGTACTTCTGCTGTGATTTATATTCATAGGATTGTATCTCGTTATGGAAGGGAAATTATATTTCCCTTTTTTGCTGGAGTTTTATTGCAAATCCCGTTAGGCCGGAGCAAAATATCGGGACATGTTTCGTTCCGGTTTATTGAATATTTTCTCGCGGTTTCTAAATAGTGATGGACCTGGGGGCCACCGTAAAACTACTACCTAAATCCGTTAGGCCCCAAGGGAAATCATTTGGATCCTAGTTACGCGGCTAACTCCTGATCCAGCCTGGATTATTTGTTTATCTCCTGTCGCTTCCTGGATATTGGGATGTCACCGCGCAAATCTCGTTTTAGCCCTTTATATCTATGATACCGGGACAGGAGTTTCAGTCAAAAATGATGACCCAATTGTAACAGTTAGTTTACAGTTATTTATAATCGGTTTTAAGGTGATGTAATAATTCAGTTTCTCAGTTCATCATTTGTTACGTAATTCGAAGTCATCACGTGTCTGCTTTCCGTACATCAGACACTGTCGATGCCTCAGCACAATTTAGTGGCATATTTGAACCGCTTTTCTAAATATTTACCTTACCTCGGCTGGAAGCATCTTAAATGCTTCGTAAAACGAATGTTTCACATCCTAATATGTGTAGCTGGCATTATTTAGTAACCCTGTTTGTGTGCATGCCATTATAAATTTGGTTTATCAATCATCCTGCCAGGCTTTAGCACTAGCGCATCTTTTTCATGGTGCTTATCACGTTCTAGAATTACATGTACCTACGGACGCAAATAGTGGAGTCTTCAATAATTTTTGCTCGGAAATTAGATTCATTCACTCGACATCCGAGGCTCCATAAATTCGTTGAGCCCGTGACGTCGCACACACGCAGCCGAATGTAAATCCTGGAGGCCCGAGACACCTGAAGCGGGAATAAAGGATTTATTGCCAGATTGAAAGTGAGTTCGAGGTACTCGAGTAGATCTTACCCCGGATATAATATTCTGTTTGTATTTCTCCGTGACGTGCTGCTGCTGTAACCTTTGCAGGGCCGGCTTTTAAGTGGGTCACAACCGCGGGGCTCGGCCCCTTTTCGTGACCAAGAGGCGGCCATAAATCTTTAGATCCGACGATAATTTTTTCAGAAATTACTACTTGCCAATAATACTCAAAACGTAAAGGCCAGGTATTGGTTTGAAATGGAGGCGATACGGATGCTGCATACCATTATAAGGCATTTTTTCCCCAAAGTACAATATTAAAACAGGAGCATCAGGAAGTATTTTAATAATGTTACCTCTATAGCAAAGGAAAAGCGACGTAACAATGAACTTTAATATTCCGCATCCGACTCTACAAAGCCTGGCTAAATTTGATTTTATGAAATTTAGACGTTGATATACAAGGGAATATCGCGCACGGGGCTGAGGTAGCGGGAACATTCTAACCGGCCTTATTATTAGACACTTCCTTGTTTGTAGCTTCGCTTCTACAAGGCATAACGAAGGTTTCAAAATCGTCCCCTTTAACGGCACTCCTCCTTATAAGGAGTTTCATTTAAATAGCTAATTCACCTTGATTGAGATTGTATTAGTAAGGCTCCTAGCGGCGCTGAAAAAAAACTTGTCTATCGGATTATTTAAGCTTGATTAGTGTTTGTTAATGAGACAGCCTGTTGAAAATATTTGTACAGCTTAAGACGCCGCAATAATTAATCTCGAGCCGATTCAATAAAATTCCCCCCCGACACTTATAGGCAAAGGGGAATTGTGTGCGTTTCCCTTTAGCACCGCAGCTATAATTCTGGACAAGCTTATGGCCGAATTACTTATTTATTACTAATGTGTTTCCATTAGAGGTGAACAATAGTATGAGGGAGACAGAGGGAGAATGACAGTGTTGCCGCTGAGAGTCCTTCAACTGTGACACTATTTGCTCATGTAGACAAGACACCGACACATCTAGAGAGGATAAAAAATACATGAAATGGAAGCAAATGTCATTAAAAAACATGATTTTGTGTTTTACTTTTAAAATTAGTCAAAAAAACTTTTTTACATTTTTTGAGCCAGATATGCAGAGTAATCAGAGGGCATCACTTTCAGCTATGATATTCTGTTGTCACCATTGAACGCAAGAGTTTAACAGAATTTGCGTAACTTTATTTATATTTAAAAAATTGACAATAATTGCTAAAAAAAACTTATTTGAAGAAAAATCAGTGAAAAGGTATTCGTTAACGCTGCAATGTTAACAATGATATTGTAAAAGACATATTTCGTTAAATAACATAGTTTATGCTTTTCAATGTGAAAAATAGTCAAAAAACTTTTTTATTTTTCAAGCTAGATAGGCGAAGTGACACCCCATTTTCAGCTATTTTTAAATCAGGAGTTCAATGGTGACAAAAAAATTTGCGTAACTATATTTATAATCAAAACATATGAATCTAGAATTTAATGTAGCTACCAGTAATCAGTAATATTCCAAACTGCAAGTTTTAATGAAAAATATCATTTTATCTCTAAAATCACTTTTTTATTTCTTGAAGTAGTTCGACGAAGTGACACTTTTTCTTAGAAATGTAATGGTGCCAACGGAATCTGCGTAACTATTTTTGTAACCAAAATATGGGCAAAATTTTCTAAAAATTAAATAAAAGTGGAGACATTATGTAAAATGTACTCATCGACAACTGGTAAATTCACCAATCATATTCTAAAAACACTAATTAAGATTATTAAGAAAAAAACAGTATTTTTGCGTTTTAGTGTTAAAATTAGCATAAAAACTTTTTTATAATTCTAGTAAGATAAAGATAAAGAAAGTTAAAGAAATCCGAAAGTTCTGGTAAGAAAGCCGTTAAAGCGTACCCAGGTGCAGAACAAAACTAAAAAGAACAACGAAAACCCAGCAAAGCAATAAAATAGAGAATCGAAGGCTGAGGGAAGAGGCAGTTAAACAGAAAGTAATAAAAGAATCCCTACAAAAATGGAATAGAATCGCCCAAGTGATTCGAAACACCAGTGAAAATTACTTAAGCCTCGTGTGAAGAAGAAGGATTGGATCACACACGAAATCCTGACCCTAATGGACCACAGACGAATACTTAAAAGCAAAAAAAGGGAGGAGTATCGATCAATACACAAGACAATAAAGAGGGAAATCATGGCTGCAAAGGAAGAATTGCTGGAAGGAAAATGTGGCGAGATTGAGGAACTAGATAGAATGCCTGATCATTTAAATACACACAGAAAGATAAAGGAAATGACACATACCCAGAAGAAAACTACAACAGGAACCTTGGTAGGCTCAGGCGGTAAACTTATAACAGAAATGACAGATAAACTAAAGACGTGGAAACAATATATTCAAACAACATTCTCAGCTGATAAACCAGAACATTACGTCAGTCTCGAATCTGAACCATGCCCACGCATAACAAAAGCAGAAATTGAGAGAGCTATCCAGATTATACAAAACAATAAATCGCCTGGACCTGACGAGGTCTCCATAGAACTGATAAAAATATGAATCTTCAATCTCATCTATGTATGCTGTGTATTGCCATACTATGTAGGCTGTATTTGTGGATTTTAAAAGACCGTTTGAGACTATTGACCGTGACTTATTACTAATGAAGTTAAACAGAATTGGCGTGGTAGGAAGTTCAAATAGATGGTTTGCTAGTTACTTAAGAGCTAGGTATCAGAAAGTAAGAGTAGGTAATTCTTATCCAGAATTAAGACAGGTTGAGAATGGAGTGCCACAGGGGAGTGTCCTGGGTGCTTGCTTTTTATAATACATATCAATGATATTGTTGAAAACATGGAAGATGAGGATGTATTTATGAACCTATTTGCTGATGATACTGTTATATCTGTTACCGGGGGCACAGTGGCTGAAGCGCAGCAAAAAATCGGTAATGTACTGGCTAAACTAGAAGTCTGGTTAAAATGCAATAAGCTGTTCGTAAACGTCAAAAAAAAACAAAATGTATGCTATTTTGTGCCCAAAGGTACAATGAGAATTTAGAAGTAAAACTATTAAATGAGAAAGTAGAAGTTGTAAGGGAGTATAAGTACCTGGGTTTAGTTATTGATGATAATCTGAAATTTTCTCTACATATAAGATACATTTGTGATAAGATAAGCAAGAAGATTAATTATTTCAATAGAATAAGCACTAACCTTACTATGTATGCACGTGTTTTGGTATATAAATCAATAATCGCTCCGCACTTTGACTACTGTCCCACTCTTCTTTTATATACAAATGAGGGAGACAAAGAGATGCTGCAAAAGCTGCAAAATCGTGCAATGAGAGTGATATTAAAGGTGAATAGATACACGCCTATTGTGATCATGTTAGACTGTCTGAGCTTTATGAGCATAAAACAAAGAATGATATATAATAATATTACATTTATTTATAAAATGTTAAATAACATGCTGCCAAAATATATGTGTGATAAAATCAGTTTTGTATGTGAAAAACATAGTCATAATACAAGAACGGCAAATAATATATATATTCCTTGTGTGAGCAAGTCGCAAACGCAGGGATCTTTATTCTATAGAGGATTTAATCTATATAATGGGTTACCAATAAATGTTAAGAATATACAATCTTTGGAGCGATTCAAAAGAAAGATAAGCCAAATTGTTAAAAATATATATTAAGATTTGCATAGGATACGTATGTATTAAGAAATTAGACATGTATTTAAATCATATTATATAGCAAGCTTGCTAAATAAAGGCCATTCATTCATTCATTCATCTATGATACAGGAAAAATACCTTCTGTCTACCTTCATTACCCTCCCTAAAAAACCACGAGCCAGTACCTGTGACCAGTACAGGCTTATTAGTTTCAACAATCACATCGTCAAAGTGTTCATCAAGATCAGCCCCAGGAGAATATACGGTGTGTCCCAAATTCGACGCTCTACATTGAGATCTCGGAAACTGTAATGGTTACAGCATAGGTTAAATAGGGAATGTTTTGGGGAATCTAGTGCTGATTTCAGATCCGGCTTCAAATTAGATACCGGACACTTGGTTTCTGAGATATTGCAAAAAATATAAAAATGGCGGATTTCGTTTTTTTCTTATAAATACGAAGTGGTTTATTTGACGAATGTCGAAGTACGACATTATTAGGACACTTTTTTGAGACAATCAATATGGCGTATATCAAAACTCGCTATCGTCTTTTGTTTTTTCGGAACGCACTACAACTTTGGTTTTTCTTGTGGCGGCCATATTGGATTTTTCGATTTTTAGATCCAGCAAAAAATTTTCATTACATTGATATCCCGCAAGTACACAAGACTCGAAAGTTACGATAAAAAAACAACTTTTTTTTAAAGTTCGACAGTTGCCCACCACTTTGACGTAAAATGGCATTGCGCCATTTGCATTTTTAATCAATAATCACTGCTATTCCGTTAAAAGCAAAACTGAGTTTCGTCTAAAATGTTTCGCAAATGTTAATTTTATTTTGCTTTATTTCTGTGAAATAACATATCTATTAACAATTAAGTATACCAACAAAAGAATAACAAAATGGAGGTATCTAATAAACCAGATACTAATATAATTTTTAATTACTTAATTTTTAGCAATTCTCTCTCATATTAATTATTATCAGGTAGATTTGCAAAACTCTTTCTCAGAATATTTACGTTTTAAGTAGCAAGTTTTATTTAATTTTTTTGACACTTTTTATATTTTTTATTGCTAAATCACTTGAACTATAGTATTTTTCCTATAACCTAGGGCAAAGGCATCATACATTATGATACTAGTGTTAAAAAAAGAAAATAAAATAAAAATAGCGGCTTAACACACTTAACACTTTGTACAGGGACATCATTTTAAGTGTCTCACCCAATTTGCTCCTTTCCTATTCTGATTTGAAAAAAAGTTTATTCGCGCTTCCTACTTCGGTCACGAGAGAACGCCAAATCTTTATTTATAAAATGTTCTATACGTCAAATATGACAGTTGTGACGTAAGGTTGATTTTTCTTAAATGGAATGATACATAATTTTTATGCCAAATCGATAGAGCCTAAGCAGCTGATTTCAAAAATACTTACTTTTATGTACCTAAAGTCAATGTTTGAAGTCTTAAAGGAAGTTCTTACAAGAAATCTAACTGACAATCTAAGAAATATAATTTAACACGATTTTGCTAAGTGACAGTACACAGCAACCCTAATAGTTTAAACAAAAATGCAAATGGCGCGATGTCACTTTACGTCAAAGTCATGGCCAACTGTTCAAATTTAAAAAAAGTTGTTTTTTTTATCGTGTAACTTCCGAGTTTTATGTACTTGCGGGATATCAATGTAATGGAAATATTTCGCTGGATCTGAAAATCGAAAAATCCAATATGGCCGTCATAAGAAAAACCAAAGTTGTAGTGCGTGTCGAAAAAACAAAAGACGATAGCGAGTTTTGACATACGCCTTATTGTTTGCCTCAAAAAACTGTTCTAATAATGTCACACTTTGACAGTTGTCAAATAAACTACTTTGAATTTATAAGAAAAAAACTAAATCAGCCATTTTTTTATTTTTTACAATATCTCAGAAACCAAGAGTCAGCACCAGATTCCCTAAAATATTCCCCATTTAACCTTTGTCGTAGCCATTATAGTTTCCGAGATCCCAATGTAGAGCCTCGAATTTGGGACACACTGTATAGAAAATGTAACTTACACACCAGCGAATCTCAATTTGGATTTAGAAATGCCCTGGGAACTAGAGAGGCAATGTTTTCATTACAACGCTGTAGGGATATGAACCGAGATGTGTACGCATGCTTTATAGATTTTTCAAGGGCTTTTGACAGGGTAAAACACACAAAATTGGTGGAAGTAATGAGGGAGGTAGACCTAGGGGGCAAAGATATACGAATTAAAGCGAATTTATAGTGGAACCAGTCAGCTTGAGTGAACATAGCCGGCAACAAACCAGAGGAGGTGAAGATCCAAAAAGGCGTTCGCCAAGGTCCTCTCGCCGTCCTTATTTAACATCTACTCTGAAAAGATATTTGAGGAGGCACTGGAGAATTTTCCTGAAGGGATTAGAATAAACGGCGAAAACAAAACAACATCAGATGCGCAGATGATACTGTTATCCTCGCAAGTAGCCTGGAGGATCTTCAAACTCTTCTGGAGAAAATCAATACAACGAGCTAGGAAAATGGACTTAGCCTGAACACCTCCAAGACAAAATAAAACATATGATCATCAGCAAAAACCCTCAGCCTCCTATGGTTTTGACTTTAAATCAAGAAACTATAGAACGACCTCGAGAGATACACTTACTTGGGATCAATGGTGAATGGAAACTGGGATCAATCCGTAGAAGTAAGATGCAGAATCGAGAAGGCAAGAACTGTATTTAATAAAACGAAAACATTTTTTCGTCAACAGAAACCTTAGACTACAACTGAAAATAAGAATGGTCAGATGTTATATACTTCCGGTTTTTTTGTACGGCGTTTAGGCGTGGACCATGGCAGAAGCCTTGATGAGGAAGCTCGAAGTGTTCGAAATGTGGATATATCGGAGAATTCTGCACATCTCATGGATACAGCGTGTAACTAAGAAAGAAGTACTTGGAAGAATGGATAAAACGAAAGAAGTGACTTTCACAGTGAAGAGAAGAAAAATGGAGTACTTCGGACATATTATGAGGAACAATAAATATCGACTACTGCAAGTCGACTCCTACATGGAAAGGTCGACGGTAGGTGAGGACCAGGAAAAAGAAGGAACTCATGGCTGCATAACCTGCGCTAATGCAAATACATGTTTTCCTTCTTGTGCAACAAACCAACAACAACACAGCAGAAACAAACAACATTAAAGCTTTTCTGTAATGCTTCTCTATCTCTCAATGATAGATCTTTAATATTGAGAAATCAAAAAACATGACAAAAAAATGTTTTAGTTTAAAGCCATGAATTATTGGCCCTCTAAATTATTTTTATTAAAAACAAAGAATAAATCGCCAGAAATATAATAAAAATAAAATAATGTTTTTTTTTCTTGTTATCTATACCTATACCAGCATTAATTTTTGTATCTTTTGTAGTTCTGATAAACGCACAAGTTAGTGCCGAAAGGTCAATAAACAAAACCAAAGAGTAAGTTCTCTGCAACGTGTTTTTCTACCAAGGACCACATCCCAAGAATAAAACCACAACGGTTCAACAAGGGTCCAAGAATACCAAAAACGTGCCAAAGTTCCAACCTATTTTATTACAGTATCACTAAATAACAAAAATATTGCATTTTTTATATAAAAGAAGGCTGTAAGTTTGAAACCACCTTGTATAACCCCACACATATTAGGATAAACTGCATTTTAAATTATCAATAAAGAATTTACATTTGTCCAAACATTCCGTTTGGACAAATGTTGACGTTGAGACATCCTGTATTGTTTTTTTTTTTAAATATGGTGCTTCTCAGTGGTGATATTTAACATTTGTACCCATATCTCCCAAGTAACAATTTTGTATTTTAGAAAAATGAAGAAAACATTTTTAATGATTGTTTAAAGGTTTCTAAATATCAGTCAAGAAAACAATTTCAAAATTGTTTTATTGCGCCTTCTGTTCTAAGAATTTTCTTTGCCAAAAACTAAAGTGTTGCGACAGTTGCTCCAATAAAACTATTTTGTAAGTACTTTTCAACGACTGTTATAAAACAGTTATATTATGATTGTATTAGATTTTATAGTTTTGATAATACTACTGGGATATAACTATTGTCAAACAAATTGTTTTTATGAGAAGGTTTCTCGAGTAATTGCTATTTCATTTTATAAGTTTTTTTGTGATTTTATGATAAATTAAGTTGCTTTAGTTGACAAAATAGTGTTGTGAGAGAACTAGTATAGTGTCCAAGATAAGGATGCACTGCATGGGCATCTCCAAAACGGTTTGAAATAACTCAAAAATTAAATAAAAACCAAAATCCATAAAACGACTGTTTTTGAGATATCTAAAAAACTAAAACAAACAACTCATTTTTGCAAACACCATATAAAAGGTCTCTACATTGTGCAATTTTCTTATAATTTAATCGCCTTCGTATCTCTTACCATTGCAGAGATGCCCATGCAGTGCATCCTTATCTTGGACACACTGTACAAGATGTTCCGAAATTAGCGAACAACAATTTGACAAAATGTTTTGCAATGTGACCAAAAGCAATGTGTAAAAAAATTAAGTACAAAAAAAAGATGACAGGTAAGATGAAAAGTTTGAGAAAAAAAAGAATAAATAAACGTAGATATTCAAAATTTACAGAAAAAGCGAGACCCCTTTTTACCACCCTACATTTTTTTTTTGAACCCCTTACCTCACTGACGCTTTTTATTTCCAAAAATTTACGCTCCCTGTTCAATTTGGAAAAAAGTTGGCCATATATTTCTAACCGTTTTCAAGATATTTGCAAAACTATGAATAAAAACACTTAAGTTTGGGTGACAAAGAATACATTTATCAAAAAAAATTGGTAAAAATTTCTTCTTGATTTACACCTTGTTTTTTTTTTATTATTTTTTTTTTAAATGACTATTAACAACCAATAATGGGTTGTCGCCGTGTGCACGGTGTTGAAATGTTGAAGGGGAGGAAAAGGCTCGAATACTTCTTGGACGGGAAGAAGAGGCTCGTATACTTCGTGTAAGTCTAATTTACAATCCTTTTGGCGCACCGGTTTCGACTCTAAGCCATCCTCAGAGCCCAAAGCTCGTCAGATCGAGGCTGTCTTGGTGGAGAAAAGAAGTAAACGCGCCTCTTCCTCCCCTTCAACATATTAACAACGAGTTTGTAATTTTTATAGGTAAAATAACTTTGTCCAAGGGCTCGCGCTTCTTGGTAAGTTATTTCCAGAATTTCTATTAAAATGCAATTTAAGATTAACAGTTTAAATCGATATTTTCGCAAATATCTCGGAAACCGTTAGAGTCATAAAATCTATGCAGGAAACCATTTTTTTTTTCAAATTAAACATACGAACATGAAACATACATTTTAGAAATTATTGGTTATTCACCAGTCCAATGTTTACCATAAAAATTGGTGAAACACTTACCTTGATTAAAACTGGTTTTTATTTTTTTTAATGACTATTAACGAATTTGTCGTTTAAGTAGGTAAAATAACTTTGTCCAAAGGCTCTTTGGTATGTCATTTCAGAATTTCTATTTAAATGTAATTTAGAATTAATCGTTAAATTGCAAATTTTACAAAATTGCTATTTTTGCAAATATCCTGAAAACGGTTAGAGTTACGAAATTCATGCAGGAGGCCATATTTTCTTTCAAATTGAACAGGGAATATACATTTTAGGATAGCGATCAGTTTGGTACAATAAAACATTTTGGGATGGTAAAAGGAGGCCTGACCGCAACAAAATAAATTTCTGTATATTTTGAAAACCAGTTAGCATTTTTGCTATGTAGAGAATGATGAGTTACACTCATACCAAATTTGAAGTGATTGTCTCCAAAACTGAACGAACGAAAGAATGAAAGTATGAAAAACAAAAGAATTAAAATTTTAAACTTTAACACCATGTGGGGGTGTAACGAAACGTTTGAGGACGTATATTTGTATAGGCTTTTCTAGGCTACAACGAGCAATTAAATTATTGCACGCTAATTACGGGACAACCTGTATAATATACAACTTTTTAGAGTCAATTATACAACCCTAATAAAAGAGAGATGTTGAATTAGCAAAACTTTATAAAATAATTTTTTCTAGGACTGCCTCAAAAATCAACAAATGCGCACTACTAACGACCCGACCGTTGAAAATCGCATACTGCAAACAGTGTGTGCGGAAAGTGCACTTTGCACACTCTTGTGACGTTGTTGCCTACGGCTCGTGTCTAAACCGTCACACTCGTGTGAAAACTGCAGTTTTCGACACTAGTTGCACAATATGCGGTCGTTTGAGTTATTATCGAAAATGTGATTTGGGGCTTTGACATACTGGGGTCGTCAGTTGGGCCAAAAGGGTGACCTACTTTCACCATAGGATCAAAAGCTCGTCATATAGAAGAATTGGAGCTACATTTAAAAAATAGTAATAGAAGAAACATATATATTCAAACGAATTTGTATTTTTTTTTAAATAAGACATCATAAAATGTTATTTTTTTTAAATTTAATGGAATATTAGACGCATTTTTTCATGCTCTATGCCCTCTAATAGTTTAAGAGATAATTTCCTCTAAGTTGTTATTTTATTTCACAAATCTGTACTTATTAGGCGGCTTGGGGTAGAGCCAAACAGATTGCACTTTGCTATCTTACATTACAAGTATCAATAAACTGCAATTCTAATTTTAAAAAATATAACAAAATTAAAAAGTTTTAAGTTTTTGAAAATTTTATATAAAAAAAAATAAAAATACATGCAATCGATTGTTAGACCTTTCGAATTTAAGCTAAAACCACCATGCAATAACTATAAAAAATGTAATTTTTTAGAGGCAAAGATCTTGTAAACTGTTAGAGATGGCTTTAAGATATGTTCTCAGAAAATGCTGCTAATAACTTATTAAATGCAAAAATTCAACATTTCTTTGTTTAATTAAAAAAAAACTTGTGTTTTATATGAAATTTTTTCGCACTCTGTAAGAGGTTATTTTTAGTGAGTAGCGGGTGTTGAAAAAAAAAATCATCAAGCTGACTATGAGTTCGTTGATAAAAATAAATGGTGTCATAAAAGTATATGGTACTACTCACTCCAACCTTTTTTTTTCTCCTCAACTTGATGAGGGTTATTATGGAACCCATAGCTACACGAACAAAAACCATGTTAACATATTGTGGTTGGCGCAGAGTTGCCAATTCTACTCAAAACTAAAAGTTTATGGTAAGTTTGAAATACTACCTTTACGCTCAATGCAATTTCTGGTTTTTAAACGGTCTTAAAAAAAAATTTCATTTTTTTTATGAACTTATTTCTGACAAGAGTTTTAGTTCCACGGCTTGCAAAGAAGTTTTTTTTATGAATACCCTTTACAACAGTGCAAGATCAGGTTAATCTGTCAAGTCTCTTTTCAGGCCTAAAAATGTCATCAATAAATCTGTCATCTAAGCTATAACTTTACTAAAGACAAAATTTTATTTGAATACGATAAATTTTTGTTCAAAATAATATAATTAAGAATAGTTAGAAATCTCCCATTTTTGATCTTTCGAAAGAATTGATTTATCTTTCTTTAACAGGGTGACCCACCGAAAAGGAACCACTCCTGTCTTTTTCCAATTGAATAAATACCTCAAAAACGCTTAAAAGCTTTAGTTTCTAGGGAAACACATTTTTGAGCGGAGTCAACCCCATAACCTGATCTCCCAAGCGTTATTTGGAATTTTATCTGGAAAGATGGGTCGAGTAATACCTCGTTTTGAAGTTCTCATAAAAAAATTAATCACTTGCTAAATTTTATGTTATTTAGTCAAACCAATCCGAAATGGTGGCCAATTAAACTATAATCATTTGTAAATTTTACAAGCTTCAATTTAACCGCCATGATTTTTATTTTCCTGGCAGGTTACAGGGTTGAAACTGCTTTAAAATGTGCTTGTTTCCCTAAAAACTAGATGACGTGTTTCAGCGATTTTCTCGTAATGTATAATCTCAAATGAAAGAAAAACCTGTTAGATCCCATATAGGCCACCCTGTATATTCGGCCCGAGTTTTCAGAAATCTGCAAAACAAAAATTGGGTGTCTTGTATAGCAAAAGACGAATCTAACTGTCGTTTCGTTTTGCGCTTTTACACTTTTCCTAACCTGATAGTTAATAGTGGAAAAAAATGTAGTTTTCACTTATTGGTTTGTTCAATATCTTAGGGGTTGAAAGGGCCTACGGAGCGGCAACGCCGCCGAAGACCTTCTATAACATTCATTGCAGCAGAAACAGGGGAAGTAACGGCGCCCCGTCTCGTCTCGGAAAATATTTACGAATTTCCCCCCTTTTTCCTTCGAAAGAGAGAGATCGTGCTTTCAGGTGTGTGACACAGCTTCTATAGAATTTTGTATTCGCCGCTCTGTAATCTACTGGCTCACAGTGGGAATACGGAGAGAAAGTGAGCTACTTAAACATGCAAACGATTAAAATTCAAACAAGCCTCGACACAGTACATCTTCAGATCGAAAGATGCAGCACTCGTTTCACTAGTAAAGTAATTAGTGGCTGATTGGTGACAAATTTATCGCGAAGATATCTATGTAAATGCCCCTTTAATTTATGTTTATCGATTTTCCCGGCTGTCAATTAATTTTTATCGCGTTCTGGGATCGCCTCACTTCTTGAATATTCATAGCGATAATTGTACGTGTGTGTATGTGTACATGTCTACGCGGCCCTATTAAAAATAGTGTAGTAGGAACATCGGTTAAATTTATCCCCATGTCGTGAAACGGGGCCGTTACCAGACGGAACACATGTTGTGGCAAAACCGACCTGAAAAGGGCGGTCAAATCAGTTGTCGTGCGGTGTTTCGCAAGCTTTTTGGGGACTAAATTATAGCCGTATATGAGTCTGTTTAATTCGAGACTTTGAGGCTGCTCACGGGCGTGCGGTCAGTTTCCAGGGCAACCAGACTGATCTCTAAATTATTCAAAGGCAGAGCAGAGCACCCTGCACCATTGTGTTGTGCCTATAGCTCACACAACCTCTAGCGCAAATTATTAATTGAACTCGCCTCGTTCCGTTTAGGTGTTGCTGAAATAAATCAAACCGCACACATGCACCAGCACCAGTCACTCGAAAGGCAGCTCGTAAATTGCGCGCCCCCCTAAGGTACCCCCATTTAAAATGTGTTTCGCCTCATATTTAAGTTCTGCATACTTTTTCTTCTGCGGGGGCTAATTACGGCCAATTATCTACGGCTCACGCCGAACCAAAAACGAGAACATCCCTTTCATCTTTTTTGGTTACTTCTTCGCGGCACATCGGGCGGGCATACGCTTATAAATAGCTTAATGGCACTCCGTGCTAGCAGGAGGAACCTCAAAACTTCAAACGTGCGGCAGTCCATATGGGTCAGTGGTCTGAACGCAAAAGCGGTTACACAGGATGCTCTGGCAGCGAGTGCACTTGTTCCCGGACTGTTATTTATTTTCTATACTTACGGGCGTTAATCACACTTCACCTAAACGACCGCCTCTTTATAATAACTCGGTTATGTGCGCCTTAGGGAGCTACTGCCACACATCTGTACATAGAGTAACGCAACTGTTTCAATTTATGCTTAGATTAAACCATATATCTTTATATGGTTTCATTAGATCATATCATTAGAAAGGGCAGCGCGAAAAACCAGGTCGAAAACCAACGAATGCGCATGCGTGGGCTGTCAAGCTCCGCCTCTTAATTTGGAAAAACTCTGAGATTAATAGTAATTTTTATATTTTTATTGAGAAAACAAAAGACAGAAATAATCTCAGTGCACTTTAGAGCCGCCATCTAAAAACGCTGGCGTGTCATTGTCGTGTCAAATTCGACGCTCGTAGTATTTAACCAGTAGGAGTATGGAGAAAAGTCTTGTCAAATTGAAAAACATTGATCCATGTAAACCACCTACCCAAAAAATTGCCATCCTAAGGTCCAAATTATAAATCAACTTTAACAGCGAGCTGTTAAAGTTGTTCAATTCCTCAAATTCCCAGTTAAACTCTGAATAGCGGTTTTGACAATGGTCAAAGCATTAAATTTCTCTATGGTCAAAGTGGTTAGTACATTTGGCCTAAGGCCTGTGCATAGTACTTGCTGCGATAAGCCCCTATGACATCTAAACTTCAAAGCTTTCAAAGCTCTTCGCGTTTATCCAAGCGAGCCTTTTCCGTTGGACATTAATCATTCTTCTGAATGAGGCTTATTAAAGACTGATTTGCCTAAAATAGATGTACGTATAGTCATATTATAAATGAAGGTTCAGCAGGTATACAAACTTCACGTATGTAACTGGAAATAAAAGACTTCCATTACGTTGTATTTCGATTTGTAGCTTACGTAAGAGAAACTCCTAAATTCTCCACCTCTATGCGGAACTAGCTCTAACGTAGATAGATAAAGGTGGTAAAACGATGGGGGAGATTGGGAGACGACTGTGTTCCCGAATATAACCATAAAGACTAAGCAAGTCTGTTTTTATCCAGTTGATATCATCAATAACAAAAACAGATGATTGAGGTTAAAATAACTCGGGCTGGAATGGTTGAACTAATGGAAGTTCGCTGGTCCTGATAAATGTGAGTGTTACATAAACCTTTTTGGTCCTTCGAGCCGATTCTTGGTCTTTCTAGACTCATCTTCTTTGATAATTTTTTCTTTTAAATCCAAATTTCTTTGTCTTTTTAAATAATATAAGCCAAAACGTGCCAGAAAACATACACGGATGACCATACACTAAGTGGATGTGACTGGGTGTAGTGAAGCCGCAATAAAGACTTTTCTTAATATATTTACTGCTGCCATAACACTAACCTTGAGCAAGTTAAGGCTAATACACAGCTACTCAATAGAAGCAGTCATCAAGATGTGTGTGAAGACGCATCATCTTAAATTCGTCTAATAAATTTGAGCCTGACATATTCCAGCATTTTGGTCATTCGAGCCGATTCTTGGTCTTTCAAGACTCACCTTCTTTGATTTTTTCCCTCTAAATCCAAGTTTCTTCGTCTTTTTAAATAACAATATGCCTGGCTCTTGATTGTTTCTGCTGTGACTCCGTGAAGTTGAATAATATAACCAAGCTTCTTGGTCCTTCGAGCCTATTCTTGGCCTTTCGAGACTCGCCTTCTTTGATCATATTTTCTGTTAAATCCAATTTTCTGTGTCTTTTTAAAGAACATTATGCCTGGCTCTTGATTCTTTGTGCTGTCACTCCGTGAGGAAAAATAATGTATTCAAGCTTGTTGGTCCTTCAATTTAAAACTTTGTTTTTTTGAGATTCACCTTTTTTCAATATTTTTTTCTTTTAAAGCCAAGTTTATTTGCCTTCTTAAATAAGAATATGCCTGGCTCTACATTCTTTGTGCTGTCACTTCGTGAGGAAAAATAATGTATCCAAGCTGTTTGATCCTTCGAACTGAATCTTCGTAAGATTAACCTTTTTTTTCAATATTTTTTCTTTTAAAGCCAAGTTTATTTCCCTTCTTAAATAACAATATCCCTGGCTCCTCGTTCTTTGTATCTTCAAGGCCTTGAAAAACTTGTGCCTTCTAAAGAATTCGTCTTAATTTGTTGGTTCTTCCACAGCCCACTAATTTATCTGAATGAAATTAAACACCCAGTAAGGTTAAATAATGGAACGTGTGTGACATCGGGCGCATTTTAAGCGTTTCAGTTGCGAAATCACCATTAAACACGTTTCAAAATCCACTGAACTGGGTTACATATTTAAGCTCTTTGGTCCTTCGAGCCAATTATTGGCCTTTCAAAACTCACATTTTTTATTATTTTTTCTCTTAAATCCAAGTTTCCTTGTCTTTATACATAATAATATGCCTGTGTCTTGATTATTTGTGTAGTTTTTCACTCAGTTTCATACTAAGAAAACCTTTAAGGATTTCTGTCTTTTAAACAGTTTGTGTTAGTGTTTGGTGCTTCCACAGCCCACTGATTTATCTGATTGAAATTAAACACCCCGTAAGGTTAAATAATGAAATGTGACCTTAAATACAAGGAATGTATTCAATAGAAACAGTCATCAAGATGGCTGTGACATAATCCTAAATTCGTCCGATAAATTTGAGCCTTACATATCCAAGCTTTGTGGTACTTCGAGTTGATTCATCGTCTTTTAAGACTCACCTTTTCTTTTATATCCAAGCTTTTTGGTCCTTCGAGACAATTCTTGGTATTTCAAGACTCACTTACTTTGATTAATTTTCTTATAACTCCAAGTTTTTTTGTCTATTTTAATATTACTCCGACCCGATAAATTTGAGTCTTATGTATCCAAACGTTGTAGTCCTTCAAGCCCATTCTTGGACTTGCGAGACGCACCTTCTTTGATTATTATTTCTTTTAAATCCAAGTTTCTTTGTCTTTTTAAATAATAATATGCTGTCCCGATAAATTTAAGCATTTCATATCCGAGCTTTTCGGTCCATCGAGCCGATTCTTGGCTCTTCATTTTTTGTGCTGATTTTTCTTCTTTCTATATACCTTGAAGAAATCGGAAACCTTGAAGAATTTCTGCTTTAAGGGCAATTCCTGTTAGTTTTGGTTGATTTCTCAGCCTACTGATTTATCTGATTGAAATTAAACACCCCGTAAGGTTCAATAATGAAAAGTGTTCTAAAATACAAAGAAGGTATTCAATAGAAGGAGTCATCAAAATGACTGTATAGACACATAATTCTGGAATCGCCCGTCCCAATAAATTTGAACTTCACATATTAAAGCTTTTTGGTCCTTCGAGCCGATTCTTGGTTTTTCGAGATTCACCTTTTTTCATTATTTTTTTTTAAAGCCAAGTTTCCTTGCCTTCTTAAATATCAATATGCCTGGCTCATGATTCTTTCTGTCTTTGAGAATTTCTGCCTTCTAAAGAATTCGTCCTAGTTTTTCGAGCTTCCGCAGCCTACTGATTTATTTCATTGGAATTAAACACACTGTCAGGTTAAATACTCGAACGCGGCCTTAAACACAAGGAACAATATCCGTCTGACATCGAGCGCATTCCTTATTCTAAGCATTTCAGTTCGGAATAGCTAAAATCAGCATTAAACGCGTTTCCAAATTCGCTGAGCGGCATGTACAACTGTTTCTTAAAAAGGTGGATGCTGATCTATTGAAAACGCTCTTCCTTCGCCCTTTGCATTCCCTATGGAATTGCCCCATCAGAGAAACACGCAAAATCATATTATCGATTATTTAATATAAATAGCAATTCTACATTGCGTATATACAGACATGTTTTCATTCAGCTGATGATGTTAAATCTGGTGGTATTGAATGCAGCCCCTATGTGCATTCCCCTGCTGGCGTTGAATACTAAACACCCCATTTTTAGGATAATTAGACATAATATTTTCATGGTAGGACGCAGAGGCGCACGAGGGCGGTAGTGTTACACATCCGCCCAGCTGCCCTTCTCTCGTTTGAAGCGTTATTCGCATTCGAGTAGCGAAACGAGACTTTTTGGATACCCGAGAAAACTTTCTCGTTTTAACGAAAAAAACTTGTAGGACTTTCGCCCTCGTCTCGGCTTTTAAATACGGAGTGACGGACGATCTTACCGACAAATTATCGCCCAGAAGAGCATAAACTTCGAGATTTATCCGGCAGTTAGCGTCAGGGATAAAATACGCTTCGCGGGCTTTAATTTCGTTTTGAGTGCGTGCCGTCTACATAAGTATTGCGACCCGGGATGGTTGCTTAATGAATATACGACTTTCAGCTTCGGGTATATAAAGGGGAAACCGGTACACGAGATCGGAAAAAGAAGAACATTGGAAATTTATATTTGAGGTTAACAGATGCATCAGAAGTTTGCCTTTGATACAGCGACAAAATAGAGCTTTTAAAATTAACTTTCGTCACAGTAGCGTTGGTGGAAAGTTTCGTTTCAACCCCAAACCGTAAATTTAAAATTAAAATATCTGTTTTAGCAAACTTTTACAAACTGTTCAAAAAATATTTAAATTTCATCCCTAAACTAATTAAAACGAACCTTTAAAATGCCGCCTAAAGGCAACTTTCAGAGATTGCAGGAAGGAGAAGGCAAAAAATTAGCCACTTTGAAACAGAACTGCGGTGGTGAGTGATATAAATTCTTTGGTGCGAAATTAATCCCATCGACGCCACTAGGGGTTGCGCTTATTGGCTAAGTGGTTTAACCGGGGATTATCACCACCACCAAAAGGTATTAGCCCATTAATATTCATAACCTCAATTAAAATCGGCAGGGGACGGTTCTCGTTTCTATTGCGGATTATTCAGATACGTTTCGTTATACGAAATTTATTCCCTGAATAATATCGACTCGAGAGGGCTTAAAAAGTTAAAAAACAACGACAAGCATCACGTCGTCGTCGGGGCAAAAATCGTTTCTCTTTCATCTGCAAAGGACCGCACGGGGGGCACCGAAATACCGAAAACATCGAAACAAAACGACTCCGAGTTTTAAATTACCCAACAAGTGCGGCTGACAGCCAAACAATTTCAAGTCCCATGTCATAATGGTACTTTATGTTTCTGATATTTGTATTTGTGTATGTGGTTTTTGATGGGATTTATGGCAACCGCTTTTTAGTTATACATTGGCCGCTTGAAACGAGTAAAAACTTTCGCAAATTTTGAACATTAGAATGTATTTCGAACGGAAATATATAGGAAAAGTTTAGCCATTAGGGTGTGGTTTTATAAGGAAATCAATGGATTACTAACAACTGCAAAAGTTTCTTGGTGTAACAGAATTCCCCTCGCAAATAAATCAGAGAAAAATCTTGAAAAGGGCAATAATTTCCTCGATCTGTCTTCATTAGAAGCGTATGTGAGAAATAAGAGAGAGATCTCGGAGGACACTACATGTATGGCCTGATATTGCGGTCAACAGGCTCTTAGGGGCACAAAGTCGGAAACTTCAGAAAAAATTACTTTAATAATAAACTAATATTTCTAATAATAACAACAACAGTTTCATATATACAACATATGAAAAAAAAGGTATACCAGAGACCACGCACGAAAGCATTTCTCTGCCTTCTCATATTATTGAATGTTCAGCCGAATGGGCAACTCGCATTCTCGCAAACCAATATTGAGTTGATAGAGTAAATCTAATAAATATCAGGGATGGAAAATTTAGGGGAGAGGGTGCCCAAATTCCTTTAGTCGGTGCGGTCTTGGAGGGGACGTGTTAAGTGGAACGTATATGAGGGAGAGCCCCAAGTTTTCACAACGGCCGACAAAGAAAAAATATTGTTTTATGTGGTTTCGTACCTGTAAAACTTTATTCGACTCAAGTAGGTGTTTAACTAATTCAATATCATTCTGTGAGTTTCATGATCAAAACCGTTCCTGTATTTGAGATCGTTGTAGCCTATGTATGTGGTGTTGGCTTTTCGTCCCGGGGTCTACCTTGGACTCGTCAGTAACGCGTGGTATAAATTCCTGCCTTATACGCCGGGGTGAGAGTTCATAGTTCCATCAATCAATCAATCCATATTTATTGCCAGCAAAATAGTAAACATACTACAAGGCAACGTCACAAAAAAGGGTTTTCAATACATTTTTGTAATACATAATAATAGTTGGAAGTTGGAACAGTTGGAACTTGTATTTAAAGACAAATTCGGCGCAAGAAAGGGTGTGTGATGTTATGAAGGAATTCGACTAATGCTGCCACCTGTGAGTCGGTGGGTGAAGTTTTGGCGCTGCCACCTGGGAGTCGGTGGATGAAGTTCCGCCACAATACTATTTGTCATCTTCATGATAATTTTTTAACACTTTAGTTAAACCAGTTTGGTCTTGACAATGATACGTCTATGAGTGCTCCATATCGCTTAAATGATTAACTTTCTAGTAGATTTGGTTAATTGATGAGTTTCTTCATTCCTACCTTCTTGGTGTGCAAGAAATCGTTTTTGGTAAAATCTTTTATGAATGGACCGGTTTCAACACACATCACCGTCCAAAATTCGTCACAGTAAGTGAGAGAGAGGAGGGGGCGGAAACATCGTAACCCACACAAGGAGCGAGGAAACATCGTACTCTTTAGTACAAGCAAAAATAAAAGAAAAACTAGGTCAATGTCCTATTAAATTTATAAACTTTAAAATTACACGCAAACAATGCTAAAACTAACATAAACCACACGAGCTTGACTTTTTTGCGTAAGTTCTTTTTTATACAGGTTCTTCCGAAAATAACGTGCAATAATTTAACAGTAGTGGACCAAAAAAAAAGGCAAAAACTTTATATAAATATAGATTCTCAAACGCTTTCCTACAAAGAAGAAAAATGTTAAACTTTAAAAGTTCAGTTCTTGTTGTTTTTTTTTCATAGCTCTTCGAATTTCGAAGATAATCACCTCAAATTTAGAATACAAGTAACTCGTTTTGCTCTACTTAGATAGAGTTAACAAATGGTTTTCAAAAAAAAGTTACTGAAACTCTTTTGTTGGGGTCAGACCTCTTTTATCACCCCAGATTTTTAGGGAACGCCACTGATTGTTTATTTTCTAAGATTAACCCAAGAAATTCGTATCTCTAACCGTTTTTAAGATATTTGCGAAAATATGAATAAAAACACATAATATTGAAAATTGTTGACATTTTTAAGAGTTTCAAAACTCTTTTTAACATTTTTAAAATGACGATTATAACAAGTTCGTCTTTTAGACAAGAAAAAACGATATTTGCCCATGGGCTCTTTGGTACCTACATCATTTCTCCACTTATTTGAAATTTAGCTCAAGATAAACCATTTATATTGACATTTTTCTCAAATATCTCGAAAATGGTTAGAGTTGCAAAGTTCATGCAAAAATCAATTTTTTTCCAAACTCTAAAATAAACTATCAGGAGCATACGATAAAAAAAATGAGTTGGTAGAAAGGAGCCTGATTTCAACAAAATAAATTTCCGTAGATTTTAAAAACAAGTTGGCACCTATGCAGAACATAATCAGTTACTGTCATATCAAATTAGAAGTAAATATCTCCAAAACGGAGCGAGCTGTGAAAAAAAATATAAAAATCTTTGAACCGTCCTTTGCTTTAGCATGAGCTGAAAGTTTCGTTTTACTGGAACCATCATCAAGTTTTATTTACCTTATGGTGGCTATATTAGAGTTTTTATTTTTTAAATGAGGGATAAAAAACGATTTTGTTTTCTTCCTTTTTCAGTCGGACAACAAATCTTTAATTTAATGTAAAAATTCTTCGAAGTCTATTAATATGGATCAGAGAATGAAGAAAACAATCTATTAATATGGAATGTGAGGCTTTGATTTTGTTATTATTGTTGCTATTATTTGTTCACAACTCACATGGTGCAATCTTAATTTTTTGAATTTCAAAAAGCCAACTTAGAACTTCAAAAAATTAATCCTGAATATCAATCCATGGTTAACTCGTAAAGGAACATATTTTCTCATTTTATGAAATTGAACGAAGTCTTTGAATTGAGTCTACTAGAATCAAAACTTATGCTAACCAGCCCTTTCCACATCCCGCTGACTCACCAATAGAGCTTCACGAGACCGAGACCGAGACTTACATACTCTCGGTCTCGGTCTCGAATTTATAATTAAGTCTCGGTCTCGGTCTCGGTCTTGTGCATCGAGACCGAGACTCGCGTAATCTCGGTCTTGGTCTCGTAGTAGCAACTCGAGTCTCGGTCTCGGTCTCGGTCTCGAAAAAAAAGGTAATATCTCAATTGTTCTTTTTTTTGACATGTGTAAACTTGTAGTAAGCACGAATAAATTCGTTTGTTTGTTTGTTTATATTATTGCATATTTAGAATCGCCTCGACAAGAGCTTTTAAAAAAAACAAAAAAAAATTGAATGTTTTTTATTTTTATTTTTTATTTTTTAAATGGTGACTAAACAACTATATGCAGTTGAAAATTAGGTGAGCCACTGACTGAAGACAAACAAGTTTTCAAAATGTCAAATCTACAAAATCACCCTTTATCTCAAAAACCAAATGGTTATGGGAAATTCTGCTGGCGCCATCTTTAATTTCACCAGAAATTAGCACACTGCCGCGAAAACCTCAATCCTTTACCTTTAAAAGTAAAGCAGGATCCCATTTAGAAGTGTCAACAATGGGATACTTTGTAAATTCTCGGGTCCGGTTTTCAAGCGAAATTTCCTGGTGTGATTGAAGTAGTGTCCTTTTGTCCTTTAGAATGGACATCCGAATCTGAAATTTTAACATTATGTGCCCTCGGTCAGAAGCATTATTTGTGCTGTTTGGTGTAAATCTGATCAGAATAAATACCCAGTCAATCGGTTTTTATCAAATTTTTCTAGAGGGTAGTGTCCTTTAGAATGGACATCAAAGTCTGAAATTTTAACAGTGTATGCTACGGTTCAAGAGCATTATTTGCGCCAAGTTTGGTGTACATCTGATCAGAATAAATACCCAGTCAATCGGTTTTTATAAACTTTTTCTTGAGGGTAGTGTCCTTTACAACGGACATCTGAGTCTAAAATTTTAACAGTATATGCCCCGGGCGAGAAGAATCATTTGTATCAAGTTTAGTGTGAATCTGATTAGAATAAATACCCAGTAAATCGGTTATTATCAAATTTTTCTAGAGGGTAGTGTCCTAGAATGGACATCCGAATCTGAAATTTTAACAGTGTATGCTCCACGTTAGGAGCATCATTTGTGCTAAGTATGCTGTAAATCTGATTAGAATAAATACCCAGTTAATCGGTTTTTTTCTAGTCAATAAATTAGACACTTTCCTAATATCTTGCAAACGAATGATGTTGTTCGAGACCGAGATTCTCGAGAGTCTCGATTGGCAGTATCGGTCTCGGTCTCGAAGTCGATATTAAAGTCTCGGTCTCGATCTCGGTCTCGTACGAGACCGAGACCGAGACTTCTCTCGTGGTCTCGTGAAGCTCTACTCACCAGGGTGAGCTTCCTATCCACCCAATAAACCCAACCCACCCTGAAATGTTACAAAGATATAGCAAATTCAAATTGCTATATTATTTGTTTCATTTCAAAACCGACAACCCGAAAGGGTGAGAGCCAACAATGAAAGAAGAGTCCAGGGGGACAAGAAGAGCGCCTGAAGAGCCCCACTCGGTGGGCTACTTCTAAACAGAACCCAGAAATGGCCACCCAGGACTGGGAAATCTTCAAGATTGTTCAGAAGGAAGACAGGTGGCTGACATTTCTGTTACAGACTGGCCCGGTCTACAGCGATGATAGAGTAAAAGGCAACAGTCCTGCCTGACTCTTTTATCTCAGGCCACCTTTTAGTCACTGATAGTGATGCAGTAGAATCAGTCAACGTCGTCAAAAAGGTAAAAATAGACTGGGAATGTTTAAATAACGCATTGAAGAGATTACTAAGTTATACTGAAGGTGATGCTGACGTTTCGACTTTCATCCTCACGACAACTGAGAGCACATTCGCAGAATTTTAATTTTATAACTCAGTTTTATTTTTAAAATATTGATTTATTGCGGGAATCAATCCTTTTTAGCTTTAAGTACCCTGAGGGTTTCCATGCATTATCTGTAGCTTTTCGATGCAACCATTTGTGTGTACTCTTATTCATGATCGTTTAAAAAATTATTTCTAAGGCAATATTCTGTGAAGGTAGATGCCCGCCCCAAATCTATTTTCCCATCTTCCGCGAGCTTCTAGGTCAATACCGCCGCTTTCAGGTTTTTCAAAGGGGGCTCTCCTCTCGCTCACAGCTCTAAAAGCCGGAGAGAAGCGTAACAAAGACGCAATATGTCCGAGTGTTTAATTTCTGAAGTGGTTTTTAAATAAAACGCAGACGGCAAATAAAAATAAACACACGTCCTCTCATCGAGTGTTCTGCCCTGAACTTTTTGCCTCTTTTAGTCATCGCCATATAGGCGCACGCCCTCATAACAATATTTCTCGTACCTCTCGTTTAATTGCCCCTCAGCGGAAATCTTCTCGGACTAATGCCGGACCATCACTTTAAACGTCGCAGCTTTATATGAAAGAGTTTGTTACATGTCCCACGCCATTGTCCGGCAATTTTTCTCACTCAACTTAAAGGCTTGGCTGAGCTAGACGATTACAATTCCGGACACTGGCTTAATTGCGAATTTGCGACCGATCCAACGAATTTATTCGTTTCGGAATTTGCAGGTCTGATTTCAATTAGCAAGTCTCAAATTCCCGACCGCTTTGATGCGGTTCGCCCAAGAATTTCAACGGCTTTTTCCTGCCCCTAAAACTCGACCGTCTGATGCCGGAAAACAAACAACGAAACTATATCAGTCTCGGCCCATATTAATAGAGTCGTCCCCCAATTCTATTCCAAGAATTCAAATATCTCCCCGAAACTATTAAACTGCCCTTTATGAGGGGGGAAAGTTTTTGAGCAAATAAAGAATCCCCGCTTAACTGTTCTGGATGGCCGGATGTTACGCCTATGTTCTTTGTACTGAAAAACGTAAAGAGTACAAAACAATTGACCAAGAAAGTAGTACAATCATCAAACTTGGAATAAAGCAAGGTTCAGGAGCGCGACGAGCAATCGGAGCAAGGGTCACTGTCAGAGTTCGAGGAAATCATTATTATAATAATAGTGGATATAAGATAACAAGGGAAAAATGAAAATAGTTGCAAATGCCAAAATTCACATATTGACAATGTTCTTTACCCTAAGGCTAAAGCCTGAAAGTGACGTTATTGACCTAGAAGTTCATGGAAGATGCACAAACAGATTTGGTGCTGGTACCTATACAAGCAATGTTGCTTTGGAAGTAATTTCTAAAACAATCTTGAATAAGAGGCATGACAGGACACGCAAATAGTTCCAAAGAAAAGCTACAGATAACTTATGAAACTCTACATAAAGCTTAAAAAGGGATGACTCCCCAAATAAATCAAGATTTAAAAAATAAAAAAAAGTTGACTCGGTTGTGAAATTAAAATTCGGTTTATATGCTTTCAATTGTCCTGAGGATGACCAGAAATGAAAGTCGAAACGTCAGCAGTGAACAATCTCCTTTTAAGATATTTTCAATCTTTTATCACTTTTCCTTCAGTATATCGTAGTAATCACTTCACTGCGTTATTTAAACTTTCCCAGTTTTTCCGTTCGACAATAGTTAATTACATAACAAGCTAAGAAAGTAACCCTTAACACACAAGCGTGAATGTTGCGCGCGAGCCGCAGGCGAAGTTGGCAATCACGCGAGTTTCTTGCGAGATGTGTATTTTCCCACGACCAGGTGTCATATACAGGGTGAGCAACTAAAATAGCACGCTTAGCATTAGTTTTCGAGGCTTCCATCTCCGAATGTTATGGTTGCTTTCGAAAGGGGTCGTGGGAAAAATCCATTTTGTTGGTACAGATTGTATTTTTTTTCTTCATTCGTTATACCAGGTGTCCACCACAATCCTGGACATAGGAGGTTAACATGGAAAATCGGTTGAATTGATTGAAAAACTTTTAAGAGTACAGTTGTAGAGCGTATGGTCAGCTATCATCCTGTAATTTTTTCAATATCCCAATTTTGGACGTTTTTTGGAAAAACGCCTCAAAAAGTGCAAAAATTTGAATTTGGCGCGTCACGATTTAAGAACATTATCGTCAGGTTTTCGATAAATTTTCACTGCATAATCACGTTAATTACTACATGATAGTCCCTCAAAATAAATAAGAAAGGAAAATCATAAGACTGACATAAGAAATTATTACGTTGGAAACACTGGACATGCATAGCGGGGGTGACGCGCAAAATTCAAATTCTTGCACTTTTTGAGGCGTTTTTCCAAAAACTGAGGTATTGAAAAAATTACAGGATGATAGCTGACCATAAGCTCTACAACTTTACTCTTAAAAGTTTTTCAATCAAATCAACGGTACAGGCGCAAAAAAAATTAAAAACCGATTTCCCGTGTTAATCTATGTCCAGGGTTCTGCTGGACACCCGGTATCTCTTTGCAATAGTTAAATTCTATTTTGTAATGATTTATCTTTCTCAATTTTTTTCCCATTTATCATGTTTCAGAAGGCACATTCTTTTCTATTTTCTAACTTCTCTAGCTCCTTCTGGAAGTTTCTTTTCTATTTGCCTCTAAAATACTACAATCTCTAGAAAATTTTCAATCTTTTGTTTTAGTGTTTTTTTTTTAACCTTTACTCCATTTATAAGCAATTTTTTGGTCATTTATAGACCTTGATCAGTTTTCTTCCAGGATCTTTTCCATTTTTTTCTTTTATTTTTTTTCTACGATTTTTCTTAATTTTTATTTTACAGTTTTCCACTTTGAATATACTTCTTGCGTTCTACATTTCTCAGTGTCGTCCTCTTTTTGTGCAAAACTTGTATTCTTGTTGTACTTGTTCGCTCCGTTATCGACTTTCTTTCTCTCCCCGTTTCTTTTACTGATCGTACAAAACATTCAATTTTTCAGATATTTCAGTTCTCTGCTGCGTCCTCTTTAATTTGTATAAATTGTTTCTTTTCTTATCCTTTTATACTCGTGTGTAATTATTCGACAAAGTTTTTCGATCTTTGTCCCCATTTGTACATTTTATAAGCCATTTTATGGTGTTTTCTAGGTTTCTTGCTTCGTTTGTAGTTTCCTCGAATCCTGTCTAACATTTATAGGCAAAACTTCTTTGCACTTGCCTCCAATATTAAAGGCTTTTTTTCATTTTCATTTAGCAATTATATTAGTGTTCTTATCTCGTCAGTTTTGGTGTTAAAAACCTGATGCATTTAGTTAAACTTATAAGGCTAGAAAACAATTAAAATTTGAAGATTGATTACCTAAAAATCACTTAACTCAATTTTATTTAAAAAGCAAATTATGACATATAATCTTTGGTGGAAAAACTGTGAAACTTTTTTTTTAAATTAAAATTTGACTAAGAGAAGTAAAAAAGCAGGGATTCGCTCTTCAAAGAAAAAAAGTAAATTCCAGACTCAAATAACTAAATCTGCTAAAAACAGAAAGAAATGCCAAAAGTATTCACAACTTGCAATGGAAAATCAAAAAAATTCAAAAAGTTTTGTAACAGTGGCTTTCAATTTGTCGAAGAATATAAAAAAAATGATAAAAATGTTAAAAAAGTAAAAATACTAAAATAAAGGTAAGAAAATAACAATAATTTTAAATAAGAATATTTGCCAATATACAGTGTGTCCCAAATTGATGATTGGTGTAATAGTATCTTGAAAACCCTAGGAAATACAAGGGAAATGGAGAAAGTTTTGGCAATTTTAATGGTAAAATAACGACGAGGACTGAGGGGCTCTAACTTTTAAGGTTTTTGCTAAATTTTTGAAAAAACCAAAATGATGCATTTTCAAAAAAGTTGTAACTCTGCTCTTTCAGATATTAATAATAAATTTGGTAGTTGTTATCAATCCTCAAGGTCAAAAATGTGATGGATTATGCGGGAACAGGATCACGAAATGATGAAGACAACTATTTGAATTGGTCTACGTTTTGCAGATATATTTCTGCATCCTCAGGACGCTAAAAATTATATGTGAGCAATTTACAAAAAGGGGGCTCCTAAATGGCTCTATGACAGTAAACATTGTTATTCAACTTACAATTCGGTTTTGTCTTCCTTGCTCTTAAATTTACACAGCACTTTAAAATTTTAATGTAATTGTCACTCTTGCTTGCCTATTCCAGAATATGGTTACTCCAGATTCTGCTGTACTAAAGTGCTGTGTAAATTTAAGAACGAGGAATACAAAACCGAATTGTAAGTTGAATAACAATGTTTACTGTCATAGAGCCATTT
This sequence comes from Taphrorychus bicolor, assembly GCA_951812265.1. Classification (NCBI taxonomy): domain Eukaryota; kingdom Metazoa; phylum Arthropoda; class Insecta; order Coleoptera; family Curculionidae; genus Taphrorychus; species Taphrorychus bicolor. Next base: position 33,105,009 of record OX638300.1, on the reverse strand, counting down.
AGGAGCCCTCTTTTTGTAAATTGCTCACATATAATTTTTAGCGTCCTGAGGATGCAGAAATATATCTGCGAAACGCAGACCAATTCAAATAGTTGTCTTCGTCATTTCGGGATCCTGTTCCCGCATAACCCATCACATTAATAATAAACTCAACCGTGTGATGCCGGAAAACAAACAACGAAACTATGTTAGTGTCGGCGCATATTAATAGAGTCGCACCCCATCTCTATTTGAAGAATTCAAATATCCCCCCGAAACTATTAAACTGCCCTTTATGGAGGGGGGGGGGGGGGGAGAAAGTTTTTGTGCAAACAAGGAATGCATGATTAACTGTTCTGGATGGCCAGATTCAGGAATGTTATGCCTATGTACTTTGTACTATAAAAATGTACAATTGACCAAAAAATAGTACAATCAACAAACTTGGAATAAAGCAAAATTCAGGAGCACGACGAGCAACAATCGGAGGAAGAGTCACTGTCAGAGTTCGAGCAAATAATTTTTATATAATAGTGGATATAAGATAACAAGGAAAAAATGAAAATATCATTAATTTACTACTAAAAAAAAATAATAGTAGATTATGTCACTAGGAGTAAAAGTGGGTCTTTTCGTGCTGAGCCCAGAGCTTGACGGCCGAAGCGAAGCTGAGGCCTGCAACTGGGCGAAGCACAAAAAGACCTTTTACTCCGAGTAACATATACTATTTTTTTTTCAAGCATGCAAGAAATAAGAAATCTATTTAAAAGTGGTTCAGTTTTGCAATTTTCTCTCATCCTCTTTAAGCGGGTCTAGGTACTTACCCAATTAGTGGTGTATATTATTTGTAAAATACATAGAATATGTTAGAATGGTAGTTTTCAATGTTCAATGGTTTTAATGTATTAAATAATAACCAATGATTATGGTAAACTAAGAATTTGTAACATTTTTTCAATACTAAATTAATAAATGTCACATTGACAGATAAATATGATGACGCGCATGACATTTAACAGACGAATTCAGAATTCGAGAACCTATGCGATTTCGACTAATAACGGTTTCGGATGGTGCTCTTGAGTGCTCTGAGAGTATTTCTGTCCTTTGTTTTTTCAACAAGAATGTAAAGATGGCAATACACTCAGATCGGTTTATCTGGTGTCATCTATTATTAAAATAATTTTGGTGAATGAAAATCGTTTATATATGCGCCACCATGACACTAGCGGTGACTTTTGACTTTACTTTTACTGCCTAGGACTTTTTGCTACTTTTTTGGTCTCAGGATTTGAAAGCCCACTTTAGGTGTACGTATGGAGAAAACAAATGACGTACTTTTAGTCCGCTTGAAAAAAAAAAGGTTTTTTTTCAAAATTTCGATTTTTTGCGAATATTTCCGAAACCAGTGGGAATTTTCGAAATTTAAAAACGTTATTTTCACATATTTTCAATTGCGCAACTTTGCCCTAATCTAAATTTCTTCGTTCTCTTCAAATAACCGAGATCACCATGCTTAAGCGCGAAAAACAGTCACCGAGTGTACTGCGGCTCTTCCTTCCTAAGAAAACGTGGACGTAACAAAAATCTTAAATATGTAGGTATACGGCGCTGGCAGTACATTAAAATTAATATCCCGACATAAGACGCTGTCAAAATAATAAATGCGCCACGGCCTGTTTATGAAATTTAATAAATTAGGGAAATCTAGGGGTATTAATAAAAGCCCCCGAAATAGACTGAAAGCTCAAGCTAATGATGTTTAGCGCTATGATTGGGGGGCCATTTTTCTCGTCACAACACCTCCGGTGTCGCTGCACGACGTACCACATAATCAGGAAAAAGCTACAAACTGGTACTAGTTACATTCATTGACTCCCAGTATTTGATAAAAAAAGGCGCTATTCTAACCCCCCTAACGGTGCCGGCGTCCTTTCTTTTCTGTTAAATAAATAACTCTGGAAGGACGCAAATTGGTGCATATGATGATAAAACACACGTTCGGTTAGGGAAAGAGTTAATCATCCCCTAAAAACAGGCACATTAACGAGCAAACGCTAAGGGCAACCTAGTGCTCCCAGCGGGCCCTTGAGGCCATAACGTACAATTCCAGGGGCGTCTCGGGGGTGAGTCACGACGGCGTTTCCAGCGAAAATTGGTCCCCCAAGGGGGCACGTTTATCCCGTTTGGCCTTTAATGCAAAAGAAAAACTTTCGAGCCACCAAACACACGGAAGGCATCGGTGAGATGAATATAGTTTCAAGGACAATTAAAAAAGGCCTAATTAGAAAATATGAGGCGTGCTGGAACATGTGAAAGGGGGCTTTAAGACCGGGGGACACGGCGAATTAGCTGGGATTCGTGCGGGCAAGGTGTGAGGCCCTTTTCCAGAGAATTTTTCGGCGAGGTCTTTGATGCGCGGCCCTTTTTAATTGAATGTATCAAAAGGTGTGTTGACCGACAAAGAAACGGCCACGCCCTTGGGTTTTGCGACCTAAAGTTATGGTGATGGGAAATTTCACACATCTATATACAAGTAGTGTGGTCCCTATAGTCCCAGATGCCTGCACCACAAAAATACCATACACATAGAACTATGCGGATAGGGATATGTGCATGTTATTGATAACTTAGGAGGACGCATGCAAACACAAAATTTTCCTAAAAATGCGTATGTGAAATTATGTCAATCTGGAAAAAAGGAAAAAAAAATAAACTGATGCCTTACGAAATAACATCAAATTGGATAAAGCTTCAAAAAAGGCCTACTTTGTCTAAATCCTGTGCTTCTGATCATGCCTAGCAAGCTTTGAATAGGAAGACAGAAGAAATAGGAAGACAGAGCAATCTGTCAAGTGTGAAAATACCAGTAGCTTAACATTGGTATAGTAGCACATAAGAAAATATTTTATTAAAAATAATAATGGAACTAAATTACTATTTGTAATATTAGTAATATTATTAGCAAACATCGACTTTCTATTAGATAAATAAAAATAATTGTGAATTAATAGTCGTTGATAACCTTGGGATTACATCTACTACGCCACTGGAAAAACTGCTCAAAAATTTAATTAAGAAATTTAATTTAATTTAAGAAAACAGTTACAAGATTAGAAGAATATTTCCCAAAATAGCATTATTGACTTCAGTGTGGCATATACTAAATCATATTTCGTAGATTTGGATGTAAAATAACTGGTTTTAGAATTATTTGAGATAATTTAATTGTTGCTTAAAAACGCCATTATCTGTTCACCTGTGAAACGTAACTTCCAGACTCCTTTCTATAGCCGCTGCTTTTACAACCGTAAGCTGCACATCCCACCATTGTAAAAACACAATTATTTATAATATTACAGTCTTGCAAATTGCAATTTATTGCAATAAAACACATAGCCAACGAAACTGTTGGTTTTCCTCTTAAACATGGCGTCTCATCATTTTTGGTAACAGCTGTCAATGTAGTGGATAATTGCGCGCGCGGATTCCATTCTATCTATTCAGTCTACCTATTCAAAGCTAGCAAGTATAGTACATACTTCAAAATAGCGTTAGAAACCGTATAAATATATATAGCTTTTCATTAAGTTTTTCCACACAGGTGGCCATGGAAATCTACGGTTTGCTCCTTGCATAAAATATGAAATGTGGCAATGTTTTTGGTTATATTTCCAAATTTTAAAGGTTAAAAAATACTGTCGTTACCAAAAATGTTGTTGCTAAAAATAAAAGCTGTAAGAAAAATAAGTAAAGCTCTATATAACATAGTATGTTAAACGAAGGTTTGTTAATCCTTAAGATTAGGTATAAACAGTATTGCCAAGTTTTTTTTTCTTGAAAATTTTCAATTATTATAATTTAAAATTTAATTTATGTTTTCTTTTTTCATCAGGTTAACCTAAGCCTGGTCAGTTCAGGTTGGTCCAGTTCTAGTTTTCAGTTACACTTTTTACATTTAGGTCATGTTAGCTCAGATTAGTTCAGTTCTATTCGTTAGGTTAAGGACAGAGAATTATACAAAAAGAGGACCCGAGAGGGCCCTCTTTTTGGCTTTTAACTTTTTACGTTTATGATAGGTTAGCTCTAGTTTTCCTGGTTAGGTTAGGTCAGTTACATTTTTTACGTTTAGGTTAGGCTAGCTCAGGTTAGTTCAGTTCTACTCTTTATGTCAAGAGTAGAGAATAATATGAAAACATGTCCCGCGAGGGTCCGCTTTTTTTAAATTTTAAACCAGGTTAACTTTCGGTTAGTTCAGGTTAGTCCAGTTCTAATTTTCCTGGTTAGGTTAGGTTAGCTCAGGTTAGTTCAGTTCTACTCTTTATGCAAGATAAGAAATATAACGCAAACCAATTTTTAAAAAAATTTTAACAGCAAGCCCCCTAGTAGTTTTGAAGTTTTAGCATTTTGACTAACACTCATAGGTAGATCTGTTTGTGCGCGTAGTTTGTAACGTGATTTTAATTTTAAACCTTTCTGTAATTTTATCAACCGTGTCCATGGCCATGTAGTCCGAGAGACTACAGGGATGCCTCGGCTGCAATGATGTGCCAGCCTGTCGCCAAAGTGTATGTCCAATGTATAAAACAACGTAGCACCCTGAAGAAGACAATAAAGGTACTGCCGAAAGCTTGGTAGCTGAAGAGTTTTATTCTTTTGATGCCCTGACCGATTACCCGAGAAACTTGCTTCTGTCTTTATGTTAAGATTAAAGAATTATAAGAACTCACTATTCGTTTCCGCAATTTGATTGGTCATATTCGCAAACGTTATCTTAGTTATGTAATTTTCTATTATTTTATTTCTAAGTGCGACCACATAATTGCACTTAATGATGTCGTGAACTCCGACATTTGACATCGCTGTAAATATATTTTTCTACGACTGCCTCCAAAATGAACAAATGCGCACTACTAACTTCAAGGTGCGCAAAGGGTACATTGCGCACGCTCTCATACAGAAGCGTGTGCAAAGCCCACATTGCACACGCTTCTGATTACTTTGCACACGCCTTGCGTAAAAAAAGTATAGTGTACGAAAATCACTCTTTACTTCATACTGTATCATTTAGGACACTTTTGCGTACTTGATTTTAATCCGGTAAATAGCTTTTTACAGGACTGGATATCGTAAAGAAATTAGGTATTCAACAAATAAATTAACAAAAAACATGTTATACCGATGTGCCATATCCACATGTACAGGTACCGATACAGGTACGTAATGAAACTATTCCGGATTTCTCACTATTACTCCTGTGACGTTGTGTCACTCGCCTATGGCTCGTGTCCAAAGCGTCACACTCGTGTGAAAAGTGCAATTTTCCGCACTAGTTGCACAATATACTATTTTAACCCTCCTGTCAGGTTCGAGAGTTTTGGCATCAATTTCGTCGCACATTTAAAAATGTTTTTCTTGTTTCTCAGTGAAAAGTGGCTCATTCAGGATTTTTTTTTCTTTTATTCTGTTTTATAGACCGTAAGCTACTTAAAAAAAAGGGAAAAAATCTTAAAAATGGAGATAAACTTTACAAGCACCGAAAACTATATCGTTTTATTAGAAAACCGTGATAAGCTGTCCAATCCTAAATCAAACAGCTATTCCAGATGTGTTTTATCATATATATTAGATAATTTATTAAGGACCAGGAATTCTAAAAAGTTTGGCTCTTTTAGTTTTGCCCGAAACTTTTTTGGGCATTTCATTAAAAATAATGTATTTGGTGATAATTTTTTTTTTAATAATGCAATATCGAAAAATTTCATTTGATTAACTCAGTGTCAAATTGTTGGGGAAATTAGTATAAATTCACATGAAACCATCATAACTACTTGTGGGAAATTATTATTGCCATTTACAATCACGTGCTTTTAATTTCCTGTCAGATGACACTGACATCACATTTTTGTCAAATCAGTTGATGGAAAACTTGTAAGTCGCGTTTTTAAACGTTTTTACGGTTTTCATAACATAATCAATAAGATTGACACCGTTCAAAAATTATATAAGTAGTAAACGTATACATCAATGGCCAACTCTGTCGAAAAACTTATTGAAAAGCTTTATAATTTTCTTATCTGGGCAATCTTATCTAAACCAAACACCTGTTCGTAAAGATTATAGAAAGTATTAGAAAGTAGTAGGTGTCACGATAGCTTACCGTGAGGAACTGTTTTTTTTTTTATTTTTCCATGTAAGTAATTCCAAAAAACCTAAGAATCTAAAGCGAATGGGTGTGTTTTACATAACGGCTATATGTGTAGCTAAGTCTACCGCATTGTTTATCTGTTCAAAATCATTTCAATTTAAACTTAAACGAACATAAACAGACATAAAATCGGTCCATTTGCAATAAAACTGTTTAAAACAATGCTTACACCTTGCTTCGCTTACATGCTGATCCGCAGAGTGTGGTAAGTAGAAAAATTGCAGACTTTATTGACTTTTGATTGTAGCATTTGCATCATCATTATTTCTGGTAAAAGCAGTTTGAATATAGGGGCTATATTTTTCGCATTTCACTACCTACGTAATCTAAGTAAATAATAATCATTGATTAAAACAAATGTGATTCATTATAAATGAATTGTAATCTCAGAAACCGGCTAGATCGAAAATAGTTATTTTCCTAAGTGCACAAAGTAACCCTTCCGCGTCGCGTTGTTGGGGCAGCAGTCAAGTGCGCGAAAGACACTTTGCGCAAGAATTAGGAACAACATTTTTTCTACAACCGTAAAGTCCACCTGTCACTAATAGGGGACATCTATAACGATTTTATAAATGATTAAGCTTCACAGTTCTTTTCTGCTATTCCTGTATTGACGGCGTGCGCGAAAGACCTTTTTCACGTGTCCTATGGCAACGAGTAACTTTTTTTTCGCTGCTATGGGCAACGTGCGAGAAAGATAACAGTGAAAATATGTGTTAGTTTGCATACTGTCAGAAATGGTCGAACCGTTTCATATTTTGACGATTGTAGAAAAACAATATATATATTTTTTCCTTATCGCTGATAACAAGTGGGTTTAGCTAATACTAATTTGAGTGAGGTTTGCCCAAAATATTTTTATTTTGAATTGACATGTTTCCACTTCTTTTTAAATATTTCGGTAACCGTGACAAATAAATCGAATTTTATGTCGCCCTCTTAATAGTCATTTAAATGAACAAACTTCTTCTAATTTACCTGACCTTGTGGGTGACCATCCTGTATAAGAAGCCACAAACCCATTAAAAAAGTCCAAATTACATTACATAATAAGAATTACTCAGAAATTGTTACTGGATGGTGATGATGATCTTGAATTGGTGAATAATCGAAAACTTCTCTATCAAAATGATGCATGGGGATTCACAATTCTACCCAGTAGTTACCTAACCACAGACCAACAGTATTTTGGTTTATTAATTAAATTTTCGGCTTCTCTCCTCATCAAATCATTTCTTTTGTCTGTGACACTACATTAATATGCTCATCATATGTCACAGATTGGAAACACATAATAGGAGGTGTCATAATTTAGATATGACTCAGACAGCGCCATGTTGGAAACTAAAAACAGGACCTTGAGGTTTAAAACTATTATCGCCCTAATCGTATTCTAAAAAACGTAATGCTGTGAACAAAGTGTATTATCCAACAGGCACATAATAGGCATCATTCCCTCAGATGAATCGCTACACTCGTTGGTGCAACGCCACCTTCCGGAATAATGGCCTGCATCCTGCATTATATGCTTGTTGGATAATGTACGGAATAAATCATCTTAATCCTTTTTACCAAAGTTGAGAATAATAGACGACGGGGTCTTGGTGGAGAAAGCTTTAATTCCTTTTTACTGCTTAATATTCATTTTGCTAATTACGCCTATGCAGGCTGTCAATTTGAAAACACGCTACCTTCACAAGTTTTTTTTTTATTATATTTTTTCGTTTTAGTATCAAGGTGAAACCTATTATTGGATATTCTTAGCCCTCGTGGCTCAATCCTGCAAGACGGAAAAATGTTAGAATGTTAATTGAAAAAGGCAGGGGGGGGGGGGGGGGGAGTGGCACATCATTTGAAAGGGAGTTTAATTCGATTTCCAATGGTATCGTAATTTATTATTTTTTTATAAATATTTTCCGAAAAATTACGAAATTTATAGTAGTTAATTGCCTGCACGTGATGCCCTTAATTTTCGGTTTCATATTTAAAAAAAAATAATTAATTGGGTCCTTTTTTAGTAGAAATGTTAAGAATAGTAGTTCCAGTCCTTTATTAGGGGCAAAATAAATTAGGATTTTCAATTTTTATCTCTGAAATTCTACTAATAGCGCTCCTTTTTTGCTATTTCTTTAAAAATACATTATTTGTTTAGTAAATAAAAAATTGTTGAGCAAATCTTTAAGATTTGATAGTTTTGTTAATTCAGTTTTACCTGTTGCGCTGTTCAGTGAAACTGTGAAAATCATGATTGTGATCGAAAGTGATGGTTCGGTGGAGAAAAAAATTCGACATGTAGATACTAACGCTCAAACTGAAGTATTGGGAATATTTGTCCTAAGAGCCCACCAGCTCATTACAATCAGTAGCAGGAGAGGCGACAATGTCCACATGATACTCTAAGGAAAGCACTAAAAATGCACAAAATTTTATCCTATATAATGTAGATACTTCAAGAGCCCAATTGCTATGATTATAAAAAAATAATCGAGTTTTGTGAAACCTTGCCTCAACGGGTCAACGCCAACCCCAATATCTATTTTTTCCGATAAATGTTAATTTCGAAATGATGAAAACCACATACTTTTCGAGGATGTACACAACACCCACAAAAAGTTAATGTTTGAGCTGGTATCTTGGAAATGCCATTATTGCTCTTTTATTTACTGAAGGAAACTTACGTCTTGTAGATCGCTTGACAGAAGAGGACCAATTGATTTACCTCCGAGATCCCAGAATTTAATATAAAGTGTAGTTTTCAAATTGACCCCTGTATGGTTAGCTTTAGAAAAGTTCGCGCAATGAGAGTCCAGAAAGCACCCACTTGTGTATTTTGAGGATTTTACATGATTTCTAATGTGTGTTAATGACTTATTATAATGCTTTCCAAAAATGTTTAAACTTTTAAATAAACTGCTCAATTTAAAGTTCGGCACAAGCAATTTTTCGTGTTATTTTCATTTAGCTGTAGCTTTTTAAGCAGTGAATTGTTTTAAATACAACTTGCACGGTCGGTAACCTCATTTCTTCTAGATTAAAGAAGCGGATAATTTTGAAAAAAAAAACATTTTCTTTATTATATAGGATGTGAAACAAAGTGACCCAAAAATTCCAAAATTTTGATGTTCTGCCATTTCGCAATAAGCTACTTTTTCCTTATCGTTTTTAGGTCAGGAGTAAGCCAACATCCATATCTCGGGATCTTTTATTAAAGCACTCTAAATTTTTATACAGAGCGAGATGTAATATGTGTGAAATTCTTGTTGGTGATATTTTTCAAACGTCGCAGTTCGGAAAAGCGATAAAAACTTTTACTGTGTTTCCCTCATTTGTGGACATAATGTCTGCGGATTGTTACTCATTGAAAAAAAAATAAAAATAAGTGACGTTTTTTTCTTGTATACGAGCTTTCATAAAATATAATAACATATTGTTGATACTCGTGACTTATAATAGCAATATGAAATAAAATAACCTTTCTAGAGGTAAAGGGAAGTTGAGTGATGCCGTAGCAGACAGCCAACATCAATATCCTAGACGTTTTTGTCATTTTTTGTTTTTAATGCATTAGAACCTATACAGAGGGAATCAAAATATTCTTGAACATTTCGTTAGTACTTTTTTCAAAACGTAATTCGCGAAAAAGTTGACGGATCATTATTATTATTCTTTGGATCGACAGCATTATCTGCAAATTGTTTCTTATCAAGGGAGTTTTCCAAAAGTGATTACTGTATTACAGGTACGGACTTGACAAAATAAGTATACGGGGTGAATCATAATTTGTGGTCGAAAATGAAATCTCATATTCTTTGGTCGATTTTAAGGGGGGTCTGTCGTACAATTGTGTTACCTATCGAGCTTCGTTAAAAAGTTACAGAGTGTTGAAATTAGAATTTCAAAATGCATCTGTATTGTTTACTCCGAAAGCGTAAGAGATATTTTATTGTAAATTTATGATTAAATATTTTATTTAATTTTCATTAAAATACTATTGGTTTGCAACATAATTGAAGGCATAAATAAGCGAATATTTTAGATTTTTCATCAAAATGAAATTATTCGCGGCTTGCTTACATGCATTGCAATGGCTTTTATTTATTTACTCGAAAATGGTGCGTGGTACTAAAAAAACCGAAGAGGGCTCTTTTCTTTACAATGGAATGGGTGTTAAAAAACTAAGTTTCATTTTGCAAAAAATCAGTAACATGCTACTTTTTTTTCAAATAATGTAAATCGACGTCTGGCGCCACTGGCGAAAATAAAAATAATTTTTTATTGCAAAATGTGCGCCTTTCAAAGTAGTCAACACGTACAAAATTTAAATCAAATATCTCTTACGCTTTCGGAATAATCAAAATAATTCTAATTTCAACATCCTGTAATGTTTTAACGAAGCTCGAAAGATAACACAATTGTATGACAGACCCCCCTTAAAATCGACCAAAGAATATGAGATTTCATTTTCGACCACTCATTATGATTCACCCCGTATACTAATTTTACCAAGTCCGTACCTGTAATTCAGTAATCACTTTTGGAAAACTCCCTTGATGAGAAACAATCGGTAGATAATGCTGTCGATCCAAAGAATAAAAATAATAATCCGTCAACTTGTCCGCGAATTACGACGATTTAAAAAAAAATACAAACGAAATTTTTAAGAATATTTTGATTCCCTTTGTGTAAGTTCTAATACCTTAAAAACAAAAAATTACAAAAACGTCTAGAGATATTGATGTTGGCTATCTGCGACGACATCACTGAATTTTCCTTTACCTCCAGAAAGGTTATTTTATATAATATTGCTATTGTAGGTCACGAGTATCAACAATAATGGTATCATATTTTTCGAATGCTAGTATACTGGAAAAAACGGCACTTATTTTTAAATTTTTTGAATGAGTAACAATCCACAGACACTGTGTCAACAAATGAGGGAAAACACAGTAAGATTCTTTACAGCGTTTCTGAACTACGACGATTTAACATTATCAGCAACAAGAATTTTACACATTTTACGTTTCCCTCTGTATAAAAATTCAGAGTGCTTTGATAAAAAATCTGGCGAAAAGGTCCCGAGATATGGATATTGGCTTACTCCTTACCTGAAAACGATAAGGAAAGAAGAGCCTATTGCGAAATGGCAAAACATAAATCACTTTGTTTCAGACCCTATATAATAAAGATAATGTCGTTTTTTTTCAAAGTTATTCGCCTCCTTAATCTAGAGGAACTGAGGTTTCAGGCCACAGTTTCAGACCGTGCAAATTGTATTTAAAACAATTCATTGCTTGAAAAGCTCCAGCTGATTGAAAATGACACGAAAAATTGTTTGTGCCGAACTATAAGTTGAGCAGTTTAGATTCAGGAAAGAATTCCTTAAGCCCGTTTTACAGTTTGCAATTCTTCATGCAATTTATTGCAGCAATGCATTGCAGCTGCAATATATTGCAACCAGATATTTGACAAGTTTGTTTCACAGTTTGCAATTTCTTGCCATTTCTGGAAATATTCAACAGTGCTGCCAATATTGACATTTCTTTAACTTCCCAGACTAACTAAAACTTTGTGTTCTGGCTTTTCAATTAAACAAGGCCACAAAAAAATATAAAAGTAATAAAAACCATACATAAACAAAACAAAATGCATGTGATGCAGACTTAACCTCAAATAATTTGTGACCGTAACTTTTGTTTGCAATGGTGGCAATTCAAAAATTTTACACCAGAGTTGCAAGTAAACTGGAATAGAAATCGGTCAAGACCGATAATTGGCAAGCCCTTGCAGTTGCAAAAGAAGTGAAAAATTCGACCAGCTGGTCCGTTACTGCGCATGCGCATGGTAAGAGAACTGCCAATTGCAAGAAAAATTGCGAACTGTAAAACGGCCTTTAGGCACTAGGAATTATTCACCGATTATTTCAGATCAATGTGCATGTTGCTAAGTTCTAACGAAAAACGAGATTATCGTTATCTGAAGTGGTTTGACTCACTCTAATGTAAGTACACCACATTGTCTCTGCCTAACTCAACCTTTCGACAGTAAAGCAAACTATAGAAACATTAATTTTCAAAACCGAAAATATTTCTAAGAAGAAACTAAAAACAACATCCAAAATGAAGGAAAAGTGTTTTTAGATAAAGATCACTATTAGTGCATTCCAAATATGACAAATTATAAATAATCTTAGTTTGTAAGTAGTAAAAACAGGTGTAATCTTTGAATGGTTCTTATAGGTAATTTGATCATCATTAAGTCATCTTATGACGTTTTCAGAGAGATTCATTAAGAAATGTGATCCAGATTTGTTGTATTTTATTTTGCGCTCTCAACTGCCCTGGTTAGTGATTCACAACTCAATGGACATAAAACAAGTACCTGTAATAAACACCAAAATAGCGGTGACATGTTGTACAGAGCAGGCGCAGGCGACATCCACCACCGTATTAGATCTAATACTGCATGACAAATGGCTCTTAGTTCGAGAAACAGCCCATATTGCTCTGTACCTCGCAGGTTAACAGAACCAGAACGAAGTGTAAAGAGTAGATGGTCATCAATTTGTCGATCAACCCATCTGCATACTAGTTTCGGGGTCTGTACAACATCGCACCGCTCTTCCGTAAATTTTTGGCTTTAAGTCGCGGACTCACGGTTTCTAATTTGTCGACCAGCCAAAGCTGTACGTACTGATGAGGGGTAGACCCTGGAACTAGTATGCAGATGGATTGACCGACAAATTGGTGACCACCTACTCTTTAAACTTCGTTCTGGTTCCGATAACCTGCGAGGTACAGAGCAATATGGGCTGCTTCTCGAACTGAGAGCCATCTGCCATGCAGTATTTGATCTAATACGCTGGTGGATGTCACCTGCTCCTGCTCTTCTGTAGATTTTTGGCTTTAACCCTTTCGGTACGGATTTTATTTTTGAATCTTACAATTAATATGGCTTTATAGACGGCTTAAACATGATCATATGAAGCTATATTAAAACGATTTGAATTTTTTTTTTTTTTAGTTTTTGAAAAATAGGGGTGGGACATCTGTGTCCCAATAGTAATAAAACTAGGGTATTACCAGAGGAAAAAGTTTATTCCCAATATATGTTTTCCTCCAAATCATGAAAATAAACTCTTGCTAGTATATCTGCAGTGCAAAATTGTTTTTTTGAAATATTACAAACTGATTATTTGTGGTAGTTCAAGAAATAATCTTTACACAACGGGACGTTACAAGCGACACAAAGAGTGCGTGTTCTTTTTTCAATGTTACGTTTTGTGCAGGAAGTACACCGACGTCTAGTTCTTCCTTCCCTGGGCAAGTGCTCCCCAACGTTGAACATACCTTTGGCTCTAAGTGATGGCCTACCTAAAACATATAAAAATATCTTAGAAGTTATGACGCAAATGAAGACGTTTCATACCTGACCCAGCTTTTCTTTGAAATTTTGCTCTTTCTTTACCATAACCTGTCAGTTGCTCTGCCAGAACTACAACAAAATCTATAAAGGGTGTTTTGTTGTGTTGGAGTTCCTGATATACAATCCAACTATTTGCAACAGCAGTCATTAGAAGCTTTTGGAAAACTTTTTTCCACCACTTAGCCGACTTTCGATTCGGATCATATAACGCAGAAAACTGATCAGCCAAATCAACGCCTCCCATGTAGTTGTTGTAGAAGGATATAGCTTCTGGACACGTAATATTTTTCTTTGTACCATCCTTCATTGTTCTGGAAACATTTACTATGGTTGCTTCATGGCAATTGCTAAGAAGCAAGACTTCTTTGGTATCCTGCCAAGAAATTGCCAGCGAACCAAATTTATTACAAACGATCTGTGATTCTCCCCTTTGGTGAAGTTTCTCAAACTTTGGCACGTTCTTCCGATTTTTCATGCAGGTACCCACACAAGCAAATTCTAGCTTATTCATTAGTTCCACTGAAGTAAAAAATCGGTCAAAGCAAATGACAACATCCGGATCTTTTATTGTAGCACACAACTTCTTCACTACCCGTTCCCCTAAAGTTCCAGCAATCTCTTTTGGCACAGTTTCTTTTCCAGCATATACATTCATGTCATACACATATCCTGTCTTAGAATCACAACGCTGCCACAACTTGATACCTCTTTTGACTGGTTTCATTGGCATGTACTGCTTGATAGCCGAACGGCCTTTGAATTTCACCATCGTTTCGTCTATACTGTGAAAGGTTGAATCCGTTCGAGTACGTTGAAATGATGTTTTCATGCAACTAAGTAATTCGTCCACATAATAAGTTTTTCCGGCATTAGTTGGTTTTTCAGGTTTATTGAAATAGAGTTTTGATGACAAGAGCAAATACCTATCTCTGCTTATTGCTGCTTTCAAAGTAACATTACTCAATGATGTATTTTGTGACCAATACATATGAACTTTAGGAACTCGGTTATATGACATTACCATCATACATCCTACAACTGTCATTATCTCATACGGGTCTGTGTTTGGAGTTGTTTGCTTATTTTTCTTCTCGCGCCTAAGAATGTCAAGTCTTTCGTTTGTGCAGTCAGCTATGAACATAAACAAACTTTTGGGAAAAAGCTTGAAAAACACGTCCAGATGCGAAGAAGCCCGGTTTAGGTCAGCCAAAATAATGGGAGATTTTTCATCGGGAATTTTCTTCCTTGGTAAAAAAGTATTATCTACCGTAGTCCATATTATATTAGGAGGTTCCGCTTCATCTTCTATGTCTGATTGTTGCGGTTCCCCTTCGTGAACTAGATCTGGACTCAATTTTCTTTTGATTCCATGAGGTTGATTTTCTTGAACCTGTGCATGCTCATCGTTACTGACCAAATTATCGTCCTCGTGAGATGAATCATCAGACGGATCATAGTCAGAATCTTCATCAGTAGCGTATGGATCTGATTCTGAATCTAGGTCTAAGTTATCGATGCATTGTTGGAGTTCATTTTGTGTCAATGCTCTCCTAAAAGTAATAAGGATGGATACTGTTGGGACATAAAAAACCCACTTATTAGTAACTAGTGGAAAAAATATGTCCCGTCTAGTGGAATAAATTTATTATATTACTATTGGGACAAATACGTTGTACGTAGTTCTGTTACTGTTGGGACATATAAACCCACTTATAATTTCTAATGGGACAAATATGTCCCACCTTCATTTTACTAGTGTACATATTCAATTTGTGGCATGTGTATTAGATAATATTGTGATAGAAGCTTACCTATTCATGTTCACTAACTTGCTTTATCACTTTTGGCCAGTTTTAGCACAATTCTAGGAGAAAAACGGGCGGCATAACCGCACTCGATGTCGCTCAACATGTGACTAAACTGTACCACACATTGTTTTGTTCTGATAAGTTGGTTTCAATGACATCTATGGCGCAACCGCTAAACTAACAACAAGTAAATAGCCTATAGACACTATTGGGACAAGCTTAAGCGATATTTACTGGCCAAAGTATCCATCAGTGATTTACCAACATGCCATGGGACATATAAGTCCCGTCAGAACCGAAAGGGTTAAGCTGCGAACTCACGGTTTTCAATTTGTCGACCAGCCAAAGCTGTACCTAGGGGATAGACCCTGAAAGTAGTATGCAGATGGGTTAATCGACAAATTAGTGACCACCTACTCTAAACACCAAAATAAAAGGCTTTTTTTAAATGATTTTTTTCTTAAGCGTACAGTTGATGGGATATTATTGACCTCAGAAAATGTCTTTAAAAAACCGAAAAAAAAATTGTATTTCAGCAAGACTGAACAACCAACTTTTAAAAATGTGCTTAGTTTACTGACGACGTTTACTGTCTATAGGTATTTAGTAAAAACTTGAAGTGACTCTTTTTGTATTCCTGTAAAAGTTTCGAAAAACTGCCTGTTTCTAAGAAAATTGCAATGTTGGGATAAGAGTCACAAAAAAAAATTAAAAAAAAAAACATAAAAACAAAATTTCTATAAAAAAGAAATTCTTTTGATTTCTTCTACACGGTATTCCTCTTCGATGCCTATAGAGTTATGAATCAATCTAATACGAGTAATCTATACGCTTATTTCATATATATATATATATATATATATATATACAGCCTTTTGTAAAATCCTCTAGGCACTACATATAAATGAGCAACGTTACCTGTATCAAAATACATGTAGATAGCCATACGTCTCGTCTTCTAGCACACATGTATCATCCAATTATAAACCTCAATTTGATACTGCCTCATTAAAAAATTCCATTAAAGGGTTCCACCCCCTGAAATTACTCGCGCTTCCAACTAATGCTTCGACATATCGACTTACATAACACAACAGGTAATTTGAGACCATTAGCGAGGCCTCGTTTTACATATACGTACATAGAGGTATACCGTTGGAATAGCTTCGTTATTTTTTTATCTTACTTTAGCTCGAGAGCAAACGCGCCACTGCTTTTTGTACTTTTCTTTGCCGAGCTTCATTACTGCGATTAAAATTGGCCAACCCCCTCGTTTCTCACCCTCAGAATTAGTTGAAAAAAAATTGAAACGTAAGACGAACAGATGCACTTTAGTCAATTGAATTAATCGGATACTTAAGGGGAATGATTGGCACTTTTTTTGAGTGTTGACTCACAAAAAAATGCAACAATAGGGCCGACGTACCTATTTCATAATTTTTGAGCCACTTTACCATTCGTGATGTTAGTTGGGGTCTTCCCTTCGTGTAATTTATTAATTTAAACATTTGCATTTGGATGCTTACAAAGAGACTCTTAGTCAACTGTTTATTCTCGACCAATGTCCCTCCTAATCCCGACAGAGTCTCTTGAGTTGGACAAAAGGCCTTGATAAAAACGCCATTCGAGATACCGTAAAGCCTATTACGTCCACAAAAGATACATTTATGGCCGACACTATAATGCAAACGGACAAAACCCTGTGGCTTTTCGGACGTTTCACGTTTTTAAGTCGATCCACCCGAGCGTGAACGATGTTTTGTGTCTTGCCATTGGTCAAAAGGCCACGTTAGGGACGTGTTGCTCGGAAGCTGACATCTCAGGAAGTGAGAATCCCTGCGAAAACTCCCCAGAAAGGCTCCAGAATCATCCTTTTAAGTCTTTTGACATTGTAATAACCATTCGCAGCGTCAGAGACCAGCTTAAACACTTAAAATTAATTAGGCAGGGGCCACTTTGAGCGCACCGTTACGCTCGTGTGAAGCCCGCTTTATTCCGGCCGATTTAACTCTAGTCGAGTTCACCCCTGGGGATTTAAAAAAAAACTCACTACCCCTGAAAGTGCAATTACTTTGGTACCACTCTATTATGAGCACCTTTATAAGTAGTAAGAGAGAGAGGAAAAAGTCTGAAGTTTATCTGATACTAATTTTGTAAGTTGTTTGATTATGTTTAATGGAGCGAAAGAAACTAATTGCAATGACAAATGAAGGCTGACAGCTAATTAGGGATCAGTTTCAATGGAGATCGTTGTACCTACTTGCTGATGGCATTTTATTTTTTATTTAAATCGGTTGTTAAGAGTATAAAATGAACTGATATGAATATTGTATAGCGAGGCGAATTAAGGGACGGTTCGGTGATCAAACCACTGGGCAAGGGCAGAGTGCGGTTTTGTCAAGAGACACCAAAATTTCCGAGAAGCCACGATGAAGAAGCCTCGTAATAAATGTCCTTCAAAAAATGCATCACTAATCTGAACTAAAATTAGAAATGACGTGCAATCCACTTACTATAGACTAATTTATCTTAAAACCACAGATTTATTAATCGCCAAGTATTCTTGATCCTCAATAGTAATCTTTCGTTAGTGGTGTAAAGTATAGTATTTTGGAATCCAAACCAATCGATTGAGGGATTTTAATAAATTAATATCACCTAATTTTTACGATAAATTTTAATAAAAAAAGGACCTTTTTTCCTTTAATTCTACAGCAGGGCAAAGCTTTACAAAACTGGTTGATACCAGAGAATAACACAAAAATACATATTAATGTTTGTTTTATCTGCAAATGAATGTAATAAAGGACAGAGATAAGATGGCAATCAATAACATAGGAGATAAGGACAGTACAAACAAATGTTTATATTTAAAATTCCTTAAAAAATAATCTCGTTTTTTCACCGGAAGTCCGCCATTTTTAAGGTAGCCATGACCTAATATTATCGTCATAGCACATCAATTGGCGGTTTACGATTTCGAATTATTTGACGTAAGACGTCAGGTGACGTCAATTTATCGCAAGTGACGCCGTATTTCTTTGGTACCCACTGCTAAAAAAGAGGGCCAGAATTGTAAAACACCAGGGTCTCTCCAGATGTTATAGACGGGGTGTTCATTAGAAAACGTGATCTGGAAGGCTATGAATTTTTGACAGAAAAGGATCACATAATTAAAGTAGGCGGACTTTTGTTCTTTTATGCTTTTCTTTTGACATTTTATAGCTTACTAGATGACTTTTTCAAATAAACACCCCCACTTAGAGCTAAGCTATTGAAAATAAACCCTCTGGTCTGAAGTTTTCAAACTAACGGGAGCCATTTGTAGGAGAATTGTGTAAGCAATGAGGAGCCGCTTGTAGGAGACTTGTGTAATCAATAAGTATTTTAGGAAATAAATTTCTCTTGACTATCCCTTGACAATCAGGAATTCAGGATTTGACTTTATTATACTACTTGACTTGATTTCAAATCAAGCAATGAATGTCAAGTCAAGTAGTTTTTCTTTTAAGTACTTTAATAATCAAGAAGTTTGAAAAATACTTAATATCAGCTTTATTATTTTTATTAGCTGATACTTAGTAAACAAGTCTGAATACATTTTTTTGCTTAATATCTGGAAAATCGCGAACACAGGTGCTTCCAGCTTCAGAACCTTAATTTGAAGTTTGTTTAACTTAATTCGTTACCTTTTTTAGATTGTTTACTAAGGTAAAAAAATGCGCACACTTGGGCTTGCCTAGTGTTGCGGCAATACAATATAAAACTTACTTTTGTCTTATCTTGAAATCAAGATAAAAACTTGTCAGGACTAGACAAGACAATGGCAAGAAAAGGCTATACCTTGTAACGAGTCTTGTCTTGTTATTCGAAAAAATCTAGGCCAGAATTTGGGTCAAAACCAGTTAAAAATGGTTTAAACGGTCTAAAAATGTAAATTAAGAATTTTTGGAAGAATACAGGTAATAAATTAGGCCAAAATCGGTTAAAAATTACTCATAGGATTTACAAATGCTAGTTTTGGTGTTAGTGAAGAAATTCAGGTCAGGATTAAGGTCAAAGCCGTTACAAAAATTCACGAACAACCAAGCATGCAAATGTAGAGAAATTGAAGTTAGAATTAAACAATAAACAAATACAAATTGGCATTTTTTGTTTTTAGTAAATCTTCTAATTTCTTGTTTCAAGTAAAATAAATTTTTGAATAAAAAAAAATGAACTAAAAATACATCAAAAAGAAAATGTGGTATAATGATACAAATTTGAAGTTTTGTGGAAAATTCAGGTCACGATTTGGGCAAAAATTTATTAAAAACGACATACTCTAAAAATTAAAATTTTTATGTTTTCGGATAAATTCAATATTTGTGCTAATAATGCAAAACTGGTTCAAATCTTCTGATATAGTGTTTTTGGTAAAATACACTTTTGCACTAAAATCTAAGAGATTTGGCTCAAAATTTGATTTATGGAAAACCGTCAGGTTAGGATTAATGCCAAAAATGGACAAAAATTACTCCAACAGTTTGGAGAAACTCATTTTAGGAATATTGGGAGGAAGGAAAATAATCTCGTTTTTTGACCGGAAGTCCGCCATTTTTAAGGTAGCCATGACGTAATATTATCGTCATAGCGCATCAATTGGCGGTTCACGAGTTCGAATTATTGGACGTAAGACGGCACGTGACATCAATTCACCGGAAGTGACGCCGTATTTCTTTGGTACCCACTGCTAAAAAAGGGGGCCAGAACTGTAAAAAACACCAGGGTCTCTCCAGATGTAAAAGACGGGGTGTTCATTAGAAAACGTCATCTAGAAGGCTACGAATATTTGACAGAAAAGGATGACATAATTAAAATAAACGGACTTTTGATCTATCCTTTTCTTTTGACATTTTACAGCTGACTAGATGACGTTTTCAAACAAACACCCCCTACTAGCTCGTTGGCGGCAATACAGGATTGTTATCTTAGGGCTAAGCTATTGAAAATAAACCCTCTGGTGTCAAGTTTTCAAACTAACGGGAGCCATTTGTAGGAGACTTCTGTAAGCAATTAGGAGCCGTTTGTAGGAGACTTGTGGAATCATTAAGTCTTTTATGAAATAAATTTCTATTGACCATCCCTTGACAATCAGAAATTCAGGGTTTTACTTTATGTTCATGCCACTTGATTTGATTTCAAATCAAGCAGTGAATGTCAAGTCAAGTAGTTTTTCTTTCAACTACTTTACTAATCAAGTAGTTTAAAAAGTACTTAATCTCAGCTTTATTATTTTATTATTTTTATGGTGGTTTCAGGTGCTTCCAGCTTCAGAATCTTAATTTGAAGTTGGTTTAACTCGTTACCTTTTTTATATTGTTTATTAAGTTGTTGGTGGAGTTAGCGGGATTAGGACAAATAATGCACCTCTTCTTTATTCGAAAATGGCCGACGTTTCGACTATTTATTTAGTCTTCATCAGGGCTATTCTCACTTAGAGAGGGTAGTCAGTTAAAATTCGATTCAAGATGAATACAACAATGAATTGTTTATTAAGGCAAAAAAATGGGCACCCTTGGGCTTGCCTAGTATTGCTGCAAGACAAGGAAATACAATATAGAACTTACTTTTATCTGATCTGGACATCGAGATAAAAACTTCCCAAGACGAGACAAGGCAGTGGCAAGAAAAAGCTATACTTTGTAACGAGTCCTATCTTGTTTTCAGAAAACTCTATCCCAGAATTTGGGTCAAAATCGGTTAAAAATGGCATAAACCGTTTAAAGATGCAAATTAAGAATTTTTTGACAAATACAGGTTACGAATAAGGCCAAAATCGGTTAGAAATTACTAATAGTGTTTAGAAATGCTAATTTTTATGTTTGTGAAGAAATTCAGGTCAGGATTAAGGTCAAAGTCGTTAAAAAATTTCACGAACAACTAAAAATGCAAATGTGGAGAAATTGAAGTTAGAATTAAACAAAAAACAAATACAAATTGGCATTTTCTGTTTTTAGTAAATCTTCTAATTTCTTGTTTCAAGTAAAATGAATTTTTGAATAAAAAAAATTGAACTAAAAATACATCAAAAAGAAAATGTGGTATAATGATAAAAATTTGAAGATTTGTGGAAAATTCAGGTCACGATTAAGGCAAAAATTGGCTAAAAACTGACTTAAAGCGTCTAAAAAAATCTCAATTTAAAATTTTTTGAGAAATGCAGAGTTAGAGTTAGAACTAAAATTGATTAAAAATAACCCACATCCTCTAAAAATTCAAATTTTTACGTTTTCGGATAAACTCAATTGTGCTAGTAATGCAAAACTGATTCAAATCTTCTGATATATTGTTTTTGGTAAAACACACTTTTGGACTAAAATCTAAGAGATTTTGCTCAAAATTAGATTTTTTACCTGACGAGAACTGTCAGGTTAGGATTAATTCCAAAAATGGACAAAAATTACTCCAAACATTTGGAGAAAGTCATTTTCGGAATATTGCCAGAAATCGGTTTGAAATGATTCAAAAAGGAAAACTAAAAGTTTTGAAAAATTGCCGGTTAATATTAGAACCAAAATGAGCTAAAAATTATTCAAAGCATCTAGAAATTCATATTAAAAGTTTTTTGAGGTCAAAATTCATTAAAAGTGACTTAAGGCATCTAAAATGCATACTTGAAGATTTTGGAATATCTAAGGTAAGAATTTTAAAGCCAAAATGGGCTTAAAATAGCCAATTTGGAATTTTTGAAAAATACAGGCCAAATTTTTCTTGAAACCAAAGAACGCAGCTCTGTTGCCATTTCTACGTCCCATTTATATATTATTTATATTTCGTCTTAAAAATGTGATTTTGACATTTTTATTAGGAAAAATAATAAGAACTCTGTTCTACAGAGAGACAATTTTTTTTTGTTACCTTCTGTGAAAAGAGATAGTCAGAGTATCATATAGATCAACATTCAGAGACGGAAAGATATAATATCATGCGTTCTTTAAAAAAAAACCTCATGTACTACTTCATAAAAGAATTGAAAGTCGAAAATGTTCAGATTTTAACAGACAAGAGTTTGAATTCCAAACACAGGTTTTTTATGAACACCCTATAGAATGCAAATAATGAACGTTAGAAACGGGGAATTTAGGTTCGACTTTTTAAGTACACTAAGGTTAAAAAGGGGAAAGGTTCTTCCAAAATGAGGAGGCCCACCTTGTAGTTCAAGAGTACTCCAAACCTCAACACCATCCATTAATATCAAAAAAATGGTTCGGCTTCTACAGTCCACCGGTCCTCCAGTCCGGACTCAATCCTGGACAAAATCCGAGCAAAATTCGAAAACCCTCAAAAACCAAATTTTAATGGCTTTATGATTAAGTTAAATTACTAAGTCAACATCTAAAGTTAACGAACTGATAAAATAAACCAACATGTGTAGTTAAGCTATTTGCATGGCTTCGGTCACTTGCCAAAGCCGAGATAGTTAACAAGTAAAGCAAAAACATTGCATTGGCAGGAAGAGGCGTTCGCACTGTGGTAGGTCGACCGTATGTAAGTACAGCATTTTGGGGCCAAAAGATGAATGAAGAAGTTTACTAAACGGTCACTAACACACAGCAAAATACGGAAAATACCGCGGACATGAGGAAATTGGACTTGACGACTGAGCCAAAGTTACAATTGGAGGCGTAAATTACAGTTGGTGGTGCAACAAGAATGTAAAATATACTAGTTCAAAGTTGCGTTAGGAAAGCTCGAGATAAAGAACCTCTATTTGGAATTAAAGCCAGACCAGTTTGTAATGGTCCTCAAACAAGGCACGTGTTTCCCAGACGAAAATACGCGCCATACACGCTCAAGGCGGAACTCCAAAAACTAGGAGGGCGCTGCAGCTCAAGAAATTTTGCTGCTTTTTTCATTAAATCTGCCAAGTGACCTATAAAAAACTTTATTGTTTCAGAAATGAACTGCGACCCTTGTTTTCCAGTCCCGGTCGGTCACTGAGGCACAAAACGAAAATCAAGATGTCTAAAATAAAAGAAACGCTCGACACCTTTCTTTCTTATTGGGCGATAATTTGGTTGGTGCTCAATCCTGTGTCATCGACAGCGGCTGTATCTGCAAGTGACTGCAATGTAGCCCTGGGGATGCAAAGTGGTCGAATAAAGGACGACCAACTCAAAGCGAACTCGTCATACACCACGTCTACGGGGCCTCAATTTGCACGGTGAGTTACCTTGAGCTACCTTTTAGTTAGAGAAGCATGATTGTCATAGATAGTAATGGTTCTCTAACTAAAATAATATGTTTCCCACAACGTTGTAATTGTATTGTTAGAAATTACATATTTGTAATATTTTTTCAACATTGTTTGTTTGTTCTATACCAAGTGTCGTTGGTTGTTAGCAAATTAAACAATCTCTATTTTAATTGAAATTGGGGTGAATTTTCAACACCGTATTATTCTAACGTGTTTCTAATATTATTTGGCTCAAAAGCTCTCATATGAAAACGTCCGGTTCTTTACTTTCATCGCCTGGATATGAACCTATAGACCCTTTTTGACGAGTAAGTTTTACACCCTCATTTCAAGTTAAACAATTATTTAATTGCTCCATTCAGATTTGGCGCTTATGATACTACGTAGAGAGCTAATTTTCCAACATGACGGACGTTGTCCTTACTAAAATTGTTAGTGTTACTATTATAGTATATAACGATCCTTATTGGGAGAGTGTTTTCCATTTTTTTGAAACAAAAACGTAAATATTTAATCAATATTCTGTTATAGCCTTGGAAATAATAGCGGAGAAGGAGCCTGGTGTCCTAAGAACCATGTTACGACCAATTTAACAGAATGGCTGGAAATCGACCTTCAACAAGTGTACCTGCTAACTGCCGTAGCAACTCAAGGCAGATATGGCAAGAACGGTGAAGGCAAAGAATTTGCACAATTGTACGTTCTCGACTACTTCAGGTATAGTAGGCACTTCTATGTATAGGAAATAGATCTCGAATAAGACTTTTAGCCCACAGGGTGGGTGGCACCACTACAGCGATAACATGAGAAATAGTATTTTGGTTGGTAATTCAGACACAAATACTACAAGAAAAACCATACTGGATTATCCGGTACGAGCTTCGATAGTGCGATTTATCCCTTTCAGTACATACACGAGCACCGTGTGCATGAGAGTAGAAATATATGGTTGTCTCAGTTCCTCAGTGACAGGAGGGTTAATCAGTTACACGCTGATGCCCCAGGGAGATGAGCCAGATTGCACCTACGATGGGCAGAATGAAAATGGTACCTTAAAGAATGGTAAGTAAAATGATGTAGCGAAAAATAATTAAGAAAGAAAACAATGGTTATGACACAGGTCTGGGTCTACTGGCGGATGGTGTCTATGGCTCATCGTCAAACTCGACTTATAATTGGGTAGCCTGGAACGAAGGTACCACTAAAGGACAACCAGTGAACATAACTTTTGAGTTTGATGAAGTTCGCGCTTTTCAAGCGGTTCAATGGTATGCGCAGGAGCCGTTTAAAAAAGCCGAAGTTTTCTTTAGTGTCAATGGAAAGTACTACTCAAATCCCTTAATTTTCGAGAACACAGAAGGAAAGAAAAACGAAGTGAACCTCACAATGAGTCTCCCCAACATTATAGGGAAATACGTAAAGATGCTGATATACCCTGCTCAGCAGTGGATGAATTTAAGCGAAGTCAGCTTCGTGAGCTCTCTAGATTTTTACAAATTTACATTTAAGGAGGAAAATACTCATGGGTGGTTATGCCAAGGAGCTCCGTATATGGCTATGGCTATAGGAATTCTTTTAATTCTTGTGATCGTATTCTTCATCCTTTATGTAAAGGAAAAGAGACAACAAGGCCCAGAAACAAATACGGTGAGTTTCTTTCGGGGGATACAAATTCTTATTTCGTATTAGGATACTTTTAAGTTTCAGAGAGGCTACGATCAAGTCAGAACACATGATCCTCAATACTCACAACCATATAAATAAGAAAAAAGACATAAGTGAGAGGAAAAATTTGACGAATTTTACGGCTGTGAGCGGAAATTATTATAGAGATAAAATTAACCATTATTAGAGTAAGGCGAAAATATTGAATGTTTAGATTAGATCTTAACGAGACCACGAGAGAAGTCTCGGTCTCGGTCTCGGTGTCGTACGAGCAATCGCATCATTTGGCAAGATATTAGGTATTATACAGTGCGAGTTTCTAAAATGGAACAAATTCAGTAAAAAAAAAACCGTTTTATTTTTTGGAAAAACGCTTGGACCCGTCGATTTATATTTTAGATTGCCTTCTTTTTTGCAAAATAAACCATTATACAGGTTGTCCCAGTTTGGAGATATGACGTCATCAATTGCTTTTTTAAATGACAACTGCTACTAAAAATTCTCCAGGAATTGACCGAAGATAATTCTGATAGAAGACTTCAGTTTTGCGAGCAAATGATGGCTCTCCTGAACAGAAACGTTGGAACACAAACAACATTGTGTTCTCTGACGAATCGACGTTTACGCTAAATGGTGAGGTAAACCGACAAAATGTTCGTTATTGGGCAGACGAGAATCCCCACTGGATGAGAGAAAGTCACAGTCAACGCCCAGAAAAAGTCAATGTTTGGGCAGGAATTGTCGATAATCGAGTTATAGGACCAATCTTTTTTGAAGAAAATCTCAACGGAGCGAGATATTTAGAATTTTTGGAAGAGGAACTAATTCAAAATTTGGTTACTCTATTTCCTTGTCCTATAGAAGAAGATGTCCTCAACAGAAATATCTGGTTTCAACAAGATGGTGCTCCTCCCCATTTTGCCAGACCTGTTCGCCAATATCTGGATGAAGTATTTCCGGACCGATGGATTGGTAGAAGAGGCCCCATTGAATGGCCACCCATGTCACTAGTCCTGACTCCATTGGAGTTTTTTTGTGGGGTTACTTAAAAAGCAAAGTTTACCAAACAAAACCTGAAAATGTTCAGGAGTTGAAAGCACGAATAAGGCATGAGTGGAGACTAATTTCCCCCGAAGTAATTGCAAACGTGCAAAACGAGTTTCAGTTACGTTTAGGGTATTGCCAACTAGTGAATGGACATCATTTTGAGCATTTATTGTAGAATATTTATTATACAGGGTGAGTCATAATGGGAGGACGAAGATGAAATCTGATATTCTTTGGTCGATTTTAAGGGGGGCTTGTCATACATGTGTGTTACCTATCGAGCTTCGTTAAAAAGTTACAGGGTGATGAAGTTAGAATTTTAAAATGCATATATCTTGATTATTCCGAAAGGTTAAGAGATATTTTAATGAAGTTTGGTATGTTTGGACTACTATGAAAGGCGCACACTTTCCAATAAAAAAATTATTTTTATTTCCTCCAGTGGCGTGCGTACCAGCCCGTTGACACATATTATTTGAAGAGGAAAGGGTACGCCACTGGTTTTTCGACAAACGAAATTTAATTTTTCAACCCTCAACCATCTCTGAAGAAATAACCCCTCTTCAGATTTTTTAGTACGACGCAGGGTATATGAGTAAATTAATAAAAATCATTGCTGTACCGCCATTTTAAGTAGTCTGATAACAGCATTAAAGTTTGATATGATGTACGCCCCTTGCTTCAGAAAAATAAAATCTAATTTTTCAATTCCCCATCCATCTCTAAATAAAAATGGCCTCTTCAAGTTTTTGAATTCTCATGAATTAAAATCTTATCTTAGTTTGTCTTATCTTATCCGCCACTACAATTCTGAAGCAAAAAGCTCACTTAACTTTTTTTTCGTAGAACTGTATTTGAGTAAATAAGTAAGAAGCATTGCGATATAGCCATTTTAAGCAGTATGGCAATAGTCGCGCAGTTTATGGGTTGAATTACGTTGCATATCAATAGGTTTTAATATTCAAGCCATAAGAAATGGAATTTTGATATTTTAGATTTTTCATCAATCTTAAATGCGTTGGGCGAGACTAGGCTACATTACAATGGTTTTTATTTACTCAGAAACGGTTCGTCGTACTGAAAAACCTAAAGAGGACATTTTTATTCCGTTTACATATTTATTTACTCAGAAACGGTTCGTCGTACTGAAAAACCTAAAGAGGACATTTTTATTCCGAGATGAATGGAGAAGTGAAAAATTAAATTTTAGTTTTCGAAAACCAGTGGCGTACCAATTTTCCTTCAAGTAATATGAGTCGAGGTGCTGGTACCCGCGCCACTGGCGAAAATACATTTTTTTTTATTGCAAATTATGCGCATTCCCCAGATGTCGAAACATACCAAATTTCATTAAAATATCTCTTACCCTTTTGAAATAATCAAGATATATGCATTTTGAAATTCTAATTTCAACACCCCGTAACTTTTTAAGGAAGCTCGATAGGTAACACAAATGTATGACAAACCCCCCTTAAAATCGACCAAAGAATATGAGATTTCATTTTTGTCCTCCCATTATGACTCACCCTGTATATCTTGCGACTGGCAGTTTATAAAAATTTGACAATTTTCAACTTTGTATAACTTGATGTACACTATGAAAATAGCTAACCCAAAACTGCAGTTGTCATTTAAAAAACAATCGATTACGTCATATCTTAAATTTGGGACAACCTGTATAATAGTTTATTTTACAAAAAAAGAAGGCAATCTAAAATATAAATCGACGGGTCAGAGCGTTTTTCCAAAAAATAAATGTTTTTTTTTACAGAATTTGTTCCATTTTAGAAACTCACACTGTATAATCAGCAGATGAGCAGGCCCTTATAAAAGTGCATTGCATATGATTATTCGTAGTACGAAAAGACACTTTAATAGAAGTACTCTAGTACATACTTACTTGAGTTTTCCATTTTCCTCATTTTATAAAAAAACGAGATTTTCTATATACTGTTATTTACAAAGTATGCGTTTTTATCACGAACGAAATCGACTTAAAGCGAGTAAGAACCAAAGACATGTGTCAGAGACAAATAAAGCTAAAAAATAAGAATTTTTCCATTCGCCGTATTCGCACTTTTTCGAAATGCGTGTTCAAATTCATAATATAAAACCTGATTTGAAATATTTTCATATTTTCAATGAAATTTGGTAGATGTGTCGATAGCTAAGTATACAGGACGCATGTTTTTTTATAAAAAATATGTTCAGTAGCATCAGTGGTGGACCTTTGAGCATGTCTAATGCAGTTTTACATTAAACTAACCTGAACTAACCTGATTCTACGATCGAAATTGCAACTCTCAATAATTTCAAATTTTGATTTTAAGTAAACATTCATACACAAAAACGGAAAGAAAATTGAATATGCAATTCAAACAATAAGATTTTTCGAGATACTACCTTTTTTTCGAGACCAAGACCAAGACCGAGACTCGAGTTACTACTACGAGACGAGATTACGCGAGTCTCGGTCTCGGTCTCGATGCACAAGACCGAGACCGAGACCGAGACTTCATTATAAATTCGAGACCGAGACCGAGAGTATGTAAGTCTCGGTCTCGGTCTCGTGAAGCTCTAGTTTAGATTCAATCATCAATTTTTACAAACTTTAGAAGTTTGTATTTTAGAATTTAGACTTCATCTGCTTATATGTTTCTCTATTTTAATGTATTTATTATTTTACTATGTGTTTTAATTTATCTAGATTAATGGTATGGATGGCTCGATATGATTGGCTAATATCTGCATAAATGCATTTGCTCGCCGGAGTGCAAGGGAGTTAAAATTCAGATTCTCCCGGGCGAAAAATATCGGTCGAAAAGTATCTATGTTAGTAGGTCAGCGAGTTGGCTGAGGTTCGATTAAGTAATCGTTTGGTGTTCGTTCAACCTTGGTGTGAAACCTTTTTTAAAGAGGTGTTCCCGTCAATAATATTTTGTTCCCGTCAATAATTATTTTCGGTAAGATGTTGTACAGTGTTTCAAATTCGAGCCACACCATTGGTATCTCAGCAACGGTAAGAGATACAGGGTCGGTTAAATCGGGGCAAAGTTGCGCAATTTGTTTGGATTTAAAAAATTCCGATCACTTCCGGAGATATCCAAAAAAATACGAAATTTTGAAATGTTTTTATTTTCTTTTAAGCTTATTCGAAGAGATAATTCAAAATGATTGACACTTCGTCATTGCAACTTTTTTCTGCCCTGTAAGATGGCATATTTAGTTTCTTCCTGCGACGTTTCGTTTTTTGGTAACCATCATCAACTTTTTTAAATACGTACCTGGATTTTTCATTCATTATTTTGATCGCTCTTTTTAATCAAAACAACACGATATGCAATTAAAGTCTAGCTAAAAACCGTTTTTCCTTTAAATTTTATTATAAAAAATTCTTATTTAATACATAAGACCGATTTTATTACTAAACTTAAAGTAAATACTCGAATAACTCTCCCTACCCCTCAATATATTTTTGAGTTCTTCTAAGCAAGTTGCTGGTAATTGACCTTTCAATTATTCTAGCTCGTATAGCACTTGCTTCCGTTATTAAATTTTTCCTTAGAATATTGACATCATTGGTTGGGAATTTGAATATGCAATTTGTCAAATAACCTCAAAGAAAGTAATCCAGAGGAGAAAGATCGGGATTTCTTTCTGGCCACAGCACGACCCCTTGGTTTCCAATCCACTAGTTGGGAAAGAATTAGTTTAAAATTTTTTTAACAATTCTTCCATTATGCGGTGGTGCGCCTAATCTGTGTCCATCGTAGTCAAATCCACGGCACCTTTTTCCAAAATGAATTAATGCATTAGCGTTCTAGGAAAAGCCAAACAGGATTGAAGCCAAACAGGATTGAATCATTATTAGGATATAAAAACCTGTATTATTATCTTAGATGGTTAATTGTATTTTATTTTATTTGTAAAATATCTATTAGAGTATTTTTCTTGTTGCAAGTTATGTATTTATAAATGAATTCTTC
The DNA here is from genome assembly GCA_951812265.1 of Taphrorychus bicolor. NCBI lineage: Eukaryota > Metazoa > Arthropoda > Insecta > Coleoptera > Curculionidae > Taphrorychus > Taphrorychus bicolor. The sequence goes on along the minus strand of OX638300.1, from coordinate 33,074,655 downwards.
AGAAATTCTTGATAAAAAAGGAAATATAATAGGAAAACAAGGGCTAAACGCGAGCTAGAATAATTCAACGGGCAATAACCAGAAAATTGGTTAGAAGACTTTTTGGTTAGTGCTTGTTTGGTAGTTAGACATCCTATCAACCCTCCATATTGCTACTCTCCATACCAACAATAGGTAGTAAAAGAGATAATAGGTATATATAAAGAAAAAACGATTTTTAGCTAAACTGTAATTGCAAAATATGTCATATTGCATATAGCGTTGTTTGGATTAAAAAGAGCGATCAAAATAACGATTAAAAAAATCAGGTCCGTATTAAAAAAATTAAGTTTTTTCGGAGGGAATCTCCGGAAGTAATGGGAATTTTTCAAATGTTAAAACGGCATATTATTGAACTCCAAATTGAGCAACTTTGCCCCAATTTAACCGACCCTGTATCTCTTACCGTTGCTGAGATCCCAATGATGTGGCTCGAATTTGAAACACCCTGTACAGAGCAGGAGCAGGCATTATTATTCTCACTCGCTAATCTGTCTACTTCTCCATACTTGTTGATGTGTTTCGTCGTTGGTGCAAAAGAATTTCGTTAACTAACGGCAGCAACAAATAAATGTTACAGCGGTGACTTTCTAAAAAAAATTAAAAACATTATTCCAAACTAAATATTTCCAAATTAAAGTTGCTTAGAAAAATCCCTAGTCTGCTAATGGATTATGAGTATTACAAGTCACAGATAAGATTAGATTAATGAAAAAACAGAGATAAGTCCCCTTCAGGATCATCATCGATCGTAACTAAATTGTTATATTAGTCGGTCTGAGAGTCGCGGATCACATTCCAAACATAATCATGTGGTACAACTTCCTGCTCTTCTCATCTTGCATAATTCTATTAAAGACATACGATACTGCTGCTCTTGCTTCATCGGAACAATCATCAGAGCCTACTCAAAAAACGCAAAAGCCGAGTTTGTCAATCATTACTCAATACCTTGGATCCACAATTGCTTCGGGATTCATGTTTGTGATAACAGCCTTGGCAATTTATGTTATATTTTTGGCATGTAGAGACCACGCAGATACCGATTCCGAGGACGGTGGTTTTGACAAAGAGGAGGTTATTAATGTGACCGTACCACTTAATAACGGAAGCGTGAGAAAGAGTGGAAAGATGGATCGGAACAGTGGTGCACCATCGCAGCTCCAAGGAGAAAGCTCAAGAAATAGTGTCCACGCACCTAAGACTGCGGTAATGAGAACCGGACCGATTCCTTCACGGTGAGGAATAAATAGGAGTTTTTATGACATGTCTTAAGATTCAAATTGGATTGGAAAACGAGTTTGTCTAAAACTTAGTTCTTGCCTTGTGATAATTACATTAATTCTTAGTTACTTTGTTATTTTGTTAACTAAAAAAATCAAGGGGCACAACCCAATGTTTTGTGTGTATTATTGTACTTGAAATCGACCTAGTAGTTTTGAATTCGGTTCAACTCAAGAAGATAAACGTCAACTAGCCTTAAAATATCTAATTTGCTTGTTTAACGTGTACACTATGTAAGTTTAGTAAGAGAGAATATACTGAATTTAAAGTAAAAAGTAACTACATGTTTTATTTTTAGTTTTGTCCTGACTGAAGTCGCGTATGCACTTTCGCCGGGTTCAATCGATCAAATTTAATGATTGAAATAAATTCATAAATATATGATCAATAAATAAAAAAAAAAGATTGTGAATCATTACAACTATTTTACCCCCGATGAGAGAGATAAAATTTAATAGTTTGAGCCTTCAAACCCAGGAATTTTTCTTCAGAATTCCACCAATAAATCTTCGTAATAAAACGAATAATCCATTCCTATTAGAATTCATAGGCCAGACGACCGTAAGTCAATCATCGAGATGGGCATATGGGTTTAAATTATTCATATGAATTTTTAAAAGACTGCGTGATGAAATATGCTCAAAGCGGAGCGGGCCGGATGCTTTCTCATATTTAGATGTGCGGCGAGCGACCGCTCTCGTCAGTAAAGTTCGTTTTTCTTTCCCGAAAAACTGCGCAAACAACAATAATAATAATTCCTCATATTTCCGCGTGTCTGGGTTGTCTCGGTCCGGCAAATATCCCGAACGTCGGCAACAGGAACTAAACATTACTTTGAAATTTATAACCAGGCCGCGGGGACAAAGAAAACGCACCGTGTATATATCACACCGCATTCGCGGCATTTTAGACCACCATTAAGGGGAATTATTGCAAATTATTCTTGACAGTTAAGTGACAGATAAAAGGCGTTGCCAACGTTGCAATGACGAGTATTTTTAGTTTAGTGGAAGTGCGCTCTAAAGTAGCGGTTCTATACGTATTTCTTTTCCAGATGTATAAGCCAAAAGCTCAACATCAAATTGGCGGGCTGATTTACTTCCTGACTGACGGCTATTTCTGATTTCAGAATAAAATTACCTCTAGGGTTATACTGGGTGTTACGTATGTATTAGTAGAGTCTCGAATAAATATAAAGAAACGACAACTTGGAGTACCTGGGAGTACTGGAAAACTTACAAATTTCACCAAATTAGGGCGAGAAATCGAATTCAAAATCTCGTTCGACATGGCATTGATAGATCGTGCTCGGAAAATGTGCTTGAAAAATTTCATATTTTTAACACAATTGTCACACATTACAAGTAGCTGTTTCTAAGGCTATGCATGGTCGCAGGAACCTGCATCTCATACGGCACCCAGCAGATGCTAATGGGGCAAACCCAGGCTAACTAACCGATGATTAACATTACCCAGCGAGTCATCATCACCTCGAGTACTTTGCATAACTTGGGCTTAAGCGAGCTCGTCTGCACGGTTGCATAAATTTCCTTTAAATTTGTTCGACGATGCATGAGTGCGACTATCGACGACCTGCAGGTTGCAGGTGATCTGGGAAAAGGGCTAAAAATACCTCTTAGAGAGCGCAATAACAAGGCCGGCCGCTGTTAGTAGCTGTCACAACGTTTCCAGATTACGGGCCGTAAGATCACGAGTATTAAAATTAGACGGAAGATTTAGTGGCGTCTGCCATTGGGAATTACGTAAAATGGACCAGGCTGAAGTTAGATTCAGATTTAGATTCAATATTCAGATTTTTACAACGGACCAGATAAGTACTGAACATAATGAAAAAAATATATATAAATGGGTTACATATGCACTTTTTAAACCCTACTCGAGACTTACGCGAAATAAAATCGTAAGGGGTAAAATCTACCCCCTCTTGGAAAAGCAATCAAATTCAAAATTCTGCAAATATGACGTTGTGCACTACTCTAGTAAGGAGAAGGAGGCAGGCCTATATGCATATTGTAACACCCTATGTGAGATTCATTCGAAATAACTTCGTAGGGGGTATAAATTACCCCCACCCCGAAAAGAAGTAAAACTCAAAACAGCGCAAACCTGACGTTGTGCACTATTCTAGTAAATAGTAGGAGGGAGGCCTAGATGCACTTTATCACACACTATGCGAGATTCATTCCAAATAACTTCGTGGGGGTAGAAATTACCCCCACCCCGAAGAGCAATAAAACTCAAAATAGCGCAAACCTGACGTTGTGCACTATTCTAGTAAATAGTAGGAGGGAGGCCTAGATGCACTTTATCACACACTATGCGAGATTCATTCCAAATAACTTCGTGGGGGTAGAAATTACCCCCACACCGAAGAGCAATAAAACTCAAAATAGCGCAAACCTGACGTTGTGCACTATTCTAGTAAACAGTAGGAGGGAGGCCTAGATGCACTTTATCACACCCTATGCAAGATTCATTCGAAATAACTTCGTGAGGGTAGAAACTACCCCCACCCCGAAAAGCAATAAAACTAAAAATAGCGGAAACCTGACATTGTGCACTATTCTAGTAAATAGTAGGAGCGAGGACTAGATGCACTTTATCACACCCTATGCAAGATTCATTCGAAATAACTTCGTGAGGGTAGAAATTACCCCCACCCCGAAAAGCAATAAAACTCAAAATAGCGCAAACCTGACGTTGTGCACTATTCTAGTAAATAGTATGAGTGACGCCTAGATGCACTTTATAACACCCTATGCAAGATTCATTCCAAATAACTTCGTG